>OZ024857.1:35613740-35788740 GCA_964017155.1 Oasisia sp. SBJ-2009 | reverse complement strand
AGTAAGGCAACGTCCCTGCTACACAATGTCAGGTACGGCCACCTGCCTGCTATGTAATGCCAAGTAAGGCCACCTGCCTGCTATGTAATGCCAAGTAAGGCCACCTGCCTGCTATGTAATGCCAAGTACGGCCACCTGCCTGCTATGTAATGCTAAGTAAGGCCACCTGCCTGCTATGTAATGCCAAGTAAGGCCACCTGCCTGCTATGTAATGCCAAGTACGGCCACCTGCCTGCTATGTAATACAAAGTAAGGCCACCTGCCTGCTATGTAATGCCAAGTAAGGCCACCTGCCTGCTATGTAATGCCAAGTAAGGACACCTGCCTGCTATGTAATGCTAAGTAAGGCCACCTGCCTGCTATGTAATGCTAAGTAAGGCCACCTGCCTGCTATGTAATGCCAAGTAAGGACACCTACCTGCTATACAATGTCAAGTATGGCCACCTGTCTGCTATGCAATGCCAAGTAAGGCCACCTGCCTGCTATGCAATGCCAAGTAAGGCCACCTGCCTGCTATGCAATGCCAAGTAAGGACACCTACCTGCTAATTCACTTTGATGTCACAGGAAGACTCCGCCACTTAAACATATCCTAGTTTACTCAAACCTATATTTCAGGTTACTTGTGACTTATTTAATTAGGGAACGTCACAGTCAGTTAGTCATACACATGGCAGAATGGGTCTCAGAGCTTCAAGTCATCAGTTGACATGCATGTGAGTTGTGTTAGATGCCTGTGCTTCCCCTCCCGTTATAACAATAAACCAATCAAAGGTAATCAAACACCACCAACTATGGTTTATGTTATGGAGTTGTATTCAAAATAAAAATAAATAATCCACAGTTACTTCAATTGCAACAATGATTTTTACATGCGCTTTGACATAAACACAACATAGCAGCAAAAATACGATAATTTTCATTGTATCAACTTTGTATGTTGTTGAGATAAAGCGAAATATTTAATGAAAAACTACTTGACAAGTGCAGGCTACGCTGTGTTGACTTCGCGGGTGACTTGGCGGTTTTCTGCAGAATAACAGCCATTTTCACGAAGAAATTGTTGGTGTTGAAGGACACCTGGTATTTGTTGTGCTTCTTCCAGACGATTCACTCTACAACCGTCTAGGCCTTGCAACTGGAGTATGTGAAGTCAGTTGCCTGCACGGCTTTGACTCATTTATCCTGCCGTTTTTGTGTCCACAGTGTACATGTTCATGTAGCGCCGTCGCAGTGTCGAGTATTTCTTAGAGGTGGATAGGTTGTAGGCTGTCCGCATGATGCAAGTGTGGGTCAGGGAGTGCTGGCAATTTATTTATGAGCATCCTTGCTATTGCATTGCGTTTTAACGGATGTTCTAGCGGGGCAAGTGAGAGCACAGCAGGACCTGTGCTTGGTTTGTGGTGAGTTACGGGTGCCAAGTTGTCATGAGTATATCACTGTTCGTTGTTGGTCGAGTGAAAACCCCACATAGTCCAGCAGCCGAGGTGTAAGCCCTTTTGTCTGATATCGTTTTTTCTTTGATGATTACTCATCTCAGGCATGTATATAAAAATATCCAGGTAGGTGCGGAGTTTGGCCGGGAGCCAGGTTCAGCACTCAAGATGTTTTCTGTTAACTTTTTGTACTACTATTTTCTGATAACTGATACACTGGACCATCGCAAGATGGTAATGACGACTCCCAACTCGGGGCCTTTTGGCCTCAGGGACCAGAAACACCCTTTTCGGGCCTGATATGAAGTAAATTCAAATATGTTGTCACTGTGGGGCCAAACATAGGTGAAGAGACACAACATTAGACAGAACGCATCCTGAAACATTGGAAAGGCGATGCTGTGTGATCTAGGGGTATATATATATATATATGGTATATATATATTAGTTATATGTATATACAACAGATATATATATATATATATATATATATATATATATATATCTGTATATACATATAACTAATATATATATACCATATATATATATATATATATATATATATATATATATATATATATATATATATATATATATATACCCCTAGATCACACAGCATCGCCTTTCCAATGTTTCAGGATGCGTTCTGTCTAATGTTGTGTCTCTTCACCTATGTTTGGCCCCACAGTGACAACATATTTGAGAGACACAACATTAGACAGAACGCATCCTGAAACATTGGAAAGGCGATGCTGTGTGATCTAGGGGTATATATATATATATATATATATATATATATATATATATATATATATATATATATATATATATATGGTATATATAAATTAGTTATATGTATATACAGATATATATATATATATATATATATATATATCTGTATATACATATAACTAATATATATATACCATATATATATATATATATATATATATATATATATATATATATATACCCCTAGATCACACAGCATCGCCTTTCCAATGTTTCAGGATGCGTTCTGTCTAATGTTGTGTCTCTTCACCTATGTTTGGCCCCACAGTGACAACATATTTGAATTTACTTCATATCAGGCCCGAAAAGGGTGTTTCTGGTCCCTGAGGCCAAAAGGCCCCGAGTTGGGATGTACAAGAGTTCCATTTACCACAGGGTCTCTTTATCGTCAAACAAGATGGCAAAAGCGTAAGGTAACCAAGCCAAAGTTGACGTATGGTCAGGACACGGAGAGCGTTGACTACTACTCCTGCTACTACTGCTGCTACTATTACTACAAAGACATCCTAATCATTCTCTGTAAATACTCAGATATGATCTTTTGGAGAAACCCACCCCATCGATAAAAAATATGTAGAGGAGATAGGAGTCTCTTTGGAACATGTCAATTGTTGTTATCAACTGTGCAAGTTTTATCTGACAAATACTACTTCAATGTCTGATATTCAAAGGAAATTACGTCAACCGAATTACTTGCGGGAGCACTTCCCGGAACCGAGACAAACATGGTTGTCCAACGGCAGGATCTTCCGTAAATACAGTCTTGCTCCGTAATGATGGCAACTGCTCACACGTAAATGTACCGGCAATACAATGGGCAAAGGAACACAGTGTCATTCTGTTATGGTCCAGGCAAACGTCATGCATTTGCAAGTGGTGGCCAAGTCAGCCAATAAAAACACACAAAAGCAACGCCATAAACCATCCAACAAAGAAACTAACATTCAAAGTCACAATCAAAGCAACAACTAACGAGCAAAGCAACAAACAAACGTAGTTACACAAAACACCCCAGAACCAGACACAATGGAGAAATGGATGCGGAATACTGCTGTGTGTGCGTGCCAGGGAGCGTCCGCCGAGTATTCCTTCAGATCCACCCGTGGGATCAGTGCATTGATCGTGTGACATCTCGGTGTCGTACACGCAGCAATTCCATTTCCCGGGCGATCAGACCACCAAGTTTTCTCGGTTACAAAAACACTATGAAATGAAATGTTGGGTTTTTGTAATATAGATAGGTTAAGTGCTAAATCAAGTAACCGAATTCAGGTACCTAGGTTGTGTGATACAGGAAGTGTTGAAATGTGAAGGCATTCCGGTAAAAATGGAGAGAAACAAGTGGAGTCATGTGCAGCCACAAGTTAGCACACACGCCAAAGATCAAGATCTACCACCGGCGCTTAAGCCAGTTCTTGCGTACCGAGTGCAGACAGTGGTCTTAAGAGAATAGAAGAGTTCCATGTGAACTGAGATAATGACGATGATGATCAATGGCCAATGAACGTCTCGCTGAGGGAACATCAAACAAATGAGAAGGTGAGACATCTAACGGGCGTTAAGGGCATGGGAGAGAAGTCGAAAGATGTCCGGCTTCGCTGGTATGGCCACCTCAAGCGAAGAAAGAAAGAGTACTACATGAGAACAGCAGCATGCTTCCTCACACTCACAGTCGCTGGGAAGAGGAAACGATGGGGCAAATAGGTGGGAAACAGTGTGACAGTTGAATAGGAACTCGGGGAACTGAAAGAAGACGTTGAATAATAGAGACGGAAGAAGAACAATCTCGCTGTACGGAATGTAACATTTTATACAATGATGATATCAGTAGTATGTTTATTAATCCTAATCTATGTTAAATAGTTGTACAATTGCCATGTTTATGTGCAATAATAAGGAATTTGTTGTTATTAATCTTATAATAGATGAACGATCACATCTATTTGTAAATGACTTTGTGTTATTATTTTAATCTGCTTTCCATCCTATGATAGGTATGTTCATTTATGTTCTGTGAGTTAATCCTATTTTAATTAATAAAAGTTGTGTTCTGTCTGTGCAAATATGTGCGTATGTGTGTGTACACATACTTACATTATTACAGTGATCGATATTCTTATAGCGATCAAAATATCCACAAAACAAACCGTTTGCGAAGCCAAATAAAAGGTAAACCATAAATTATCCGCCTGATGAGGTTCGTTATTACGGTGCGGACTGTTTCTGTTGTTCTTTCTGTAACACTGGCAGTTGTGGGTGTGGTTGGACGCTGTATCCAACTAGTCTTATATGAACTTTGAAAAATTAGGATAACCATAAGAAATAACGACAACCCTGCGTGTTAGGGTGGTTAGCTTGTATTAACTATCTTAGGTGCTTAAATCCAAAACGGAACCTTTCATTTCATAATGTTTGGGTAAAAGAATGATTCGCATAGGCGACTTTAAAAATATCGAATAGTATGTTGTATCTACAGTTTGTTATGTGTAGTATTTGCAGTGTCACTAAATGTGTGTCATCTCGTTCCATGCTGTTAGCTACTGCTCCAACAACTATGGGTGACGGAGAACAGGACAGCATATTGCTGGTAGAACCAGAAATTGCGCAGCAGGTTTCGAGTTTTGCCCTCGACATAGGTAAGAACGGCTGTCAAATCATATGTAAAAGTAATGCCTAAATGGTTGATGGTGAGCCGCCTTCATAGACTGTAGTCTGTATGTGTTTTAAAGTAGCTGTGCTCAGTCGGGAAGGTGAACATACTGGACATGGTGTCATACAAACTGGATCTATGACTGTGACTATGACTGTTTTTGATTCGTATTTAATGCTTTACTGGTACGTACAATACTTAATCTATGTAAACCACGCACACGCACACGCACACGCACACGCACACGCACACGCACACGCACACGCACACGCACACGCACACGCACACGCACACGCACACGCACACGCACACGCACACGCACACGCACACAAATAGAGATAGATATATAGATATATATATATATATATATATATATATATATATATATATATATAGGTATAGATATAGATACAAATAGAGATATATCGAGACGCTTCCTTGTCGTGTACCACGTGTTACATCAAACGGTTTACTATATGAACCGTTCCACTTGACTACAGCATTCAGCTTATTATACCAGTTATTCAATAGTAACCACTCATGTACAGGTAAACATGAATACACTTTAGAAACAGTGACACGTGACATATAGGATCAACAAAAATTCTGCATCAAGGGCGGCTACGAACACAGGGCTGTTTTGCGATTTAAAATAAGATGTAATATCATTTAGTAAGTTGCATGCAAATGCTGTACCTCGATTCTCGCGAAATCCAAACTGAGCTATTCTACTTACAAAAGGTACGGGTTTATGCCTAAGAAATAATGGGCGCACCAACGCCAGTGCCATTAGTTCGTCTTTATTTATTACCGGTTGTTGGCAGCCCTCTGATAAGCAAATACTCCTGAATTATGTCTTTCTTCCACAAATGAAACTCATTAAAATCGGTCATGCCGGTAAAGTTAAAAAAAAATGATTACAAGAAAAATATTTCAAGAAATAAGATGACAAACTCGAACTTCTGTATCTCTTAAAGTTAAACAGGCATGTGTGATTTGTTTATGACCTGGAAGATTTGGCGCATGCGTAGTCGAAACTCCGAATTGGCTTATGCAACGAAGGATAATACGTGTAACGTGACTGTAGCGCACCAACAGGTGTACCACACCCCTAGCTGATTTAAACAAAATCACAGTAACAAATATTCGCAGCGCGTGACGATCTTTTTCTTTCTGACTTAACCTTGAAAACGACCTCTTATAGCTACCAAACTTCTCCTCACATATCTTATGCACATATGCACACATACGAAGGTTACAAAATAAAATCATTTAAAAATTCCTGTAAAGAATAACAAAACAAACTCGCGCTAAACTCGACATCATCTACGGCGGCTACGCGTAGCTCAGTGATTACGGTAACATCGGTATTTGTTTATCACGGCGTCGCTACATAAATGATTGTCAAAAATTACGATGTTATCCTAAACCCTAAAGTAACCCTACTCCTATGAAATCCTAAACTAAATTTAAGTAATCCTAAACTAACCCCAAACCCTAGCCTAAATATTAACCTGTCACTGCTAACAAAACACACATCGACACTACCGATATATATATATATATATATATATATATATATATATATATATATATATATATATATATATATATATATATATATACACGAAAACGTTATGGCTTTGTTGTAGGTATTTCTTTGGCCAAAGTTGTGTATCGCTCGAAGAAAGACTACAAAGACGGGAAACCCATATTCACACAGGTATTCCTTTTGACATAATGATATTTTACACGCACCAACATAACACGTTACCTCCTGCTTTTGTGAGTTAAGCATAAACATATGCTTATGGAATATTATTCAATCAAATCATTTACGTATCATTTGAGGTACTGGGCTATTTATATGAAACTGCCCCTCAACTCAACTCAACGTAATTTAGTCGGTTATGACTGCCAAAAACGTCTACAAACAACCATCAGCATCGGCCAGCGTTTAAGGTAATTTCTTCCCTATCGCATTGCAATTCGATGCTGTTGCTAAATAATTACCGGTTGTGAGATCCGGCAGAACAATAGGCCTAAACGTATGAAATGCGGATATACTTGTACTCGTTTGAACCATTTTATCTAACACTTACATATTGTGCACGAGATGTGTTGGTATTGAGTTGCGGAAAGTGTTATAAACTGTTATTTCACTAACAATTTGTTTTTAAAAGATGGGCGATAACTGAATATAATTTTTAATGTTTCTTGGTGGATACATTAGTAAATACTACACGAAATAGCTGGATATAATTAATTTAGATTAACATAGAAATAGTACTGGTTTTCTGACACGACGGAATGTCCACCGTTCAGGGAGACCCGAGTGTCGGCCGCCTGCGACTAGCTCTGATGCAGCGACTCGAACTGGAAGCACTGATACAGTTCATCAAGGACAATGTCGACCGACCGGAAGTAACCTCAACTCCCAGCTCTGTCCCGGCGACTGGCTGTGGCAGCAGTATTTATAGACGGCAGCTGGAGCAGGCACTTAACGTCGAGTAAGCAGATACTTGCATTATGTTGTTGCATGTCTTGTCATTCTCTCGTTCCTTTGTCTGAACCTTATACATGATTTTTAATAATTTGAAGTTCATTCTCACCATTATTCTGTTTTTATTATTGCAATTCGGGTAAATTGTCCACCTGTTTCTTTACTGACCTTTCTTGTGTTCTCCTCTACATACATGAATCACATTTTCTTCATATTTTACGATAAGCAAAAGTCAATTTGTTTATATATTCCTCATCATTTAGTCATTCTTTGTTCTGTAGCCGTAAGTATAGGTTATCAATCCGCTATATTCACACATCGAACCTTTCAGGATGTGTGTGTATGTGTGTGTGTGTGTGTGTGTGTGTGTGCGTGTGTGTGTGGGGGGGGGGGGCGTGCGTGAGTGCGTGCGTGCGTGCGTGCGTGCGTGCGTGTGCGCATGTGTTCATCCGATATTCACGTTGCGACTTAACTTCAGAAAACGGCCAATTCCTTTATAACATCACCGTATCTATTGCTTGCGATGGTCTAGCGGTCGGCTGGGCCTCTCATCCTCTGCCTACTTTGACGTAAACAACACTGTATGATGCCGGAACAGGGAAGGAAAGATAATAACATATTCCATACCGTTCTTATGGCAAAGTTTAGGCTAGATCCAAACGAAAGTGGTTCTGCTGCGGGTCTAAAGTTTGTGTTTAGCAATGCATGCATGACAAACAAATATAATATTGTACTAGCTAGATTCCCTTCATAATGAAATAACTTTGTTTTCAGAGTTTATATTCAAGGTATACTATATGAGATTACCTTATTTATTTTGTGAAATAAAAGTTGTGCATACATACCTAAACTTGTGAATTCTGCTTAAACTGATGACTTTGATGCAAAACGGCGTGCATACAAACACCCCGCAATACCTGGCTGACCATACATCTGTTTCTATTCCACGTCGCTCTCGTCATTCCGCCACCTTGTATCTTGTCCCTCGTGTAAACATCGAACAGCTCGACGTACAGCCGATAACGCAACGGGCCTTAACAACTTTCCCTTTCATCAGGTTTTTCGTAATTTCCTTTCTTTTAAAATGTAATAGTTTAAAAATTACTTACCATTTGCACAAATGATACATACATATATACATTTTAGTATATTACGCCTATCCTATGCAACATTTATAGTATCGCCAATGTATTGTATATCTACTACTTGCTTTACTTCGCAGACACCACTGAATCTATGTTTTGTACTTTATACAAAACTATATCCAAGTGTGTATGCAAATATATCTAGTGTCGATTTATATTTAATTTGGATTTGGATTTCTTATATGAAAAGTATACGAAGTCATCACATGTTTCCGCAAGGCTCCAACAAATAGTTGAATGGGATGGATTTGCGGCCGGACTGCAATTTCTGCAGAAGAATGAGTCGCTACAGTCGCTGTGTCTCGAGATGAATGCCGAAGGTTAGAATGCCCTTCGTGTTACTATTCAGTGGCGAGGTAAACTTCCTGAAGTGGTGCACTCTATCAGTTATAGTCCTCCCTATCCGCAGCTCTCCCCTTCATTTTTCGTCTTCCTCATTCTTTCTCAAATCCGTCTTCCTGCAACCTCAGCGGTGTCTCTTCCTGCTACCTCGACTCTCTTCACACCAGACGGTCAGCCCAAATCCGGGTTCCTACTAATCATCCCGTTATGCAAACGTCATGTTACCGTTTTAATAATATCATACCGAGAGGTGTATTGTTACCAATCCAGCGAACAATCAGCTATGAGGCCTGCCTCAAATGCAGAGTTCTAGGCAAATCGAGCTCCCGAGGCGAATAAAATAATGTCGTTATTTTACAACAACGACGACGATGACGACGTCGACAACGACGACGATGACGACAACGACAAATATGTACATGTATACATACATACATACACACGCGCACGCACGCGCACGCGCACGCGCACGCGCACGCGCACGCGCACGCGCACGCACACCACATATATATATATAAATATATATATATATATATATATATATATATACATATATACATGTTGTTGTTGTTGTTGTTGTAAAATAGCTTTTGTTTGTCCTCTCCCAGATATTGTTTCGCGAACCAACGATACTTAGAATACGGTTTACGTACGTGTTATTTAACAGGTGAAGCAGATGGTATGGAACAAACTAAAGTGTTGGAGACAGTCATGGCAACTGTGGAGCAGTTCACCGACAAGAACGTCGGAGATGTAGATCCGGATGGAAGGGACACAGAAGTCGGAGCGACAGTTGGTAGCGTGCCGCCACCGAATGATAGTTCTTCTCCTGAAGCTGACGATCTTGAGAAACCAAGAAAAACCGCGTCAAGGTGTATGTTAGTGATGACAGGTTCAGCCACTGTTTGGTTGCGGGTACGTACTAAATATGACTGACTGCTCTGTCACCTTCCAACAGAACACATAATCGTCGGATAAATGTAATAAATGAACCTGTCTTCGTTGGTGCTTCCTTTCATACGAAGAGTGACAACAACATTTCTTTATAAAAACATGTTTAGTGCGTGTAAAATGGTATATGCTAACCTCTAGTCTGAGCTGTTGACACACGTTTATGGTAACGCTCTCGATACAGTTGCTAGGCAAAGCGATTACAGCGCATACAATTCACGTTGCGGCGTCCAAGTCCAAGGTGTGTTTTAGGTCGGGGGACCTGGTCCGGTTAAGCTTCTGGATATGAGCCCTGTGGGCGGCTGCACATTCGTTGGCCTGGGACGCCTTCTCACTCGCAGCAACAAGGTATTTCGGTCGTAACTCGTGTGTTCGTCTATGTTACCTAGTTCGAAGTGTACTCGTTTTGAAAACTACGAACAACAATGCAACCGTTAATAGGGGGGAGTGACCCATATTGGACCAGTATATATATTGGACCACGGCGATTTCTCAGCTTTACGACAATACAGCAACTTGTGGTGCCGAATAGGATATTAGCGGCAAAGCAAGTTATCGATTGGCTGATTCAAAGTGGCTAAAAGCGCGCGCGCAAAAAACGGTGTGGATTTCTTTATTTTTCATCCTGTTGTTGTAATTGTATCGCAATTTCAAGCGTGTGCCTCTCTGTATCTATTGATACTCCATCAATGGGATTTGCTTGTCGGGTGTTTGAGGGTCTTTTATAATCATAGTTAAGCTCAGAAAGTGTCACTCCAAATAACTCAGGAGAACTACATCCGAAAACCGGAAGTGTTGTGTTACCGATATTGGACCAGCAGAAGGGACATATATTGGACCGATGGTTCAATATATATCTCAGGCGGTCCGATATAGATTCCGACGCTTATGTAAAGGAAAGTTGTTAAATAAATATCAAATTATTTCAATATATGTTTTAAATGTTAATGTAGCCTTATCTAATCGTACTTCCGATTTACCATTCTACACGATGCTACTTCATTTTTTTTCAATATTCACTCCCGCACGCCCACAATCGCGCCCGGTCCCTCCGTTTGTCTGCTCAGGGAGAGAATGCTAGACAAAATCTTGTGTTCATTATGGACTCATATGGCAGATGGACTGAAGAAGACTTGAACCGCGCCTTGACTGCTCTTCAAAACGCTTAAATGCCATCGCTAAGACTTACGGGGTTCCGAAGGCGACACTCAAAAGGCATCTTGACAGCGGCAACAAATATGCTAATGGCAGCAATACTTAAATCGGCTGTCCTCATACCTATATGTTGACAACAAAATTACTGCTGTAGGTGGCGTAGGACATGAGATATAGGATCATTAGTCTTGGCGGCCGCCATCTTTAAAAATGGCGGTTGTGAATGTCGGAGAAGGTCAAACGTTATATATTTGAAATGGTGGTCCCCGAAAACCATATATTTGATACCAAAACTACTGATTTACTTAAAGCAGTTGTTAAGATATGAGAAAATAGGTTTACGGCGGCCATCTTGGAAAATGGCCGCCAACGCCTTCCAAGGCGAAATCTGAGATAGGCCTACATCCAAATATTTTTGTCATTATTTGCTCTACAGTTGTGCCAAATTTCATGCTTGTATCGTATACCGCACAATTCATTCACATATCGGCTGGGCTATATTGCAGTATGTAAGCTAATCAGAGACAATCCGTCAGTTAACACTTGTAGCGTGTCCAGTCCATAAAATATGGACTAGCTATCAGTGTAGGCCCTACGTGACATATTTGTGTAAGTCTAAGCAGTGTATCTTGGTATGTGCTATAATTTGTAATGCAATGACTAGTGGTCCAATATTGATCCCGGGGTGGTCCAATATATAGAACTGTGACTTATATTGGACCGGTGTGACGTTTACTTGTTTCTTTTTTCTGACAAGAAACGCGCAACAATAGATCAATATGGTGGGACGTGTGGATACCCTAGGTGGTTACCTTTGTGTGAGAATAGTTTCCACCCAAATCTATCAATGCGCTATGGTGCAATTGATCAAGATGCTTAGGTAGCATGGTCCAATATTGGTCATCCTCCCATACACACAACAACATTTGCTTTACTTACTTCCTATTGTATTTTAGCGGGATTTTACTGGTTTTAGCTTTATATATATATATGTATATGTATATGTATATGTATATGTATATGTATATGTATATGTATATGTATATGTATATGTATATGTATATGTATATGTATATGTATATGTATATGTATATGTATATGTATATGTATATGTATATGTATATGTATATGTATATGTATATGTATATGTATATGTACATATATTAAGCTAAAACCAGTAAAATTCCGCTAAATACAATAGGAAGTAAAGCAAATTTGTTGTGTGAATAATGGTTGCATTGTTGTTCGTAGTTTTCAAAACGAGTACACTTCGAACTAGGTAACACACACGCACGCACGCACGCACGCACGCACGCACGCACGCACGCACGCACGCACGCACGCACGCACGCACGCCCGCACGCACGCAGGCACGCACGTACGCACGCACGCACGCACACACACACACACACATAATTTAAGCATTTATTTTGTGATGTGTATCCCAGTAAAAAGATATAATATATATATATATATATATATATATATATATATATATATATATATTACTGGGTTCACAAAATAAATGCTTAAATTATTATTATTATGATGATTGTTATTATTATTCAGGCAAGTTGGTTGATTGAACAAGCCGATTTATCTAATGCCAAATTAAAGATTATTCTCGCATTTTCTTGGATAATATTAATAGTACCACTGGAGGCATAATTATGTATATTGATACAAAATATTATTATAAGGTATTACATAATTAAGTTTCCAAAGCTGAATTTGTGGCCTAAAACATGCATAGTCTGATATATAATTTTCTTGGTGGCTTGTACGTTCTTTGAACGTTCTTTGAAGGAAGTAAATACCAGGCGGATATAAAACGGATATCCTTGAGCAATCCGAGAAATCCTATATGGGTCCCTGCGCCAAAGAAATTATAACCTCTTTTGCTTAGCTAAATGCATTAATAGCAACCCACTTGTAAGGCTATTTTTGCAATTTGAGATCAATAATAAGGTCAAAGGTTATGTTAAAGATCATGAAAACAGTATAGTATTAAGATGAAAACAATATTTTCGCATATAATGAACAAGTTATTGAGATATTCAGCCCAAAGATGATATTTGCAATATCGAACTCAGTTATAAATGTTACAATTCAGTCACATGTAAGCTAAGTCATCTAATGGTCAACGCCAAGGCCATGTGATGTCCTGTGGTGTTTGAACTGGGCGAGGTTGAGCGTCACATGGACGCTGAATTTCTGCGGATACATTTCCCCGGAGAGCATTTGAGCCGAATGCCACTTTCAGTACCCAGCTCCCAATGCAGTCGCGGATGTGTGTCAGGAAAGGCAAATCTAGTGTTGAGGGCGCTGACCCCAGATTCCTGCCCTTGCCCCAACGGAGCATACGTGCCCTGAGAGCACCACCGCTCTTTTCCTGACTGTTGTACGTGCTGAATTATTAAAGCTCATTATGAAGCCGCGAAACATCATACGCCACCAACCAAGGGGTGTCGGTGCGAGGCAAATGGACCCAGTTGCACGTCTTTCTGCCACTGCAGGGGTAGGATGAATACTACAACATATATACCATCTGAACTAGCACTGGAATGGCTGCGCACGTCACTACTAACCATTAATATTTCGTTACTGGAATAAAATATACCTCCCCCACTAGGATGATATTCATCCTGACACTTGTTCAAACATGTGATGTTTAAATGATTATCGAACATTACATGAGCGTGACCTTGACCATTATATACCTTGCTTTACATGTATTTGAATGATAAGATTGACAATAAACATACTGGTAAAATTAACTTTGAGGCTAATATCACCTTAATACGGGCATTACATGCTAACATTCCGTGTTCCTATGCATTATGTATGTAACGTGACCTTTGACCTTGTTCTTTACCTCCAAATACAAAAATATCCCATAAATGGCTTACAAAAGTAGCTGAAAATGGTATCACTCGCTATTCTAGGTCCTAACAGAAAGTAACGCAACATTACTACACGGATATATGACAACATCCAGAACAAAGGGCAAAAGATGCCAAACGTTATGTATGATATTCCACTTCTAATAAACAATGTTGCACATCACAAAATGAACAACATTTTAAATGATTTATTGGTTATGACAAAATCTGTTACGTAAAAAGTGCAGTATGCAGTGCCCTTTGCCAAATTGGCATCCTATAACAATTTGACTGTTATTCATAGATCAGCTGTAGTTGTAATTATTTGCTAGTCTTCAAATTAAGTATAAACTTATGTTTTTAGATGTTTACATAAATTATTGGTAATACAAGTCCAATACTTTCTAACAATTATAATTTAAACATTTGTGTTAATATATTAATGTTATTTAAATTCTTAACGGAGCAAAACAAAATAATAGTTGACAATTGTTCGATTGAACAGGTCTGCCAGGGAATAAAGTGAAACGCATTTTGAGCAATCGTGAAATTGAGCAATTGTGAAAATTATATATAATATATCCCAATTTCACGATATATATATATATATATATATATATATATATATATATATATATATATATATATATATATATATATATATATATGGTTGAAAACACAGAAAACGTTGCCAGTAACAAATAGTGTGTCTTTGATCTATAAAATCAGTCGTATGACATTAATAGGAATATAAATAGCTTAGTCAAATGGAGCTCGGCTTGCTCTTTCTTGCGATAGTTGTGTTTTCATGGTGGTATGATAATTTATATGAGTTTGTGGCTATGAAACACACACACAAAATCCCACTTTGGCTTAGCCACAACAAAGGGTAGTATTAAAAAGGATGATAATTGTAATATTTAGTAACTGTTAGCTGCTTAATTACATGTTTTAGTTCATTCTATGAATACATACCTATTATTTTATGATGTTATCTAAAATGTTCCCATCTATTTTCCTTACCTTACCCACATATATAACGTGTCCTCAAAATTCATGTATTTTACGTTATCCGCATATTATATATCATAACTGTGTACCAACGAAGTGCTATCTGATTGGAAAGTATGTCTGCTTAACACATATACATGGGGTTGTCACCTAAACACATAAGCCATGAGCATAGTCAAATATTCTGATCGTCAGAAGACATCAAAGTGGCAGAAAAACAGCGTTCCCGTTAAGAATGTATTCTACGTTAGCCATTTTTATCATTATGCGTGCTTTCCCCAATATACAATCAAGGCATAATATATGAGGGTACCTTGTTTCCTTTGTGAAATAAAAGTTGTGCATAATATACACACCTAATTTAATTACATATGGTTCAATAATACCAAATGATGTATTTTACGTTATCCGGTATTTTACGTTATCGCGCGGAAGGAAGCATTGTAACACATTCCATATCGTTCTTATGGCAACGTTTAGGCCAGATTCAAACGAAAGTAGTTGTGCTGCGGGTCTAACACACAATTTGCCAAAATAAACCGAAGATAAGTTTGCATTTAGCAATGCTTGCATGACAAACAAATGTGACATTGTACTAGCTAGATTCCCTTCATAATGATCATTTGTTTCTTTCCCAAGTTTACATTCAAGGTCTACTATATGAGATTACCTTGTTTTACGTGTGAAATAAAAGTTGTGCATGATATACATACCTAATTTAATTACATATGGTTCAGTAATATGAAATGATGTATTTTACGTTATCCTGTATTCTACGTTATCGCGGAGAAGGAAGCATTGTAACACATTCCATGGCGTTCTTACGGCAACGTTTGCGTCAGATCCAAACGAAAGTGGTTTTACTGCGGGTCTGACACCCAATTTGCAAAACCAAAGGTAAACTTGTATTTAGCAATGCATGTATGACAAACAAATGTGATATTGTACTAGTGAGATTTCCTTCACAATGAGAGATTACTATCGCATAATTCCACTTAGACTTAGTAATTTTTGTATGCCAAATGAAGCTATCACTTGCAGCTGTTTTCAGTCAGAAATATGGAAAACAAAATGGTAGCTAGCTAATGGTGTACCATTCTTACATACAGGACATATTATAAAACATTATAATAAATATTTATTGATATCCTAAAATACACACTTACATGTGTATCATTTGAAAGGGAATGCTGTTATTAACCCAAATAGTATCAAGTCAATGAAACGCGAGTGGAATTCATAACAGAAACATTTCAATACATTGAGACACATGCAACATAATACTACGGTTCAGGGGCCTATAAATAAATGGAATAAATAACGTAGAATCCACATGACTATGTTTTCTGAGTATTTATCATTTCATTGTAGCGTGTAATATACCTTGGGTATCTTCCTGTTGTCATTAGTGATTGGAGTGCTATTGTACTTGTGTTGTTTTAAAGTTCAAGTAAAAAGCCGCGGAAGTCAGCAAACACCTACATGTGCCATTTCGTGGAGGAAATAAGCAGTGTGTACTAATCTAAGGACCAAGTGAAAGTTTGTCCTGCGGTGATACACTATAAGGGAGTTAACGGTGTACTTGAAACACAAGAGCCTTGCGGTGCTGCCAGATATAATGGCGCAGTGTTGCATCATAAAGATCATCGTTGGTTGGATCAAGCAAGTCAGTATAGGAACAGCACAATCGTGAATATGATGTCAATTATACGAGGTCATGTTCGACATATCTGCGTCATGGCAGTACTTCGAAACCGCGCAAGGTAGTGTGGTAAAGCGCCGTACGATGGGAGATGTGGGGTGTGAAACGAGAAGCTGATAAATGTATGCAATGACTTGGGTTGTTACAGTAGGACCACGTCCTGAAGATCTATGGGTAATTGATAAGGACAACTTGACAACATTATCCCTTCCTGCTCCAACAGGCAGGTCACAACACGTATTCAGCCAATGTCCATTAGATGCTGAGATCGTATCTCACCTGAACTGATAGGTGGTTAACCAATTTTGTATTCTACGTTATTTGTATTCAACGTTAATCAAGTTAACCAAACTCATTTTGCGAAACAACGAATGACCAGATCACTGCTATTTCCTCTGTCACATATGACAACAGTGTGGTCTTGTAGTAATAACACGGCAGTTGTATCCCTGTATTAAAATGCTGCCAGAATATTCTACGTGTTCTACGTTATCAGCAAATGTGATTGTTGAAACATGAATACGTATACCTGTGCTATGAAACGTTACACATGTGCTGCAATACTTTGTAACATGTTGAGTATGTGTTCAGGTAATCTTATATTTAACAGTATCTTTCAATAGATCAATGATAAGAAATTATTACATTCGTATCATCGTATGCATTCTACGTTGTCCGCATGCTGCAGTGTACACTTTAATTTGTCATGATAATTACGCTACTTCATCAAGACATTTCAGTTGTTGATGTTTCCATAAATGCTCCAGATGTGAAAATAAGTGTTAAGTGATATCATATATTGTGCATTGTATCATTTTTGAGGATTGAATGAATACACTATCACGATTTAGTTGCTAAATTTAATTCATTACGCATATATTTACACAAATGTCTGAACCATTTTAAATACAATCATGTCAAGGTATTATGTATTTAAGTAGCCCCAAAATCCAGTATGTCTTCATTATATTACATATGTAAAACGTATCTATATTGCACACGAACAATCAGAAATGTTTGTATTCTACGTTATCCACGGAAGTCCTTTGGGGAAAGCTACGCCAGCTACCACATAGTTTGTCGAGACGATGACTATTTTGATGCAGTTGAAGACAAGATCCCAATGCAAGACATCATACCAAAAACATTTACCTGGCCTACTTGATTCAATAATTGTGGCTTTTGGAAAACGGACAACTTTTGCAACTACACATTTTTTTGTAATTTCAAAACAAGCTCACATTTTGCAAAAATGAAATCTCATATTTAAAATAATCTGCACCTGAATCAGTTCAACATACTTCATAACCATGACATCAGCTTGCATTACGCGCATTGTTGACTATAATTATTATTTTTAAGTACATTCACGCATATATACGACGACAAGGTGGCGGATAACGTAGGATACATTGGGAAAAACAGAAGGAAAATCATCCTAGTTTGACAGGTTGGCGCAATAAAACAGGGATAGATTGGATGAGAAGAACGACTGTTCCTAGAAGTTCAACATTATATACTTTCATATGAAAGCAAACATTTTCAAATATATTTTAAATATTATAGTTTTCCCCATTTTAAAACCGTACTAGAAACATTATATATATATATATATATATATATATATATCGTGAAAATTGGGTTAATATATTCATGTTATCGAAATTGTTAACGGAGCAAAACAAAAACTTTGTTAACAATTATTCGATTGAACAGTCTGCCAGGACAATCGTGATAATTATGTATAATATATCCCAATTTCACGATATATATATATATATATATATATATATATATATATATATATATATAAATATATATATATATATATATATATATATATATATATATATATATATATATATATTTATATATATATATATATATATATATATATATATATATATATATATAACTTCAAAAAACCCACATGGAGTGGCTGCTACGAGACCCACCAACAACGATCGGTCACAATGATCTTTGTGGCAGTCTCCATGACTTCCAATTAGGTTTTCTGCAAGAACAAGAAAAAGATGTTTATTTTTTGACCCAAAATAAGTACATGAATCAATAATCATAACGTGGACATAAACAACACGTCATCATAATGCAGCAACCTGATAATAAATGGTCAGCATATTGTTAATTGATTGTATTAGACATTCAATATTTCTGCATCTATCTGATATTTTTATTATTATGCAATAACATGCATTAGTATTTTCCTTAATAATACACATGTGTACTAGATGCTACTTTATTAATAACTGAGCTATACACAATTCTGCTTTTTATTTTACCGTTTTGTTTTATGTGTGGGTAAAATGAACACCACCGATTTGATTGAAATTCCGAATCCTTCTTGGGCGATTGGAAGCGTATGTAATCGTCTACACACTTAATACTTAACTTGTTTTTATTTCCGTTTTATTTTGGATGTTGATGGCGCATGCACATTTATACGCAAGCAAACATGAACGTACGTATGCACGTTTACACGTGCACCTTCACGCACACACCACTGTGGTTCCTTGCAGACCTTCTTGGAACTCATAGACTTGGGTAAGCAAGGTGATTGTAGCAAGATTGACATACTCTTTAACGACTTAAAGCCGGACGAAGACCATGGCGATGTATATTCAGCATTGGCTTGCACCGAAATTCCCCTGAGCCAATTTGGTAAAGCCATGACTAACCCTGGAAGTAAGTGGAACATTTATTCTATAAAATAGCATTATATGATGTCTCGAATGTCTTATTTTACGGACACATCGTATTAGTAAATATATTACTAAATATATTTTGCTTTTGAGGCAAATGTCATGTGCAAAAACATAGGACTGGCTGAAGGAGGGGAATGATTCTAATCATGTTTTCGAAAGTCGTTAAGTATCGATTGCGCCTGTTCAGTTCATTCATCTGTGACCAACAATCTTATGAAGAATTAAATTTGTTTATGTCGACACGCCCACACACACACACATATATATATATATATATATATATATATATATATATATATATATATATATATATATATATATATATATAATACGTGTGTGCGCGCGCGCGCGCGCGTGTGTGTGTGTGTGTGTGTGCGTGCGTGCGTGCGTGCGTGTGTGTGTGTGTGTGTGTGTGTGTGTGTGTGTGTGTGTGTGTGTGTGTGTGTGTGTGTGTGTGTGTTTGATGTGTATATGTGTGTTTGGGTGTTTGTTAGGGAAGGGGTCAACCCTTTGGGAGAGTAATGAATATTAAAATGTGTTTGATTGTTGACGCCATAACATCAACACATGTAATGTTACGTGACAATAAACCGTCTGAATATGAATATATAATATTGGTTTTCCGCTAACGGCTCCAACGAGAGAGGAATTGTTTAGTCTTAGTAGGAATGTATCTGTCCCACACATCATAATCATGTTTCATCTGATTTCAAGTATTATTAACATATCAATGATTTCGACGATGTCGATTTCAAGCAAGCTCTTGTTTATCCTCTTATCAAAAACAAACTCTGGGCAAACACTAAAGAACTATCGTCCTGTATCTAAACTCAATGTTCTGTCGAATGTATTAGAAAAAGGTTGTTGCAAATCGTCTTCATGAACATATTGATTCCCAGCACTTGTCACAATCTAGTCAATTTAAGCGTCGTCTTTGGCAATGATTTCTGCTTTCACCAGTACATTTCACAAGTATACACATTATGTTTTTATCATATTCATGATTTCCGTCGAATCAGTTGTGATTTGTTTTTATCAACTGCAAAAGCGACAGTAAACAGCCTCAGTCATAAGTGTCGGTTTAGTCGCATGGCTGCGTAACTTCGCCGAGAAGATATTTTGAAGGGCTGAAAAATGTTGCCACCTCACGGAGCCTGGCAAAGCGAGCCTAGCGTCGGCCAAACATTGCCGTTTTAGTCCATCGACAAATGTCGAAAAATGGAATCTTGTCATATTTTTGCTACAATCTTGATAAATGCTTTTAAATTGATATAAATAGTATTTGGAACATAGAAGTCCATGTTGCCATTTTTTCTATTTGGTCTGAAAGTGATTCAGCGGCCATTTAAAAAAATGCCCGCCAAATGTTATTTCCCTCTACGTCAATAACTTTTTCATCTACATAAATAATTGTGGTAGGTGGATATAAAATTATGTCTTATGGGACAAGGATTTCAAATATACCATTTTTGGAATTTTCCGACTTTCATGTCCGCCATTTCTAAAGATGGCGGTCGTCAATACAAACGTCACACTATCTCAAAAACAACGTCACTTTGAGCAGTAATGTTGATTATATTGGATAGCTTGGGGGATAGCGATATAACACAATTTACATTTGACCTTCAGCTGACTTTCAGATATCCGCCATTTTTTTAAATGGCGTCCAGCTAAGCCATTTATCTATGTATTGAGAACTACGTAATCTAGGGCCTCAAACTCGATGCCAAAATGTAAGTTTTTATATATGATTATTTAAATTGTATTACTTTTGACCTTTACTGAATAGAAAGATATTCGCCATTTTGTAATATCCACCATTTTAAAAGATGATTGCCGACAAACTCGATTATTTTCACAGCTGAGGTTGATATAAAAAAAGTATTTTTTTTAGAAGCATTGCAATGTATTGCATTTGAATTTCAAAGACTTTCAAATGTCTACCATTGTTAAACATGGCACCCATCAAGCCCTATTATTTCTAACTCTTAAGAGAGCCTATTATATTCCATGTCGTATCTTCGAAATTTGAAGCTTATATTTTCAGACTATGCACCATGGGTACGTGGGAGTTTGTTTAATCCTTGTCCATGGTTCAGTAGTTTGAAATGTGCCACCAGACGTTTTTCATAAGTTTACTATAAAGCCATCCAGGACATAATGATGTGCACAAGAACTTTTCACAGCCCATATAATTGACAATTTCAGCGGACCGTTTTGCTGCTTCTGCAAATCCAGCCTGGCAGCAAGTACAGCTTGGCTTGAAGCCTTGATGGAAGAAATGCTGTGAAGCTGGTACCCAGTTGTGGCACCTAGCGAAGAGCCAAGGACATCAGTGTGTTAGGAGTATAGGTAGACAATTAATTTTTTTGCAACTTCCACAGTATATTGAGTCATGCGATAGTCTTCTTGGCTTCTTTGCGTATGCCCACACCTGTAAACACAGGACAGCCAGAGTTTATCTTGACACCATTGCTTGTCACGGTCACTAACTAAGTTCTCAGCAGTTCTCATGTCGATGATATTTTGAGCCAGGTATAGATGTCTGATGCACGTTAAGTCGTTAGTAGTAGTATAGTAGGATCCTATGAACGCGCACTTGGCGCGGCGCGGTGGAATTCCACCGGTGGAAGGGCAAGGTCACCATGCTAAAAGATAGAAAAATGTCAAAGGTCAAAACTGTCCTCCGGTGGAAAATGATGAATTATTTTCTGGCGCGGATAGTGCCAATTCCTCCGGAGGAAGGTCAAATGAAGGTCGTGAACTAGTGGCGCCCCCTTACGGACAAGCCACGAACTAGTACTGTCCAAATTCGTGCGTCTTATTATTTTTAAAAGGGGCCCGTGGTGGATAGGTCGTGTGCTAATGGCGCCCCCTTACGGACAAGTCACGAACTAGTACTGTCAAAATTCGTGCGTCTTATTTTTTAAATTACGTCAAAATGGAGTTAGGGGTCATGTACCCTCGCGGATAGGTGACGGACTACAAACTATGTGAAAGAACAACTGGACCCATCTGACGGATAAGTCTTCAGCTAATACCCCATAAATACGTGTGTCTTATTTTTTAAACTACTTTTAAAAAATAGTCAAAAGGTCAAGAGGCTACCCTGGCGAGCGTTTTCATTGGCTGTTGCACACGAAGAAGAGTTTTTATTGGTTGTTTCGGAGCTAGCAAGGAAATGGTTTTTTGGGGGTAGTTTTGGAGGAGCAATATCCTTAACCAATTAGGGTTTTAACATTGTTTTAATGAAAAGGCTTTATGAAAAACCGAATACATCTTTGTGTCATGACATGGAGCGGAGAAAGGTATATAAATTATTGTATTAGACCTCAGCCATTTTTTGTGTAAAGCCCCTGGTTCCTCAGAAAAGTAGGTCAGATTCCTAAATATGACATGGGTGTCCGTTTTTGGGGCGCAGGTCTTTTATTATTGAATTTCCATTATTGCAAGTTAACATTATTTTAAGGGGCATATCATTACCTTCACATTGGATGTAGATATGCTTTATTATTAATTTAAAAAGTTAACCATAATGCAACAGATGTGCCAGTATATCAATATTTTACTATGACATGACATATTACGTGACGTAACTTTTTAAGGCTTCATTTTTTACTGTTACAAGTTTTGTTTATTTGAAAGACAGTGTAATTACCTACACATTGGTACCAATATTATTATTATACCTTATATATTAATGTTGCATATACTCGAATACAATGGAAGCATACTCAACAACATGAGAAGCTAGTGACCAGTCACAGTACAGCGGCCAAGTGTTTCCGCTACCACACCGGCCAGTCTCGGTCGAAACCTCAGCAAATAAACAACAGAACAGTCCCGCAAGTTACACCACTTATAAATACTGCAATAATTATAATACAACTACCCAATCATTGAATTATATCCTAGTTGAGCATATCGTCTTTGCGCAAGAATATGGGACACTGAGTGGGGGACTCGTTTCATAGACGTGACGTGTTTACAAAATGAGCTCGACCGACGAACTTCGCCGACAACAACAACGATCTTCGAAATGAAACATCGACTAAAGTCACATATTCGATGCGTGAAACGGCTTGAATAGCAAACACTTTGGAAGACTTCTTCCGCAGTCAAATGATTCGGACCAGCCGACGCCATTTTGCTAACTCAAAAAATAGGGCACTTCGAAAAAATGCGTGAAATCCGTAAACTTGAATAGCACCGGTAGCCATAACTACCCACAATGCATTGCCGATATGTTAACCCTTCAAGTTAAATGTGTTTCAAAAGTATCCTCCAGAGAGCGCCTCTGGAATAGATAAAACTCGGATGCTAATATCTACGGCCGGGTTTGGCCGACTTGAGGAGTAAACATGCGGTCGGGTTTGGCCGACTTGAGGTCTAAAGGGTTAAACTATACCAAAACAGAACTTAACACAGCACCCTATGGTAGACATGTGGCCGGTTGAACTATAGTTTGCTAGGCAACCAGCAGTAAATAATAAAACAATGAAACACATTGTATCTGTCACGTAGTGTCCCTTAATGCAACTGGAGCGGAGTATGCAAAAATGTTATAAGTTATTGTGTCTTTTTATAACTATACCAAACAGGCCTTAACGCAGCACACTATGCAGTGTGCCTCCTCCCCTGGTAGTTAGCTCCTACGTATGCGACTAACATACCTGGTCCTTCATGTCCAGTGTGCGTGCAACACTGGGCTTGCCTATCTACCCAAGGCCAAGCTTGCTGCCTCTCGACCAGGCCAGTCGGTTGCTGTGTTGTCATCGAAGGACACTGGTGCAGTTAGCAGGGGACGACCTTGTAATACTGCAAGTGTTTTAGAGCACTACGCTACGAACCTTCGTCAATTCTCCCTCCAACTGTGCGACTTGCAAAGACTACCGCTACTGTAAGTCACCGGTTGAACAATACGTTGCTAGGCAACCAGCGGGAAATAAAAACAATGTAATACATTGTATCTGTCACGTAGTGGCCGTACGTTCACAAGTCTCAACACGTTTATTCATATGACGGTATATCCAGTATGTAGGACAGATAGGTCAAGTTCTGCACGCAGGCAACTAACATGTCGTGCACTGCGCATGCGTGTTGTCCAGTATGCAGGTCACATAGCATTTCTTCCACCAATACAAAATTGTAGCTCACGCGTCCCCACCATGTCCAGAATCTAGGTTACACACATCAGTCACGTTCGGCACGTAGGCAACTTATGTCGTGCAATGCGCATGCGTGTTGTCCAGTATGCAGGACACATCGCATTTTTTTTCCACCAATTCAAAATTGTAGGTCACACGTCGCCACCATGTAGGACACACAGGTCAAGTTCTGCATGTAGGCAACTTTCATGTGTCGTGCAATGCGCATGCGTGTTGTCCCGTATACAAGTCACATGGCATTTCTTCCACCAATACAAAATTGTAGCTCACGCGCCGCCACCATGTCCAGAATCTAGGTTACACACATACAGGTCACGTTCTGCACGTAGGCAACTTACATATGTCGTTGCACAACCAATACACACCAGGCGAGGACAGTTTTATGTCATGTGCAATCCATAACGACCGTTAAAATTACGCTCCTTACCACGTGGAAAACACAACTTCCGTAAAAATGGCGGGTCAGACCAGGGCCGTAACACAATTTCTTGCAAAATTACGTCTTCCATCATAGTCATAACGTTAAAAACTAGTAGCATTTAAAGTTTCCACGCAATAACTTATTTGCTTGAGTCAGTGTCCTAACTACATACCATTTCGTAACGTTTCTCCGTTTCATTATGTTAGACAGGTGGTGTTTTAACAAATTGACCTAAGTTAGTCTTGTAACTTGCAGTAAATAGAATATTTTTCTATTCTACGCGATAGCCTTGTCAAGTGTTTATATTTTACCAAGTCGGTGCTACAACTTTGTATCATTTTCCAACTTTTCAGCGTTCCACAGCGATGACTTTGTCATTTTCACGTATTTTTAGTGTTTACATGCTATAACTTTGTCAAGGTTTTCATATTGTACTAACTCGGTGTGCCAACTTTGTACTATTTCACAACTTTTCAACGTTTCACCGCGATTACTTTGTCAATTTCACGTATTTTTTAGTGTTTACATGCTATAACTTTGTCAAGTTTCTCATATTTTACTAAGTCGGTGGGCTAACCTCGTTCCATTTCGTCACCTTTCACCGTTTTATTGTGTTACAAAGGTGGTGTTTTTACAAATTTAACTAAGTTATTCTTGTAACTTGTAGTAAAATGGAATATGTTTCTGTTTCAACCCCATAACTTTGTCTAGTTTTTATTTTATCTTAATAAATCGGTGGGCCAACTTTGTATCATTTCACCACTTTTTTAACGTTTCACCACAATGACTTTGTCAATTGTACGTATTTTTTGTGTTTACATGCAATAAGTTCGTCAACTTTTTGATATTTTACTAGTGCGTACGCATGGGCGTCCGTGTCCGTGTCCGTGTCCGCGACCCTGTGTGTGTGTGCGTGTGCGTGTGTGTGTGCGTGTGCGTGCGAGTGCGTGTGCGTGTTCATGTGCGTATGCGTATGCATGTCCATGGGATATAATGCAAGTTGACAGACACCGTGGGTTTACAGACAAGTTATGTTTACAAATACAAAACAAAACAAAAAGTTTACAAACACGTTATGTTTAAAAAACAAAACAAACACAACAGTTTACAGACAAGTTATGTTCACAAAACAAAACAAAATAAATCTCTATGAAACAAAAGTTTACAAACACGTTATGTTTACAAAACAAAACGTTTACAGACAAGTTATGTTTACAAAACAAAACCAAATAAAAAGTTTACAGACAAGTTATGTTTACAAAACAAAAGTTTACAAACACGGCATGTTTACAAAACAAATATTTACAGACAAGTTATGTTTACAAAGGGAAAACAAAAGTTTACAAACATGTTATATTTATAAAACAAAGCAAGACAAAACAGAAAGTAAACAAACACGTTATGTTTATAAAACAAAACGTTTACAGACAAGCTATGTTTACAAAACAAAACAAAAAACAAAACAGTAAGTTTATAAACACGTTATGTTTACAAAACAAAACAAAACAAAACGAAAAACAAAATAAAACCAAAAAAAATGTAAGGCTTTGTACCATTTCACATCGTTTCAGTGTTTTCACCGCGATGACTTTGACAATTTCACGTATTTTAATGTTTACATGCGATAACTTTGTCAAGTTTTTCATATTTTACTAAGTTGGTGTGCTAACCTCGTTCCATTTCGTAACGTTTCACCGTTTCATTACGTTAGACAGGTGGTGTTTTAACAATTTAACTAAGTTATTCTTGTAACTTGTAGTAAAATGGAATATTTTTCTGTTTCGACGTAATAACTTTGTCAAGTTTTTCATATTTCACTAAGTCGGTGTGCCAACTTTGCACCATTTCACAACTTTTCAACGTTTCACCGCGATGCCTTTTTTAATTTGACGTATTTTTGATGTTTACATGCGATAACTTTGTCAAGTTTTTTCATATTTTACTAAGTCGGTGTGCCAACTTTGTACCATTTCGCATCATTTCTGAGTCATCTTGGTTCATTCATATCCTTCGGTGGAAAAACGTTGACACTTTGCTACCATAAACCGAGAACCTTGGTGTTTTTATCTTACGACTCACACCATTTTCCTAATGAAATCTAAAACAATGTGGACAAATCTTGGATTGTGACGTCACTTCTTTACAAACTTGTGCTATCTAGCGGATAACTCTGACACTACGTTAGACGCGAGCCCCATCTAGCGGATAGAACAGCCACTAATTATGGTTTGACATAGAAAACGATGACTTCGACTACTTCCGTAACAGAATTTCTGGTAAAATGGCGGCTTCGATCACACTCATGACATACCTTTTGTGTTTCGAGGCAATAACCTTGGCAAATATTCGTATTTTACTAAAGTCAACGTGGTAATTTCATAACATTTAGCGACTGAACGACATAGAAAGAGGAATCTTTCCACTTCAGACCATATTCGTATCACAACTTCTGTCAAAATGGGCTCTTACCACGTGTAAAACGTAACTTCCGTAAACAATGAAGCTTCCGGTCACGTGCAAAAACATACCTTCCATAAAAGGTATGATTCCTCTCACGTATAAAACAAAACTTCCGGGAAAATGGTGGTCTCGACCACAGCCATAACATAACTTAACGTTTTGATGTGATAATTATGTCAAGTATTCGTATTTTACTAAGTCATTATCTTAAATTCCCAACCAAATCTAGAATTTTTTTGGTTTGTGACCAAATATTCGGTTGCAACCTCACGACGCTAGTCGCTAACCCCATCTAGCGGATAACCCCAATGCTACATTAGACGCTAGCCCCATCTGGCGGATAACCCTAACGGTACGCTAGACGCTAGCGCCATCTAGCGGATAACCCTAACATTACATTAGACGCCAGCGCCATCTAGCGGACAAAACAACAACTAACTAGGGTCAGACACAGAACAAACTTGTGGTTAACTGATCGAAAATTTGAGGTCTCAATTTAAAATAAATTACTATGTTTTTGTCCGGGACAAAAACATAACAATTTTTGTGTGACTTTTGTTAATAGATATTGTGACATTTGTATTGACGACCGCCATCTTTAAAAACGGCGGACATGAAAGTCGGAAAATTCTAAAAATGGTAAAAAAGGCTGCTAAAATCACTATGGGACCAAATAGAAAAATGGCAACAAGGGTTTTTAAGTTCTAAATACTATTTAGACGATATTAAAACCATTTGCCAAGATTACACCCAAAAATATGACAATATTGAAATTTTTGACATTTACCGACGGACTATTACAGGGTGTTTTTCCATCAATGTTTATATTGTGCCAAAACTACACATGGGACCACTCAGAAAATGGCAACAACATCTTTTCTGATCAGTAATTTTAGATGGAATTAACAATTGCCAAGATTATAACAAACAGTTTTCTTCCTTTACACTTGCGGACGAACTATTTGGAGCGGATCAGCTGATCCAATACAGCATCCCTTTAAGCGGTTGCACTGTCTTCCTGTTGTATATACAAATAAATTCAAATAGGCTACTGTTACATACCGTCCTTTTTCTACTGACCAAATGACATAGTTAATTAATCTCCTACATTTCACGCTGTATAAGTATTACAATTACTTACTTAATTTGTACACTATGTGATTACTGTTATTCATTTACATACTCACTTACTTATAGAGTGAATTGTACATGTGTCTTAATATAGAATGTCTGTCTGTCTGTCTGTTCTCTCTCTCTCTCTCTCTCTCTAACATTGATGAAATTCAAGATACGTCCTCTAAGGAAAACAGTGTTATCTTCATATATACAAAATATAACAGATGATGAATGTGTTTAACACCGTTTTAATTTATTGATACTAAAAACAGGCGACTTCAAAGATGTCGACTTGGTGGCCAGTCTACTCGATTCCATCTGCAGGGAATTCATCCGCGTAACTATCCTAATGGCCCAGGTGAATGGAATCGAGAAGGTCTACTTAGCTGGTAACTTCGTCAACAACGACCAAGCCAGAAGAATCATCAGTCGGGATCTAATCATATTCAAGACGGTCTACAAGGAACAGGTACCTCGTTGAATCGATCGTGATATAAACCATAGATATAAATGTAGAGGGATCGCCAACTCGTGACGTCACCTTGCACTGCAGCGCCCTCACCGGGAGTCACAGAAAAGTTGTAGGATCGTGTAATCATGGCGTAAACGTTGTTTGTTTCAAATGGTTTTAGTAATGTGGTGAAGACATCGTTGTGTAGTGGGATGCCACAACAATAATCAAAAATCTAAAAGTACATGGATCGGTTATGTGGATTTCAAAAAGATTGGGAATGACAAGGAGACCGATGAATGAAGGAACACATTTATTGTTTACGTTGGGCGGTCCGATGACAGCTTCATTCCTTCAACCCTGACAAGCATCAAAATAATTATTTAATATCTGTACGGCTAATTTTGAACAGAGTTCCTTACTGAGTTAGCCATAACTCTATTAAGATAATAAATACACATTCCGCGAAATACGTGCAAATAAATAGTTTGAAAGTTGGTTTTAACGAAGTGCTACAGTACAGACAGAAAACAAACCTCATATAAGACACATGTGAACTTAATATCCGTTCGTCCTATTTGTATTGTGTGGAGGGATTTTGGCCTTGGCTTTACGGTCGGGTCAGAATGTGCATCATAGATATAAACATAGATTCAAGATGATAGTTTAGAGTACAAACAGTTACTTTTTTAAGTCACCACGAAATATAGACAGACGTATACTAAAAGTAGTAGTTATTTTATTGGACAACATTATATATTTTGGTCAATCACATTGATTGATTATTGTACTGTTTCATATATAATTAAATATTGTAATATTAAATTTCCATCCTTATGCCTATTTCATCAATGTATAGTGTGTTAATGCATGAACTAGTAAATTGTGTGTACACGAGTCCATACTTTTGTGGAAACCACAACCCATCTGCTGCAAAGTGGCGTGCCATATCATATGTACTTATATCCAGGATTTCTACAAGGATCCAAAATAATTGTCTTTTGGTCGCCATGACATAAGCATATAGTAGTGCAAATTCAAAACTCTACCAAGATGAGAAGACCTCAAATTTCAAACACTTGTTCAGTGGTGATGTTATCACTGTGGTGACTACTTGTGACTAGTACTGAAAATAGAATACAAATAATGTAAATATAATACTAATATTAAAGTGGAAATATGTAAGAGAAATATAGTAACTGCATGTAATGTATACATATCAGCATCCAATATGGTATCAGCTACGAGCAACAAGTAGAAGCACCAGGAAGAGTAAAATATTTGGAGGCCTAATTTATTTAAGCTCCACATAATATTATAGAATGGTTGTAAACACGCTAAAAAGATCCGCCTATTCAATGAAGTCTAGAGTAATCACGTTACCTCCAATCATATTCATAGCTTTTGACATAGTGCCACTGCCATGGGCATGGCCTCGATCATGGAGCCATGGCAAGACAAGAAATTAAGACAAACAATTCGTTTGGCACTGTACTATGGCAACACTACATATGTCATATATGCATGCTTAATTGGCTAACTTTTTATATACCAGCATTGTAGTGCCCAGTATTTCTGATTGAGACCGAGTAATACTAGACCGTGATACCAATACTATCGCTCCTACTGTTTCGGTCTTTCACATGACGTAATGTATGTCTCCGTTTTAAAACATAAATTGACTATAAACTATCCATATTATATGATCATTTTCCGATTTAATCTTACATGCTGAAGTTCGGAAATTGGTACAAAATCCACTTCAGTGTTGCCACTGCTGGTTTCGACTTTCTATGACTCCCCGTGAGGGCGCTGCGAAATTCGAATATATTTTCCCGCCACTCGGAGTCGGCGATCCCTCTACATGTATAAACTATGTTGTTTTCGTCTTGATCATTCTCGAAAGAAGTAGTAATTTAAGGCTATATTTTATTAAACGGCATTTAAAGGCGCAGTTTCACGCGTATGTGTAACTGCGTGCGTGCTTACCCAAGTACATGCATGGCTGGATATGGCTTATATATATATATTTATTTATAATTAATCCTCAACCAAGATATCCAATGAAAGCTATGCTTTGTAAGACATTTCCGAAACATGGATAGTTTTTGTTTTATTATATATCAATTTTTATACAGTCCATTAGAAAAAGGTGGGTTTCTTTCCCATACGCAGAAGTTAACTCTACACGCTGCATCGCGCCAACGTGTTGTTACGTAATGCACACAATACGACAGTAGCTTAGAAGTGATGACTACAGCGCACGTTTCCCCAAACCATGGTGTCTTGGTAAAGCCCCTGTCACACCTGGCCGAGTTGGGCCCCGACATGTGGCGAGTTGGGAAGTCGCGGTTTGTCGGGATAGTGTGGAAGAAATCTCGGTACAACTCTTGTTATGTCGAATACATGTCGGGTTAACTCTCCTGTTGTCGGCAAGTGACCGCGAACATTTTAAACGGTTTACAATTCTCGCCGCTTCTCGCCGTGGACAGCTTCTCGTGTTGACCTCGCAACTAACTCGAACAGTCTCGAACAACTGTCGTGGCCATTGTCGCGCAATGTCGGCTGTTGTCTTCACTTCTCGGCGTGTACAAATAACTGCCGAGTGACGAAGAGTTAGTACGACATGTGGCGAGTTGAGTTCGACTTCCCACGATAAAGGCCGAGTTGTCGGCGTGTTGTTAATAAAAACTGGGACTTCAGGTCAATATCATTACGACACCAACACGAATATGAGCGACATGCTACGACATATACACGACATGCACTCGAGAAGCAGCGAGTTCAGGCGATACCCGCTCCTTTCTCCACGACATGTATTCGAGTTCAGATGACACGTGTTCGACATTGTGCGAGTATTGGACGATTGCTCTCGTATCCTGTTCGACAACTCCTCGACACTTGTACGAGTTTCTACGACTCTATAAAAGGAACCGAGTCGTGGGTTCAATATCACTTTACTTTCCAGATACTGGTGAGAATATCATGCCTTAAAGGAGGAAGGGAAAGAAGTCTGCTGCTGCAGCTGCTGCTGCTGGGAAGAAGGCCTCTAGAGCTGAGACCCCACCTACTGTGAATGACATTGAGCGTGACGATTATGAGCCTGGTGAGGCCGTCATTTTAGAACATGCTCATCCAGATACGGAGGGAAGTCAAAAGAAGCAAAGGGTATACGAAAATTTTACTGATGAACAAGAAGAGCTTCTGGTAAACTGGCTTAAAGACAACCCCATCAGCCTGGTCCAAAGCAGCATTCTGGGCAGCTGGATAACGGATCCTCATTAAGTTGTGGAGTGAGCAGCAGGCTAACATGATAGTGGTCACTGTGTCAGACTCTTGACGCATTGTGGTCAGCAGACACTGAAATCGATTAGCAAGGATCCCGTGCCTGGTGCGGCACAACGTATGTCTACGTAGCACAATGCGGTGACAGTGGCTGTGTCACAGGGCGATTTGGAGCGTCGTGTCTCGTGCGGCACAACGTATGTCTACGTAGCACAAGGCTGTGACAGTGGCCCTGTCACAGGGCGATATGGAGCGGCGTGTCTCGTGCGGCACAACGTATGTCTAGGCAGCACAATGCTGTGACAGTGGCTCTGTCACAGGGCGTTTTGGAGCGGCGTTTCTCGTGCGGCACAACGTATGTTTACGCAGCACAATGCTGTGACAGTGGCTCTGTCACAGGGCGTTTGGAGCGTCGTGTCTCGTGCGGCACAACGTATGTCTACGCACCACAATGCTGTGACAGTGGCTCTGTCACAGGGCGTTTTGGAGCGTCGTGTCTCGTGCGGCACCACGTATGTCTACGCAGCACAATGCTGTGACAGTGGTTCTGACACAGGGCGTTTTGGAGCGGCGTGTCCGGGATAACACCAGTGGTTTCCCCGACAATATGCCCCAATGTTCTGCCACGAATCATTAAAACACTCCCTATTTATACTAGCTAAACTGTAGCCTGAGGACAGACGCTAGACTGCTTACCTAACATTTTGTCCAGTGCCCTAGAAATCTTAGCAGGGTGCCAGCGGACTCTGCACCCTGTGGTTTACCCCAACAACAAGGCAGAGGGTGCATCCTTCCAGCCAGATGGCCCTAGCAATTAGCATAGAAGCTAGCCTGCAGTGCTAGTGAACCTTTCCTCCCGCGGTAGAGTCCCAAAATACCAGGGTTGGTCCTCTGCCTCCGCCAGATGATCCTAAAATTACCATATAGATTGAATCGGAGTAAATACCCTGCTTGAAATTATGTAAGTATTTTGCATGGCTTTAGTAGCCCTAAATAGTGGTAGATATATCTATATATAATTATAATACTTCGCGATGAAAAATCCCTACACTTGTAGCTTTCTCCTGAAGCCAGGTATCGCAGGGTGGAACCCTGAGAAAGTTCGTGAAGGACTCTCTATCTTCAGTCTCCAATTCATGCATAAGGCGATCATAGTGCCCGAAGTCTTTCCGCCGCTGTATCGGATCCAGAATCTTCGTGGCCTTCTTCTCCTCCTCCTTCTTTTTCGGTACTGCAATAACAAAGTCATTTGTGGCATCATCTTCCTCCATACGCATAAGAACTTCAAACTTGTGCAGGTTCTGGGCTGATAGTTGGTCCATCCTGGAGATGCAGCGCCTTCTGTATCATGTAGAACACTGAACAACGCTGAATGACTCCTATATATACCAAATATGTACCTAACTCGTCATAACCCGTAATAACTCGTACTAAATCGTAATAACTCGCCATCCATCGAACACATGTTGTACCAACTCGTCATATGTCGTACGAATGTCGTACACTTGTCGTTATAAATCGTATGCAATCGTACATACTCGTACTAAATCGCACGAAAGTCTCCGAAACTCGTATTAGTGTTGAAGGAAAGTCGAAAGCATGTCGCTGCTTCTCATATAAACTCGAAGACATCTCCCAGAAATGTACCCAACATATCGTGCAATATCGTAGTATAGTCGTGCTATTGTCGAAGAAGGGTCCAAGAAGACCATTTTGTTTCCCAAGCTACTCTGCGTCTCCTGGAGTACATGGCGCCATCTGGCGGTAGTTGCAGGATGTAGACTAGATCGGGCAACCTCACCACCCAGCTTACGAGAGTATAATGTTATGCTTGCGCGTGAGTATGTATGTAGTGGTAGAGGTGGGACGGAGACTACGGCGGCATCACGGTGGACGGTTGCTAAAACCACCTCTTATCGGAGATATCATCGCGCGTGCATGAATGCGTATGTGTGTATGAAAACATAAACACAACACGATAGTAGACGAGTGCACAAGTATTTTATTGACTAAAGATACAGGTGAATAATGTCGACTTGCGGGTGGTTACCACCACGCCAGCGGTCAAAGACTACCACGCCAGTAGTATGTGAAGGTCCGATCATTGGATGCTCACAGCACAGCGGTGGAAATGGCGGTGCAAGGTCAATAAGTAGGTCAGGGTCAAAGGTCACCAGTGCAGCGGACAGGAGATGAACCTGGGGCGCCCCGGTGGTTAAGTCGTGAACTAGTGCGGTCTAAATTCGTGTCTCATTAAAACAATGTACAGCGCCCTCTAGCGGATAGGGCGCCCCTGCCAGATAGTTGACGAACCCGTGGCGGTCTTAGCGGATAGAAAATCAACCCATGGCGCCTCTGGCGGATAGATCGTGAACTAATACGGTCTAAATTCGTGTATAATTTTACAAACTACTGGCGGGTAGGTGGATAGTGGCGCTTTCTTGCAGGTAGATCGTGAAGTAGGCGCATCCTTGCAGCCTAATATACCCAGAATTCTCTTATCAAAAGGTCAAGAGGCGCCTCTGGCGGATATGTCATCAACTGCACAATTGTATATAGGTCAAACATAAAGGTCAAATGTCACAATCACGTTCGGCACGTATGCCACATTGGTCACTTTCCTCACGTTCTTCACGTCGGCCACCCACACATCATTGTGCATGTGCAATGTTATAATTTTCTATCTGTCTTATGCATTATGCAATATTAAAACAGTGGGTTAATGCAACTGGAGCGGAGGAAGGTAACATTTTATACATGATTGTGTTATTGTGCGACGTGCAAGCGCACAGCTAATATAAGTAGCCCTGCTACATATGCATAACAGTTTGGGCACGTTTTATTCATACGGTAGTATCACTACTACATTTTCTGCATTAGACAACCTGCGCGCGTGTTTCAGGACTAACCTCAAACCGCACTCGACCAATTAGTGGGACATGTAGACGAAGACCTGTAAATACATGTGTCGTGTTTTGATTTTGTTTTCTCTATCTCTGTCTCTCTCTCCATCTCTCTCCATCTCTCTCCATCTCTCTCCATCTCTCTCCATCTCTCTCCATCTCTCTCTCTCTCTCCACACTTGTCTACTTTCGATCCTAAAAAGAGAAATCCATCCATCATTTAGCTACCAATTAATGCAGAAATAAAATAATGGTCTGTCCCCAACAAAACAAAAATATTATATCCCAGCAAAGAAATATACGTACTCGGAGACGTACTCATCATCATCATGCTGTCGGTCGCGAAGCGACAAAGACTGCTTCCACCACTTGACTGTTGCTCTCCATTTGTCTCTCTGCTGTGAGAGTGATGTCCATGAGTCGATCTTTATGTCTCTCAGCTTCAGGTTTCTCTTGATGGTATCTTTGAACCGGAAACGAGGGCGCCCTCTCTTTCTGTGACCAGACGATAGTTGGGAGTAGAGAACCTGCTTTGGTAGTCTGTCTGGTGACATCCTCATGAGGTGTCCAGTCCACCAGAGATTCTTTCTGATCAGAAGATCTTCCATAGATGGCAGCCCTGTCCGTTCAAGTATTTCCTTGTTTGTCACTGTGTCCATCCAGGTTATCCTCATGATCGAACGCAGATGTCGCATCATGAAGGCATGCAGCTTTTTCACATGTCGTCTGTACACTGTTCAGGCCTCGGCTCCGTATAGGAGGGTGGACAGCACGATTGCACGGTATATCTTGCCTTTAACCCGCATGGACACATGGTGGTTGTTCCAGAGTCTCTGGCGTAGTCGGCCGAAAGATGCACTAGCCTTGGCCATCCTCCTCTGTATTTCATCGTCAATGCACCCGTCACTTGATATAGTGCTTCCGAGGTAGGTGAATGCCAGAACAGAATTCAGCTTATTTCCATCAACCATGATATCCCCCTCTCGGGTTCGTTTAGAGTTGGGTTGGTACAGCACCTCGGTCTTCTTGATGTTAATCTTCAGGCCGAACTTCTTTGACGCATTGGAGAAAGCATCCACTATTTTCTGCATCTCTTCAGCAGAGTGTGCAACCAGTGCACTGTCATCTGCGAATAGCAGCTCTCTCATCAGTATCCGAGTAGTCTTGGTCTTAGCTCTGAAGTGTGCGACGTTGAATAGGTCAGCGCTCTGTCTGGACTGTATGTAGACGCCATCACCCATGTCTCGGAAAGCATCGTCGAGCATTGCTGATAGGAAGATGGAAAAGAGCGTGGGTGCCAGTACACAACCTTGCTTGACCTCATTTGTGACCCTGAACGATTCCGAGACTTCCCCTCCAACACTAACATTCGCCATCATTCCAGTATGTAGTGCCTCGACCATTGTTGTGAACCTCTCTGGGCAGCCATACTTCTTCAGTAGCTGCCATAGTCCAGTCCTCCCAACTGTATCGAACGCCTTACTGAAGTCGACAAATACCATGTACAGTGGTCGGTCCTGCTCAATGCACTTTTCTTGTAGTTGTCGGAGAAAATATCTATGGTGCTCCTGTTACCTCTGAAGCCACATTGTGTCTCTGGAACTTCCTCTGGTGTTATGTGGGTAGATAGTCTGTTGAGGAGGATCCTGGCGAAGATCTTGCCTGCTATGGAAAGAAGGGAGATTCCTCTGAAGTTCCCACAGTCTGTTCGATCACCTTTCTTGTAGATGGTTATGGTGCTGGCATCCTTCCATGCTTGTGGTACAGAACCCATCTCCCAGGCACTGGTGATTAGTTGGTGCAGTCTGCTGAACAGATTGTCTCCTCTATACTCTCCTCGTACTATTACACCTATATATTAAATACATAGAGAGACACGGCGTCATGTCCATCATTCGATATGTTGGCGCGGCTGAAGACGCACGCGTTGTGATTTCGTTTTCTATCTTGAAGCAGGGGAGACAGCCCAGCATGGAAGACCAGGCACTGCGAGGCCGTCTTTCTCATGGGGCCTTCGTAACCCAGGCTACTGCAGTGGTTATACACAATGGAGCGTTATATGGAAGTAAATACAACCTAAGACGTCCATGTCGTGCTATGACTAGCCTCCGTGGTGAGGAACGACAAACATGTTGACCTAGGCATGTCTGCATTGATGGTACTTTCTAGATGTATTTCCGTTGTGTCATAAAGTTTTATTGTATTGTATTGTATGGTCATTCTTATTACACAACTAATTATTAACTTCGTTGTTATGCCATCACCCATTTTGTCACATGAAAACTTTCATAGTGTATCCTTGTAAGGTATGCTTTATTTTCTAAGTCCCCTTTAACAAAACATGGTATTTGTACTTACCTTTATTTGACCAAACAAGTAACTGACAAAGACCATTGCACATGTAATCATATGTTGGTCATCTTCTGGTAATGGGTAACCGACTTAGGTCATTGCGCGTGCGCAATGTCTTCCGAAATCAAATTATAGGTCACTATCCCCACCATGTTCAGCATGAAGGTCACATAGGTGACGTGCGCCACGTAGGCAACTTACCCATGTCGCTGCCCAACCCATACACACAAGGCTAGGACGTTTTCTGTCACATGCAAACGAAAACTTCCGTTAAAATGACGTTTCCTACGACGTACAAATCACAACTTCCGTAGAAATGGCGGGTCAGATCACAACCATTACACAATTTCTTGAAAATTATGCATTCGACCATAGTCATAATGTAAAATGTAGAGTTTCGAGGCGAATACCTCGCCAAGTTTTTTTATTTGACTGAGTCAGTGTGTTAAGTACGTAGCATTTCATAACGTTTCTCCGTTTCATAGCATTTAGTTCGACATAGCGTTTAGGTTCGATAAAAAAACGGTGGCTTCGACTACTTCCATAAATTAATTTCTGGCAAAATGGTGGTCTCGGTCTTTTAGTGTTTCGATGCCATAACCTCGTATTTTACCAACGTCAGCGTGATAATTTCGTAATATTTAGAGATATAACGAGGAATGTTTTTATTTCAGACCACATTCGTATCATAACTTCTGCCAAAATGTGGCTCCTATCACGTGCAAAACGTAACTTCCGTAAAGATGACGCTTCCGGTCACCTGCAAAAACATAACTTCCATAAAAAGGACGATTCCTTTCATGTGCAAAACACAACCTCCCGGAAAATGGTGGCTTCGACAACAGCCATAACATAACTTTTAGTTGACAAGGTCTTTTAGGTGACACCCGAGACTCCACATCGTCCGTGTATACGTAGATGGTGGTGAAACCTTGTTGTATGTCCACCACTCTATTTCGAAAGTGTACTCATCATTGTACCTGATCGGTGGTGAGGTCGGATCGGATATGGTTGCAGACGGTTTGAGACGTATGGCATGTCCGCGTACGCACGGATGGCGGTACTCGCCTGTGGACGACGACGACGATGACGTTTCGATACTGAGGACGTTCCATTCCCCGGTGTCGTCGCGAGAGAGGGTCCAACGCAGCACGCATGGCGTACCGGTTCTTTGATACATCTAACGATCATCGCGTTGTACCGCTGCAATACCTGATTGTACATGACACCCTTGTCCCGATTAGTGAGATTCCATCGTTCCAATATGTCCTTCATATCGTCGTCGAGAACGTGTACCTTGTTTCCTAGGGTATCCGTCGTCACCGGCGGCGGTTGCTGCTGCTGGTGTACGCCGCGAAGACTCTCCAACAATCGCGGCTCTACCAAATCCATTTTCCTCGCGTGCTCCATCGTCTACTTTTGGAGTAGGGGGAGAATGGTCGATCCGACCAAAGGTGCCAGCAAAGCCGATAGGAATCCAGCGAACTGGTTGTTTCTTCGAAGCAAGATGCGACGTCTTCTGGCCGTCGACACACCTCTCCGCGGCAACTCGCGTAACTTGGTGTTGTACTTACTCAGACGTCGCCGCTGCACCGGAGTCAATGGAACGTTCTTTTTCAATATGTTGTAGGCACACTCGGCTAACGCCCAAAGGAGATCGGCGTCGGCATTGGCAATGATGGCTATCCTCAATTTCGTGCTCTTGTACCACCTATTCAACGCATGAATACAGAGTTTGTCTCTTCACGAGCTCGAACACCCTGTCAATGAAGAGTCGAGGCGCATGCGCTGCTTTTTTATATATTCGGTAGGTACACGTTTTGAACATCGTCGCCCGGAAAGATGCACGTGCGCAGGCGCATACTCTTGGGCTTGTTCTGTTTGTGATAGATCAAGAGATAACTGACGGTGACGTTGCGTCCATACACGTGAACAGGTGCTTCCATCGACGATCGAACACGTGATGTCATCTTATAATAGGTGGTCATCAGTGACGTGGTGGCGGTGGAGTTGGCATCGTTCATACGTGTCGTATCATTAGATAGCACAATAACCCCGTCACACCAATGAGGTCGATGAAGGGAGATGGTAAAGTGCAAGATGTACACGACTAGGAACATGATGGTTATTACTAACCGTTTTAGCGTTACACTGAACAGACCCGTTCGCGTACGTGTCATGGTGGACTATGATGATCGATGGTGTGACGTCTGTCTCAATAATCTACATCGCGCTTACTGCCCGCGTGATGTCAGGTAGCGTCTCTAAATCTCGCACCCGGGTTCGCGAGACCGCACGTCTACAGGACTCCGCGGTTTTCGGCATAGACTTACAGAGTCAACGATCGATCGTCACACGTTCACCGGACGCGTGGTGATGCCGTTCTCGTGAACTACGCGTTTGGCATAGAAGTATGTCAGGGCTGCGCGTTCCTGGGCGATGACTGACGGGTGATTCACTCGAAAGCCGCGGTTGTTTCCGCTTCCGCCCACACGGCTGGTCAACACGTCTAGGAAGACTTGATATCGAGATGCATGTTCAGGCCATTGCTGTACTTGTCGGCTGGCCCGGATCAATAGTAGGTCTTAGTGCAAAGGCCTACGAAGGCATCCACAGTCCATTCGACTTTGAAGAGTCCGGGTGTCCTCTTGTCGTATGCTTTGTGTGCAGTGCAACACGAATCGCTACCGTTCGACGAACGTCCAGTGAGGCGACAGCGCACGTACTCGTTCTGGTGGTCGTCGCAACATTCCGAGGGTAGCCATTCGGACCTGTGTCGAAAGTAATGTTCTCGTAGTTCCGGCGTCACGAGGTCATCGACGGATTCTCCAACCAATGCCATGTAGGCGCTGTCCGTGTCGGCTTCGCAGTACTTGCACAATTGCCGTTTCAAGCACGTGGCGATGAAGTCATAGTAGAACTGTAACATACGTAGTTTGGCGTACTGCAAGACGAAGAAGCCCTCGAGTAGCCCAAAGCGACGATCGTTAATCATGATCGATGCCTACTTCTCCGTGCAGTAGGTGACTTCACGATGGCGCATGACGTTTGTAATGCATTTTCCATATGAAGTATTAGCCATGAAGTTGTTGGTTAGCCTCGGTTACCCAGACTCCGTGAGGTGGCAGCACTTTTAAGCCCCTCAACTCCGCCTGGGACATTAATGGGTTTAAGTTTCTACATCCGGGTAGCCTTACCCCAGATTAGGGTAGAGACGCTGATTGGCTCTCAGGCCAACTAGGAAATAAAAATTAAAATAACGATATACTTTTACAAGATAATAATATCATATGAAAAGTATTCAACACTGAACTTATATTAACACAAAAATAAGTAAAATTTCAAATTTAAAGTTGTTTATAAAATAAGAATTACGGCAGGATTAACCAGTATCCGTGGCAGCATTGTCTAGCCCCACATGGATAGCATACCGATTAAATAAGAATACCTTTTTATCAAATAATGCTGTATTATAAAAACTATTCAGAATTAAACTTATATTAACACAAAAAATAAATAGAAATAAACATTTGCAGTTGTTTATAAAATATATATTACGGCAGTGTCCGTGAGGTGGCAGCATTGTATAGATCACGCGGATACCAAACAAAAGCCATAAATGGTACCAGACTGTCTTCTCGGCGTAGTTCCGCAGCCGACCGACAGTCGGTTAAGCGAGACTAGTTGTTGGTGTCCGCGATAATGGACTTGTCCGGGTGAACGTAACCCTCGCGACGCGCCGAGGAAACTGCCTCACCTAATCGACGGAAGCAGGCGACCGGTATGTGTTCGATGACTTGGTAGCCGTGTGTCACCTCGAGTACGTGCTCAAGGTACCATCGCAACAGAGGTGTGACGAGTAAGCTCTTATCTTCGCGATAACTTCCGATAAGCAGGCGCCTTTAAGTCTTCATGACGTCGTCTTCTTCGGCGTATCGAGATATTCATGCGTCACATTGCGGCTTTTGAAAATGTGTTGCAACTCGGTGAATATATCGATCACAGAGTGTATCGATCATAGAGTGTATCGATCACAGAGTGTATCGATCATAGAGTGCCTTCACCGCGGGTTACATATATAGTGATATATATTTTGCAGCTACGATGTAGAGCCATACATCGGAAGACACAGGTTGTCCGTGTACTTCTTGGAATGGTGAGGTTCTCTGTTCAGCGAGATGATGTTCATGTTTTTCTTGATTTAGCTAGCAAGTGCATTGCCCACACATCCTATCGGATGATCGATGATATGATTGACGAAGAACGTGACATTCGTGACGAGTTCGTAGACCCACTGAGAATCTGGACGTTGATTGATGGCCTACCGCAAGACGTCGGTTTCTCGGATGCTTTCGAGAAAAGCATCATAGTCTTTGCTGTTGGTAACGAGAACGGGTTCGTCCAGGTAACGACCGCAACAGTTACAAGAGGAATTATAGTACTTGAATCTCCCATATTCCTTAGAACGAATCCGTAACTGTGATTGATCTTGAATGCGCTGGCCTGTTCTTGAAACATGATATTCAACGATGGGTCTAAGACACCCTTGTCCAACGTTGTCAATCAGTAATCGTATCGGCTTTGAAGACGACCTCTCGTGACACGTGTTCGGAACGTCTCAGACGACGTCTAGTAAGTATGTTGATAGATCGTCACTGAACGGAAGTCGTGCAGGTGGATATATCAGATCTTCCTCGGTAAGGGTCGGTCGGTCGCGTGTTTTTCATCGCTTGGGTAATGGTGGGTCGTCGTGCTTTTTGCGTCTACAGCATATCATCCTGATGTAACGCTGTAAATCATTTCGTCTAGTGAAATCTCTACCGCACTTTACACATCGGTGGGACTTCCTCTTGTCTGGTGGTTTGCTGTAGGCGTGTTCGTTGACGTGACATGGTGTGCACTCACTTGGTGGCGCCACATGATGGACCGATGACGAATGTTGATCGTGTACGTGCTGTTGTAGCTCTGCATAGCTGTAATGGACAACTCCACAAAAACGACATGAATATCGTTTCATATCGAATTAATCTACAACTGGACAGAGAGGCACGTTTCTATACGAAGTGCTCATTAAGGTATCAGAGAGATGACCAGAAGTGTTGAAGAAATGGCGTGAATTAACAGCCAATAAACACAAGGCTTGATATGAGTGGGACGCTATGAGTACAACGAGGAGACTTTTAGGAGTGCATTACACTCACTATTTCTTAAACAATATTTTCACTGCAGCAGTGACAATACGTAAACTGACAATTTGTGACTGCATCATTCTTAGAGAGACTTTAACATATTTTACTTCTACCTTCTTAAATTACATTTTAGATTTATGTATTATAGCCTTATACATTTTATTTGCTGATTTACCATTTGTATTAGTCTGTTTACATAATGTAGAATTTTCATTTTAGTCATATGTTTAAATAATTATTATTAAGCGATATCTACCACTACCACTACCACTACCACTACCACTACCACTACCACTACCACTACCACTACCACTACCACTACCACTACCACTACCACTACCACTACTACTACATGTAAAGCGTCATGAATAGTTTCAACTACATTTGGCGGTATATAAGTGTATTTATTTTATTTATTTATACAAGCACATATACGCGCGCGCGCACACACACACACACACACACACACACACACACACACACACACACACACACACACACACACACACACACACAATGTCACACACACAATGTCACACACAGTGTCACACACACAGTGTCACACACACAGTGTCACACACAGTGTCACACACAGTGTCACACACACAGTGTCACACACACAGTGTCACACACAGTGTCACACACAGTGTCACACACACAGTGTCACACACAGTGTCATACATACAGTGTCACACATACAGTGTCACACATACAGTGTCACACATACAGTGTCACACACAGTGTCACACACAGTGTCACACACAGTGTCACACACAGTGTCACACACAGTGTCACACACATTGTCACACACAGTGTCACACACAGTGTCACACACAGTGTCACACACAGTGTCACACACAGTGTCACACACAGTGTCACACACAGTGTCACACACAGTGTCACACACAGTGTCACACACAGTGTCACACACACAGTGTCACACACAGTGTCACACACAGTGTCACACACAGTGTCACACACAGTGTCACACACAGTGTCACACACAGTGTCACACACAGTGTCACACACAGTGTCACACACAGTGTCACACACAGTGTCACACACAGTGTCACACACAGTGTCACACACAGTGTCACACACAGTGTCACACACAGTGTCACACACAGTGTCACACACAGTGTCACACACAGTGTCACACACAGTGTCACACACAGTGTCACACACACACACACACCCACACACACACAGTGTCACATACACAGTGTCACATAAACACAGTGTCACACACACAGTGTCACACACACAGTGTCACACACACACAGTGTCACACACACACACACACAGTGTCACACACACACACACAGTGTCACACACACACAGTGTCACACACACAGTGTCATACACACAGTGTCACACACACAGTGTCACACACACAGTGTTACACACACACACACACACACACACACACACAGTGTCACACACACAGTGTTACACACACACACACACACACACACACAGTGTCACACACAGTGTCACACACAGTGTCACACACAGTGTCACACACAGTGTCACACACAGTGTCACACACAGTGTCACACACAGTGTCACACACAGTGTCACACACAGTGTCACACACAGTGTCACACACAGTGTCACACACAGTGTCACACACAGTGTCACACACAGTGTCACACACAGTGTCACACACAGTGTCACACACAGTGTCACACACAGTGTCACACACACACACACACACACACACACACACACACACACACAGTGTCACACACACAGTGTCACACACACACACACAGTGTCACACACACACACAGTGTCACACACACAGTGTCACACAAACACAGTGTCACACACACACACAGTGTCACACAAACACAGTGTCACACACACACACAGTGTCACACACACACACACACACACACACAGTGTCACACACACAGTGTCACAAAAACAGTGTCACACACACAGTGTCACACACACAGTGTCACACACACACACACACAGTGTCACACACACACAGTGTCACACACACAGTGTCACACACACACACAGTGACACACACACACACAGTGTCACACACACACAGTGTCACACACACAGTGTCACACACACACAGTGTCACACACACAGTGTCACACACACAGTGTCACACTCACACAGTGTCACACACACACACACACACACACACACACACACACACACACACACACACACACACACACACACAGTGTCACACACAGTGTCACACACAGTGTCACACACAGTGTCACACACAGTGTCACACACAGTGTCACACACAGTGTCACACACAGTGTCACACACAGTGTCACACACACACACACACACACACACACACACACACAGTGTCACACACAGTGTCACACACACAGTGTCACACACACAGTGTCACACACACAGTGTCACACACACAGTGTCACACACACAGTGTCACACACACAGTGTCACACACACAGTGTCACACACACAGTGTCACACACACAGTGTCACACACACACAGTGTCACACACACACAGTGTCACACACACAGTGTCACACACACACACAGTGTCACACACACACAGTGTCACACACACACAGTGTCACACACACAGTGTCACACACACTCAGTGTCACACACACAGTGTCACACACACACAGTGTCACACACACACGCAGTGTCACACACACACAGTGTCACACACACACACAGTGTCACACACACAGTGTCACACACACACAGTGTCACACACACAGTGTCACACACACAGTGTCACACACACATTGTCACACACATTGTCACACACAGTGTCACACACAGTGTCACACACACAGTGTCACACACACAGTGTCACACACACAGTGTCACACACACAGTGTCACACACACAGTGTCACACACACAGTGTCACACACACAGTGTCACACACACAGTGTCACACACACAGTGTCACACACACAGTGTCACACACACAGTGTCACACACACAGTGTCACACACACAGTGTCACACACACAGTGTCACACACACAGTGTCACACACACAGTGTCACACACACAGTGTCACACACACAGTGTCACACACACAGTGTCACACACACAGTGTCACACACAGTGTCACACACAGTGTCACACACACAGTGTCACACACAGTGTCACACACAGTGTCACACACAGTGTCACACACAGTGTCACACACAGTGTCACACACAGTGTCACACACAGTGTCACACACAGTGTCACACACAGTGTCACACACAGTGTCACACACACACACACACACACACACACACACACACACACACACACACACACACACACACACACACACACACACACACACACACACACACACACATATTCACTGGTACACACAAAATCTATTGCAATTACCGGAAAATAAGCCAATGAGATACACTGTACGTATAACTCTGTATAAATTAAAGATCACTGGGTTAATTACAGTAAAACGTACGAATGCCCCATGTCAGTGTAAAACAATAATTTATAAGATATAATGCTGACTGTTAGTTTATTTACTGGATGTCACGATTGACAATGGGAACTCACCTCCAGAATCTACAAATTCGTCTTGTCTCTGTAGGGTTCGCGTCGCGTGTTGTGCATCCAACTTCCATCGGTGGTTTTTAATACAGAAACGACGTCAGACAACATTCACAAACATTATATGATTACCCGATATCTAGTGGAGTGTACGATAACCAGTAGTCATGCCGGCATACAATTATCAACTTTTTTTGGTAGAGTACCCTCAAGTTGGCGATAGCGGTAATCTGTGCTTATGTTTTTTTTATCTCACAGTCTGAGTGGACGTTGACCAATAATATAACCATCACATCATGTTTTGAAAGAGTAATACATTTTCTCTCTCTCAACAGCGCGGTATTTTTGTGGTTGTGAGCTTAAAATGTTAGTTGTGTGTCTGTTATGTCTGAAACAGACATAACAGACAAACGTTGGGACAAACAACGCAAGATTACCGACTTTTTTAATGCATGCATTATTAAAGAATAAACAGAGATTAACCAAGTTACAGTTTATGTTTTAATACTTGTTATTATAATATATATATATATATATATATATATATATATATATATATATATATATATATATATATATATATATATATATATATATATATATATATATATATATATATATATCATGGCCCTTACCCGCCTCTACCACTAGATGTAGGCAACTCACCGGGAAGCTTCCAGCCACACTGTCGTAAAGACGCGTACATATTCATACGTAATTATGCGCAAAGCGGTCACTTGGTACATCACAACCTCGCTAGGTGGGTGGGAAGGTTGCCCGATGTAGTCGCTATCCTACCACTACGCCACGTGGCGCCAAGTACTCCAGGAGACGCTAGGAAACTCAAGAAAACAAAGTGGCCGTTCTGTTTCTGACCAGTACACCAGAGTTGCTGGAACCGTGGGCTGTGGTCGTTATTTCTAGATTAGTCACGACACTTAATATTATTATTCGTTGCAGAAACTTGTTTTTATTTAAATGAATCACATTTTAAAATATAATTTGATCATAAAAGCAGCACGTACGCTTGCAAGCTCGCAAGCTCGCAAGCACGCACGCACGCACGCACGCACGCACGCACGCACGCACGCACGCACGCACACACACACACACACACACACACACAGACACACTCCACTTAGCCATTCAGTAAATATAATACAGATAGTTAAATTAGACGGATAACTGTCACATTAGAATAAGGAGCTATCAGACGTTAGAGTGTACCGATGTATAACTTGCCACAATACAATTGTTGTTGTAGAAATTACCGGATATCCGGTTTGTGCGTCACGGTGGTTATCTGGGCGTCATTGGTGCAATGATGATGGATGCGAAGAAACCAACTAACAAATGATGGTGAAGTGATAGTCTCACACGATGGTAGAGATCGTACGAAACAAAAAATGAAAAAGTAATACAATGGTCGTATATACCCCTGCCGACGCAACCAATGCGGGACAAATCTGGTAGTTTTACGAAAGGTTTCAACAGTGTAATCGCGTATATTCAAACTTCCCTTGCAAACCAAATAATAATAATAATAATAGTAACTTCTTTTGCGCCAATATCCTCGAAAATCAAGCTCAGTGGCGCGACAAAACCAGGGGATTAATCAATCTCATAATCGAAAGCAATGCGTGAGTCGTCAACGGATGGATGGAAAAGCTAGGAGGCTAAGGAGGATAGGCAGCATTAAAGAGATAGGTTTTTAGATGTCGGCGGAATGAAACTATATTACCTTGTGATTTAACACTGGCAGGAAGCGAATTCCATACCGTTGGTGCGGCAACCGAGAAAGCTCGGGTCCCGGCTTTCGTTTTCACCCGAGGGATGTGAAGAGGGTTACTACTGGTTGAGCGTAGCTGTCTGGAATTTCTTGTTGGAGTTAGCATTGAATTTAGATATGCTGGTTGTGTAGATGAGAGGGCTTGATAGGCTATTGTACACATTTTGAAAATGATGCGATAGTGCACAGGTAGCCAATGCAGTGATTTTAGAAGCGGCACTGAGCGAGAAAAACGTGGAGAACGCGTGACTACCCTTGCTAAACAATTTTGGACACGCTGAAGTTTGGCTATGTCCTTGTTTGCGGTATTGTAAAGGAGGGAATTGCAGTAGTCGAGTCTGCTGCTTACTAGAGCTGTGGCGATGGTTTTAGCAACGGAAAGTGATAAAAACCGGCGGATACGGCGAAGATCACGGATATGGTATAAACAGCAACGGCATGTTTTCGAGATATGTTTTTTGAAATTGAAGTTTTCATCAAACGTTACTCCGAGATTTAAAACTGAGGTGGCTGGTGTGATACTCTGACTCAGAATATGTGTCGGGAAAAAGCCATTGAGTTTTGCCCGCTGCGTTGAGGTACCAATGATGAGAAATTCAGTCTTATCTGCATTTAGTTTTAATTTACTATTTTTCATCCAGAGGGAGACATCTTGGAGACAATCCCTGAGCTGGTTTAGGGAGCGACAAGTATCTGGTGTGGTCAGAGAAACATAGATTTGTGTGTCATCTGCATAAAGGTGATGATCCAGGTTATGACTCTGGATAACTGAGCTTAATGGTGTTGTGTACAGAGTGAAAAGCAACGGACCCAAAACAGAACCCTGGGGGACACCACAAGAGGTGGGCAGCATGTCTGAGAAGCAGTTACCTATTTTAATGGCTTGCCGTCTGTCAGTAAGGTATGAAGTAAACCAGCTCAAGGCTGTGCCAGATATCCCGTACCACGTTGATAAGCGTGTAATGAGAATGTCGTGGTCAATGGTGTCGAAAGCGGCGGATAGGTCAAGCAGGGTCAGTGCAGTAACTTTGCCATTATCAATGTTAAGGTTTATGTCATTGTGTACTTTTAAAAGAGCAGTTTCTGTTGAGTGAAATTGTTTGTACGCAGACTGTGATGCATTGGTTAAACCATTTATGTTGATGTGAGAAGTAAGTCGATTTGCAACAACCTTTTCGAGTATTTTGGAAATGAAGCTAAGGTTAGAAATAGGCCTGTAGCTGTTTAGATCTTCTTTTGACAGAGTTGTCTTCTTAAGAATTGGATTTACATGTGCACATTTAAAGTCTTCAGGGAATAAGCCGGAGCAGAGTGATGCATTTATTATATCTGTTATTGGTTTAATTAAAACGTCAAGGCATGCTTTCAGTAGTATGGTCGGAAGTGGGTCAAGATCACAGGATTTATTTGGGGATGACATGATTATTTTTTTCACTTCAGTAGTTGTGGCTGGTTCAAACGATGTGAGTTTAGAATTTAGTTGTGGAGAGTCGGCATTTATAGTGTCTGAGGTGTGATCTGTGAAGGCTGAATGTATCAGGCTGATTTTGTCTTTAAAATGACTTGAGAAAGAGTTACACACAGTGACTTGATTGATGCTTGGGTTGGTAGAGAAGGAGCAGGCCGCCTGTGTAAAATCTGATTGATGCATTTCAATAGTTGTTTTGGTGTAGCGGAGTTATTTGCGACCATGTTTTCGTAATAATACGACTTTGCTTTTGACATTTGTTGGTTACATAGATGACATTGCCGTGTGTAGCGTGACCTGTCTAAGGATGACCGAGATTTACGCCAAACACGTTCCAGATAGCGACGGCGCCGTTTAGATTGGATTATTTCCGGGGTCATCCAAGGAGCTGGCGGCTTTTGTGACACAGATTTGGATTTAGCGGGTGCATGTTTGTCAAGCAATGTCTTCAGTATTTGACGGTACTGTTTGTATAGGTCTGATACATGTTCTTTAGGATGTGTGACAAGGTCGGATGTAATTATATCAGTCATAAATGATGCAATGTTGATACTGTGAATGGCTCTGTAGAACATGTTGTGTTTGGACACGGCTGGGGCTAAAGGAACTTTAAGATCTGCAATTACTGTGTTATGGTCCGATAAGCCATCTACAACTGTGGGTGTCTGAATGTTTTTACAAGAGGAACGAGTTATCAAGATGTCAAGCCAATGTCCATGTATGTGTGTTGGGAAATTGACATGTTGTTTTGTGTCAAATGATGCCAGGATATCATTAAACGTGGTAGTTGTTGCAGATGGTGTATCCAGGTGAAGATTAAAATCGCCCAAAATGTAAAATTCTGTGTGCATGGTTGCAACATTTTCCAAAAGATCCTGGAATTCTTCAAAGAAGTTAGCTGGATGACCTGGAGGGCGATAAATACAAATGAAAACCCCACAGAAGCACGAATTAGATATGTTAAGACAAATAGATTCAAATGTGGTATAGTCCGGGCTGGTGTACGGGGTTACGTTAAATAGTTTTGAAATAAGGAAACCGACACCTCCGCCTCGTCCAACTGGACGTGGTCGATGGTGGAAGGTATAGCCAGGAGGGGAGATGTCGGCAATACATGCATCTGTGTCATTCGGTCTGAGCCAGGTCTCAGTCACAGCGAGAATGTCTATTGTTTTGGAAATTATAAGATCAGTGATAGAGGCAGTTTTTTCACGAATTGAACGAATGTTAGTGGTGGCCAGGCGGATGTTATGCCTGACCACAGGTCCAGGATTAAGACTAACATCTCCCGCTAGCAGTAAGATCAAGGCCAATTTAAATGTTGGCCTGGAACGGGGTATAGGTAGTAATTTTCGGTTGAAACACAGATTAAGGCATGGCAGACTGTGTAAGTATGTCAAGGATTCTTGTGTGGTCATGTATTTGGAAGGTGTTGAAATTACATCCGACCATTGTGCCAGTGTGTTACACAAGGTGAAATCATGGCTTCTAGAAGCTGCAGAACAGGATAAAAATAAAACACACAGTGAGAACAATGGTGACATTTGACAAAATCTGCTCAAGTGATAAAATTAATGTATCATAACATAATTAGTGACTGAGAGTGGCCAGACGTTCTAAAATAATGTAAATGTTTGGCATGGGTCAACAGCACCAAAACTTAATAAATAACATGTAATAAATAAGTATATGAGAGTATAAGATCACACTAAATCTAAAATTACAGTAGTTTCTCAGATGTAAGACTAATAAATCTAGCGAGAAAAATAAATCAATAAATAATGTGTTATAAAATAAATATTACATAGACATAATCAAGTGGTATTTAAAATTATTAATAAACTAAATCAGTAGTTTCAAATGAGTTTGTAAAATGCTAAATAAGTCTGTAAAATGCTAAATGTAGAAATGAGCTTTGAATTCCTTTTGTTCATATTGTCTTTGTCAATTCGAAGGGTGAAGGTTTTTGTGTGAAAAATATGTGTTCTTATCTTTGATAACAACTGAATTAAAACGTATTAATCAAATAGAATCGTTATATATTATACGCGCATGCACGCGTGTGTGTGCGTGTGTGTATATGTACGTGTGTACATCATATATATAAATAGAACACCCCACTAGAACAAGATGGCTTGGTCGCTATCAGTTGACACATGATACTTTGAAGTCAAAACAGGCTGGTGACAGCCAGGCTATAGCACGGCAGAAAGCCACTGCAGTGCCTGTATATACATAGGACTGCACCAAGTTTTCTACATAAGTATCACCTTATTTATTTACTGACATCAGTTAGCCAGTGTTGTTTAATTGTGTACAATGTGTTCAAACAGTTGACTCTCTGATATGCCAGTATGAAACAAATCAACAGGCTTATACTTAGTATACAGTGTCTCGCTGTGTGAGGGGTGAGTACTTAGTACTATTTAATTTGTTGTTCTACCAGATCCACAATTGTTTTGGTGTTTTACAAAAAAAATCATTTAAAAATCAACCAACTGAAGTCCGTCCTCCAAAGACATTGGAGAGAACACCCACACCTATAATTTTAATTAATTACAATTTTACAGATTAAAAAACAGACCATGCAAAGTGGATGAGAGAATAGGGAAAACAAAACAAAAAACAGAGCTGCCAACATTACTAACAACAGTAGTAGAAAAGGTAGAAAAGTAGTAATATTAAGATAGTGCCAATAGTAATAACAATAAATAAATAAAATTAGACAAACTACAACAAAACAGCAGGGATGTCATGGTAACAGGTTTCCTTAACATGACAGTTTCCCTTTCACTTTGCTCGGCATTCAGGTCTTTTCTTTTCATCTGGGAATCTGCAAAAGGCAGTACCCATTATCAGTAATTAGTAGTTATAAAATAGTACCATATTATAATTAGGCTATTAGATTAATATAAAATATGTCACTCACACTACGACTATGCACTGTAATATTATTAAAAATCGGTTTGGTACATAATTCATCCAACATTGTTGATCAATTTTCATATGACTGTAATGTCTTAAAACTATTCATTTCCTAAATTAATGGCAGTGGAACATAAATATGTTCGCAGACTATAACCTAAGCTATATATTGTATAACTGAGATTCTCACCTGTGGAAAGAGACTCTGGATCCTGTTTTCTGTCGGTTGGTACAGTTGTACGCTACACAGGAAATAACCATACTTGCTAGTTCACAATGACTGTTGTAGCCAGCATGTCCCCAAATGGATTAACATTGTTCACATCAGTGTCAACCACCGAACTGGCCAGAGACAGAGTAGCCATCTGGGATATTGACCTCAGGTTAAACTCATTTCCAGGTCACAACCCTTCCCCTAATGACTATATAAGCTGGAGGCTACAACTCATCCCACTAGATCATTATTCACATAGCCGAGGAACCACAGTGACCAATATTTAGATCCCTACCCCAACACAGTGAACCAACTCAAAACATTCAACAGCTGGCCCTGCTGGTCTACACCAGAAATTAATCATGAGCTGTCTTATATGGGCTAGGCCTAGGGGCACAACGACACACATCCAAGTTAAAAATTTCGTCTTAGCAGACTTTTTTGACATTTATTGCGTTGCTCAACAGTTCTATTCTATATATCCTGCCAGTGAGTACGGCACTTTCTGCCGTGCTATTGAATTATCGCCAGTGGACCACGGCGGCCTCAGTGCAGCGGGCCAGCTTGTCACTCTAGTCTATAGGGGAAAGATTAATGATCTAACTCTGTGGTGTACATTTACAAATGTGCTTCTGTGAGGTTACGTATGTGTGTCCGTGTATGCGTGTGTGTGTGCGTGTGCGTGTGAGTGTGTGTGCGTGTGAGTGTGTGTGTGTGTGTGTGTGTGTGTGTGTGTGTGTGTGTGTGTGTGCGCGTGTGAGTGTGAGTGTGTGTGTACGTGTGCTTTCGAAAGGTATGTATGCAGTGTATTGTAAAGTCATGAATATGTTCATCAACAGCTATAATAATTTGACTCACGTCGACGTTTCGACTTCGTCCGGTAGCCTTCACCAGGAATTGATGTTCTGCTCGCGAGATGGCATGGCGAACATGCTTTCCCGCACAGTCTTCAGTGGGTAAATTCTGTCATCTCTGTTCATTGTAGATAAAGTCTTTCTGACCCAGATCGCTTCCTAGATGCAATGCAAACCTGTGTGTCCCTCTATCAACGACTCTTTCACCACGAAGTCGCCTTTCTGAGGTATTTGTTGGTGTTTTAAACACGTCACGGCACAGCGACCATTATTACTAGCATAACTGTTAGATAAGAGCAGGGAACACCCCCCCCCCCCCTGATAAAACCACATGCGTTCTCGCGCACAGATCTCACTCAATCCTGGACGTCTCGTTGAACCAGTTTTACGTTTTAGTCCCAACCGCTGTGTGTCTGAAGAGATGCTCTGATGTATTACAATAATTAATTAGCTCTGACTCTGTTACTATTCAATGGCCCTGGCAATGGTCCGCTGGTCGAACACGCTCGCGAACATGTAACACAAAAATCACTAATAACCTTACCATGGTTATGATGGTGCACGTTGATTGTATGTATATTAGATAACATGATACCGTTTACACAATTTAGACATCTTTATGCATTCAAAACTATGGCAATTTTAACTTTCAGAAAATGATACCAAATTTGTGACCACTGCACAGCCCGCTGTGTAGCATACATTCATACCTGGTCTGGATCACTTAATTGAAATGCACTTGCAAACTGCCACAACCTTCCAACTTTTTGTTGACCTCATTGTAGTGTGACATTGAGATGGGTATGACCTTGAAATAGCATTTTATATCCAATATTACCTATATTATTTGGTCTATTTTCAGGATTATTTGTCGGAGCTTTAGCAATTTTTTTCTATTCAACTACCCTTAAGGCCTAGGAAATTGTTCTGCACCCACGATGGAATTTAGTGTACTCTTAACTAATTTACTATTTTCTTGTAACACTTTTCAGTAACATATTTTATGTAAGTATTTATACAAGTTAACTGGCTCAGTACAAATACCGTTTTGCGACAGGCTTCGATAACCTATACATATGCTTTATTTAATAGCAGATTGACATATAGTACATATTTCTATAGCAGATCTGTTTGTCAACCTTGACATGTCTCTTGGCAATGTTTCTTTGTAAAATAATAAATTTAAAACAAAGCAGTCACCATAAGCAGAATATTGGTTAGCATACGAAATCTCACTATATCAATGTTTATTGATAAGATGCTCAGATTAGCACATACATTTAAAATATTAACCTCATTAGAAAGATGATTATATTTAGATATACATTCACGCCTAAATAGTGTCTTTAAATAGTATCGTGTTCAAAGATACAGTTAGATTATGTATTAGATTGCTAAAAAATGGCCATCATTGCGTAAGCGCAATCCTGAACAAATAGGCGGAAAATTCGAAACGACTTAGCTACAATGCGATTTGTATGATATTTTCAGGGTCTTCTTATTAAATATTCATCTAACTACTAAACTAGCCAAACTTCAGAAAACTCTCTCAACATGCTACAAAAATATAATTATCCGAACATATCGCATATTCACTCATCAAAATTAAATGACTCACTTAAAATTTTACAATTCACACCGTGGCATTCTCTGTTATCTTGGGTCTCACAAAAATGTTGTTTCACAATCATAAGATTAATGCGTGGTTTTTAAAAGGAGTTTCCCTGACCCTGTGCCTCCCCTCATGAGCAGAAAAGCCTAGCCCTAGGCCCTAGGGCTAGGCCTAGTGGACACAAACTGCAGCCGACCTACCGACGCGCCGATGTCGATGACGGATTTGCCTTTTGCAGGTCCTTACTTAAGCCTAAGGATATCGTTAGGAAGTACCGCTAAATGTGACCTAGAGAATGCGCAAAACAGATACATTTGGCATTTACACAAACAATCTGATTGACAAAGCCGTAAAATGAAGTTTGTGAACATATATTTTGAAAGATAACTTATATTACACGAAATACTCAATGGCCCCCTTTGCGTAATGGTCCCTGGGCTGTGGAGTGTTTAAGACAACATCTACATGATTACAAATACCTCAGTCTCAGAAGGGCGGAATATACATGATTAAATATTGTTAAATCATTCAATCATTACCGTCACTGCGTTACCATTTCGACTCGCGGCACGGACATTTGTTGGCGCCTCTTCAACTACTTCGTCCGGCAGTCGCGTGACTTCACAGGTTGACACCAACGATAATTATGTGCCGTTAAGATTAAATCCGATTTTCATCTTGTCACATAGCTAATTTGGGATATAGCCAAATCTTGCGAGACACCAACAAAACTCAATCCTCTTAATGTGGAAGATAATGGCGGCACACAACCCTTTTGACGACAGCAATCCCACAATACATTGCAGAGGGAATTCCCTGACGTGTTGCCAGTCACGTGGTACGTCGGTTGTTACGGTAAGTCAGTTTGTCATCTTTGTTTATGAATGAATTGAATGAATTTAAATTTATTTCAACAACAACAACAACAAATACTACTACTACTACATTTTAAATACAGTGCATACAATACAAATTGGTGAAAAAGGGTAAAAGAAGTACAATACTTATCATGTTTACCCTTACATTTGCTTAATTTCATTACATAATGTGTATATACCGTTTTTTCCTTTTTCGTTTTCAAATTTGCGAACGAAAAACGGATAACGAATTCGTTTTTCGTTTTCTAATTTGCGAACGAAAAACGAATTCCTTTTTCGTTTACAAAAGTGAAGTAAGAAAAACGAAAAACGAATTCCTTTTTCGTTTTTCGTGTATGCAGATGACGCCTATGATATATTGATGACATTGTAAGCTATGTACCTTCACAGTTAACTGACAGATAGTGTTGTTCAGACAATACACTAATGCTGTGTTCTTGTCCATTAAAACTGCAGTGCACATGTCGTGTTCACAGGGACTGTATCTTTAGACGGCCTAGATAAAGTGAAGTAAGAAAAACGAAAAACGAATTCGTTTTTCGTTTTTGCATTTAGGATGCTTCGGTCGCACTGCCATTTCGGGTGGTCGGTAAAAATTGGTAGTTTCGGCGGGATACTTCGGTCGCACTGGCAGCGTTTTGAAAACAAACTCGCAGAAATATGTCTAAGTACCTACAGCATGGTACAATGACTTCGTCAGTATGATTTATTAATTTCTGTTACATATATTATGTTATTTGTTTGTAAATACACTGTTAGAATGATTGTCTGCATCAAGAATTTTGGAAAGTAGACAGGCGGAATAAAAAAATCGTAACGACGCTTAACGTAAGCCAGGGCTAAGTAAGGCCAAAAGCCGTGCGTCCTAACTGCTGCTGATGATTTACTAATATAAAATATATTGGTGTTATTGTCACCTCAGAACAATACCTTTAGGCGAATAAAGATAATTGTAGACATGAAAACACTTGTATGATGTGTTGCTGTTATGCTAACACACATAACACGATACATTACTTCAGAATACGTAAGCTTATGAATAGTGCAATTCAGTGCCCCCCTTTTCGTGGTATTGCGTTATTTTCTACGCCCTGACTATTGCCAGAACTGCTCTGGCAATAAGAACGGAAACATTTCTTATTGCCAGAGCAAAATCGGTTGATGATAATGTGCATGCGCATCCGATTGGCGATATGTTTAGCGAACACATGTCGACGTAAGAATTGTTTCAGGTAGACATGCGCCTTGGTATCGCTTTTTGACTTATTTAGGCGATCGTGGCGGAGAAACTGCGATAATATCGATATGCAGAGCTGCTCTGGCAATAAGGGCGAAAAATTCTTATTGCCAGAGCAGAAACCGATGCGCCCCTAGCGGATTTTTAGGGCAAATCTCAGAGCAGCTCTGGCAATAAGAACGGAAAAATGTCTTATTGCAAGAGCAGAAATCGATTAATGGTAATATGCATGCGCGTCCGGTTGGCGATATGTTTAGTGAACACATATCGACATAGTAATTGTTTTCGAAACACATGACGTCTAGGTATCGCTTTATGAATGATTTAGGCGATCGTGGCGTGGAAACTGCGATGATATCGATCCTCAAAGCTGCTCTGGCAATAACGGCGGAAAAAATTCTTATTGCCAGAGCAGAAATCCGCAGAGCAGCTCTGGCAATAAGGGCGGAAAAGTTCTTATTGCCAGAGCAGAAATGGATTGATGGTGATATGAATGCGCGTCCTGTTGGCGATATTCTTAGCGAACACTTGTCGACATAATAATTGTATGTATGTATGTATGTATGTATGTATGTATGTATGTATGTATGTATGTATGTATGTATGTATGTATGTATGTATGTATGTATGTATGTATGTATGTATGTATGTATGTATGTATGTATGTATGTATGTATGTATGTATGTATGTATGTATGTATGTATGTATGTATGTATGTATGTATGTATGTATGTATGTATGTATGCATGCATGCATGCATGCATGTATGTATGTCTGCTCTGGCAATAAGAATTGTTTTCGCCCGTATTGCCAGAGTAGCTCTGCGGATCGATATTATCGCAGTTTCCCCGCCACGATCGCCTAAATCAGTCAAAAAACGATACCAAGGCGTCATGTGTATCTGAAACAATTACTGCAAAACATCATACAAATACAATAGAAATACATTTGATACCGCAAATCATACCGTACTAATAACCTTTTTACTGACAGTTGTAAAAAGCCCACGGTATAAAGGAGTTACGGAATCTATTCGTTCTAGTAACTGGTAACGGGTACACATTTTCTTGTCTAATATTATACTCGGTATGTCTTTTGTCAGGCAGCAGATAATTTAATCTATGTGTGCCGACTTTAATTTTATCAAAATATTTTTGACAAATGCTCTCCCGTCTTACATTCAACGTATCCAGGTTAACACGTCTTAGTATCTCCGCGTAACCCAATCCAGGAAAAATACATTTTAATGCCCTTTTTTGTATAACTTCAATATTGTCAGACAAATATTGGGGCAAGTTAGTGTGCCATACAGGACATGCATATTCTAGAACTGGTCACACCACACTAACATATACACTGACCAGATCTTTCTGTGTAATCCCTGCACGCTTTAACTGATCTAACATGTACAAGCGTTTACCAGCTTTTTTCACAATAGTATCTACGTGTTTGTTCCATGTCAGATCCTGAGAAATGGTCACACCTAATAGTTTGGCATGGCAAACTTGTGCTACATCCCTCCCATCAATTTTTATATTCGGGATAGTGCTTCTGAAATTGCCATCTTGTGCAAAACTAATGATTATTTCTTTTGATTTTTCGGAATTAATATTCATGTCATTCTTTTCTGTCCATCTAGCAGCAATATCAACCGACTCTTGAATGACAGATACACCCTTTCTGTCGCATATTTCAAATAACGTACTATCATCTACATACTTATATAGTGGAACAGTCGTTCTTAAATCATTTATGTAAACAAGGAAACATTTAGGTCCAGACAATGTCCCTTGCGGTACTCCCCCATTGGGATGACCAGAATGGGAATATTCATTTCCTATTTTTACTCGTTGAGTTCTGTCTAATAGAAATGTTGCCATCCATCTTAAAATATGTGCGGGCAACCCATACGATTGTAGCTTATCTAGCAACAAATGATGATTAATAAGATCAAACGCTTTGCTAAAGTCTAGCATTACAACTCTGACATAAGAATTCAATTTATCTGTCGCCTTATACCACATATGAACCAGTTCGACAAGAACATCTGTTGTGGACGTTCCGCTAATTCCTCCAAATTGCTTAGCATCAATTTCACCTTCAATTGTTTCATCCACCCATTTCATTATTATTGATTCAAACACCTTGGCAGCTATTGGAGTTAGTGAAATTGGTCTAATGTCTTTTTCAATCGACACAGGGGGGCTTGTTTTTGGCAACGGTATTACATTGGCCATTTTCCATTCCATAGGGAGTACACCTTTTCTTAGTGAATTGTTAAAAATAGCAGTTAATGGAGGGGCGAGAACATTTGCATAGTTTCTTAACACCCATGCAGGGATGTTGTCAGGCCCAGTAGCCTTGTTGGCTTTAACACTCTCCAAAGCTTTAAAAGTAGTATATACGCTTATCACATACTGATCCGGCAGTTCCTCGTTAACGTCGAACACCTTGTGGTTCTTATTTAACCGAGGCAAATGGTCACTCACAGACACAAAGAAATCATTCATTGTATTGGCCAGTAAGCCACAATCACCATCCGTTGTTTTGTTAGCTAGACCTTGCATGCATGAATTGCCATTTGTTTTAAGTCACATTATTGTTTTCATATGCTTCCACCAATCGTGGGATCCCGATTCATGCATTGCTGCAATTTGTGTTTGGTAAAAATTATACTTAAGTTTCGACGCGGCTCGGTGGACCTTATTACGCAATAGTTTTGCTTGATTCATATAACCACTCATGTGAGCTCGCTGTCGTTTACGAACTAAGTCTCTGAACCAGTCTGTAACCCATGGTTTATCAGCCGTATGCCTCGTAACAACTTTAGTAGGAAAACATATTTCCATCAGGTTGCTAATAACCGTTTGATAATATGAATATTGATCTGCACATGAATCAAGCCTAAATAGGGGTTCCCATTTAATGGCTGATAAAGCCATATTGAATGTGGCTTTTTCTTTTGGCCCCATACACCTTACGGTTAACCGTGTCACGCATCCAGTATCAACTGAGCTTTTCGCTTTAGGTTTAAGCAAAACCATGTTATGGTCCGATGACCCCAGTTCGGAGATAGTAACAGGTGGGGTGTATACCTCCTCCATATTCGTCCATATTTTGTCTAATATCGCCTGTCCACGTGTTACAACATTAACTACTTGGACAAATCTATAGTGGGTTTTCATAAAGTTATCCCGCAACTGGTTGAAATCGCCAGTTATGATCACACCACATTCTGGGTGTTTTCGCATTACAGTGTCAATGCTGGTGATTAAATGATCACGTATTTTTAAATACTCCGTCTTTCTACATTATCTCAGGTGAATAGAGTGGATAAGGTTGCTATTGAGATAGGCTCGAGTGAGATATAAGCTGTTCAGTCGTAATAAACCCGGTATCGGTATCTGCAAAAAATGGAGGTTGACCGTGTAGCCGCGTAGCCTGTGTCTGAGCTGTGGGTGTGTTCGACGAAGTCAAGACCAAGAACTTGTGATCAGTGACTGTGCACGACAAACTATCCGGGACCGCGTCATTTCTACTGTAAATGTCGATTAATATAGGCATTATGCTTTCATAATGACGGACATGTTATACGATATCAATATTTAACTACGTGTGAAGTAGCAGTCTCGTGTGAAGCATACGGCGAGCTGTAGTCTAGATTATTTTAAACATCCGTTTCGGAATCGTTCTATCACACCAGTTGACGTTCCATCGGCATCGGCTTATTGAGTCATTCGGCTGTAAATGTACATTAATGTATATATTATGCCTTCACATTGACGGACATATTTAGCTATGTGTGAGGTTTCGGATTCATGGTAGTTTAACAGCTAATTGAGGATGATTTAAACAAGCGTTCCGCAAAACAGCCACACCTATAGTTATACCTGGTATACGTAAAAGAAAATCTGAAAAGAACAAGTTTCGCGTTGGAGAAAATTTAGTAGTACTAGAAAATAAAGACATAGCTAACCATTTTAACAATTTCTTTGTTGATGTAGGTACCAAATTATCTAATCGCAGAACCCTGCGCAAAGGGCCATGCCATGTAATTATGTTTCTTTTCTTTATATAATATATTTGTGAACTTATTTTTATAAATGTTATGACGACTTTCTGTTAATTATGTCCTATGTCTTATAAACGCTAAGTACCCTTATTCTTCTTTTTGCAAGCGTTTGTAGCCCTCTTTATAACCAAGGTTTGCAGTTCTTTTTTGTATTTCCTGAGTACATTGTCACTTTTGCTGGACAATATAAGTATTATTAAGTATTTGCATAAAATACAAGAACGCTAAATCCGGATTTTATTCGTGTTTACAGTGTCCCAGTTTGCATCATTTAAATAATGCTAAAATGTCTGTAATGAATCTCCATCTAGTGATCTGTTCAATTTAGCTGTTCGAGCATCGTTACTATCCACATATGTGCTGTTATCACACTGGACAAAAATTACATATAATTTGTAATATCACTTAAAACAATGCCGCTCATTTTGTTCCTACACAGTTCAGAAGAGAAAACATTATCTAGTATACTAGCAGTCGTGCCTGTTATACATGTTGGCTTGGTGATCAAAGGATGTAACACACAGCTGAACATTTTGACCAATGCAGTCCTTCGATTCTGCGTGCTCTTCACAGTGTATCTATATTGTAATCACCACATATATAAACAATGTTACTTGTGAGATATCCGAGTATGAATGATAGAGCATAGATTTTTATTTCCTGAGATACAGTAATTTGTGTAACCAAATAATGCAACATTACTAAAGTTTATTTCCAACTGTTGCCAGAACGCCACGTCTCTGTGCATAGTAATGAGGTACCACAATAACTAATTCGACAGAGGGCGCAACTAGGGTCTTTGTGCCGTTTTTTACGTATTCTTGACGTGTGTAAAATGCGGCACCGTTTTGCGGAAGATTTTGCGGAACGCTTGTTTAAATCATCCTACAATCAGCTTTTGAATTCGCATGACTCCGAAGCCTCACACATAGCTAAATATGGATATAGTCTGATATGTCCGTCAATATGAAGGCATAATATGTACATTAATGTACATTTACAGCCGATGGAACGTCGACTTGTGGCCCGACGACAGGTGTGGTGGCTGGATGCCGGAAAGGACGTTTAAAATCATCTACAGCTCACCGTATCCATCACACGAGACTGCTACGTCTTCACGTTAAATATTGATATCGTATAATATGTCCGTCAATATGAAAGTATAATGTCGTTCGATTGAATTCAGTGCCAAAATGGCGTTGTTTTGGCTGTTCTGTCCACGTGCACTCGAGTCGTTTACGAATATATCGAATATTTCGAGTTCAGGTGGAAATGTTGTACAGACTTTTTTGACGGTTGATGTGAGTTAATTATGGCCTAAGGTCATAATTTCCGGGGTGTGTGCAACATTTCGTCCGGTGGCATTTTTGAAAATCCAATATGGCCGCCATCGCTGACCGATATAATTAAAATGGCCATTACTCAGTTAATATTTGTGCTAGAGATGTAATGTTTGGCTCTATATCTAGGTTTTTACGTACACGGAATCGAATGGAAGGGTCATTTATGTGATTCGAAAATTGTGTCACCATTACAAATCCAAAATGGCCACCAAAATACCCTATTATGTCAATGACTCATGTTTTGACCATTAGATGCAATTTGTAATAAACTGTCGTAGTACATACCGGTATGTGAAAGCTATTAAACTGTAATATGTTTCAACACATAAGGTTCAACACTGTAGTGGTACAAGTAGAACATCCACGGAAGATCTAGCATTTAGTAGTGTGTGCAACAAAATGCTACATGATCGTAAAATACATGGAGCTCGGTTAAGCTTTTTGCACTGTATGTAGACGAGGGTGGTTCGTGCATATGCCGCAAAACACTGTTCAGAAAACTGAGTGAATATCACGGCGAAAATGTGTTGATTCTGTCATCTCCTGTCTTCGTAAATGTCATGATATTCAGAAGTGAATTGGCGCAGTCATTGCACTTAATTAGTAAAGAACACTGATGATGACGTAGAGTATCGCGTGGACAGAGTTGCATCGGTTGTGACCAATGAGTGCCTTGCCTTTAAAATAAAGAGAAACATATACCACATAAACATTGATAAGAAACTGGTGCGTGAATCTGTTGGCGACACTATTGCTTTGCTCTTGTCAAAGATATCATCCAAATTTGACAGAGTCGCTGGCAATGACGCTGATAGGAACATTATAACAGGGACAGTGTGCTCCCAACCAACATACCCCCAAGTAGCCTTAGGGGTACTCATGCGACGGAATAAAATCTTGATCTCTGAGTTGTCCAAATACTCGTGTGCTGCTCATACGATGAAGTTCGGCTGTTTCGGTACTCAGCAGCTGTCCATGTTGCACAGAATTATGACGAAATCGGGTTTGGGGTGTGTGATCATAACATTGTAAAGCACTGCATCTATGATCATTTTAATGCTGACATTTTGTCACCCAATTGTAAAAGGTGTGTCCACTGCCTTGCTATGATCATGGCACAGGTTCGTCCATCTGGCATTAGCAGTCTTGATGACGTGGCTCCCAAGCGGAAAACCATCAAACAACTAATGCAAGATCATTCAAAGCCGGTTAAGTATGATGTGCAGCAAGAGAGGTACAGTGGACCCAAGAAACCCCTGATGCCCCCAGAACAAGCTATCCACCACTTATCTCCTCTATCGCTATTAGCGTCCCAAGCAACCACTAAACAACGAGCATTGGAGAATGAATTTGCATTCTTGCAGGACATTCATATGGAATCGAATTGTCCTGAATTCAACGGGTACAACATTAGATTGTGTCGCCAAGCCGGCATGCTCCCTCAACCACATACCGAAGTTGCCTTGTTACCACTCGTTGACCGACCCCCTACTCACATCCGGATGGTGCACTGATGAACATCATTACTGAACAAATCGCTCAACTTTACGTGAATGCTGATGATGCCGTCAGTCTTGGACAACAGGCTGGTTGGCCAGTATCTTTATATGGTCCTCTCGGCAAACTAGTTGTCACCATGGATGTGAAGAAGAAACACATGTTAGTAGGCAAGGAACGTGTCTATGACCAGGAACTGATTAATGCATGTGTCATTGGTCTACTTGCAAGTTCACAGGAGATCAACTTTGACGATGTGCTGGCATACGAGTTAGCTGCATATCCACCATCAATGTTCAACCCATATGGTGAAATGAAAATCACGAAGTAAATTTTGCACATCCTCCGGAATTTATGAGCTAAGCCCATTATTGACTCATATCAACCATCAACAAAAGTCTGTACAACATTTCCAGCCTCCCGGCCATATTCTGTATATTCCTCCTGACTATCGTATAATATAATAGATATACTATTATTTTATATGAAAGTTACACTCCATGCTTTGGATATTGTCTTCAGTTTAAGGTAGGGCGTTAAAGTGTATTATGCTCACTTTGTTTGGCTGTTTTTTCCCATTATTACTGAAGTTGGTTGACAATTGTGCTGGGTGTAGTGTCTTCATTGAGTAGGTAAATTATTGTACAATAAACAATCAGTGTCAATATTAGGTTCGTAATAATTAATAGTGTTCATTACCGTCATGCGGTGTGTCAAACATAAACGTTAACCCGGCATATTGTTATGTAGTTGCTGCCAAGATTATGCCATGAGCTCAACACTGTCTAGACAGTCAACATATAAGGCCGCCTTAGTTATTTAACCAGGAATTGCCACATCGAATTTGCCATTAATCATTTTTAGAATCAATTCCAATCACCAGGTGTTATTTAAGGTTCAAACACATACACATGAGCATACGCATACGCATAATATACATACACATGCGCATGCGCATACACACGCACGCACACACATACACATTAACCACCCGCTGCCTTCTGATCATCATCACTCCAGCCATGATTCACCTCCGCAATTTCCCGCGCTTACCAGGTCACCACTGATTTCCTTTCGAACATTCATTGGTATTTCCACCTCATGTTTGTAACATATAACTAAATATTGCCAATGATGCATCAGTTGGACTGCATTTTCCGTCCTTAGCTTCTGCTTGAAACATCATGGCAGATGACGGAGAGAACAACCTTTTGTTGGTAGAACCAAAAATTGCGCAGCAGGTGGCCAGTTTCGCCTTAGACATAGGTAGGTTTCAGCACGGCTTACAAATCACATGCAAACGTTATGCCTAATATGTTGAACGTGAAACGATTTCAAAGATTGTATGTGTTATAATTTAACAATGATCAATCAGCAAGGTTGGGTGTGATGGATATGAAATGACATGCACTGAATATGTAATTGTGTCGTGTTGCAGAATAACCGAGGTCTCACATTTGGTTATTCGTCTTTAATTCATAACAGGCAGTATTTTCATATACTCCTTTACAGGTATTCTTAAGGAGTGCATCTATACATTATATATATATATATATATATATATATATATATATATATATATATATATATATATATATATATATATATATATGTGTGTGTGTGTGTGTGTGTGCGTGCGTGTGTGTGTGTGTGTGTGTGTGTTTGTGTGTGTGTGTGTGTGTGTGTTTGTGTGTGTGTGTGTGTGTGTGTGTGTGTGTGTGTGTGTGTGTGTGTGTGTGTGTGTGTGTGTGTGTATACATACCTTAGAGTGGCCAAATTTTACATGGTGAAAAACATAACGTTTGAAATCAACCATGCATATGGGTGAGGTTGGTTGAGGAAACAACTGTCTTAACATTTTAGATAAATCCATTGAGAGTAAGAAACTCTCAACTCACCCAACATTTATCGCATAGTGATACATTTAGGAACTTGTCCTTTTGACAATCACATGTCACTAGTGAACCTATAAATGTTCTATCCTATGAACGTTTTGGTTGACTCATCAAGTCCGAGAATAATTCAGCTTGACTGCCCAAACGACAACTTTGAGCAACTCTCGTAGTTTGCATCAATCCAAGATGGCCACTGGTCAGATCTTAAAAAATACTTTAGAACCGCTTCTCTTATAATTATTTGTAATACCTATTTTTATGGGTATTTGGGTATGTAGAATCCACATTTGGCTTCTGGTGTTACATTTTCATTTCAAGGTCAGGATCCTATGCTGAAGGTCATGTAGAAATCAAAGTTGACCTGTCGGCGGACAACAAATGGAAACGTCTATGAAATTATATTTTAGTTTATGCATCAATGTAAATGGATTATTTTACAGTATTTGACACATTTGTTCATGAGAAAAGAATATTTAGTCATACTATTAATTATTTGAAACACGTAGTCATATATGTTACACATAGTGTATAGTACAAGTATCGTTAATAACATTGTCATTCACATATCTCTCCGAGGGAAATTCTTGCATGTAGTAATTATGTGCGAATGTCATTGTTACAAGGAATGCTATCTATAGCAATACATATAAAATATAGCTTTAAACAATAAGCTATAAGAATAAGGTTTATGTCATCTTAACAAGTGCAGATAACAGGTAATAATCTTCATAATAATCCTATAATAATACCTATTCCCAGTCATCATCCAGGTAATCAGGATCAACAAAACCACTCTCGAGACCCTCATGGACTCTACGCTTTTCGTCTAAATATTTATCTTCTCATCCTCCAAATCATTCTGTTCAGCATTCTCCTTCTCGATACCTTCCTCGTCTTCAGTCTAAGCCTCTACTGCTTTGGTGTTTGGATTACAGCAGCCGTCTTCGTCAGAGAAGTTGCTGTATGATATACACGAAAAGAGCTATTTGTATTAGGGGTGATACTTGTTTCCTTGTTACGTCATAGTAATAACTTTAATACAACAGGTTCATTCATTGTAACAGATCTACAATAACTTTCATACATAAATGCTTATTTCAAGAAGTTCCCTCAAAGAGAAATATGAATGCCAGTGTTATTAACGATACTTATATTAAACACCATGTGTAACATATATATTACTACGTGTTTCAAATAAGTTAAGTTATGACTACATACTCTTTTCTCATGAACAAATGTGTCAAATATTGTAAGATAATCCATTTATATTCATGAATAAACAAAAATATAATTTCATAGAAGTTTCCTTTAACTGAACATGTAACATAAGAAAAATAAATCGATTTCACAGACCCAAATACCCTTAAAAAGAGGTATTACACATAATTCTAAGAAAAGTGGTTCTAAAGTATTTTGGTTAAGATCTGACCAGTGTTATACACTATGTTTAACATGTATGACTACGTACTTCAAATAATTTATAGTATGACTAAATATTCTTTTCTCATGAACAAATGTGTCAAATAGTGTAAGATTCATCATTTATATATTCATGAAGAATTAAACATAAAGAATTAAATGAAGAATTAAACATAATTTCGTAGTAGACGTTTCCATACATACATACATACATACATACGTACGTACGTACGTACGTACGTTCATACGTACATACGTACGTACATACGTACGTACATACATACATACATACATACATACATACATACATACATACATACATACATACATACATACATACGTACGTACGTACGTACGTACGTACGTACGTACACACGTACACACACACACACACACACACACACACACACACACACACACACACACACACACACACACACATATACACGCATACAAACAAACACACATGTAGAGCGTATACCGTACGTGCTAAGAATATCCCGGTTAAGGATCTGCTGTCAACACCAACAGAAACTATCCAGAAAAAAGAAAAAGATGTCCATCGCGACATGGAACGTGCGAACTCTCTGCCGCGAAGGACAACTGAAGCTGCTACTAGACGAATTAAATAAATTCAATATCGATATAGCAGGCATAGATGGGGCATTCCAGCACGGATATAGAAAATTACTCGTTCCGAAAGAGATGATGGTATCCTTAGACAAAGTGTGGCATTAATTGTAATCCTCTTGTCTGAGTATGCGAATGGCCTGTTGTCTTACGAATGTGTCTCTCCGAGGATGGCTAGTGTCAGGATGAAAACAAGAATAGGTGTCGGAACGATCACCCAGGATTATGCACTAAACTATTCTTATCCTGATGACAGCACTAGGATTCTGGACAGACAGAGGAACAGATAATATCAAGTGGTTCAGTGCTGTGCAACAAATGACATACCTAGTCATAATCAGCGCAGTATTTCAACATTCAGCACCAAAAAAGTCACATAGATATCACCAGATGGACAAACTTGAAATCACATAGACTAAGTCTTGTCCAGAACAAATTTAAAAAAGGTAAGTTCTTAAATGGCGCAGTATCCAATCCTCAGTATTGCTCAAAAGGCGTTACACTTTACTTCTCTGACAGACTGTTCAGTCAGACACCATGCCAACTTCTCTGGGAACCATTCAGCCATACATTACAATTAATACGCGAAGGCTGCTCATATACATATCCATCACTTGCCTATAGTCAGGTACTCATTTATACAGCTGAGTAAACTGGAGCAATGTAGAATTAAAAACTTGACCATGGTATAGCAGCACAAGATTCGAACCCGGGTCCTCTTAGTTGAGAACCCGAAGTTCTACCCTTAGCCACAGCGCTCTACATTATAGGGCCTACTTAAGAAATGCAGAAAGCACCAAATAACAGAACTTCGATCACATCCAAATCCTGTACTTCAAAGTCAAAGAGGAACGTAATCAAGAGATGAGACAGGGACAGGCTTCTTAATAAGCAACACAGGCCATCTGTTGGAGATAACATTGGTGAAGCCTTTGAATCACTACGTGGTCTATTCAACAATTTCCTTAAATTGTATTCTTGACAAAGTGTTTTGAAAGATGATATTTACAAGAATAACGACCGACACCATCGTTGCACATTTGTCAAACAACAGGTTGGGTTTAGGAATATCAGAGGAGCAATATACAATATATTCATGGTACGCCATACCTTAGAAAACGCACGTGAACACCAAGTCCCACTACATTGCAATTTCGGGGACTTCAAAACTGCTGATGACACCATTTGTAAATCATATTGCAAATCTGATAAATGATGTTTATTCTACTAGATTTACAGCAATTGCTATAGTGGATAGGCCAAGTTGTAAAAGTATGTTTTTAAAACGGCGAAATGTAACAATATTTTTAACTGGTCTAACACTACATGGAAGAAAAACCCGTTTATTACTCCCAATATTGGTATTGACGTTAGGGAGAAAAATAAATCGGAACTAGATGATCGAAGCTGGACAGGTTTTCGAACAGGAGTAAGCAATGAATGAATTGCTTACAGGAAAGTGCCTGGTAAATAATAGCACAAGATATTAAAACAGATTTTGGACAGGAAGCCAATGTGTATGTGTGTTTATGTAAACATGAATGTGTGTATGTATGTATGTATGTATGTATGTATGTATGTATGTATGTATGTATGTATGTATGTATGTATGTATGTATGTATGTATGTATGTATGTATGTATGTATGTATGTATGTATGTATGTATGTATGTATGCATGCATGGATGCATGCATGCATGCATGCATGCATGCATGCATGTATGTATGTATGTATGTATATATATATATGCATGCATGCATACATGCATGCATATATGTATATAGATTCGTACATTGATACATATGATATACATATGATACACCCACACTCACGTCACATCGCATAATTGTTATGGTTGTTACTTATCAAGTAGTATCAAGTGTAAATGTGGTTATTTTGTGGAACAACGAGAATATTATGGGTGTACTTGTAGGTACTTCGTTGGCCAAAGTTGTATATCGCTCGAAGAAAGACTATAAAGACGGAAAACCCATATTCACTAAGGTATTCCATTTGACATTAAAGAGACTTACCACTCACCAACACGACAAGTTTCTTCCAATTTGTGTGACTTACGCACAAGAACACGCTTATGGAACACTATTCAATCCTATCAATCACGTATCACTGTCTGTAAAACCCCTACTGGATTATTTGCAAAACAATTTTTAACAGCATTTCACCGTATTCCGATGTCTGAATCCAAGCGGAGTGGTGGTGAACCTTTTTCGGTTTCCCCCAAATACCATGATTTCAACTGGTAGTTTTCCATCGTAATGTAATTCGGTTATGGTTTGTTTTATGTAAAATAACGACTGGTTAGCAGATAAGGAAAATTATAAACGCGAGTATACTATTTCTGTTTGTTTGGTGCTATTTTATCTAACAATTATGCACCGCGTGTTAAAACTATTGATAAGGAGTTACGGAAAGTTATATAAAATATACTGGTATGTTATTTCACTCGAAATTAGTTTTTAACATGGTATTTTCAAATGCATTTGGGGTGAGTATATTAGTCAACCAAAACCTCACAAGTACTAAATATGCACAATCATATTTAGTTGGGTGGATGTCTACTGCACAGGGAGATAAGAATGTCGGCCGACTGCGTCTAGCTCTGCTGCCGCGAACCGACCCGGCAGCACTGATACAGTTCATCAAGGACAATGTCGACCGACCGGAAGTAACCTCAACTCCCAGCTCTGTCCCGGCGACTGGCTGTGGCAGCAGTACACATAAACAGGTGCTGGAGCAGGCACTGAACATCCAGTAAGCAGAGACTTGCATTCTGTTGTTGCACATCGTGTTATTCTTCCATTCCGTTGTCTGAACCTTATGCATGTACCGTAATTATGTGAAGGCCATTCTTGCCCATATTCTGTTTTATCTACAATTTTCGTTCATAATTCCGATTAAACTCCGATTAAGTGTGTTTATAATTTCCTCAACATTTAGCCATTATAAATTTGACAGTGGTTGCCTGTTCTGCACCAACAGAAGCTGCAGAGGAAGAGATCAAGGATGAGTTATATGCATAATTGGAAGAGTTGATGTACTCATTTTGATGGAGACCTTAACCCAAGAGTTGGACATGACAATACATGAGCACCCACGGCTTTGGATGCATTAATAACAACGGCGAGAGACTTTCTGGTCTATATAATATATATGTGGAAACTAGTTAATCATAGGCGGAACGCTTCTCAAACTTAGAATTATTCACAAAACCACTTGGAGTGGAGACGACCACTCCAGTACGTCAGAGCACACAGCGGAGCTGATGTAGAGAGCGACGATGTGCTGGTAGAGGCAACGTTGTTATTTATATATAGAAAGGCAAAAAAGGAGAGGAGAGGAGTGGCAGCGGCGAATTGACATAGAAAAGTCGAACAACCCTAACATACGGAAAGCTTTTCAACTACACTTACAAAACTGCTTTTGCATACTCCAAGAGGAACAGTAGTAATTAATCTTTGATAGTTTCAACCAGGTATTGACGGAAACAAGCAAGAATGTTTTAGGCTACCGAAGAAAACAAAAAAGAAGAATTTATTAAATCAGACACGGGGACAACAATTGATGAAAGTAGGCAACACAAAAGAAGCCAAACGATACGAAATCCCAACGACTGAAGGAACAGCTACACACAAGATACTTATTAAAGATGGGACGAATCTGGAATTTAAATCGAATCGAATATTATAGAAATTTCGAATACGAATCGAATATCGAATCGAATACGAATATTCATTGGCTTCAAATTCGATTAAAGAAACTGAACGGTGTCGAGATGTCTTGCCGGGACGCGGCGTCATCTGGTGGGCAACTCCGTACCGGAGTAATCGGCATCGCGGCCATACGCGGCAATATATTTGTTTACTTTCTGATCTAACAAGTAAGCGTCGAAGACATGGTGAACAATACAGATCCAGCATCTGCTGTAGAAGTAAAGACAGCAGTCAGTTACATGAAGTCAGGGAAGGCACCAGGAACTGACGGTGTGAGTGTGGATATGGTGAAGGGTGGAGGAGATATCGTAGTTAGAACCTTGACAGAGATCTTTGAAGGCATATGGGAGGCAGAAGAAATACCAGGTGACTTGAAGATAGGTCTTATTGTCATACTACAAAAAGGAGACCATAGTCTGTGTAACAATTGGACTTTTCTCTCTGTCACTTGCAACGTTTTCTGTAGGGTTAGTCTTGTCATCAGCCATGGACGCACTGATGCGCAAAGAACAGGCAGCCTTTCGGAAAGGAACATATTGTAGGGACCATATTTCTACATTAAGACATATCATGGAACAGTGCCAAGAATGGAACAGTGTCAGGAATGGAGCATGCCAGTCTATGCAAAATTCATTGATTTCGAAAAGAGAGCATTCACAGAGACAGTCTCTGGTGTATACTCCGGCGTTATGGAATCCCCCGAATATATTCCAAGCAAAATCAAACTGCTCTATGGTGATCTTAGATCTAAGGTCATTCACGTCCAATTCCTGACAGAGGAATTTGAAATAAAGACAGGAGTCAAACAACGATGCATATTGTCCCCATTCCTTTTCTGCCTTGGGATCAACATAAAAGAAACAACATTAGGAACAAACGTTGGCATCAGGTGGAGCTTCACAGAAACACTGGATGATCGAGATATCACGGATGACATATATATTCTGTCACACCACTACGGAGGCATCCAAACTAAAAGCGAGACCCTGGCCAGAAATGCAGGATAAGTATAATGAAAGATAAACATCGACAAAACAAAGGCACTGCGAAACAACAGCCAGACAACAGACCCAATTACGATTGGAGGACATTTCATTGAAGAGGTGACCGAATTCACTTATCTTGAGGCCAAGGAGACAGCAGATGGACACTCAGAGTCAGAGGATCAGTAGGGCCACAGGGACATTTGCGTCATTAAAGTACATCTTGAAGACCAATACGTTCAGCAACAGAACTAACATAATTTTGTTCAAGTGTTATTCAAAATAAGTGTCTTAGGAGGATCTTGGGAATCTGCTGGCCCTAAATAATTTGGAACTAGGAACTCCACGAAAGAAATGGCACGCAGCCCATCTCTCTCGAGGCTAAACGCCACAGATGGAGATGATTCTGGCGTTATGTGTGTATGTTGTATTTTATTTATTTATTTATTTTTTATTTGTAAAAGGAAGACCACAATTACAATTTAACTTTAATTTTAAAATTATATTATATAATTTATCTTGTATTTTATTATGATTGATGTTCACTTACTGTTTTAATAATGAATTTATTAGCATTTTTTTTATTTCTCTACTCTGTATTTTATATTTTTATGACGACGAACGCTGCAAAATGAATTTCCCGGTTCGGGACAATAAAGTGTTATTGTATTGTATTGTATTGTATTGTATTGATTCGGACACGTCTGCAGAATGCGATTGACATCCATTCCGAAATTAGCCATGCGCTTGACTACTAAAGTTGGCAGCGTACTTATATGTAGCGACTTATATGTAACCCCGCACGAAGAGGATTAAGTAAGCAAGCAAGCATGTAAGCGTATGCATGTGTGTGCGTGCGTACGTTTGTGATATTCTTTCGTTTGAGCGTGTGTGTTTGAGATACATATACGTATCTGTGTGGCCCGCGCCCCGCATATGCGGTATGTTTGAATGCGTAAACGCGCGTGCGTATGTGTGTATGTCGGCGGCAGTAAGAGAACGGCAGTGGAACTTGTGAATTCTGCTTGGACTGATATCACTCTGATACACGACGCAGTATATGCAAACACCTCGCAATAACTTGCTGACCGTGTTACTGTTTATATTCCCTGTCGTTTTCTTCACTAAGACACATGTTCTCTTGTCCTTGGTTCGATTGACGAACCTGTGTGTTAATAACAAAACGCGACTCTGGACGTTTAGGATGGTTCTGAAAATCTATTCTTTTTATCAGTCTTTTTAAAGTATTTTCTTTAAAAATTCATAATTATGTTTTAAATATATAATCCAATGAAACCTGTGCATTGTATCATTATTATTTTCGCACACGTATTGTATGTCACTACGTGTTTGTTTGTAAACGCACACTGGATGTGTTTTTGTACTTTACAAAAATTGATTCAGGGGTGTTTACAAACATGTGGTGTCAAAGTACATTTTATGTTGGATTTTAATGTTAATATGACATACGTAAGAATGTAACTAAGATGTAACCGCGCGTTTCTCTCAGGTTGGAGCAGATAGTTGAAACGCTAGCAATGCCGGCCGGGCTGAACTTTCTGGTGAAGAACGAACCGCAGCAGGCGACATGTTTGGATTTGAGCGGCGAAGGTCAGAACGGCCTACGATATTCTTTGCCTGATCTCGTGCGCTATTCTTTAACGTGGAGAGGAGGGAGTGAAACGCTTGAACACTAAATGCCCAAACATAAGCAGTTACCATTTACAGAATATGTGATCATGATGTAATGAGCATGGAGGCACGATGTACAATAAATATATTTCAAACTTGGACATCACCGGCATTCGGCCCGCCGTTACCCTCCAGCGACTATATATATATATATATATATATATATATATATATATATAATATATATATATATATATATATATATATATATATGTGTGTGTGTTGATGTATATATATATATATATATATATATATATATATATATATACATATATATATATATATATATATATATATATATATATATATATATATCAATATATGTGTGTGTGTCTGTCTGTGTGTGTGTGTGTTATATAGATCAACAAATCATTTATAATATGCGACTTCGAAATATAACAAGTTTAAAATTAAATTTATAAAATAACGATTTATAACCAATACAGTAATTATAAACGCCACACTACTCGGTCCTCATTGATATTCATGGTGAAATAATGTTTACATTCGTACGCGTTTTGTTGTCGAATGGCTATTTCATGGCCATTTTCCTACCAAACTCACAGTGCAAATATCCGCCCCAATTTGAAGATGGACGTGCGACTGGTGGGAATCCCAATAGAATAACCCATTCATTTCCTAAACATTGCATGTCACATGAGCAGCGTATGGCTGAAATCACGTAACATTATGTCACAAGACCGGAGGCCGACCACATTCCTGGTGCGCTATTTCATTGGCCGATGTTAAAAGAGGTGTTTTTTGCAAAGCGATGTGCCAGGGGCGCTGTAGGCTGATACTGCTGTAGTCAGCCGCAGCAACCCCTAGCGCGCAAGGATATGCGGCTTCGGCAAGTGAATTGCTTGTTGTAGCGATTTGAAACGTATCCGCACATGAATCGGATAGGAAATTCCCAAACATGACATTACTCAGAGGTATTCCCCGTTCCGCATGCTGCAACCAAGGTTGCTTTTGTTAATGAATGCAATTAACATATAAAAATGCAGCAGTGTTCTCTCTCATTATTGTTATTATCACTCCAACTTTACTACTGCGACCTTTTCACTTTTACGCATTTAACTGAATTAATGATGTGTCATACTTTTCATATAACTAACTCTCTTGGAGACATATGCTAAATTTAACATTTAACGAAGATAACTAATTTACAAATACTTCAAGTTTACTAAATGTTGCGTTTTTCGACTGTATATTGAACTTAAATACTAAATTGTTTACAATTTTTTGGGGCTAATAAATTAAATTGATCAAACTGACGATGTGATGATCAGCGTATAATTAGCTATTTGTTATTGCCATCTATAGTGTTGCCTATGTTTAAAATATTAGTTAGACAGCTATTTGTGATACCACCTTTAAAATGGAGAAGAGTTTCGTCAGTTATCATTTGCCTGTGATTAAAAAGAAATACCGAGATCAACATATTTTCAATGCGCAATACTATTCCCTTAATAGTATGTGCTTTTAGTATTTGAGTTACAAGGTTTTTGTTTACAATACATACAAATTAAGTATTTTTTCGTGTAAAGCTAAAAAGGTGCATGTTAAGTAGAAGTGTCAGAGTTTGCCAAAAACATTATTATGTTTAGACAAAATATACAGAAGAAAAAACGATGTAACAGAACAAAATCAGGACCATTTGAGTTTCAAGATGGCCCATGAAAACCTGTCAATATAAAACTTGTATGGTAGGAGCTAATGCATTTTATCTCAAAAACATGTGGAAAATAAGCATTAATGAGATAGGACCTAGGCAAAACGGAAGCCTTGAAACATGCATAGAACAAAGATCAGAGTTCTATGCTCTCGACCAAATGATCTGTTTAGTTTATATTGTAAATGAGTAGGTTTCTGTCACCATACACGTGCCCCTATATAGTATATACTATATTGCAACACAGATTATAAAACATTCCACGACTCACTATTCACTTACTTCTTCTTTCGTCTTCTGTCAATTTTCTTAAATCTCATTTGGGCTTCTATTCTATGTGTACGTTATGGTAACCTATTCTTTTCTCAATAGGCGATCTGTCCAAGTCCGGGTTCCTACTAATCGTATTATTATTTAAATGATACCGTAACCAGCGGATACAATATTTAGATTTTACACGATCTGTACCTTATGTAATTAACGAAACTTCACATATTACATGCACATTGTAGTTGTACTTTATGGGTCTCACTCATAGGCTATACCGTATAGCTCATTTTGGAATACGTACGGTTTACATTTGTGTTATTTAATAGGTGTAGCCGACGGTATGAAACAACTACAGATGTTCATGATGCTCGCTGAAATTGTCACCGAACACAAAGATGGAGCTGGAAAGGGCAAACAAGCCGGAGCAACAGCTAGTAGCATGCCTCCACAGAGTGGCCAACCACCTACAAAACCTGGCGGTAGTGATAAACCGATCGGCAACGCCTTACCCTGTCTTCTAGGCGTAGCTGGTTCAGCCAATGGATGGCTCTGGGTAGGTACTAACCATGGCTGACCATGACGGAGAGCCTCCTACTGCCACACGGCCAGCCATTCCGACGCAAGTGCGGCTACGAGTTACGGCCAACGATTCATTGTTTTACCGAGACGGGGTTGTGTGTCCATGTTATATACGATTTTGAGTGAATATATATAATAATATATATATATATATATATATATATATATATATATATATATAATAATAATATATATATATATATATATATATATATATATATATATACATATATATAATATATATATATCATCATCATCATCACCATCATCATCATCATCATCATCATCACCATCATCATCATCATCATCATCATCATCATCATCATCATCATCATCATCATCATCATCATCATTGTGCAACCATAGTGTCCCACGGTTGAGCGAAAGCCTCAGCATGCTGCTTCCACATCTGCCTATCTTACGCTATCCTCTGCCAGATGGTACCCTTCAGTCTAGTTCTAGTCTCCACCGTCTCGCCGGTCTTCCTCTAGGTCTTTTCCTTTTCCTACGCAGTGCCCATCGGTACACGCACGCACGCACGCACGCACGCACGCACGCACGCACGCACGCACGCACGCACGCACGCACGCACGCACGCACGCACGCACACACGCACGCACGCACACACACACACATATTTGTACATATGGATAATGAATTTCCAAGCGGCCATCTTGAATATCTATATGGTGGATGCTGGATATGACAGAAATGGATTAACTGACCCTGGAGATGTTAGTTAGTTAAATCATGCTTTCATATTCATGCCTTTGTCAAAAAAGTATAAAGTAAAATAAATTATTGCTTTTATCCGGTACATGTTTGTGGCATCACTCTAGATACGGTTGTTAATCAAAACTAGACATGGCATAAGGTTCATTTTCCGGCGTCCTAGTTGTTCACGACACCCACTGTGTCGCCGGACACCGGTTGTGTTCTAGTTCTAAGTCCATTGTGTTCTAGATTGGGGGACCTGATGCAGTGAGGTTTGTGGACATGAACGCAACGGCCGGCTGCACATTCATTGGCCTCGGAAGACTTCTCACCCGCAGCAGCAAGGTACTTCCTTCATCAATCGTGCGTTCTTCTAAATACACTTTAATCGGCACTCCACTACCATACGTCGGTACCATCTTGGGGTGTTAAGAAACCTTATATCTAGAACATATTGTAGTGTATTTAATGATACAGACACGTCGATGAAGTTCGATTAGATGTATTCAGTCAAGTACAGGTTTCCGCTCTAACACGCCATAGTTGCAAGCTTTCGCGCGCATGCTCCCAGTCTCCCGCATCACGCGTCTTTCTGCATATTCATCACCATGCATATTCATATACAGTGTCCCACATCTAGTGTCACAACTTCGTAGAGCTTATCATAGCGTACATACACGTTATTACATCACAACTTCTCCCTACAGAGAAACGATAAGCGTGTTATTTTGTTGATTAGCCACGCAGCCTCGTTACAGGTTTAAATGGGTTGGTGGATGCCTATCTCTGGTGGGATATCTACGATTAGTTTCCCCAGACTGTTCTTTCCCATTTGCAACTGTTGGCTCGTTGATGGAGGGTGCATTTGCACTGATTATGTGGTCGACATGGACATAGCGACGAGCTCCCGCCACATTCACCACATATGTGCGAGGACCGCACACCTTAGTGACTGTGCCCCTCAGACACCTTTCCTTGCTTCGCCTGAAGCTTCTGACTCTCACACATTCTCCCTGATGGAAGATACGAGTCTCCTGATAAGGTGTGTTATCATGTTGTTGTCGTTGTGTCTCCTGTTTGTCTTCTACCGATTGATCTAACCCAGCTTTCAGAAGTGAAAACCTAGTTCGCAGCTGGCGTTTCAAAAACAACTCAGCTGGTGTCCTCCCAGTAGTACAATGAGGAGTGCTACGGTAGAGGAGCAGGAAATTAGCCAACCTCTTGTTCAAGGAACCATGTTTCCCCTCGAACACCTGTTTTTCCAAACTTCGTTTCAGAATCTGCACTGAACGTTCTGCTGTGCCATTAGAACTCGGATGGTATGCTGGAACAAGCGTGTGTTTGATACCGTTCGTACCCACGAACTGCTTGAACTCGTCCGACGTAAACTGAGGGCCATTATCAAAAACAAGTTGTTCTGTAATCCCATATGTAGCGAAACAAGATCTAATACATTCGATTGTCTTTGTGGAAGTTGTGGACGCCATTGGAAACACTTCCACCCATTTTGAGTGTGCATCTATCATCACTAGAAACATCTGCTTATCCTTTTCTGCAAAATCGACATGCACACGTTGCCCGACTCGAGTGGGCCATACTCATGGATGCAAGGGTACCTCTGCCGGCAAGTTGCGCACTGACTGACATGTCTCACAATCTCTGATTGTTTCCTCGATATCAGCATCTAGCCCTGGCCACCACAGGTAACATCTAGCCAGCCCTTTCATTCGCACAATGCCATGATGTTCATCGTGGAGTTCCTTTAGCAAACGTTTCCGGAAGCGTAGTGGTATTACCACGCGCAAACCCCACAACAGACAACCCTGATCTGCAGAAAGTTCACTTATGCACCTGTAGAAAGGCATGTACTGGTCATCTGTAACCTTGATAGGCCATCCATTTTGTGTGTATTCGACCACTTTCGACAGAATGGGGTCCTTCCTGGTAGCCTCGCTGATATCTTTGGCTAGCACAGACAATTCATCTGCAAATGATACCTGGTGTATCGGAAAATCATGCATCTCGTCACCTGGTTGTGTCGAAGCATCTGGCAGTCTCGACAATGCATCCGCATTGGCATGATCCGTTGATTTGCGATACTCTATGTTGTAGTCATACGCTGACAAGATCAAACTCCATCGTTGCATTCTAGCAGCGGCGAGTGTTGGAATCCCTGTCTTAGGTCCGAACAACATCATCAGAGGTTTGTGGTCTGTCACCAGTGTGAACGATTTGCCATATAGATACATATGGAACTTCTTCACCCCATAAATCAAGGACGGTGCCTCCCTCTCTATTTGTGCGTAGCCTCTCTCTCTGTTTTACTCAGAGTGCGAGACGCCATGGCTATGGGACGTTCACTGCCATCTGCCACGACATGTGATAATACCGCCCCTATCCCATAGGAAGAAGCATCACAAGCCAGTCGTATCGGCTTCTTTACATCAAAGTGTGTCAAACAGCTCTCCTCGGAGATGCCATGTTTGCATGCCTCATAGGCGGACTGACACTCTTCCGTCCACTTCCATGTGGCGTCCTTTCTCAACAAAGCATTCAGTGGGCTTAGGAGGGTTGATAGATTTCTGAAAAATCTCCCATAGTAATTCACAAACCACAGGAATGACTGCAACTCTGTCACATTGGTTGGTACAGGTGCATGCAGCAACGCTTCTATCTTGCCCTGTGTAGGGTGAACTCCCTCACAGTCAATCGTGTGTCCCTGGTAGTCAATGCTACTCTGTAGGAAACAACACTTGTTCAGGCGTGCACGAACATTGTGTTTCTGAAGTCTCAGGAACACATGTGCTTCCGTTTTGGTGCAGATCATTATGTCATCGATGTAACACATCACACCGTCAACATCCTTTAGCATCTCATCCATAACCAGCTGGAAGATTTGTGGGGCTGTTTTGATGCCAAAAGGCAGCCGTTCACACTCCAACAAACCCACCAAAGTATTGAGTGTGAGTAGAGCTTTGGATAGCTCACTCAACTTGAGTTGCTGGAAAGCATCAGTCAAATCTATTTTCGAAAAATACCTTGCCCCACTTAACTGCGCAAACAAGTCTTGTGCGGAGGGAAGAGGATACTGATCACTGTCAAGAACCTGATTTACAGTGACTTTATAGTCGCCACACAGCCTGAAATCACCTGACTGTTTCACAACAGTGACCTGTAGACTAGCCCATTCACTCGATTTCACTGGTGAAAACAAGCCCTTGTCAATGCCGGCCTGCAACTGGGCCTTGACTTTGTCCCTAATTGCGAAGGGAACTAAAGATAGGCTGGGCATCGTCAGCGACTTGGATGTTTGCTTCGAAACCCTGAATTTCCCCAGGATCATCTGAGAAAATTTTCGAAAACTCCGTCAACAAACTGTCGAGTGCAGGGTTTGTTTTAACGGCAAAGATCCTTCTCCAGTCTAGCCTTATCTTTCCGAGCCAGTTCCTCCCAAACAAAGCTGGTTTATCGCCCCTAACCACGATGAGTGCCAACGTTACTCGACGACCGGCATACAACACTGGGACCTGGATTTCCCCCAGTAAACTAATGTTTTCCCCGTTGTATGCTCGCAGGGACACCTTAGTAGGCTTTAAGGGGAATTGGGCGAGTTGACTGCGACAAGTACGCTTGCCAACCACGGACAGTGAGGCTGCTGTGTCTATCTCAAAAATAACACGCTTACCGTCAATGTCCACTGAAACATCAAATTGTTTTCTTCCGTCCAGTTTGTCACTTGTCGCCCTAATGCGACCAGTCTTATCAGCGTCCTCGTTGCCCGACGAAACGTCCATGTGATTGATGACGTACGGCCGCCCGTCGTCTTCACCCGCTGTCAGGTCAAGATCCGTCCGGTCACGAACCCGGTGCACTGCCGACTTGCCCTTGGAGTTGGTCTTGGACGATTTCGGTCGATCGGCCGCTCTTCTCCACTCCGCTACTGCTTCGCATCGCTTCTTGGTGTGTCCGATCCGTTTGCATTGGTGACACACCACTGTCCGGAAACGACAGTTGTCCGGACTGTGTCCACCGTTCCCGCATCGCCAACACACTTTGCTGGGGCTTTGCGCCTTCCCGCGCCCCTTCGAGAACACTCGGTGGACTGTTCCGTCTTCCGCGCTACCCCCGCCGCGCATCGTATCGATGTTCGCGCATGAGGCAACCGCCGATGATTCCGCGATGGCAATTTTCACTGCATCGTCGAATGCAAGAGTCCGCTCTTGCATGAGCCTGCTTTGCACTTTAGGCATGTTCAGTCCCACAACAAACTGCATGCACAGTGCTTGGTCTAAAAAGGCATCGAATTTGCACGTAGAACTCAGCCTTTTTCAGATCGACCGCGAAGTCCGCCACTTTTTCTTCATGTTTTCCAGTTCGCTTACCGAAAATGTAGCGTTCGTATACCAAAAGCGGCTCTGGCGTGTAATGTGTCGTGAGCTTCTGTATAATCTCACTGAACGACACGTCCTTGACTTCACTCGGTAGACACAAGTTCTTCAGTGTTTTGTCAGCGCTCCGCACGTGGCCAGGAAGACATCCTTTTGCTTCCCCACCGCAATCGCGTTCGCTTCAAAGAACTGTTCGACGCGTTCAATGTAGCTCGTGAACGATTCTTTTTCTGCCACGTATTCGTCGAGTTTACCCAACATCTTCGTCGCCAGTTCTGTAGTGTATTTAATGATACAGACACGTCGATGAAGTTCGATTAGACGTATTCAGTCAAGTACAGGTTTCCGCTCTAACACGCCATAGTTGCAAGCTGCCGCGCGCATGCTCCCAGTCTCCCGCATCACGCGTCTTTCTGCATATTCATCACCATGCATATTCATATACAGTGTCCCACATCTAGTGTCACAACTTCGTAGAGCTTATCATAGCGTACATACACGTAAATACATCACACATATTTTGATATTATTACCATTACGGTGGACATGTGAATGGCTTGGTGGCCATGTCATACTTACATCGAACCATACTTTTGGTGATCCCTATTTAATATTTGGGGTTATGAATTTTAAATATTTTATACATACAAATGCATACGTGTAATATATCAATAGAATGAGCGCATAGTTGTTTAACATTAAATAACATTTATTCTACCTGGAAATAATCATCATTAAAAACAATTGTCTTGTTAAAATGTTCAAAACGATATGTATGTATATGTGATAGCTGGCGCAAACAACAATCCTCTGTGAGGAATAATGCGAGAGGCGACCTCTGGCGGATTAGGCCAGTAGTATCACAATGGACAATGTTGATAATCTAGCTGGTTTACTCAGGCGGAGTGATTTAATTGCAGTTATCAGTCTTCAGGAACTATTTCTAGGCCTAATTTGCTGAGATTGTTTATTAAGGACCATCGTGTGCTGGTTTCACCAAACAGTTAACGTTTTTGCTGACCAATTTTATAAGTGTGCTGTTTGATCTTAGGAAACACATTGTAGATACGTTAATTTCGATTCATTAGTGTGTTTTCGTGTCATTAGTCTTGTCCATGTTGGATACTTCTCAATTTTCCCGGGCGGCATGTGGATTCGGGAATCCTGGGATTTGGATGGCTGCGAAGCTGGCAAGCTAAGTATCACAAAATCATAATTAATGTCTGCATTCGGTCAACTTGTGTAAGTAAATAATGCGTTTTCGTCTTCGCTATGGCGGCCACAATGATGCACTCAGCCAGCATGCTGTTTTGCAAATTCAGACGGAGGGGGCGGGGGTCACAGCTCCCCATTGTTTCTGTAATATCGTCACAGATTACATGAAGTACGCATTTCAGATCTTCTTTAAAAGCCGTGTATGTGACCGATTGACGCTTGCTTCGGGGGTCGTGGGCACTTATGTAGAATTCGGATCCACCTAAATTTCGTCGTTATAACGGTAACTTTAACAAATTATACTTCATTTGATTAATACAATTTTAGTCCAAGGTCAATAAATAGGTTAAGGTCAAAGGTCATGCAGCGCCCACTGGCGGATAGATGATGAATAAGTGGCGCTACCTGGTGGATAGGTATAGAACTAATACGGTTACAATTCATTCGGCCGTCCCATCCCGTACACCTTTAACCGTCCCATCCGTCATTAAGTTGGCCGTCCGACGCCCATCTATGAAGTCATCCTTAACAACTATTTCGTGTTAGCCGTCCCATCGCTCATTAATTTGGCCGTCACACACCCAACTACAACGTCATCATTATGCAACGACCACCACAAACGTATTTAAGACCGCAGTTTGTGTTGTTCTCATTCGTTCTACGACAACGGTATGGCTAGATATGTTGCATACACCGTACTACTACAAGGACTCCAGGACTTGTGCAGCGGCGAGGACGACCCAACCAGTCTTCCGATCAACAGTAGCGAAATCAAATCAATTGACGGCGTCATTTATCACGGGTAGTAACAAGCCAATACTATCAAGGGCCATTCGTATCACTGAACCGTCGAGCTCATTGGTTCGTATGTTGTACCGAACACGACCTAGAAACCCCATTACGTCGATCTTACGCGCTCCTGATTGGTCAATAGCACCGCAATAGTTCCGCGCAACCGAAAACTGGGTTACGCGTAACCTAGTTTTATTAAGGACCATCGTGTGCTGGTTTCACCAAACATTTAACTTTATGTTTTTCCGTAAGTCGTAGTGAGCACGTCACAGAGATTCCATTACAACCACCAGACGCGCTCCCCAGGGCACGACCGAGTCAGTTCGCCTGACACATCTTGGGAGTCCACAACTAGAGTAGATCGAGTTTCAGTCCAGGTTCAGCGTTGAAGCAGAGACAATGTCTGCGTGCCCTAGGCATATCATTTCCTCTCTATATGTTATATATATATATATATATATATATATATATATATATATATATATATATATATATATATATATATATATATATATATATATATATATATATATATATATAACATAAAAGAAGGGCATGGAAGAGAAACGACGCATCCATGTTGTCGGCCCAGAAACATTGTGAGACGCAGGACCGGGAATCGTGTTTGCTGCGTTTCGTGCTCGTCAACAACACCATCGTGCGGATATACCGCGTAATACGAGATGACGTCACCCCTGCGACAACGCTAGTGGCAGCTATCGTCGCTACCTAAGGCGACAAGGCAGTGACAGCGCACCGTGGCTGCAGGAATCTGTTCCCCGTGGCTGCAGGAATATCTCCCACGCTTACCTCTATTCCAACGCCCATCTCTTCGAAGAGTGTTGTCAAGTGCTCGGTGAAATGGACACTCTCTTTATCATCCTCATCATTATAATCGTCAACTCGTAGCAATTAATGTGCTGTATAGACGATGACCTGTAAATAAAGGTGTTTTGTGTCCGATGTGCAGGCTGGGAAGGCTGAATGAATTATGACCGTACTAATTCTTAACCTATCCGAAAGGGTTAATCACTTATCCGCCACGGAACGATGCACACTTAAAACAATTGTTTTTGACCGTGTTAGTTCACGACTTATCCGCCAGGGGCGCCACTTGTTCATCATCTAACCACCAGGCCGCGTTGCATGACCTTTGACCTTTATCTACTTCTTGACCTTTGACCTTCCTCCTTGACTTTCCTCCCTCCGCTCCTCTCCGCTCCGCTCCGCTCCGCTCCGCTCCGCTCCGCTCCGCTCCAATAGGGCCTGTAAGTCGGTCACGATACATGGCGAGACTCCGCGCGACTGGAGCTGATTTCGGGACTGGTCACAAGAATAATATTCGATGGATGACAGTTATTACTTCCGACTGATCAGGACTAGGAAAATCAGGACATAAATATCTTGTATTATACCTTTCTTATCTTAATTGTCCGATTTAATATTGAGTTTAGCATACTATCATGGACCTAGCGATTTATGTAGTGCCTTTTACGGGATTTGCATTTTACATAGCTATACGTTGTGGTTTCGATAAGCACTGATATTGGACAAGTTTTCTAAATGCACATAATCATAACACATGTATACGTTTGCCCCAAATAGGTTGTACTGCGCGAAAAATGGCACTTTTCATTATTATTGAAGATCGCCAAAAACAAGTACTAGCCGGCGATGCCATGGCAACCACAATAATAATCGATTAAAATTCATGATTTCCGTGATCATTGTCACTGGCAGTGTTCCACTGCTTCTGCTTGTAATAATTCTTCGGACAGTATGACTGGAATAGTTAGACTGGAACAGTTCGATTATTACAACCAAAAACAAAACGAAGTCCTGTACGTTTACATGGAGAATATGGACTTTCTGCCCCCAACTGCCCCAGCCTCGTTTTCGCGCGCGAGACTTGCACGCCCTATTACAGATGGATCAGACTCGACTATATTAACATCATCTCATGCATATTTGTGTTTTATAAATAGCGCGTTTTAGCGGACGTTTAAGTTCGAAAAGACGGTGTGGTCGGCATAAACAAACCGCAATATTTATAAAACATAAATATACATAAATGGCAATGCTGATTTATTAGGTTTAGGATTACATTTAGTGTAAGGTATCATATGTAAGGAAATATACAGTTACAACAGTACAGTTGAGTTGGGTCCGAATTCTACACAGGTACCGGGCCATCAAACTGAGATAAAGTGTGTAGGCGATAACAGGGTTAATCTGCAGAAAGTGGCAACCGTGAGTGTCACTGATGTTCAGGTATATGTTCTGGTATACTTTTCTGTGTGGCCAGGCGCCGTGAATGAGCTTCGCACGTCACCTTCTTTGTGGCTGGCGGCAGTTTTAGTGCTTACACTGCAAACAAAATCAACACAGGGATTTGCATCATCAAAATAATGATTAACTGGCACAGTGACCTATCGATGTATCTGATGGCTCCTCTGACTAAATTGCTACACTGTTGGGTTAGATTATGTTAATGTGTTCACTGCTTTGCTTGACACGATGTTTAGAGGTAGTGAATTCCACTTTTTTTCTTGTGGTTGGGAAGAAGCAGTTTCCAAATATATTTGCAGAAAGCCTTGTATTTGCCTGTACTTTTTGCCTGTGTTGATTGTCATGTTTATATGAACAAGGGGTTTCTCGCTGCAGGTCCTGAAAAAGTAGTTTTCTGTTCCTGGCTCTCTAGGCTAGTTGTGTATCCTGGTTCTTTCCTTTTGGTTCTTTCTCAGCCCTTCATAATTCTAGGCAGTGTGGATCCCATGATGCTGATGCATGTTCTAGTATTGGGTGAACTAGGGTTGTGTCGCTACATACTTCCTGTGGGTTGCTAATTTATTTTACTTTCTACTAACAACGCTTAATATGGGTTGTGCTTTTCTAGCGCCAGAATTGCACTGTACTGTCAGTTTTAGTATTTTTGTATACCAAGTTACCAATGTTAGCCACAGAAGGTGTAGTGCTTTGGTACATGGTTTCTTGCAGCTCAAGCAATTGTAAAGCATTTAGTGGGGTTCGGTAAGCCAGGTTTGAGTATATCGTTTTGGGGGAGACAAGTAAGTTTGTCCTAGCTATCTAGACTAGTTGTGTGTTCTCAATCCTGTCTTTTCGTTTTATGTAAGCCTTTTGTATTTTAGTCGGTGCGGATCCCATGGTGCTGATGCATATTCTAGTAATGGATAGACTCGGTTGTCTGCATTACAGACTTACTATGTGTTGCACGTTTTGTTTAATAATTTCTCCTTACATAATGATGCCTTGTTTATTTGCGATTTTCTAGCGACTGAGGTGCATTGTACTCGCCAGTTTAATATATGTGTATGCCGTTGTTGACCACATAAGGTGTAGAGATTTTGTGTCGGTTTTCTTGCTGTAATGCCATTGTCATGCATTTAGTGGGGATGGATTTCCTAAGCCAGATATTTTGCCATTCCTCAAGTTTGAGCAGACCATTTTCGAGGTAGGGGTATCGTTGTCTTTTTTAATTGGTGATGATAATTGGCAGTCATCTGCTAAACGGCAACCTTTTGCAGTGAGATTGTTGGGTAGGTCAGTTACTTGGGTTGCATAAATGTGTCTTATTCGCTCTATGGTATATGTGTTTCTAAGATAAGGTCCGTATAATATCATATGCATGCTTATGGGGTATGAGCGTATTGGGGGTTCACGACCTGATATAATTGGATTGTGTTTATGAAATTTGGGTGTTCTGTTCATCATTATGGTCTTATAACATACGCGTCTATCATGAAGTAGTATCATTGGATATGTCGGGGTGAGGTTCACCATGCGGGCAGTTTTCTGTTGTGTTACGTCTGTAAAGTGTGTTATGTTGTTGTAGCATGCCTCCAATGAAGCATTCAGGCCACGCGCACAGGGGTCGCCCAGCATAGATGCGGGAGCGTACATCGGTGGATCCGGCGATCCACATTGCTATGGCTGCTGCCAAAGAGGTCGCATACACTTGTGTCATCGTCAACGAACATGTGTAAAAGGATGCAACTGACGAATTACGGCGGGACATGACATATTTATGGAACCTGCTGGGGTCAATTTCGCTAGTCGTCGCTGCCGCGGGTCAGGCTGGAAAGTCACCGATACGAAGCGAGCATCCATGGCTACCAATGGACTTGCAAGGGACTGGGACAGTTGCCCCTTGCCTCCGCGGCTATCATTGGACCTGCAAGAGACAAGGACAGTTGCCCTCCCTTACCCAACTGTTGGTACCATTATCGAGGTAGTGCCACCTAGTGCATGTATGGATTTGGCCTGTCACAAAACAGTCGTCAGTGTCCCTCGAAATGCTTACACAGCTTTTACTGGGTTATGAATCTATCGGTAGAAACTACCTGGCTACCTGGTTTACAGGAGGATTTGATATAAGGGGTTCCTGTGCAAAACGATAAGATGAAATAGCGTTTGTTTTACCACACGTGCTACATGCTACAGTTACAGACATATCCATCCTCGAAGAAGTAATGCCGAGAGACCTTACGTCCACATCTCACCCATGGGGGTAGTGCCTACGTGTCACGTGAATTTCTAATGATGCATAACCTCTCATACACAGTAGGTTCTTTAGTTTCATTTGTCGAAACTGCTCAGTGACTAGCGTCTATTGCTAAGATTGATATAGCGGCGGCTCTCGTAATAATTCTTGCGACACCAAAGGACACACCTCTGTTGGGTTTTCAGGGGAGGGACATGATTTACATCGATGAATTCCTGACAATGGAATGTTGTAGCTCCTGTGCAATCTTGATATATTTCAGTGCCGCGTTAGAATGGATAGCAATAATACATAGCTGGGGGATATTCACTGTTTGATATGCGTTTATCGAGGTCGTTGTATCCAGTGTCTGGTCTCTGGCGTTTCGGCATATACAACAATGTGCTATTCGCTGTATGGTGTGATTGCCAGGTTGGTATATACAGTGTCTGGTATCTGGATTCCTATGGTACAAAACTGTGTGATATACACTATCTAGTATGTGATTATCTCGGTCGTATTATCCAGTGTCTGGTTATTCGCTTACATAACTCTGTGACATTCCCTGTATGGTGTGTGGTTGTCAGGTTTGTATATCCAGTGTATGGTATCTGGATTGGTAAGGTACCAAACTGTGTGGTATACACTGTACAGAATGTGATTATTTCTGTCGTCTTATCCATTGCCTAGTATATGGTTATTCGGCGGGCACAACTATGTGACATTCAATGTATGGTGTGTGATTGTCGGGGCTGTATATCTAGTGTCTGGTATCTGGATTTCGGGGTACACAACTGTATAGGTACAACTTGATAGTCACTGTCTGGTATGCGTTTATCTTGGTCTTGTTATCCAGTGTATGATATCTGGTTATTCGATGTACACGGCTATGTGACATTCACTTTACGGTGTGTGATTGTCGGGGTTGTATATCCAGTGTTTGTTATCTGGAGTTTTTAGGGTCCATAACTGGTTGATATTCACTATCGGGTATGTGTTTATATGTAATTACGTTGACCTATTTCAATATATATATATATATATATATATATCTTTTAAATTGTAATATGTTGTGAAGCGCCACGAACGATTATGGATGTGGCGCTATACCATATAAATATATTATATTATTATTATATATATTTACATATATATATTATATATATATATATATATATATATATATATATATACATATATATATATACACACACATATATACACACACACATATATATATATATATATATATATATATATATATATATATATATATATATATATTGTTATGAATATTAAAAATTATTATACCTAATAAGTATTTAAATAAATAAAAAAGTATTCATTTCTAATGATTAACGATGTTTGCCGCTAAAATATGGAGTCTCAGCACAATTATTTCTGTAATATCGTCACAGATTACTTTTTGTATGTGTGTATCTCACCAATATATCTAGTAATTTGTCTTCTTTCACCTACAAATAATTGACATGCATTATGTTATGTTGTTTTTGTGTATGTGTTGTTTTTGTACTTTCTCTTACTAGTATTATTAATTGATGTACAGTTTATATAATACTATTGTCATATTATATGTTTGCCTTGTATTTCCTGGAATTGTTGAAATAAATATATAAATCATTATAATTTATAAAATGTATTTTGTTGCCTGTAAATAGAGGTTGAGCTATAATTTATATAATCAGCTATAGTTTATATATAACAAAGACCACAAATATGATTACTATATGATTAGGCATGATCACTTAGAAAGTATGTAATCAACAATGACTAAGATATATCTGAAAGTCTGCACTACAGTATTTGCACAATAATAATAAAAATTATAGACAGGCTTGGAAGGCATTATATTGCAGTATATTATATCCAGATTACATAGCTTCCTTCCTGTTACATAAACAATTAATATTAAATTAATGACATGTTTAAAATAATGACTATGATGAGGAAATTACATTTCTGAATCGTTGGGTGATTATGCAGCTATATTAATCGAAGTCACCAGGAAATAGTTTGTCGGCTTTGGTGGTCATGCTTACGTCATTTTTATGTATTCCATTTTGTCGTTTATTAATTAGGATGTTATCATCATTTCAACTCTATGTTTTATGGGATATTTCAATCTTACCAAATACCCCTTAGTAGGTCGTAGGTTATACCCCAGCACACACGCACGCACGCACGCGGACACACACACAAGCATTCCTACAAGCGCACACCTCTGTCATTACCTTACCTAGCTTAATACAGCTGCATTTATTTAACCTTGCTTCCTGCGTTATTTGTAATCACGAAAGTTGGATAATTTAATAAGGCGATTTATCTTCTAACTTCCAATAGTTAGTCTTTATCGTATTTGCTTTTGCTTCAGTGACACGAATAGCTCCAAAGGAAATTTAAGTATGACTGTAAGTTATTACCCGGTCTAAAAGATGTAACTAGTAATAGTACATGTTGGTATTGTACTACTGTAAATAACTACGAATGCGCGCGTCAAACACGCTCGCACGTACGACCGCACACACATACACTTGTGGTTTCTTGCAGACATTCTTGGAACTCGTAGAGTTGGCGAAGCAAGGCGACCCTAGTAAGGTTGACATAGTTTCGGCAGATTTAAAGTCAACCACAAACAACGTCGATATTTATTCAGCATTAGACAAGATCAACGATGTTACTATAGGCCATTTTGGTAAAGTTATGTTTAATCCTGAAGGTAAGCCGAACACTTGTTTCGATAAAATGTTCATTAAATGGAGTGTCAAATGTCTAGTTGTGTGGATATTTCGCATGGATTGAATTACTACTATATATTACTATTTCATTTTCGAGGTACAACACAGAGTACTGAACACAGAATTGACTTAGCGAGAGGAAATATTCTATGAAATTGTCGACACATATTAAGTCTCCATAGCGCCAATACAAATATCTGTATAGTCGAGTGTCATATAGTATTAATTTAATTTAATTTTGGCGTTGGCGTTGGCGTTGGCGTTGGCGTTGGCGTTGGCGTTGGCGTTGGCGTTGGCGTTGGCGTTGGCGTTGGCGTTGGCGTTGGCGTTGGCGTTGGCGTTGGCGTTGGCGTTGGCGTTGGCGTTGGCGTTGGCGTTGGCGTTGGCGTTGGCGTTGGCGTTGGCGTTGGCGTTGGCGTTGGCGTTGGCGTTGGCGTTGGCGTTGGCGTTGGCGTTGGCGTTGGCGTTGGCGTTGGCGTTGGCGTTGGCGTTGGCGTTGGCGTTGGCGTTGGCGTTGGCGTTGGCGTTGGCGTTGGCGTTGGCGTTGGCGTTGGCGTTGGCGTTGGCGTTGGCGTGGCGTGGCGTGGCGTGGCGTGGCGTGGCGTGGCGTGGCGTGGCGTGGCGTGGCGTGGCGTGGCGTGGCGTGGCGTGGCGTGGCGTGGCGTGGCGTGGCGTGGCGTGGCGTGGCGTGGCGTGGCGTGGCGTGGCGTGGCGTGGCGTGGCGTGGCGTGGCGTGGCGTGGCGTGGCGTGGCGTGGCGTGGCGTGGCGTGGCGTGGCGTGGCGTGGCGTGGCGTGGCGTGGCGTGGCGTGGCGTGGCGTGGCGTGGCGTGGCGTGGCGTGGCGTGGCGTGGCGTGGCGTGGCGTGGCGTGGCGTGGCGTGGCGTGGCGTGGCGTGGCGTGGCGTGGCGTGGCGTGGCGTGGCGTGGCGTGGCGTGGCGTGGCGTGGCGTGGCGTGGCGTGGCGTGGCGTGGCGTGGCGTGGCGTGGCGTGGCGTGGCGTGGCGTGGCGTGGCGTGGCGTGGCGTGGCGTGGCGTGGCGTGGCGTGGCGTGGCGTGGCGTGGCGTGGCGTGGCGTGGCGTGGCGTGGCGTGGCGTGGCGTGGCGTGGCGTGGCGTGGCGTGGCGTGGCGTGGCGTGGCGTGGCGTGGCGTGGCGTGGCGTGGCGTGGCGTGGCGTGGCGTGGCGTGGCGTGGCGTGGCGTGGCGTGGCGTGGCGTGGCGTGGCGTGGCGTGGCGTGGCGTGGCGTGGCGTGGCGTGGCGTGGCGTGGCGTGGCGTGGCGTGGCGTGGCGTGGCGTGGCGTGGCGTGGCGTGGCGTGGCGTGGCGTGGCGTGGCGTGGCGTGGCGTGGCGTGGCGTGGCGTGGCGTGGCGTGGCGTGGCGTGGCGTGGCGTGGCGTGGCGTGGCGTGGCGTGGCGTGGCGTGGCGTGGCGTGGCGTGGCGTGGCGTGGCGTGGCGTGGCGTGGCGTGGCGTGGCGTGGCGTGGCGTGGCGTGGCGTGGCGTGGCGTGGCGTGGCGTGGCGTGGCGTGGGTGTGATTGCGGTCCACATGTCATAATTGTGTACACTATATGACTTATGATTTTACATAGTCATTGATTGAATGGTATGCATATGGGATCTTAATCGAAAACCTCTGTCACTCTGTCTATCATTCACGCTGATGAACTTCAAATTACGTCCTCATGAATACGATATTACTAAAAACAAGTTGTTGACACATTTATCCTGGCACACACGAAAACAGAATAAATGCTTGTTCTTATGGTACTGATATTATTTCCAATCCTCATGAATGTGTTTAACGCCGTTCTAATGCATTGTAATTACATATAGTCAACGCGAAAGATGCAGACATGATGGCTAGTCTACTCGCTTCCACGTGCAAGGAGTTCGTCCTGTTAACTCATCTAATGGCCCAGGCGAATGGGGTCGAGCGAGTCTACTTGGGTGGCAGCTTCATTAATAACGACTATGTGAGGAGAATCATCACTCGGAATATAATCGTAACGAAGGCGATGCATATGGGACAGGTACGTTTTGATTATATATATGATATAAACTCTGATGTATCCGCCTTGATCGCAGCGTTTGTATAATATTCCCCAAATAGTGGTAAGGCTCCAGTTATTTTTTCTGTTACACAATGTTCATGGTGTAACTTTTATTTTATAGATGCAATGTGTTATGTACGCATGTGTAGGTGTAGTAATATACTTAGAATATACTAATTATGTTGGCATATGTAGCAGCGCAATGGCTCAGAGGAAGAGCTTCGGGCTCTCGACTACGAGAACCCAGGTTCGAATCCTGTGGTGCGGCGTTAGAGCCGTGAGTCGTCGATGGACGGCCTTCGTGCCAAACACTCGCACAAGATCGTGGGTGAAGACGAGAAACTCACTTCCAAATCTAAGGTTAACCTGACTCCCCTTCCTCGCTGCCACTCTGCGTTGAAGCCACACCTACAGCGGGTGAAACACCGCGTAGCCTTATATAAGCGTGCTGACGAATCCATCCTGGAAAAAACAAAACCTACGATGATGGTCAAGGGTGGATAAGGACCAAGGAATGTTGACCCTGAAAACATGGGTCTGGACACTTTAGTTATGCTGTTACGTGCACTATTGGCCGAGATATGGTGAACAATTGATTTATTAATAACCGCAGTACTAATTTGCATACTACATTGTCATTGACACATGTGATTATGTCAACAATAATTTTATTATGGTCGCTGACCGTCATTATATGGGTCTATACATCTTATTTTGTCAGTTTTCTGCAATGCTGGCTGAGATTTAGTGATAAATAGATTTTTCAATAATGGCGGCACTAATTTGCATAAAAACGATACATGGGACATTTTGCTGACTTGTTGACATAACAAACCATTTTCTACATATTTTGTTTTACCGATCTAGTGATATCAATTAAAAGTATATTTCCGGGGGGTGCACGGTACTTCCCTCTCCCGACTAGACTATATGGACCATCACACTTAGATAGATCGGCAGTGGTGTTTCGCGTTCTTGGTTGTGCTTAGTACTACAAACAGTGACACCTTCTCTGCAGCGTATCGAACAGTTGAACATCAATAACTAGGCTAGGGAGAGTGTTGGTTGAGCCACGGATGCAGAGCTTAATTGTGCTTTGATGTTTGTTCCGTTCAGCACTACATCTACCAATGCCAAGAGTGAAATTGGCACTGACTCTTTCTGGCATTTGGCATCAACTGAACCACTGAATTGCCCCTTACACCATTTCCCAGTTGTTCAAGTCAGTTACTGTATATCTTTGCCAAATCGGTCAGTTTAAAAACGGGTACAAGACTGTCCATGCGGGCTTCTTCAAAATCTCATAGATGAATCCGGTAAATGCGATGCCATGATAATCAGAATCCTTCAGAGTACTTCACGTTCATCAGATGTTGCCACAACGTGTGCTTTGTTATACAAAGATACCAGACTTTGGGTATGATATTTAGCCTCTAATGCAATCATGTCCCCAGCATTTAGTTTCGCAAGAAGGGTGCAGTTTGCAGCAAACCTCCTACCAATCTAAAATACAAATATTTCTATATGTGTTACCACCTATCATCATTATTGGAAATAATAGGACGAAATGTAAAGGAATTTGTTTAATGGCGGATACGATATTTCACAACCCTGATATCGGCTGTCCACATACTTATCTTGTGACAACACAATTAGCGCTCTTAGTCAAGTTGCCATAATGATGATCCTGCAATGTTAATAACTGTAAACGTTTTTTATGGGAATGTATTTTATATAGTTAGGAGAGCAAAATTTACTTGGTTGCACCTTGTGCAACCTTGAGCATTTCTCAGAATTCAAGATGGCGGTCTCGGCCATCTTGAATTTCTGCAAATATTCAACCTTTGATCTCGATGACATAGAGGGTCGTGTAATACCTCTTTTTAAGGGATTTCCAAGACGGGGAGTCCATTTCTGGAGTTATTTTTGGGATACGGTGTCAAAGTCAAGGTCAAATCAGAGTTCAAAGGTCAAATTTACTTGTACAACCTTTAGCATTTCTCAGTATTCGAGATGCATGTATATATTAAGGAAATAAAACATATGTGAATTTGAATTTATTTATCAGCCTTTTCGATATGCATGTATATTTATAACAGGGAAATAAAGAGTATATTTATTCGTCATCGACACTTGGCCCCCCTTCATCGTCTTCGATATCCATCTGCTTACTGATGAAAGGACTACAGCAGATGTCTCCTCCTTCGCATTTGCAGTAGTCCGTGCATGAAAGGCCTGCGCTGTTGCAGCTGCAGCGTGTGCTACTGCATGCCTTGTACTCTGCAGTGCAGCTACAGCTAACGACATCCAGTAGTGCTTGGGGAGCAACTGGCGCTGTTGAGATGGCCGGTGTGATGGCGGAGCCTTCGATGTTCCAACCAAAGTGGCAATATTTCGAGCTTCTTCAGGTGGATCACGTTGGTCCACGGCCTTCCACAGTAGCATCTGAAGATGAGTTCGGAGCACATGCAGCTGCAGGTTGGCATCAGTCGGTGGAAGTTTCTTCCGTGGCGGAGGTTTCTTATATCCACGGTAGAAGTGAGCACGTGCGTCATTCATTGTTGTACATCCCGTAGAGGGGTAAGAAAAATGTGTGTGCTGTCTCCTGGAGCTGAGCGTGGGTCGCGCCAGGCTGACCGAGCACTTGATCGAGACCTGGTATATATATCTCTAGGAGCTTGAGCGCTGATTTTTTCCTTTTCCAAAGTGGTACGACACTGTATCGCAACCTGACAGTGCGTGGATACCAAGAATTTGACTGCGCTTTCTGGGGCCTAACCGCTGAACAGTTTCGTTGATGTCCAAGACATCGCCATTCCACTTTTCCATTTGAATCTTGGCGACATCTCGCATCCTTGATGTCCAGTACACCAAGAGAACGAAGACGTCGGTATCATCACTGAGGATTCGGATGGTCGGGGCGCCTTCTGCCACCGCTTTCAGCATGTAGCTGCAGAGGGTGACGTCTGCCTCATCATGGGTAACGACACAGTCCAGCATGTTGACGAGTTGGATGTTGTGTAGAAGGGGATAGCTGCATAGAATGTTGTTAAGCAGATTCTTGTTCTTAGAATTATGAAGAATAACTGCTCGGCATGGAAGGAGGGTGTTTGGGGTTAGACGTACTTCCGTGGCTCTTCCTCTTCTCGTCCGCTCGTGGTCCTTTGCGCTGGGAGCATCTTGGTCATATCTGTCGAACATAATGATTTTTTTGGAGACAGGAGGATAATGGGCCAGTCGAGTGCCTAAACTTGCAGCCAGGTCTCCTGTAGACTCGGAGACTGGGCAGATGACGTGGTACAGAAGCTGGCCGGCATCAACCAGCACCACGTTTGGAGCACATGGAGTCATGACAGAGACACTGGGAAACTTGACGAGCACGGCCTTGTCACCCTTCCTCAAGCAGCCGTACTCATCGATCAGGGCCGGAGTGACTGGACTCAGTTCAAACTGGAAGACATTGGCTGTATCAATGCTGCTCTGCTGCCCCACGACTAACAGCCGACTGAACAGCGTCACGACGTCGTAGATGGCCTTCCCCTTGACAGTGACTGCCTTCTTGGGCAACTCCATTGTTTTGACTTTCTTCTTTATTGTCTTGTGGAATTCACTGCTTAGCGAAGCGGAGAACTGCCTGCTCTGCTCACTCCCGATGGCCAATGCGTTCTGAACATTCACTTTGCTGGCGCCACTTGGCCATTGCAGATGTTATAGACACCTGGTTGCTGGTTATTGAGGGGGTGACTCTACTTCTCCAGCTCCACCACGATCTTCTTCCGATCGGCGTCGTCCAGTCTCCTTCTTCCTTCTCCTTCCTCCTTGTTCTTATTCTTCTCCTCCCCATCTACTTCGCCGTGTGGCTTCTGCCCCTCCCCAGCTTCATTGTACATATGTTCCATGGCGATGTAAAGGTGGGCGCACACACTGAAACTACTCACCCACACAGCCACTTGCTCGGGGCTCGTTGAAATGCCCTTCATACCTCCAGAACCCTTCCCTCGCTTGATATATGTCTGCTCTCCGAACTGATCTGCTGGCATTGCGGTCCTCCCATCCAAGTGCCGACAGACGTGTGCATCTGCCAGTAGGTCCTCCTTGGCACGGTGGGGAAGGAGCTCCATCTGTCGCACATACCAGCTCAGGTTGCAGGCATAATTGTGGTGACCTACTGCGAAGAAGTATGGCAGCATTGCCTTGAGACAGTGCTGCTGGAGGAGGAAGTCACCGTTCCCCTCTCCGCGCAGGAACATGAGCGACAACAGTGTAGGCTTGACAAAGCAGTCCACCCATAGCCTCCCAGTCGGGTGCTCTCTGGCTGTCTCCAGGTAGACAATCAGCTCCTCATATGTCTTGGCGCCATTCGAAAAGAAATTATGCAGCAACACGGCAATGATGAGACGCCCGTAGAGCATTGGTCCAGGCCCTTCCGATGACTATGCTGCTGATACCAGCAAACGCTGCGCTGATGAGAATGTCCACTCCTGATGCCTTCATCAGTGTTCCTACACAGACCAGGAAACTCATGAGAGTGTGCATCATACCCGGGTGAACTATGACGTTGGTCCAGCGCAGAGGATCGTTCCATTGGACTAGGCATGCAGTCTGATACAGTTGGAGGTCGACTGTGATGTGGGTGTACTGCATCCCAAAACTATTGAGAGCCCTCTCGAGATTCACAAGCGTAGTTAATACAGTGTCGGGGTGAGCAGGCGGTGAGTCGATCATCGGTCCGAACACAACCAGTGTCTTGGGCTTCTGGACAGAGCCGGCCACCAAGCGGTCTTGCTGAGCATTGAAGCCCGCCCACTCAACTGGCCTGTCGTTTTTAGCATATTGAGAGGGACTATAGCACCTATAGATATTTTTTGTGTTAAGCGGTTCTTGAAAATGAAAAGCTTGGGACAAGAATATACAACTTACTGTAGAGGCGGTGGTCTGTAGAGGTGATTTGTTCCTGGTTTTAGGTCACATTTGACCTTTGACCTCTGATTTGACCTTGACTTTAACCCAGTATCAAACAAATAACTCAAGAAATGGACTCCCCGCCTTGGAAATCCCTTACAAAGAGGTATTACACGACCCTCTATGTCATCGAGATCAAAGGTTGAATATTTGCTGAAATTCAAGATGGCCGAGACCGCCATCTTGAATTCTGAGAAATGCTCAAGGTTGCACAAGGTGCAACCAAGCTAATTTTGCTCTCCTAACTATATAAAATACATTTCCGTAAAAAGAGTTTACAGTTATTAACATTGCAGGGTCTCCTACAGGAAGTATAGGAACGGCAACTTGACTATCTATCTGACGTAGATCATGAGATATGAGAATATTAGTTTTGTGGGCCACCATCTTTAAAAATGGCTGCCAACGCCTTCCAGGGCAAAAGCTGAGATGGCCCTATATCCAAATATTTTGGTATTTATATGGTCTACATTTGTACCAAATATCATGCTGTTATCATAAAACGCAGAATTCGGCTATATTTTGTCACATACCGGCATGGGAAAGGTCAAGAAAAACACAAGTTTTGGATTTATACATGTCCTTTGGAATAATTAGCCCTTTGGCTTATCGAAAGTCCAACCTATCTATATAAGTGTACCACGCCCGTCTTAGGTATATGTCGATTTTATTTTTAAATATATTGACACTACTAGTATAGCACCTACACAATCAGCTGATAATCTGTTCCATTCGTTAACTGTTTTTGTGTGAAAATTAAAATGTTCTTATATATAGTCTACTGTGCTTCTTTGCTAATGTAACTCCATGTCCTCTAGTCTTTCTCTCTTCTTTGTCCGAGAACGCAACAACCTCGTACAAACTGTCAACAGAAGCAACTTGATATATGTCAAATTGCAACAACACTGCACGACCAACTCCCTTAGAGCCGATGTTCTGAACACCCGGTCAGCGTGTGAGCTTGACAAGTGTCAACAAATCCAGGATTTGATAACTGAAAACAAGCTAGACATTTGCTCGCTTACGGAAACATGGTTCAAGCCATCTCATATTGCCGTAAAGGCTGTGGTGCCACTTGGATACACAATGAAGGCGGAGGCGTTGCCATTATCTTCCGTGACTCCATCTCTGTGACTGTTTCGAAGCACAACACTTACACTTCCATGAAATACCTCAACTGTGTACTGCTACTCCAGCACGCACCTCGCCGTTCGCTACGCTCTGCAAGCGGGTTACTCCTTGAAGCCAAGTGATCTTTAAGTAGTCTTTCTAATGGTTTGCAAATACCGATGTTAAACTCACTGGTTTATAGTTTTCTGACTTGTTTCTCGAACCTTTTTTAAATAATGGTATATCATTGCGTCTTTCCATTCTAACCGATCTATTCACTCCTCTAATGACAAATTGAACACTGTCACAAGCCGTATGCTGATTTGTTCTACAATTTCCAATAGTAATTTGTGAGGAATCCCATCAACTCCAGGTGATTTATTATCCTTCATAGCTCTTATTTTCATAGTTACCATTTTTGGGTTACAATTAGTTGTCCTAATAAATTGGACTCCGATAAACACCGAACTGAAGTACTCATTTAGGTTTTCTGCCATTAAGAATCCCCCTGTTATTATGTTTCAATCACTACCTTCTAGACAGGACCGACCTTATCCTGAACTTTCTGTTTACTTGGAACATACGCATAAAAACTCTTGCTGTCATGTTTTATATTAAAAGCTATTTTTGGTTCGTAGCTTCTCTTTGAATTTCTACTTTCAGCTGTAGCTTGATTAAGTGCTTCTTTATAAATGGCATAGTCTTCTTCACTTCCAGTATGTCTATATGTCTTCCACATCATTTGCTTGTACATGATTTTTCTAATGACTTCCTTCGATAAGTGTTTATTCTTTGACCGTTTCCCCTGTTTTTTTTCAAGGGGACACATTTGTCGACGACGCAGTAAATTTCACTCTTTAAGATATTCCAGCATTATGTAGCCATCGTATTCTTCAATGTATTATTCCAGTCTAACTTTTCTAAATATTCCCTCATGTCCTTATATCTTCCTTTGTGAAAACCTTTCCTGTACCTTATTGTTCTATTCCGTTCTCCCTTTACTTTGATGATAAAATATATCTGGTTGTGATCACTACACCCCAGTGACTCACATATCTTGACATTATCAATAAATTCCTTCTGTGAGCTCAAAACAATGTCCAACATGTTCTTGCCCCTGGCTGGTTCTAACACATGTTGAGAAAGGAAACTATTTTGTACTAAATTTAGAAACTCTTGATCCTCTCTCCCTGTACTCTGTAGAGATGTCCACTGTATATGCCCATGGTTAAAATCCCCCATAATAATACAGTCCCGTTTACTCACTACTTTTAAAGCATTATGTACTTTTTACATTATCTTATATGCTTATGTTTGGACTCTGATAAACTAACCCAACAGTTAATGTTGAGTTTCCTGTAACTATGTTACACCAGACAGCTTCTTCACATTCTGCTTCTTTTTCTAATTTTATTTCATAAGCGTGGATGGATTCTTTAATATATAAAATAACTCCGCCTCTCCTTCTTCCTAATCTGTCTTTCATAAATATTACATATCCTGTCATTCCTAATTCGGCATCTGATATATCGGTGGTGGCCCAAGATTCAGTTATGCCTATTATGTGAAGGTAAATATCTTCTACCATAATGCTTAGTTCATTTCTTTTGTTTACTATGCTCCTTGCAAACACATTTATAACCAAATTCTGTAGGGCTTTCTAGGCTGTTTTTTGCTGCTTTCGTTGTGCTGTCTTTATCTATGCCTCTAGTATTTCGCTTCTCTGTGTGTCCCCCTGCGAAACTAGTTTAAATAGTTTCAACCTGTTCCACTGTCCATTGATTGAAGCAGGTTCTCGGAGGACAGTGCAGCACCCTTTCTACTTAGATGGAGGCCATCTCTCATATACATGTCTTCTTTCCCAACAAAGTATCCCCACACATCTACAAATCTAACTCCTTCTTCTTCACACATCTTCTCTACTAGTGCATTAATTGCCATCCTCTTGCAGTTTTTATACGTTACCCTCGTCACTGGCAAGATTACTGAGAGAATAATCTGTTCAACTCTTTACTGAGAGAATAATCTGTTCAACTCTTGTCTTTTTCAGTGTCTGAACCAACTCTCTGTATCTCTGTACTATCTTGGTTGTTCCTTCCCTGTCTGCATTGTTCGTCCATACATGTACTAATACAGATCCTCCTTGGTCATGCCCTAATAGGTTCTCTACCCGTTCAGTCACATGCTCTATCCTAGCCCCCGGAAGACAAACAACAACATAGCTTCGCATAAATAAAATAGCCGGATAACTGAGTGTGGATTATTTTCTCTAACACTTTATGTGTAGATGTTTGTTAGATATATAGACAGCTAGGTCTGTAATTTTCTAATACAGTTGGGTGACTTGTTTGACAATTTGACATACCTTTGCAATTTTAAGATTATCAGAGAATATGCCTCTATTAATAACTTGGTTAACTATTAACGGTAATGATTTAAGTATTGTTGGTTCTGTTATCATTTTTGCAACTTTTATGTTATGCTATCAAATCCATTGCTGTTTTTTGTTGGAAGACCATTTATTATATCCCTTACCATTTCTTCACCAACACTTAAAAATGTAAGAACAAACATAACATCTCTATATATATATATATATATATATATATATATATATATATATATATATATATATATATATATATATATATATATATATATATATATATATATATATATATGTATATATGTATATATATATATATATATATTTATATTTACTGCCTTCTGCAATAGTTTGATCTATAGTAGTAAGACAAAGGTTATTGAAATTGATTTGCTATTGAAAACTATGCTTTGTAAGTGGTTTCTGAAATATTGGCACTTCTTGCTGTAGTATGAATTATTTTGGAAAAAGTGTACACATTGAATCGCACAATAATTGTGCTCTCAAAAATTACATACCATACGATTCTTGATATAATGACCGCAGAAATGTGTTTTACATTTCAGTGGACCATATTTTAAAATATGATTTGACTTTAAAAGCAGCATGGACGCACACACATATATACGCACACCATTCTGCCGTTCAATAAATATAATGCAGAACATATTCGGGGCGAATCAGTTAAAATTAAACAGATGACTGTCAAATTAGTTTAGTATAAAATACCAGAAGTTACAGAGCACAAATATACAACTTGTCATTATACAATTGTTGTTGCAGATTTCGCCGGACATTCGTCTTTTGCGTCATTCTTGTTATCTGGGCGCCATTGGTGCAATAATGCTGGATGTGACGAAACGAACTAAATAGTGAGGAAGTGAACGTCTTTCACGATGGAAGACGCGCAGTTATCATTTATTTACATAACATCACTTTCTTTGAACGTTTGCCTCTGATGTACCGACTGCAGGTGTATTGAACAGATGTCGCCATTGGCTTCTTGCTGCTTTTGGACAGATGGACACACTTGCCGTGCGCTGTGATTCTACACTGACTGTTGAATCACAGTACAAAGGAATATAGACTTGTTTTCTATCGCATACGATCTCGTTGGTGTACAAATCAGCAAAACAATAGACAAATACTATGTATGCCATGCAATACCAATTTAACGCATTTAAAGTGTTATATAATAGCGATCCCCGAACAACCATTAGACACTAATGTCTTGGCGACATCTTGGTGTGTTAAGAATAGGACACGGACATTATTCTCGTTTCCGATCCATTTTGAACGCTACTTAACGATATCAAACGAAACTGGACCCCACCTAGTTGTCCGTAAGCGTCTTCAAAGAAATAATTACTGCGATTTAAAAATAATAACTGCATAATAGTTGCGACCTTCTAGATGCGGTTTTGTTGGAAACCTATACAACGTGTATAAGACCTTTACTAAATAAACATATAAAACGCAGCTGCAGGACAATGATACCACGCCAAAAAGTTAAACAAGGTTTTTTTTGTTCCGGTCTGTGTGGCGTACCATCTATGCCTTCCAATGTCCAAAAACCAATGTTGATTAATGTGATACCGTTTCATAAACAAGCACTTTCTGGTTTATGAAAACGTTTAACAGTAATAAATGTATCAACTATTCTCAAATTTCCGTTGCAAACCAAATGAGTTTGAATTCCCTTTGTTGAACTTATCGCTAGTGTTTCTGTGAAATTCGAAGGCTGGTCATTTATACTAAGTACCTTTTCTTGAGAAAATATTTGAATTTGAACTGAATTAAAACAGCTTTTAAATTCCCATATTGTGTCTGCGGTTATGTCATGTTATATTTTTTTTTGCGCGCGCACGCGCTCACGCGCGGCATGTGTGTGTGTGTGTGTGTGTGTGTGTGTGTGTGTGTGTGTGTGTGAGTGTGTGTGTGTGTGTGTCTGTGTGTGTGTGTGTGTGTGTGTGTGTGTCTGTGTGTGTGTGCGTGTGTGTACGTTTGTGTATAATTTCGATTGGTCAGTAGGCCTACAATGAATTGTAGTGTGTAACAATAACAGTGATTTTATTTACTGTCCGGATGAAATAATATACGGTATATATATATGTAGATAGTATGATGGCCGAGAAGGGCCATGGCGTTTTTGTGTGGCTATACGGAACGTCAATGCGATGCGCGATGCGCGATGCGCGATGCGCGATGCGCGATGCGCGATGCGCGATGCGCGATGCGCGATGCGCGATGCGCGATGCGCGATGCGCGATGCGCGATGCGCGATGCGCGATGCGCGATGCGCGATGCGCGATGCGCGATGCGCGATGCGTTGCGCGATTCTATGCGCGATGCGAGATGCGATGCGCGATGTTATGGTATACGTTATAACACATTGTAGAAGTATTGAGCATGCGCGTGCCGAAAACGGGATTTAGATAGCCATTTGCATTTTATTATTAGAATGCCTGTTATACTCAGACCTTGAGTCCACTGTTGATAACGCTAATGTATGTATACAGTTACGCTGGTTTGAATTTATTTAGCAGCACGAATTGTGTTCATATTTCTACTGAACTTGTAATGGAAGTCCGATTCCTATATTCCTTACATTTAGCCTAAAACAAATGGCGGCCAGCTATCTTATAACATGAAGCGTATAGTTCTTTTACCGCTCCCGAATGTGTTTTATAATTAAAGGTAATAGTCGCAAATATAAATGCTATTTTGTTTCCCTCTAGTCAAGAAGAACCAAGGATCGTGATGACATGTTTTATCAGAAGATTAACCGAAGTTTCTAGTCTGTATTATGACTTATACTGGCGTCTCTAGAGGCACCTGGGCAACAAACAGTTGCCCAAAACGAGTGCATAACAATGCGAGTGGGGGACAATTGCTCAAACATATGTATATTTGTCTGAACCGGGGTGGGGCCTGCACCCCCACCATTTGCAGAGGAAGCTGGACGTAGTATTAGCCCCCAATGGTTAGGGAAGTGCTGTGCATTCTACAGTTTAATGTTTTGTCGAGGATACCTGGATATAGGAATAGCTGCCCATAGATGTGTACATGTGGGATCAGACGTCCAAGTAAACTCCTTGTATATGTATATATATATATATATATATATATATATATATATATATATATATATATATATATATATATATATATATATATATATATATATGAAAACCAAGTTTACTAACCAATGTAGCTGCCACCCAGCCACCCAGCCACCCAGCCACCCAGCCACCCAGCCACCCAGCCACCCAGCCACCCAGCCACCCAGCCACCCAGCCAGCCACCCTGCCATCCAGCCAGCCACCCAGCCACCAAGCCACCCAGCCACCCAGCCACCCAGCCACCCAGCCACCCAGCCACCCAGCCACCCAGCCATCCAACCACCCAGCCACTCAGCCGCCAAGCTAGATTCACAGCCACCTAGCCTCGCAGCCACCCAAAGAAATCCTACTTTCTATGGACAAATGAAAAGTGGATAAGAGGACACCATCATACTATGTAGTAGTCGAGGGGGGGGGGGGCGCGTTTTAGGACAAATAAAATGATTAACCTAGAACATGTAACATGTATCTGGGAAATGATACAGGACAAGTAAGGAATTATGAAAATAGACATAACGTAAGATACGTACCACAATGTTCTAGCAATCAACCAGATAATCAATCAGTAAATCAACCAATAAATCAATCATTCAGTCAGCCAAACTGCCAGCCACCCACCCAGTCACCCAGCCGCCCACCCACACAGCCACGTAGCCACGCAACCACGCAGCCACGGAGACACACAGCCACGGATACACCCAGCCAGCAACTCAGCCACCCAACCAGCCACTCAGCCACCCAGCAAGCCACTCAGCCACCCAGCCAGCCACCCAGCCCCCCATCCAGCCACCCAGCCATCCAGCCACACATCCAACCATCCACCTATCCACCCAGCCAGCCACCCAGCCAGTCACCCACCCAGCCACCCAGCCACCCAGCCAACCAGCCACCCAGCCACCCAGCCACCCAGCCACCCAGTCACCCAGCCACCCAGCCACCCAGCCACCCAGCCACCCAGCCACCCAGCCACCCAGCCACCCAGCCATCCACCCAGCCATCCACCCAGCCAGCCACCCAGCCAGCCACCCAGCCAGCCACCCAGCCAGCCACCCAGCCACCCAGCCACCCAGCCACCCAGCCACCCAGCCACCCAGCCACCCAGCCAGTCAGCCACCCAGCCATCCAGCCAGCTACCCAGCCAGCCAAACAGCCAGCCACCCTGCCATCCAACCACCCAGCCACCCAGCCAACCAGTGGCCGGATGGCTGGCTGGGTGGATGGGTGGGTGGATTGCTGGATGGCTGGGTGGCTGGGTGGCTTGGTGGCTGGCTAGGTGGCTGGCTGGGTGGATGTCTGGGTGGCTGGTTGGCTGGCTGGGTGGCTGGGTGGATGGGTGGCTTGGTGGCTGGCTGGGTGGCTGGCTGGGTGGATTGCTGGGTGGCTGGATGGCTGGGTGGCTGGGTGGCTGGCTGGGTGACTGGGTGGCTGGGTGGCTGGGTGGCTGGCTGGGTGGCTGGCTGGATGGATGGCTGGGTGGCTGGGTGGCTGGGTGGCTGGGTGGCTGGGTGGCTGGGTGGCTGGGTGGCTGGGTGGCTGGATGGCTGGATAGCTGGGTGGCTGGCTGGGTGGCTGGGTGGTTGGCTGGGTGGCCGGGTGGCTGACTGGGTGGATGGGTGGATGGGTTGATGGATGGGTGGGTGGGTGGCTGGGTGGCTGGTTGGTAGGGTGGGTGGCTGGGTGGCTGGATGGTTGGGTGGCTGGGTGGCTGCGTGGCTGGGTGGGTGGCTGGATGGCTGGGTGGCTGGGTGGCGTGGCTAGGTGGCTGGATGGCTGAGTGGCTGGGTAGCTGGCTGGGTGGCTGGCTGGGTGGCTGGATGGCTGGGTGGCTGGGTGGCTGGGTGGCTGGGTGGCTGGTTGGGTGGCTGTGTGGGTGGGTGGCTGGGTGGCCGGCTGGGTGGCCGGGTGGCTGGCTGGGTGGATGGGTGGCTGGCATGGTGGCTGGGTGGCTGGGTGGCTGGATGGCTGGGTGGCTGGGTGGCTGGGTGGCTGGGTGGCTGGGTGGCGTGGCTAAGTGGCTGGATGGCTGGGTGCCTGGGTAGCTGGCTGGGTGGCTGGGTGGCTGGGTGGCCGGGTGGCCGAGTGGCCGGGTGGCCGGTTGGTTGGCTGGGTGGCTGGGTGGCTGGGTGGCTGGGTGGCTGGGTGGCTGGGTGGCTGGCTAGGTGGCTGGCTAGGTGGCTGGCTAGGTGGCTGGCTGGGTGGATGTATGGGTGGCTGGGTGGCTGGGTGGCTGGCTGGGTGGATTGCTGGGTGGATTGCTGGGTGGCTGGGTGGCTGGGTGGCTGGACGGTGGACGGCTGGGTGGCTGGCTGGGTGGCTGGGCGGTTGGCTGGGTGGCCGGGTGGCTGACTTGGTGGATGGGTGGGTGGTTGGGTGGCTGGGTGGCAGGGCGGGTGGCTGGGTGGCTGGATAGTTGGGTGGCTGGGTGGCTGCGTGGCTGGCTGTGTGGCTGGATGGCGTGGCTAGGTGGCTGGATGGCTGAGTGGCTGGGTAGCTGGCTGGGTGGCTGGCTGGGTGGCTGGCTGGGTGGCTGGATGGCTGGGTGGCTGGGTGGCTGGTTGGGTTGCTGGCTGTGTAGCTGGCTGGCTGTGGTACGTATGTTACGATAGGTAGACAAATATGTCTATTTTGATAATTCCTTACTTGTCCTGTATCATTTCCTAGATACATGTTACATGTTCTAGTTTAATCATTTAATTTTTTGTAAAACGCCCCCCCCCTCGACTACTTCATAGTATGATGGTGTCCTCTCATCCACTTTTCAAATGTCCATAGGAAGTAGTATTTCTTTGGGTGGCTGCGTGGCTGGGTGGCTGTGAATCTGGCTGGGCGGCTGGGTGGCTGGGTGGCTGGTTGGCTGGTTGGCTGGCTGGGTGGCTGGGTGGATGGGTGGCTTGGTGGCTGGCTGGGTGACTGGCTGGGTGGATGGCTGGGTGGCTGGATGGCTGGGTGGCTGGGTGGCTGGGTGGCTGGCTGGGTGACTGGGTGGCTGGGTGGCTGGGTGGCTGGCTGGGTGGCTGGGTGGCTGGCTGGGTGGATGGCTGGGTGGCTGGGTGGCTGGATGGCTGTATAGCTGGGTGGCTGGCTGGGTGGCTGGGTGGTTGGCTGGGTGGCCGGGTGGCTGACTGGGTGGATGGGTGGATGGGTTGATGGGTGGGTGGGTGGGTGGCTGGGTGGCTGGGTGGCTGGGTGGTAGGGTGGGTGGCTGGGTGGCTGGATGGTTGGGTGGCTGGGTGGCTGGGTGGCTGGGTGGTAGGGTGGGTGGCTGGGTGGCTGGATATTTGGGTGGCTGGGTGGCTGCGTGGCTGGGTGGGTGGGTGGCTGGGTGGCGTGGCTAGGTGGCTGGATGGCTGAGTGGCTGGGTAGCTGGCTGGGTGGCTGGCTGGGTGGCTGGATGGCTGGGTGGCTGGGTGGCTGGGTGGCTGGGTGGCTGGGTGGCTGGGTGGCTGGGTGGCTGGGTGGCTGGTTGGGTGGCTGTGTGGGTGGGTGGCTGGGTGGCCGGCTGGGTGGCCGGGTGTCTGGCTGGGTGGATGGGTGGCTGGCATGGTGGTTGGCTTGGTGGCTGGGTGGCTGGGTGGCTGGGTGGCGTGGCTAAGTGGCTGGATGGCTGGGTGCCTGGGTAGCTGGCTGGGTGGCTGGGTGGCTGGGTGGCCGGGTGGCCGGGTGGCCGGGTGGCTGGTTGGTTGGCTGGGTGGCTGGGTGGCTCGGTGGCTGGGTGGCTGGGTGGCTGGGTGGCTGGGTGGCTTGGTGGCTGGCTAGGTGGCTGGCTGGGTGGATGTCTGGGTGGCTGGGTGGCTGGGTGGCTGGCTGGGTGGATTGCTGGATGGCTGGGTGGCTGGGTGGCTGGGTGGCTGGACGGTGGACGGCTGGGTGGCTGGCTGGGTGGCTGGGCGGTTGGCTGGGTGGCCGGGTGGCTGACTTGGTGGATGGGTGGGTGGTTGGGTGGCTGGGTGGCAGGGCGGGTGGCTGGGTGGCTGGTAGTTGGGTGGCTGGGTGGCTGCGTGGCTGGCTGTGTGGCTGGATGGCTGGGTGGCTGGGTGGCTTGGCTAGGTGGCTGGATGGGTGAGTGGCTGGGTAGCTGGCTGGGTGGCTGGCTGGGTGGCTGGATGGCTGGGTGGCTGGGTGGCTGGTTGGGTTGCTGGCTGTGTAGCTGGCTGGCTGTGGTACGTATGTTACGATAGGTAGACAAATATGTCTATTTTGATAATTCCTTACTTGTCCTGTATCATTTCCTAGATACATGTTACATGTTCTAGTTTAATCATTTTATTTTTTCTAAAACGCGCCCCCCCCCCCGACTACTTCATAGTATGATGTTGTCCTCTCATCCACTTTTCAAATGTCCATAGGAAGTAGTATTTCTTTGGGTGGCTGCGTGGCTGGGTGGCTGTGAATCTGGCTGGGCGGCTGGGTGGCTGGGTGGTTGGATGGCTGGGTGGCTGGGTGGCTGGGTGGCTGGGTGGCTGGGTGGCTGGGTGGCTGGTTGGCTGGTTGGCTGGTTGGCTGGCTGGGTGGATGGGTGGCTGGCATGGTGGCTGGCTTGGTGGCTGGGTGGCTGGGTGGCTGGGTGGCTGGGTGGCTGGGTGGCTGGGTGGCTGGGTGGCTGGGTGGCTGGGTGGCTGGGTGGCTGGGTGGCGTGGCTAAGTGGCTGGATGGCTGGGTGCCTGGGTAGCTGGCTGGGTGGCTGGCTGGCTGGGTGGCTGGATGGCTGGGTGGCTGGGTGGCGTGGGTAGGTGGCTGGGTGGCTGGGTGGCTGGGTGGCTGGGTGGCCGGGTGGCTGGCTGAGTGGATGGGTGGGTGGGTGGCTGGATGGCTCGATGGCTGGGTGGCTGGGTGGTTGGGTGGCTGGCTTGGTGGCTGGCTTGGTGGCTGGGTGGCTGGGTGGCTGGGTGGCTGGGTGGCTGGGTGGCTGGGTGGCTGGGTGGCTGGGTGGCTGGGTGGCTGGGTGGCTGGTTGGCTGGTTGGCTGGCTGGGTGGCTGGGTGGATGGGTGGCTTGGTGGCTGGCTGGGTGACTGGCTGGGTGGATGGCTGGGTGGCTGGATGGCTGGGTGGCTGGGTGGCTGGCTGGGTGACTGGGTGGCTGGGTGGCTGGGTGGCTGGCTGGGTGGCTGGGTGGCTGGCTGTGTGGCTGGATGGCTGGGTGGCTGGGTGGCGTGGCTAGGTGGCTGGATGGCTGAGTGGCTGGGTAGCTGGCTGGGTGGCTGGCTGGGTGGCTGGATGGCTGGGTGGCTGGGTGGCTGGTTGGGTTGCTGGCTGTGTAGCTGGCTGGCTGTGGTACGTATGTTACGATAGGTAGACAAATATGTCTATTTTGATAATTCCTTACTTGTCCTGTTATCATTTCCTAGATACACGTTACATGTTCTAGTTTAATCATTTTATTTTTTCTAAAACGCCCCCCCCCCTCGACCTCGGTGGCTGGGTGGCTGGATGGTTGGGTGGCTGGGTGGCTGGGTGGCTGGGTGGTAGGGTGGGTGGCTGGGTGGCTGGATGGTTGGGTGGCTGGATGGCTGGGTGGCTGGGTGGCTGGGTGGCTGGTTGGGTTGCTGGCTGTGTAGCTGGCTGGCTGTGGTACGTATGTTACGATAGGTAGGCTGGTTGGTTGGCTGGGTGGCTGGGTGGCTCGGTGGCTGGGTGGCTGGGTGGCTGGGTGGCTGGGTGGCTTGGTGGCTGGCTAGGTGGCTGGCTGGGTGGATGTCTGGGTGGCTGGGTGGCTGGGTGGCTGGCTGGGTGGATTGCTGGATGGCTGGGTGGCTGGGTGGCTGGGTGGCTGGACGGTGGACGGCTGGGTGGCTGGCTGGGTGGCTGGGCGGTTGGCTGGGTGGCCGGGTGGCTGACTTGGTGGATGGGTGGGTGGTTGGGTGGCTGGGTGGCAGGGCGGGTGGCTGGGTGGCTGGTAGTTGGGTGGCTGGGTGGCTGCGTGGCTGGCTGTGTGGCTGGATGGCTGGGTGGCTGGGTGGCGTGGCTAGGTGGCTGGATGGGTGAGTGGCTGGGTAGCTGGCTGGGTGGCTGGCTGGGTGGCTGGATGGCTGGGTGGCTGGGTGGCTGGTTGGGTTGCTGGCTGTGTAGCTGGCTGGCTGTGGTACGTATGTTACGATAGGTAGACAAATATGTCTATTTTGATAATTCCTTACTTGTCCTGTATCATTTCCTAGATACATGTTACATGTTCTAGTTTAATCATTTTATTTTTTCTAAAACGCGCCCCCCCCCCCCGACTACTTCATAGTATGATGTTGTCCTCTCATCCACTTTTCAAATGTCCATAGGAAGTAGTATTTCTTTGGGTGGCTGCGTGGCTGGGTGGCTGTGAATCTGGCTGGGCGGCTGGGTGGCTGGGTGGTTGGATGGCTGGGTGGCTGGGTGGCTGGGTGGCTGGGTGGCTGGGTGGCTGGGTGGCTGGTTGGCTGGTTGGCTGGTTGGCTGGCTGGGTGGATGGGTGGCTGGCATGGTGGCTGGCTTGGTGGCTGGGTGGCTGGGTGGCTGGGTGGCTGGGTGGCTGGGTGGCTGGGTGGCTGGGTGGCTGGGTGGCTGGGTGGCTGGGTGGCTGGGTGGCTGGGTGGCTGGGTGGCGTGGCTAAGTGGCTGGATGGCTGGGTGCCTGGGTAGCTGGCTGGGTGGCTGGCTGGCTGGGTGGCTGGATGGCTGGGTGGCTGGGTGGCGTGGGTAGGTGGCTGGGTGGCTGGGTGGCTGGGTGGCTGGGTGGCCGGGTGGCTGGCTGAGTGGATGGGTGGGTGGGTGGCTGGATGGCTCGATGGCTGGGTGGCTGGGTGGTTGGGTGGCTGGCTTGGTGGCTGGCTTGGTGGCTGGGTGGCGGGGTGGCTGGGTGGCTGGGTGGCTGGGTGGCTGGGTGGCTGGGTGGCTGGGTGGCTGGGTGGCTGGGTGGCTGGTTGGCTGGTTGGCTGGCTGGGTGGCTGGGTGGATGGGTGGCTTGGTGGCTGGCTGGGTGACTGGCTGGGTGGATGGCTGGGTGGCTGGATGGTTGGGTGGCTGGGTGGCTGGCTGGCTGGGTGACTGGGTGGCTGGGTGGCTGGGTGGCTGGCTGGGTGGCTGGGTGGCTGGCTGTGTGGCTGGATGGCTGGGTGGCTGGGTGGCGTGGCTAGGTGGCTGGATGGCTGAGTGGCTGGGTAGCTGGCTGGGTGGCTGGCTGGGTGGCTGGATGGCTGGGTGGCTGGGTGGCTGGTTGGGTTGCTGGCTGTGTAGCTGGCTGGCTGTGGTACGTATGTTACGATAGGTAGACAAATATGTCTATTTTGATAATTCCTTACTTGTCCTGTTATCATTTCCTAGATACACGTTACATGTTCTAGTTTAATCATTTTATTTTTTCTAAAACGCCCCCCCCCCTCGACCTCGGTGGCTGGGTGGCTGGATGGTTGGGTGGCTGGGTGGCTGGGTGGCTGGGTGGTAGGGTGGGTGGCTGGGTGGCTGGATGGTTGGGTGGCTGGATGGCTGGGTGGCTGGGTGGCTGGGTGGCTGGTTGGGTTGCTGGCTGTGTAGCTGGCTGGCTGTGGTACGTATGTTACGATAGGTAGACAAATATGTCTATTTTGATAATTCCTTACTTGTCCTGTATCATTTCCTAGATACACGTTACATGTTCTAGTTTAATCATTTTATTTTTTCTAAAACGCGCCCCCCCTCGACTACTTCATAGTATGATGGTGTCCTCTCATCCACTTTTCAAATGTCCATAGGAAGTAGTATTTCTTTGGGTGGCTGCGTGGCTGGGTGGCTGTGAATCTGGCTGGGCGGCTGGGTGGCTGGGTGGCTGGTTGGCTGGTTGGCTGGCTGGGTGGCTGGGTGGATGGGTGGCTTGGTGGCTGGCTGGGTGGCTGGCTGGGTGGATTGCTGGGTGGCTGGATGGCTGGGTGGCTGGGTGGCTGGCTGGGTGACTGGGTGGCTGGGTGGCTGGGTGGCTGGCTGGGTGGCTGGCTGGCTGGATGGCTGGATGGCTGGGTGGCTGGGTGGCTGGGTGGCTGGGTGGCTGGGTGGCTGGGTGGCTGGATGGCTGGATAGCTGGGTGGCTCGCTGGGTGGCTGGGTGGTTGGCTGGGTGGCCGGGTGGCTGACTGGGTGGATGGGTGGATGGGTTGATGGGTGGGTGGGTGGGTGGGTGGGTGGCTGGGTGGTAGGGTGGGTGGCTGGGTGGCTGGATGGTTGGGTGGCTGGGTGGCTGCGTGGCTGGGTGGGTGGCTGGATGGCTGGGTGGCTGGGTGGCGTGGCTAGGTGGCTGGATGGCTGAGTGGCTGGGTAGCTGGCTGGGTGGCTGGCTGGGTGGCTGGATGGCTGGGTGGCTGGGTGGCTGGGTGGCTGGGTGGCTGGTTGGGTGGCTGTGTGGGTGGGTGGCTGGCTGGCCGGCTGGGTGGCCGGGTGGCTGGCTGGGTGGATGGGTGGCTGGCATGGTGGCTGGGTGGCTGGGTGGCTGGATGGCTGGGTGGCTGGGTGGCTGGGTGGCTGGGTGGCTGGGTGGCGTGGCTAAGTGGCTGGATGGCTGGGTGCCTGGGTAGCTGGCTGGGTGGCTGGGTGGCTGGGTGGCTGGGTGGCTGGGTGGCCGGGTGGCCGAGTGGCCGGGTGGCCGGTTGGTTGGCTGGGTGGCTGGGTGGCTGGGTGGCTGGGTGGCTGGGTGGCTGGGTGGCTGGGTGGCTGGGTGGCTGGGTGGCTGGGTGGCTGGCTAGGTGGCTGGCTAGGTGGCTGGCTAGGTGGCTGGCTGGGTGGATGTCTGGGTGGCTGGGTGGCTGGGTGGCTGGCTGGGTGGATTGCTGGGTGGATTGCTGGGTGGCTGGGTGGCTGGGTGGCTGGACGGTGGACGGCTGGGTGGCTGGCTGGGTGGCTGGGCGGTTGGCTGGGTGGCCGGGTGGCTGACTTGGTGGATGGGTGGGTGGTTGGGTGGCTGGGTGGCTGGGTGGCAGGGCGGGTGGCTGGGTGGCTGGATAGTTGGGTGGCTGGGTGGCTGCGTGGCTGGCTGTGTGGCTGGATGGCGTGGCTAGGTGGCTGGATGGCTGAGTGGCTGGGTAGCTGGCTGGGTGGCTGGCTGGGTGGCTGGATGGCTGGGTGGCTGGGTGGCTGGTTAGCTGGCTGGGCGGTTGGCTGGGTGGCCGGGTGGCTGACTTGGTGGATGGGTGGGTGGTTGGGTGGCTGGGTGGCAGGGCGGGTGGCTGGGTGGCTGGATAGTTGGGTGGCTGGGTGGCTGCGTGGCTGGCTGTGTGGCTGGATGGCTGGGTGGCTGGGTGGCGTGGCTAGGTGGCTGGATGGCTGAGTGGCTGGGTAGCTGGCTGGGTGGCTGGCTGGGTGGCTGGATGGCTGGGTGGCTGGTTGGGTTGCTGGCTGTGTAGCTGGCTGGCTGTGGTACGTATGTTACGATAGGTAGACAAATATGTCTATTTTGATAATTCCTTACTTGTCCTGTATCATTTCCTAGATACACGTTACATGTTCTAGTTTAGGTGGCTGGATGGCTGGGTGGCTGGGTGGCTGGGTGGCTGGTTGGGTGGCTGGCTGTGTGGCTGGATGGCTGGCTGGGTGGCTGTGAATCTGGCTGGCTGGCTGGCTGGCTGTGTGGGTGGGTGGCTGGCTTGGTTGGCTGGCTGGGTGGGTGGGTGGCTGTGAATCTGGCTGGCTGGCTGGCTGGCTGTTTGGCTGGCTGGCTGGGTGGCTGGCTGGGCGGCTGGGTGGCTGGGTGGTTGGATGGCTGCGTGGCTGGGTGGCCGGGTGGCCGGGTGGCCGGGTGGCTGGTTGGTTGGCTGGGTGGCTGGGTGGCTTGGTGGCTGGGTGGCTGGGTGGCTGGGTGGCTGGGTGGCTTGGTGGCTGGCTAGGTGGCTGGCTGGGTGGATGTCTGGGTGGCTGGGTGGCTGGCTGGGTGGACTGCTGGGTGGCTGGGTGGCTGGGTGGCTGGGTGGCTGGGTGGTTGGAAGGTGGACGGCTGGGTGGCTGGCTGGGTGGCTGGGTGGTTGGCTGGGTGGCCGGGTGGCTGACTTGTTGGATGGGTGGGTGGTTGGGTGGCTGGGTGGCAGGGCGGGTGGCTGGGTGGCTGGTAGTTGGGTGGCTGGGTGGCTGCGTGGCTGGCTGTGTGGCTGGATGGCTGGGTGGCTGGGTGGCGTGGCTAGGTGGCTGGATGGGTGAGTGGCTGGGTAGCTGGCTGGGTGGCTGGCTGGGTGGCTGGATGGCTGGGTGGCTGGGTGGCTGGTTGGGTTGCTGGCTGTGTAGCTGGCTGGCTGTGGTACGTATGTTACGATAGGTAGACAAATATGTCTATTTTGATAATTCCTTACTTGTCCTGTATCATTTCCTAGATACATGTTACATGTTCTAGTTTAATCATTTTATTTTTTCTAAAACGCGCCCCCCCCCCCCCCCCCGACTACTTCATAGTATGATGTTGTCCTCTCATCCACTTTTCAAATGTCCATAGGAAGTAGTATTTCTTTGGGTGGCTGCGTGGCTGGGTGGCTGTGAATCTGGTTGGGCGGCTGGGTGGCTGGGTGGTTGGATGGCTGGGTGGCTGGGTGGCTGGGTGGCTGGGTGGCTGGGTGGCTGGGTGGCTGGGTGGCTGGGTGGCTGGTTGGCTGGTTGGCTGGTTGGCTGGCTGGGTGGATGGGTGGCTGGCATGGTGGCTGGCTTGGTGGCTGGGTGGCTGGGTGGCTGGGTGGCTGGGTGGCTGGGTGGCTGGGTGGCTGGGTGGCTGGGTGGCTGGGTGGCTGGACGGTGGACGGCTGGGTGGCTGGCTGGGTGGCTGGGCGGTTGGCTGGGTGGCCGGGTGGCTGACTTGGTGGATGGGTGGGTGGTTGGGTGGCTGGGTGGCAGGGCGGGTGGCTGGGTGGCTGGTAGTTGGGTGGCTGGGTGGCTGCGTGGCTGGCTGTGTGGCTGGATGGCTGGGTGGCTGGGTGGCGTGGCTAGGTGGCTGGATGGGTGAGTGGCTGGGTAGCTGGCTGGGTGGCTGGCTGGGTGGCTGGATGGCTGGGTGGCTGGGTGGCTGGTTGGGTTGCTGGCTGTGTAGCTGGCTGGCTGTGGTACGTATGTTACGATAGGTAGACAAATATGTCTATTTTGATAATTCCTTACTTGTCCTGTATCATTTCCTAGATACATGTTACATGTTCTAGTTTAATCATTTTATTTTTTCTAAAACGCGCCCCCCCCCCCGACTACTTCATAGTATGATGTTGTCCTCTCATCCACTTTTCAAATGTCCATAGGAAGTAGTATTTCTTTGGGTGGCTGCGTGGCTGGGTGGCTGTGAATCTGGCTGGGCGGCTGGGTGGCTGGGTGGTTGGATGGCTGGGTGGCTGGGTGGCTGGGTGGCTGGGTGGCTGGGTGGCTGGGTGGCTGGTTGGCTGGTTGGCTGGTTGGCTGGCTGGGTGGATGGGTGGCTGGCATGGTGGCTGGCTTGGTGGCTGGGTGGCTGGGTGGCTGGGTGGCTGGGTGGCTGGGTGGCTGGGTGGCTGGGTGGCTGGGTGGCTGGGTGGCTGGGTGGCTGGGTGGCGTGGCTAAGTGGCTGGATGGCTGGGTGCCTGGGTAGCTGGCTGGGTGGCTGGCTGGCTGGGTGGCTGGATGGCTGGGTGGCTGGGTGGCGTGGGTAGGTGGCTGGGTGGCTGGGTGGCTGGGTGGCTGGGTGGCCGGGTGGCTGGCTGAGTGGATGGGTGGGTGGGTGGCTGGATGGCTCGATGGCTGGGTGGCTGGGTGGTTGGGTGGCTGGCTTGGTGGCTGGCTTGGTGGCTGGGTGGCTGGGTGGCTGGGTGGCTGGGTGGCTGGGTGGCTGGGTGGCTGGGTGGCTGGGTGGCTGGGTGGCTGGGTGGCTGGTTGGCTGGTTGGCTGGCTGGGTGGCTGGGTGGATGGGTGGCTTGGTGGCTGGCTGGGTGACTGGCTGGGTGGATGGCTGGGTGGCTGGATGGCTGGGTGGCTGGGTGGCTGGCTGGGTGACTGGGTGGCTGGGTGGCTGGGTGGCTGGCTGGGTGGCTGGGTGGCTGGCTGTGTGGCTGGATGGCTGGGTGGCTGGGTGGCGTGGCTAGGTGGCTGGATGGCTGAGTGGCTGGGTAGCTGGCTGGGTGGCTGGCTGGGTGGCTGGATGGCTGGGTGGCTGGGTGGCTGGTTGGGTTGCTGGCTGTGTAGCTGGCTGGCTGTGGTACGTATGTTACGATAGGTAGACAAATATGTCTATTTTGATAATTCCTTACTTGTCCTGTTATCATTTCCTAGATACACGTTACATGTTCTAGTTTAATCATTTTATTTTTTCTAAAACGCCCCCCCCCCTCGACCTCGGTGGCTGGGTGGCTGGATGGTTGGGTGGCTGGGTGGCTGGGTGGCTGGGTGGTAGGGTGGGTGGCTGGGTGGCTGGATGGTTGGGTGGCTGGATGGCTGGGTGGCTGGGTGGCTGGGTGGCTGGTTGGGTTGCTGGCTGTGTAGCTGGCTGGCTGTGGTACGTATGTTACGATAGGTAGGCTGGTTGGTTGGCTGGGTGGCTGGGTGGCTCGGTGGCTGGGTGGCTGGGTGGCTGGGTGGCTGGGTGGCTTGGTGGCTGGCTAGGTGGCTGGCTGGGTGGATGTCTGGGTGGCTGGGTGGCTGGGTGGCTGGCTGGGTGGATTGCTGGATGGCTGGGTGGCTGGGTGGCTGGGTGGCTGGACGGTGGACGGCTGGGTGGCTGGCTGGGTGGCTGGGCGGTTGGCTGGGTGGCCGGGTGGCTGACTTGGTGGATGGGTGGGTGGTTGGGTGGCTGGGTGGCAGGGCGGGTGGCTGGGTGGCTGGTAGTTGGGTGGCTGGGTGGCTGCGTGGCTGGCTGTGTGGCTGGATGGCTGGGTGGCTGGGTGGCGTGGCTAGGTGGCTGGATGGGTGAGTGGCTGGGTAGCTGGCTGGGTGGCTGGCTGGGTGGCTGGATGGCTGGGTGGCTGGGTGGCTGGTTGGGTTGCTGGCTGTGTAGCTGGCTGGCTGTGGTACGTATGTTACGATAGGTAGACAAATATGTCTATTTTGATAATTCCTTACTTGTCCTGTATCATTTCCTAGATACATGTTACATGTTCTAGTTTAATCATTTTATTTTTTCTAAAACGCGCCCCCCCCCCCCCCCGACTACTTCATAGTATGATGTTGTCCTCTCATCCACTTTTCAAATGTCCATAGGAAGTAGTATTTCTTTGGGTGGCTGCGTGGCTGGGTGGCTGTGAATCTGGCTGGGCGGCTGGGTGGCTGGGTGGTTGGATGGCTGGGTGGCTGGGTGGCTGGGTGGCTGGGTGGCTGGGTGGCTGGGTGGCTGGTTGGCTGGTTGGCTGGTTGGCTGGCTGGGTGGATGGGTGGCTGGCATGGTGGCTGGCTTGGTGGCTGGGTGGCTGGGTGGCTGGGTGGCTGGGTGGCTGGGTGGCTGGGTGGCTGGGTGGCTGGGTGGCTGGGTGGCTGGGTGGCTGGGTGGCTGGGTGGCTGGGTGGCGTGGCTAAGTGGCTGGATGGCTGGGTGCCTGGGTAGCTGGCTGGGTGGCTGGCTGGCTGGGTGGCTGGATGGCTGGGTGGCTGGGTGGCGTGGGTAGGTGGCTGGGTGGCTGGGTGGCTGGGTGGCTGGGTGGCCGGGTGGCTGGCTGAGTGGATGGGTGGGTGGGTGGCTGGATGGCTCGATGGCTGGGTGGCTGGGTGGTTGGGTGGCTGGCTTGGTGGCTGGCTTGGTGGCTGGGTGGCGGGGTGGCTGGGTGGCTGGGTGGCTGGGTGGCTGGGTGGCTGGGTGGCTGGGTGGCTGGGTGGCTGGGTGGCTGGTTGGCTGGTTGGCTGGCTGGGTGGCTGGGTGGATGGGTGGCTTGGTGGCTGGCTGGGTGACTGGCTGGGTGGATGGCTGGGTGGCTGGATGGCTGGGTGGCTGGGTGGCTGGCTGGGTGACTGGGTGGCTGGGTGGCTGGGTGGCTGGCTGGGTGGCTGGGTGGCTGGCTGTGTGGCTGGATGGCTGGGTGGCTGGGTGGCGTGGCTAGGTGGCTGGATGGCTGAGTGGCTGGGTAGCTGGCTGGGTGGCTGGCTGGGTGGCTGGATGGCTGGGTGGCTGGGTGGCTGGTTGGGTTGCTGGCTGTGTAGCTGGCTGGCTGTGGTACGTATGTTACGATAGGTAGACAAATATGTCTATTTTGATAATTCCTTACTTGTCCTGTTATCATTTCCTAGATACACGTTACATGTTCTAGTTTAATCATTTTATTTTTTCTAAAACGCCCCCCCCCTCGACCTCGGTGGCTGGGTGGCTGGATGGTTGGGTGGCTGGGTGGCTGGGTGGCTGGGTGGTAGGGTGGGTGGCTGGGTGGCTGGATGGTTGGGTGGCTGGATGGCTGGGTGGCTGGGTGGCTGGGTGGCTGGTTGGGTTGCTGGCTGTGTAGCTGGCTGGCTGTGGTACGTATGTTACGATAGGTAGACAAATATGTCTATTTTGATAATTCCTTACTTGTCCTGTATCATTTCCTAGATACACGTTACATGTTCTAGTTTAATCATTTTATTTTTTCTAAAACGCGCCCCCCCTCGACTACTTCATAGTATGATGGTGTCCTCTCATCCACTTTTCAAATGTCCATAGGAAGTAGTATTTCTTTGGGTGGCTGCGTGGCTGGGTGGCTGTGAATCTGGCTGGGCGGCTGGGTGGCTGGGTGGCTGGTTGGCTGGTTGGCTGGCTGGGTGGCTGGGTGGATGGGTGGCTTGGTGGCTGGCTGGGTGGCTGGCTGGGTGGATTGCTGGGTGGCTGGATGGCTGGGTGGCTGGGTGGCTGGCTGGGTGACTGGGTGGCTGGGTGGCTGGGTGGCTGGCTGGGTGGCTGGCTGGCTGGATGGCTGGGTGGCTGGGTGGCTGGGTGGCTGGGTGGCTGGGTGGCTGGGTGGCTGGGTGGCTGGATGGCTGGATAGCTGGGTGGCTCGCTGGGTGGCTGGGTGGTTGGCTGGGTGGCCGGGTGGCTGACTGGGTGGATGGGTGGATGGGTTGATGGGTGGGTGGGTGGGTGGGTGGGTGGCTGGGTGGTAGGGTGGGTGGCTGGGTGGCTGGATGGTTGGGTGGCTGGGTGGCTGCGTGGCTGGGTGGGTGGCTGGATGGCTGGGTGGCTGGGTGGCGTGGCTAGGTGGCTGGATGGCTGAGTGGCTGGGTAGCTGGCTGGGTGGCTGGCTGGGTGGCTGGATGGCTGGGTGGCTGGGTGGCTGGGTGGCTGGGTGGCTGGTTGGGTGGCTGTGTGGGTGGGTGGCTGGCTGGCCGGCTGGGTGGCCGGGTGGCTGGCTGGGTGGATGGGTGGCTGGCATGGTGGCTGGGTGGCTGGGTGGCTGGATGGCTGGGTGGCTGGGTGGCTGGGTGGCTGGGTGGCTGGGTGGCGTGGCTAAGTGGCTGGATGGCTGGGTGCCTGGGTAGCTGGCTGGGTGGCTGGGTGGCTGGGTGGCTGGGTGGCCGGGTGGCCGAGTGGCCGGGTGGCCGGTTGGTTGGCTGGGTGGCTGGGTGGCTGGGTGGCTGGGTGGCTGGGTGGCTGGGTGGCTGGGTGGCTGGGTGGCTGGGTGGCTGGGTGGCTGGCTAGGTGGCTGGCTAGGTGGCTGGCTAGGTGGCTGGCTGGGTGGATGTCTGGGTGGCTGGGTGGCTGGGTGGCTGGCTGGGTGGATTGCTGGGTGGATTGCTGGGTGGCTGGGTGGCTGGGTGGCTGGACGGTGGACGGCTGGGTGGCTGGCTGGGTGGCTGGGCGGTTGGCTGGGTGGCCGGGTGGCTGACTTGGTGGATGGGTGGGTGGTTGGGTGGCTGGGTGGCTGGGTGGCAGGGCGGGTGGCTGGGTGGCTGGATAGTTGGGTGGCTGGGTGGCTGCGTGGCTGGCTGTGTGGCTGGATGGCGTGGCTAGGTGGCTGGATGGCTGAGTGGCTGGGTAGCTGGCTGGGTGGCTGGCTGGGTGGCTGGATGGCTGGGTGGCTGGGTGGCTGGTTAGCTGGCTGGGCGGTTGGCTGGGTGGCCGGGTGGCTGACTTGGTGGATGGGTGGGTGGTTGGGTGGCTGGGTGGCAGGGCGGGTGGCTGGGTGGCTGGATAGTTGGGTGGCTGGGTGGCTGCGTGGCTGGCTGTGTGGCTGGATGGCTGGGTGGCTGGGTGGCGTGGCTAGGTGGCTGGATGGCTGAGTGGCTGGGTAGCTGGCTGGGTGGCTGGCTGGGTGGCTGGATGGCTGGGTGGCTGGTTGGGTTGCTGGCTGTGTAGCTGGCTGGCTGTGGTACGTATGTTACGATAGGTAGACAAATATGTCTATTTTGATAATTCCTTACTTGTCCTGTATCATTTCCTAGATACACGTTACATGTTCTAGTTTAGGTGGCTGGATGGCTGGGTGGCTGGGTGGCTGGGTGGCTGGTTGGGTGGCTGGCTGTGTGGCTGGATGGCTGGCTGGGTGGCTGTGAATCTGGCTGGCTGGCTGGCTGGCTGTGTGGGTGGGTGGCTGGCTTGGTTGGCTGGCTGGGTGGGTGGGTGGCTGTGAATCTGGCTGGCTGGCTGGCTGGCTGTTTGGCTGGCTGGCTGGGTGGCTGGCTGGGCGGCTGGGTGGCTGGGTGGTTGGATGGCTGCGTGGCTGGGTGGCCGGGTGGCCGGGTGGCCGGGTGGCTGGTTGGTTGGCTGGGTGGCTGGGTGGCTTGGTGGCTGGGTGGCTGGGTGGCTGGGTGGCTGGGTGGCTTGGTGGCTGGCTAGGTGGCTGGCTGGGTGGATGTCTGGGTGGCTGGGTGGCTGGCTGGGTGGACTGCTGGGTGGCTGGGTGGCTGGGTGGCTGGGTGGCTGGGTGGTTGGAAGGTGGACGGCTGGGTGGCTGGCTGGGTGGCTGGGTGGTTGGCTGGGTGGCCGGGTGGCTGACTTGTTGGATGGGTGGGTGGTTGGGTGGCTGGGTGGCAGGGCGGGTGGCTGGGTGGCTGGTAGTTGGGTGGCTGGGTGGCTGCGTGGCTGGCTGTGTGGCTGGATGGCTGGGTGGCTGGGTGGCGTGGCTAGGTGGCTGGATGGGTGAGTGGCTGGGTAGCTGGCTGGGTGGCTGGCTGGGTGGCTGGATGGCTGGGTGGCTGGGTGGCTGGTTGGGTTGCTGGCTGTGTAGCTGGCTGGCTGTGGTACGTATGTTACGATAGGTAGACAAATATGTCTATTTTGATAATTCCTTACTTGTCCTGTATCATTTCCTAGATACATGTTACATGTTCTAGTTTAATCATTTTATTTTTTCTAAAACGCGCCCCCCCCCCCCGACTACTTCATAGTATGATGTTGTCCTCTCATCCACTTTTCAAATGTCCATAGGAAGTAGTATTTCTTTGGGTGGCTGCGTGGCTGGGTGGCTGTGAATCTGGTTGGGCGGCTGGGTGGCTGGGTGGTTGGATGGCTGGGTGGCTGGGTGGCTGGGTGGCTGGGTGGCTGGGTGGCTGGGTGGCTGGGTGGCTGGGTGGCTGGGTGGCTGGTTGGCTGGTTGGCTGGTTGGCTGGCTGGGTGGATGGGTGGCTGGCATGGTGGCTGGCTTGGTGGCTGGGTGGCTGGGTGGCTGGGTGGCTGGGTGGCTGGGTGGCTGGGTGGCTGGGTGGCTGGGTGGCTGGGTGGCGTGGCTAAGTGGCTGGATGCCTGGGTAGCTGGCTGGGTGGCTGGCTGGCTGGGTGGCTGGATGGCTGGGTGGCTGGGTGGCGTGGGTAGGTGGCTGGGTGGCTGGGTGGCTGGGTGGCTGGGTGGCCGGGTGGCTGGCTGAGTGGATGGGTGGGTGGGTGGCTGGATGGCTCGATGGCTGGGTGGCTGGGTGGTTGGGTGGCTGGCTTGTTGGCTGGCTTGGTGGGTGGGTGGCGGGGTGGCGTGGCTAAGTGGCTGGATGGGTGAGTGGCTGGGTAGCTGGCTGGGTGGCTGGCTGGGTGGCTGGATGGCTGGGTGGCTGGGTGGCTGGTTGGGTTGCTGGCTGTGTAGCTGGCTGGCTGTGGTACGTATGTTACGATAGGTAGACAAATATGTCTATTTTGATAATTCCTTACTTGTCCTGTTATCATTTCCTAGATACACGTTACATGTTCTAGTTTAATCATTTTATTTTTTCTAAAACGCCCCCCCCCTCGACTACTTCATAGTATGATGGTGTCCTCTCATCCACTTTTCAAATGTCCATAGGAAGTAGTATTTCTTTGGGTGGCTGCGTGGCTGCGTGGCTGTGAATCTGGCTGGGCGGCTGGGTGGCTGGGTGGCTGGTTGGCTGGTTGGCTGGCTGGGTGGCTGGGTGGATGGGTGGCTTGGTGGCTGGCTGGGTGACTGGTTGGGTGGATGGCTGGGTGGCTGGATGGCTGGGTGGCTGGGTGGCTGGCTGGGTGGCTGGGTGGCTGGCTGTGTGGCTGGATGGTTGGGTGGCTGGGTGGCGTGGCTAGGTGGCTGGATGGCTGAGTGGCTGGGTAGCTGGCTGGGTGGCTGGCTGGGTGGCTGGATGGCTGGGTGGCTGGGTGGCTGGGTGGCTGGTTGGGTTGCTGGCTGTGTAGCTGGCTGGCTGTGGTACGTATGTTACGATAGGTAGACAAATATGTCTATTTTGATAATTCCTTACTTGTCCTGTCTCATTTCCTAGATACACGTTACATGTTCTAGTTTAATCATTTTATTTTTTCTAAAACGCGCCCCCCCCTCGACTACTTCATAGTATGATGGTGTCCTCTCATCCACTTTTCAAATGTCCATAGGAAGTAGTATTTCTTTGGGTGGCTGCGTGGCTGGGTGGCTGTGAATCTGGCTGGGCGGCTGGGTGGCTGGGTGGCTGGTTGGCTGGTTGGCTGGCTGGGTGGCTGGGTGGATGGGTGGCTTGGTGGCTGGCTGGGTGGCTGGCTGGGTGGATTGCTGGGTGGCTGGATGGCTGGGTGGCTGGGTGGCTGGCTGGGTGACTGGGTGGCTGGGTGGCTGGGTGGCTGGCTGGGTGGCTGGCTGGATGGATGGCTGGGTGGCTGGGTGGCTGGGTGGCTGGGTGGCTGGGTGGCTGGGTGGCTGGGTGGCTGGGTGGCTGGGTGGCTGGATGGTTGGATAGCTGGGTGGCTCGCTGGGTGGCTGGGTGGTTGGCTGGGTGGCCGGGTGGCTGACTGGGTGGATGGGTGGATGGGTTGATGGGTGGGTGGGTGGGTGGGTGGGTGGCTGGGTGGTAGGGTGGGTGGCTGGGTGGCTGGATGGTTGGGTGGCTGGGTGGCTGCGTGGCTGGGTGGGTGGCTGGATGGCTGGGTGGCTGGGTGGCGTGGCTAGGTGGCTGGATGGCTGAGTGGCTGGGTAGCTGGCTGGGTGGCTGGCTGGGTGGCTGGATGGCTGGATGGCTGGGTGGCTGGGTGGCTGGGTGGCTGGTTGGGTGGCTGTGTGGGTGGGTGGCTGGCTGGCCGGCTGGGTGGCCGGGTGGCTGGCTGGGTGGATGGGTGGCTGGCATGGTGGCTGGGTGGCTGGGTGGCTGGATGGCTGGGTGGCTGGGTGGCTGGGTGGCTGGGTGGCTGGGTGGCTGGGTGGCGTGGCTAAGTGGCTGGATGGCTGGGTAGCTGGCTGGGTGGCTGGGTGGCTGGGTGGCTGGGTGGCCGGGTGGCCGAGTGGCCGGGTGGCCGGTTGGTTGGCTGGGTGGCTGGGTGGCTGGGTGGCTGGGTGGCTGGGTGGCTGGGTGGCTGGGTGGCTGGGTGGCTGGGTGGCTGGGTGGCTGGGTGGCTGGCTAGGTGGCTGGCTAGGTGGCTGGCTAGGTGGCTGGCTGGGTGGATGTCTGGGTGGCTGGGTGGCTGGGTGGCTGGCTGGGTGGATTGCTGGGTGGATTGCTGGGTGGCTGGGTGGCTGGGTGGCTGGACGGTGGACGGCTGGGTGGCTGGCTGGGTGGCTGGGCGGTTGGCTGGGTGGCCGGGTGGCTGACTTGGTGGATGGGTGGGTGGTTGGGTGGCTGGGTGGCTGGGTGGCAGGGCGGGTGGCTGGGTGGCTGGATAGTTGGGTGGCTGGGTGGCTGCGTGGCTGGCTGTGTGGCTGGATGGCGTGGCTAGGTGGCTGGATGGCTGAGTGGCTGGGTAGCTGGCTGGGTGGCTGGCTGGGTGGCTGGATGGCTGGGTGGCTGGGTGGCTGGTTAGCTGGCTGGGCGGTTGGCTGGGTGGCCGGGTGGCTGACTTGGTGGATGGGTGGGTGGTTGGGTGGCTGGGTGGCAGGGCGGGTGGCTGGGTGGCTGGATAGTTGGGTGGCTGGGTGGCTGCGTGGCTGGCTGTGTGGCTGGATGGCTGGGTGGCTGGGTGGCGTGGCTAGGTGGCTGGATGGCTGAGTGGCTGGGTAGCTGGCTGGGTGGCTGGCTGGGTGGCTGGATGGCTGGGTGGCTGGTTGGGTTGCTGGCTGTGTAGCTGGCTGGCTGTGGTACGTATGTTACGATAGGTAGACAAATATGTCTATTTTGATAATTCCTTACTTGTCCTGTATCATTTCCTAGATACACGTTACATGTTCTAGTTTAGGTGGCTGGATGGCTGGGTGGCTGGGTGGCTGGGTGGCTGGTTGGGTGGCTGGCTGTGTGGCTGGATGGCTGGCTGGGTGGCTGTGAATCTGGCTGGCTGGCTGGCTGGCTGTGTGGGTGGGTGGCTGGCTTGGTTGGCTGGCTGGGTGGGTGGGTGGCTGTGAATCTGGCTGGCTGGCTGGCTGGCTGTTTGGCTGGCTGGCTGGGTGGCTGGCTGGGCGGCTGGGTGGCTGGGTGGTTGGATGGCTGCGTGGCTGGGTGGCCGGGTGGCCGGGTGGCCGGGTGGCTGGTTGGTTGGCTGGGTGGCTGGGTGGCTTGGTGGCTGGGTGGCTGGGTGGCTGGGTGGCTGGGTGGCTTGGTGGCTGGCTAGGTGGCTGGCTGGGTGGATGTCTGGGTGGCTGGGTGGCTGGCTGGGTGGACTGCTGGGTGGCTGGGTGGCTGGGTGGCTGGGTGGCTGGGTGGTTGGAAGGTGGACGGCTGGGTGGCTGGCTGGGTGGCTGGGTGGTTGGCTGGGTGGCCGGGTGGCTGACTTGTTGGATGGGTGGGTGGTTGGGTGGCTGGGTGGCAGGGCGGGTGGCTGGGTGGCTGGTAGTTGGGTGGCTGGGTGGCTGCGTGGCTGGCTGTGTGGCTGGATGGCTGGGTGGCTGGGTGGCGTGGCTAGGTGGCTGGATGGGTGAGTGGCTGGGTAGCTGGCTGGGTGGCTGGCTGGGTGGCTGGATGGCTGGGTGGCTGGGTGGCTGGTTGGGTTGCTGGCTGTGTAGCTGGCTGGCTGTGGTACGTATGTTACGATAGGTAGACAAATATGTCTATTTTGATAATTCCTTACTTGTCCTGTATCATTTCCTAGATACATGTTACATGTTCTAGTTTAATCATTTTATTTTTTCTAAAACGCGCCCCCCCCCCCCCCCGACTACTTCATAGTATGATGTTGTCCTCTCATCCACTTTTCAAATGTCCATAGGAAGTAGTATTTCTTTGGGTGGCTGCGTGGCTGGGTGGCTGTGAATCTGGTTGGGCGGCTGGGTGGCTGGGTGGTTGGATGGCTGGGTGGCTGGGTGGCTGGGTGGCTGGGTGGCTGGGTGGCTGGGTGGCTGGGTGGCTGGTTGGCTGGTTGGCTGGTTGGCTGGCTGGGTGGATGGGTGGCTGGCATGGTGGCTGGCTTGGTGGCTGGGTGGCTGGGTGGCTGGGTGGCTGGGTGGCTGGGTGGCTGGGTGGCTGGGTGGCTGGGTGGCTGGGTGGCTGGGTGGCGTGGCTAAGTGGCTGGATGCCTGGGTAGCTGGCTGGGTGGCTGGCTGGCTGGGTGGCTGGATGGCTGGGTGGCTGGGTGGCGTGGGTAGGTGGCTGGGTGGCTGGGTGGCTGGGTGGCTGGGTGGCCGGGTGGCTGGCTGAGTGGATGGGTGGGTGGGTGGCTGGATGGCTCGATGGCTGGGTGGCTGGGTGGTTGGGTGGCTGGCTTGTTGGCTGGCTTGGTGGCTGGGTGGCGGGGTGGCGTGGCTAAGTGGCTGGATGGGTGAGTGGCTGGGTAGCTGGCTGGGTGGCTGGCTGGGTGGCTGGATGGCTGGGTGGCTGGGTGGCTGGTTGGGTTGCTGGCTGTGTAGCTGGCTGGCTGTGGTACGTATGTTACGATAGGTAGACAAATATGTCTATTTTGATAATTCCTTACTTGTCCTGTTATCATTTCCTAGATACACGTTACATGTTCTAGTTTAATCATTTTATTTTTTCTAAAACGCCCCCCCCCCTCGACTACTTCATAGTATGATGGTGTCCTCTCATCCACTTTTCAAATGTCCATAGGAAGTAGTATTTCTTTGGGTGGCTGCGTGGCTGCGTGGCTGTGAATCTGGCTGGGCGGCTGGGTGGCTGGGTGGCTGGTTGGCTGGTTGGCTGGCTGGGTGGCTGGGTGGATGGGTGGCTTGGTGGCTGGCTGGGTGACTGGTTGGGTGGATGGCTGGGTGGCTGGATGGCTGGGTGGCTGGGTGGCTGGCTGGGTGGCTGGGTGGCTGGCTGTGTGGCTGGATGGTTGGGTGGCTGGGTGGCGTGGCTAGGTGGCTGGATGGCTGAGTGGCTGGGTAGCTGGCTGGGTGGCTGGCTGGGTGGCTGGATGGCTGGGTGGCTGGGTGGCTGGGTGGCTGGTTCGGTTGCTGGCTGTGTAGCTGGCTGGCTGTGGTACGTATGTTACGATAGGTAGACAAATATGTCTATTTTGATAATTCCTTACTTGTCCTGTCTCATTTCCTAGATACACGTTACATGTTCTAGTTTAATCATTTTATTTTTTCTAAAACGCGCCCCCCCCTCGACTACTTCATAGTATGATGGTGTCCTCTCATCCACTTTTCAAATGTCCATAGGAAGTAGTATTTCTTTGGGTGGCTGCGTGGCTGGGTGGCTGTGAATCTGGCTGGGCGGCTGGGTGGCTGGGTGGCTGGTTGGCTGGTTGGCTGGCTGGGTGGCTGGGTGGATGGGTGGCTTGGTGGCTGGCTGGGTGGCTGGCTGGGTGGATTGCTGGGTGGCTGGATGGCTGGGTGGCTGGGTGGCTGGCTGGGTGACTGGGTGGCTGGGTGGCTGGGTGGCTGGCTGGGTGGCTGGCTGGATGGATGGCTGGGTGGCTGGGTGGCTGGGTGGCTGGGTGGCTGGGTGGCTGGGTGGCTGGGTGGCTGGGTGGCTGGGTGGCTGGATGGTTGGATAGCTGGGTGGCTCGCTGGGTGGCTGGGTGGTTGGCTGGGTGGCCGGGTGGCTGACTGGGTGGATGGGTGGATGGGTTGATGGGTGGGTGGGTGGGTGGGTGGGTGGCTGGGTGGTAGGGTGGGTGGCTGGGTGGCTGGATGGTTGGGTGGCTGGGTGGCTGCGTGGCTGGGTGGGTGGCTGGATGGCTGGGTGGCTGGGTGGCGTGGCTAGGTGGCTGGATGGCTGAGTGGCTGGGTAGCTGGCTGGGTGGCTGGCTGGGTGGCTGGATGGCTGGGTGGCTGGGTGGCTGGGTGGCTGGGTGGCTGGTTGGGTGGCTGTGTGGGTGGGTGGCTGGCTGGCCGGCTGGGTGGCCGGGTGGCTGGCTGGGTGGATGGGTGGCTGGCATGGTGGCTGGGTGGCTGGGTGGCTGGATGGCTGGGTGGCTGGGTGGCTGGGTGGCTGGGTGGCTGGGTGGCTGGGTGGCGTGGCTAAGTGGCTGGATGGCTGGGTGCCTGGGTAGCTGGCTGGGTGGCTGGGTGGCTGGGTGGCTGGGTGGCCGGGTGGCCGAGTGGCCGGGTGGCCGGTTGGTTGGCTGGGTGGCTGGGTGGCTGGGTGGCTGGGTGGCTGGGTGGCTGGGTGGCTGGGTGGCTGGGTGGCTGGCTAGGTGGCTGGCTAGGTGGCTGGCTAGGTGGCTGGCTGGGTGGATGTCTGGGTGGCTGGGTGGCTGGGTGGCTGGCTGGGTGGATTGCTGGGTGGATTGCTGGGTGGCTGGGTGGCTGGGTGGCTGGACGGTGGACGGCTGGGTGGCTGGCTGGGTGGCTGGGCGGTTGGCTGGGTGGCCGGGTGGCTGACTTGGTGGATGGGTGGGTGGTTGGGTGGCTGGGTGGCTGGGTGGCAGGGCGGGTGGCTGGGTGGCTGGATAGTTGGGTGGCTGGGTGGCTGCGTGGCTGGCTGTGTGGCTGGATGGCGTGGCTAGGTGGCTGGATGGCTGAGTGGCTGGGTAGCTGGCTGGGTGGCTGGCTGGGTGGCTGGATGGCTGGGTGGCTGGGTGGCTGGTTAGCTGGCTGGGCGGTTGGCTGGGTGGCCGGGTGGCTGACTTGGTGGATGGGTGGGTGGTTGGGTGGCTGGGTGGCAGGGCGGGTGGCTGGGTGGCTGGATAGTTGGGTGGCTGGGTGGCTGCGTGGCTGGCTGTGTGGCTGGATGGCTGGGTGGCTGGGTGGCGTGGCTAGGTGGCTGGATGGCTGAGTGGCTGGGTAGCTGGCTGGGTGGCTGGCTGGGTGGCTGGATGGCTGGGTGGCTGGTTGGGTTGCTGGCTGTGTAGCTGGCTGGCTGTGGTACGTATGTTACGATAGGTAGACAAATATGTCTATTTTGATAATTCCTTACTTGTCCTGTATCATTTCCTAGATACACGTTACATGTTCTAGTTTAATCATTTTATTTTTTCTAAAACGCGCCCCCCCCCCTCGACTACTTCATAGTATGATGGTGTCCTCTCATCCACTTTTCAAATGTCCATAGGAAGTAGTATTTCTTTGGGTGGCTGCGTGGCTGCGTGGCTGTGAATCTGGCTGGGCGGCTGGGTGGCTGGGTGGCTGGTTGGCTGGTTGGCTGGCTGGGTGGCTGGGTGGATGGGTGGCTTGGTGGCTGGCTGGGTGACTGGCTGGGTGGATGGCTGGGTGGCTGGATGGCTGGGTGGCTGGGTGGCTGGCTGGGTGACTGGGTGGCTGGGTGGCTGGGTGGCTGGCTGTGTGGCTGGATGGCTGGGTGGCTGGGTGGCGTGGCTAGGTGGCTGGATGGCTGAGTGGCTGGGTAGCTGGCTGGGTGGCTGGCTGGGTGGCTGGATGGCTGGGTGGCTGGGTGGCTGGTTGGGTTGCTGGCTGTGTAGCTGGCTGGCTGTGGTACGTATGTTACGATAGGTAGACAAATATGTCTATTTTGATAATTCCTTACTTGTCCTGTATCATTTCCTAGATACACGTTACATGTTCTAGTTTAATCATTTTATTTTTTCTAAAATGCCCCCCCCCCTCGACTACTTCATAGTATGATGGTGTCCTCTCATCCACTTTTCAAATGTCCATAGGAAGTAGTATTTCTTTGGGTGGCTGCGTGGCTGCGTGGCTGTGAATCTGGCTGGGCGGCTGGGTGGCTGGGTGGCTGGTTGGCTGGTTGGCTGGCTGGGTGGCTGGGTGGATGGGTGGCTTGGTGGCTGGCTGGGTGACTGGCTGGGTGGATGGCTGGGTGGCTGGATGGCTGGGTGGCTGGGTGGCTGGCTGGGTGGCTGGGTGGCTGGCTGTGTGGCTGGATGGTTGGGTGGCTGGGTGGCGTGGCTAGGTGGCTGGATGGCTGAGTGGCTGGGTAGCTGGCTGGGTGGCTGGCTGGGTGGCTGGATGGCTGGGTGGCTGGGTGGCTGGTTGGGTTGCTGGCTGTGTAGCTGGCTGGCTGTGGTACGTATGTTACGATAGGTAGACAAATATGTCTATTTTGATAATTCCTTACTTGTCCTGTATCATTTCCTAGATACACGTTACATGTTCTAGTTTAATCATTTTATTTTTTCTAAAACGCGCCCCCCCCCCTCGACTACTTCATAGTATGATGGTGTCCTCTCATCCACTTTTCAAATGTCCATAGGAAGTAGTATTTCTTTGGGTGGCTGCGTGGCTGCGTGGCTGTGAATCTGGCTGGGCGGCTGGGTGGCTGGGTGGCTGGTTGGCTGGTTGGCTGGCTGGGTGGCTGGGTGGATGGGTGGCTTGGTGGTTGGCTGGGTGACTGGCTGGGTGGATGGCTGGGTGGCTGGATGGCTGGGTGGCTGGGTGGCTGGCTGGGTGACTGGGTGGCTGGGTGGCTGGGTGGCTGGCTGGGTGGCTGGGTGGCTGGCTGGATGGATGGCTGGGTGGCTGGGTGGCTGGGTGGCTGGGTGGCTGGGTGGCTGGATGGCTGTATAGCTGGGTGGCTGGCTGGGTGGCTGGGTGGTTGGCTGGGTGGCCGGGTGGCTGACTGGGTGGATGGGTGGATGGGTTGATGGATGGGTGGGTGGGTGGGTGGGTGGCTGGGTGGCTGGGTGGTAGGGTGGGTGGCTGGGTGGCTGGATGGTTGGGTGGCTGGGTGGCTGCGTGGCTGGGTGGGTGGCTGGCTGGGTGGGTGGCTGGGTGGCGTGGCTAGGTGGCTGGATGGCTGAGTGGCTGGGTGGCTGGCTGGGTGGCTGGATGGCTGGGTGGCTGGGTGGCTGGGTGGCTGGGTGGCTGGTTGGGTGGCTGTGTGGGTGGGTGGCTGGGTGGCCGGCTGGGTGGCCGGGTGGCTGGCTGGGTGGATGGGTGGCTGGCATGGTGGCTGGCTTGGTGGCTTGGTGGCTGGGTGGCTGGGTGGCGTGGCTAAGTGGCTGGATGGCTGGGTGCCTGGGTAGCTGGCTGGGTGGCTGGGTGGCTGGGTGGCCGGGTGGCCGGGTGGCCGGGTGGCTGGTTGGTTGGCTGGGTGGCTGGGTGGCTGGGTGGCTTGGTGGCTGGCTAGGTGGCTGGCTGGGTGGATGTCTGGGTGGCTGGGTGGCTGGGTGGCTGGCTGGGTGGATTGCTGGATGGCTGGGTGGCTGGGTGGCTGGGTGGCTGGACGGTGGACGGCTGGGTGGCTGGCTGGGTGGCTGGGCGGTTGGCTGGGTGGCCGGGTGGCTGACTTGGTGGATGGGTGGGTGGTTGGGTGGCTGGGTGGCAGGGCGGGTGGCTGGGTGGCTGGATAGTTGGGTGGCTGGGTGGCTGCGTGGCTGGCTGTGTGGCTGGATGGATGGGTGGCTGGGTGGCGTGGCTAGGTGGCTGGATGGCTGAGTGGCTGGGTAGCTGGCTGGGTGGCTGGCTGGGTGGCTGGATGGCTGGGTGGCTGGGTGGCTGGTTGGGTTGCTGGCTGTGTAGCTGGCTGGCTGTGGTACGTATGTTACGATAGGTAGACAAATATGTCTATTTTGATAATTCCTTACTTGTCCTGTATCATTTCCTAGATACATGTTACATGTTCTAGTTTAATCATTTTATTTTTTCTAAAACGCGCCCCTCCCTCGACTACTTCATAGTATGATGGTGTCCTCTCATCCAGTTTTCAAATGTCCATAGGAAGTAGTATTTCTTTGGGTGGCTGCGTGGCTGGGTGGCTGTGAATCTGGCTGGGCGGCTGGGTGGCTGGGTGGCTGGTTGGCTGGTTGGCTGGCTGGGTGGCTGGGTGGATGGGTGGCTTGGTGGCTGGCTGGGTGGCTGGCTGGGTGGATTGCTGGGTGGCTGGGTGGCTGGGTGGCTGGCTGGGTGACTGGGTGGCTGGGTGGCTGGGTGGCTGGCTGGGTGGCTGGCTGGATGGATGGCTGGGTGGCTGGGTGGCTGGGTGGCTGGGTGGCTGGGTGGCTGGGTGGCTGGGTGGCTGGGTGGCTGGGTGGCTGGATGGCTGGATAGCTGGGTGGCTGGCTGGGTGGCTGGGTGGTTGGCTGGGTGGCCGGGTGGCTGACTGGGTGGATGGGTGGATGGGTTGATGGGTGGGTGGCTGGGTGGCTGGGTGGCTGGGTGGTAGGGTGGGTGGCTGGGTGGCTGGATGGTTGGGTGGCTGGGTGGCTGCGTGGCTGGGTGGGTGGCTGGATGGCTGGGTGGCTGGGTGGCGTGGCTAGGTGGCTGGATGGCTGAGTGGCTGGGTAGCTGGCTGGGTGGCTGGCTGGGTGGCTGGATGGCTGGGTGGCTGGGTGGCTGGGTGGCTGGGTGGCTGGGTGGCTGGTTGGGTGGCTGTGTGGGTGGGTGGCTGGGTGCCCGGCTGGGTGGCCGGGTGGCTGGCTGGGTGGATGGGTGGCTGGCATGGTGGCTGGGTGGCTGTGTGGCTGGATGGCTGGGTGGCTGGGTGGCTGGGTGGCTGGGTGGCGTGGCTAAGTGGCTGGATGGCTGGGTGCCTGGGTAGCTGGCTGGGTGGCTGGGTGGCTGGGTGGCTGGGTGGCCGGGTGGCCGAGTGGCCGGGTGGCCGGTTGGTTGGCTGGGTGGCTGGGTGGCTGGGTGGCTGGGTGGCTGGGTGGCTGGGTGGCTGGGTGGCTGGCTAGGTGGCTGGCTAGGTGGCTGGCTAGGTGGCTGGCTGGGTGGATGTCTGGGTGGCTGGGTGGCTGGGTGGCTGGCTGGGTGGATTGCTGGGTGGATTGCTGGGTGGCTGGGTGGCTGGGTGGCTGGACGGTGGACGGCTGGGTGGCTGGCTGGGTGGCTGGGCGGTTGGCTGGGTGGCCGGGTGGCTGACTTGGTGGATGGGTGGGTGGTTGGGTGGCTGGGTGGCAGGGCGGGTGGCTGGGTGGCTGGATAGTTGGGTGGCTGGGTGGCTGCGTGGCTGGCTGTGTGGCTGGATGGCGTGGCTAGGTGGCTGGATGGCTGAGTGGCTGGGTAGCTGGCTGGGTGGCTGGCTGGGTGGCTGGATGGCTGGGTGGCTGGGTGGCTGGTTGGGTTGCTGGCTGTGTAGCTGGCTGGCTGTGGTACGTATGTTACGATAGGTAGACAAATATGTCTATTTTGATAATTCCTTACTTGTCCTGTATTATTTCCTAGATACATGTTACATGTTCTAGTTTAATCATTTAATTTTTTGTAAAACGCCCCCCCCCCCTCGACTACTTCATAGTATGATGGTGTCCTCTCATCCACTTTTGAAATGTCCATAGGAAGTAGTATTTCTTTGGGTGGCTGCGTGGCTGGGTGGCTGTGAATCTGGCTGGGCGGCTGGGTGGCTGGGTGGCTGGTTGGCTGGTTGGCTGGCTGGGTGGCTGGGTGGATGGGTGGCTTGGTGGCTGGCTGGGTGACTGGCTGGGTGGATGGCTGGGTGGCTGGATGGCTGGGTGGCTGGGTGGCTGGGTGGCTGGGTGGCTGGCTGGGTGACTGGGTGGCTGGGTGGCTGGGTGGCTGGCTGGGTGGCTGGGTGGCTGGCTGGGTGGATGGCTGGGTGGCTGGGTGGCTGGATGGCTGTATAGCTGGGTGGCTGGCTGGGTGGCTGGGTGGTTGGCTGGGTGGCCGGGTGGCTGACTGGGTGGATGGGTGGATGGGTTGATGGGTGGGTGGGTGGGTGGCTGGGTGGCTGGGTGGCTGGGTGGTAGGGTGGGTGGCTGGGTGGCTGGATGGTTGGGTGGCTGGGTGGCTGGGTGGCTGGGTGGTAGGGTGGGTGGCTGGGTGGCTGGATGGTTGGGTGGCTGGGTGGCTGCGTGGCTGGGTGGGTGGGTGGCTGGGTGGCGTGGCTAGGTGGCTGGATGGCTGAGTGGCTGGGTAGCTGGCTGGGTGGCTGGCTGGGTGGCTGGATGGCTGGGTGGCTGGGTGGCTGGGTGGCTGGGTGGCTGGGTGGCTGGGTGGCTGGGTGGCTGGGTGGCTGGGTGGCTGGTTGGGTGGCTGTGTGGGTGGGTGGCTGGGTGGCCGGCTGGGTGGCCGGGTGGCTGGCTGGGTGGATGGGTGGCTGGCATGGTGGTTGGCTTGGTGGCTGGGTGGCTGGGTGGCTGGGTGGCGTGGCTAAGTGGCTGGATGGCTGGGTGCCTGGGTAGCTGGCTGGGTGGCTGGGTGGCCGGGTGGCCGGGTGGCCGGGTGGCTGGTTGGTTGGCTGGGTGGCTGGGTGGCTGGGTGGCTGGGTGGCTGGGTGGCTTGGTGGCTGGCTAGGTGGCTGGCTGGGTGGATGTCTGGATGTCTGGGTGGCTGGGTGGCTGGCTGGGTGGATTGCTGGATGGCTGGGTGGCTGGGTGGCTTGGTGGCTGGCTAGGTGGCTGGCTGGGTGGATGTCTGGGTGGCTGGTTGGCTGGTTGGCTGGCTGGGTGGCTGGGTGGATGGGTGGCTTGGTGGCTGGCTGGGTGGCTGGCTGGGTGGATTGCTGGGTGGCTGGATGGCTGGGTGGCTGAGTGGCTGGCTGGGTGACTGGGTGGCTGGGTGGCTGGGTGGCTGGCTGGGTGGCTGGCTGGATGGATGGCTGGGTGGCTGGGTGGCTGGGTGGCTGGGTGGCTGGGTGGCTGGGTGGCTGGGTGGGTGGGTGGCTGGGTGGCTGGATGGCTGGATAGCTGGGTGGCTGGCTGGGTGGCTGGGTGGTTGGCTGGGTGGCCGGGTGGCTGACTGGGTGGATGGGTGGATGGGTTGATGGGTGGGTGGGTGGGTGGCTGGGTGGCTGGGTGGTAGGGTGGGTGGCTGGGTGGCTGGATGGTTGGGTGGCTGGGTGGCTGCGTGGCTGGGTGGGTGGCTGGATGGCTGGGTGGCTGGGTGGCGTGGCTAGGTGGCTGGATGGCTGAGTGGCTGGGTAGCTGGCTGGGTGGCTGGCTGGGTGGCTGGATGGCTGGGTTGCTGGGTGGCTGGGTGGCTGGGTGGCTGGTTGGGTGGCTGTGTGGGTGGGTGGCTGGGTGGCCGGCTGGGTGGCCGGGTGGCTGGCTGGGTGGATGGGTGGCTGGCATGGTGGCTGGGTGGCTGGGTGGCTGGATGGCTGGGTGGCTGGGTGGCTGGGTGGCTGGGTGGCGTGGCTAAGTGGCTGGATGGCTGGGTGCCTGGGTAGCTGGCTGGGTGGCTGGGTGGCTGGGTGGCCGGGTGGCCGAGTGGCCGGGTGGCCGGTTGGTTGGCTGGGTGGCTGGGTGGCTGGGTGGCTGGGTGGCTGGGTGGCTGGGTGGCTGGGTGGCGGGCTAGGTGGCTGGCTAGGTGGCTGGCTAGGTGGCTGGCTGGGTGGATGTATGGGTGGCTGGGTGGCTGGGTGGCTGGCTGGGTGGATTGCTGGGTGGATTGCTGGGTGGCTGGGTGGCTGGGTGGCTGGACGGTGGACGGCTGGGTGGCTGGCTGGGTGGCTGGGCGGTTGGCTGGGTGGCCGGGTGGCTGACTTGGTGGATGGGTGGGTGGTTGGGTGGCTGGGTGGCAGGGCGGGTGGCTGGGTGGCTGGATAGTTGGGTGGCTGGGTGGCTGCGTGGCTGGCTGTGTGGCTGGATGGCGTGGCTAGGTGGCTGGATGGCTGAGTGGCTGGGTAGCTGGCTGGGTGGCTGGCTGGGTGGCTGGCTGGGTGGCTGGATGGCTGGGTGGCTGGGTGGCTGGTTGGGTTGCTGGCTGTGTAGCTGGCTGGCTGTGGTACGTATGTTACGATAGGTAGACAAATATGTCTATTTTGATAATTCCTTACTTGTCCTGTATCATTGCCTAGATACATGTTACATGTTCTAGTTTAATCATTTAATTTTTTGTAAAACGCCCCCCCCCCTCGACTACTTCATAGTATGATGGTGTCCTCTCATCCACTTTTCAAATGTCCATAGGAAGTAGTATTTCTTTGGGTGGCTGCGTGGATGGGTGGCTGTGAATCTGGCTGGGCGGCTGGGTGGCTGGGTGGCTGGTTGGCTGGTTGGCTGGCTGGGTGGCTGGGTGGATGGGTGGCTTGGTGGCTGGCTGGGTGACTGGCTGGGTGGATGGCTGGGTGGCTGGATGGCTGGGTGGCTGGGTGGCTGGGTGGCTGGGTGGCTGGCTGGGTGACTGGGTGGCTGGGTGGCTGGGTGGCTGGCTGGGTGGCTGGGTGGCTGGCTGGGTGGATGGCTGGGTGGCTGGTTGGGTGGCTGTGTGGGTGGGTGGCTGGGTGGCCGGCTGGGTGGCCGGGTGGCTGGCTGGGTGGATGGGTGGCTGGCATGGTGGTTGGCTTGGTGGCTGGGTGGCTGGGTGGTAGGGTGGGTGGCTGGGTGGCTGGATGGTTGGGTGGCTGGGTGGCTGGGTGGCTGGGTGGTAGGGTGGGTGGCTGGGTGGCTGGATGGTTGGGTGGCTGGGTGGCTGCGTGGCTGGGTGGGTGGGTGGCTGGGTGGCGTGGCTAGGTGGCTGGATGGCTGAGTGGCTGGGTAGCTGGCTGGGTGGCTGGCTGGGTGGCTGGATGGCTGGGTGGCTGGGTGGCTGGGTGGCTGGGTGGCTGGGTGGCTGGGTGGCTGGGTGGCTGGGTGGCTGGGTGGCTGGTTGGGTGGCTGTGTGGGTGGGTGGCTGGGTGGCCGGCTGGGTGGCCGGGTGGCTGGCTGGGTGGATGGGTGGCTGGCATGGTGGTTGGCTTGGTGGCTGGGTGGCTGGGTGGCGTGGCTAAGTGGCTGGATGGCTGGGTGCCTGGGTAGCTGGCTGGGTGGCTGGGTGGCTGGGTGGCCGGGTGGCTGGTTGGTTGGCTGGGTGGCTGGGTGGCTCGGTGGCTGGGTGGCTGGGTGGCTGGGTGGCTGGGTGGCTTGGTGGCTGGCTAGGTGGCTGGCTGGGTGGATGTCTGGGTGGCTGGGTGGCTGGGTGGCTGGCTGGGTGGATTGCTGGATGGCTGGGTGGCTGGGTGGCTGGGTGGCTGGACGGTGGACGGCTGGGTGGCTGGCTGGGTGGCTGGGCGGTTGGCTGGGTGGCCGGGTGGCTGACTTGGTGGATGGGTGGGTGGTTGGGTGGCTGGGTGGCAGGGCGGGTGGCTGGGTGGCTGGTAGTTGGGTGGCTGGGTGGCTGCGTGGCTGGCTGTGTGGCTGGATGGCTGGGTGGCTGGGTGGCGTGGCTAGGTGGCTGGATGGGTGAGTGGCTGGGTAGCTGGCTGGGTGGCTGGCTGGGTGGCTGGATGGCTGGGTGGCTGGGTGGCTGGTTGGGTTGCTGGCTGTGTAGCTGGCTGGCTGTGGTACGTATGTTACGATAGGTAGACAAATATGTCTATTTTGATAATTCCTTACTTGTCCTGTATCATTTCCTAGATACATGTTACATGTTCTAGTTTAATCATTTTATTTTTTCTAAAACGCGCCCCCCCCCCCGACTACTTCATAGTATGATGTTGTCCTCTCATCCACTTTTCAAATGTCCATAGGAAGTAGTATTTCTTTGGGTGGCTGCGTGGCTGGGTGGCTGTGAATCTGGCTGGGCGGCTGGGTGGCTGGGTGGTTGGATGGCTGGGTGGCTGGGTGGCTGGGTGGCTGGGTGGCTGGGTGGCTGGGTGGCTGGGTGGCTGGGTGGCTGGTTGGCTGGTTGGCTGGTTGGCTGGCTGGGTGGATGGGTGGCTGGCATGGTGGCTGGCTTGGTGGCTGGGTGGCTGGGTGGCTGGGTGGCTGGGTGGCTGGGTGGCTGGGTGGCTGGGTGGTTGGGTGGCTGGGTGGCTGGGTGGCGTGGCTAAGTGGCTGGATGCCTGGGTAGCTGGCTGGGTGGCTGGCTGGCTGGGTGGCTGGATGGCTGGGTGGCTGGGTGGCGTGGGTAGGTGGCTGGGTGGCTGGGTGGCTGGGTGGTAGGGTGGCCGGGTGGCTGGCTGAGTGGATGGGTGGGTGGGTGGCTGGATGGCTCGATGGCTGGGTGGCTGGGTGGTTGGGTGGCTGGCTTGTTGGCTGGCTTGGTGGCTGGGTGGCGGGGTGGCGTGGCTAAGTGGCTGGATGGCTGGGTGCCTGGGTAGCTGCCTGGGTGGCTGGCTGGGTGGCTGGATGGCTGGGTGGCTGGGTGGCTGGGTGGCGTGGGTAGGTGGCTGGATGGCTGGGTGGCTGGGTGGCTGGGTAGTTGGGTAGCTGGCTGGCTGGCTGGCTGGCTGGCTCGCTGGCTGGCTGTGAGGCTGGATGGCTGGGTGGCTGGGTGGCTGGGTGGCTGGTTGGGTGGCTGGCTGTGTGGCTGGATGGCTGGCTGGGTGGCTGTGAATCTGGCTGGCTGGCTGGCTGGCTGTGTGGGTGGGTGGCTGGCTTGGTTGGCTGGCTGGGTGGGTGGGTGGCTGGATGGCTGGATGTGTGTGTGGCTGGCTGGGTGGCTGGGTGGTTGGCTGGGTGGCCGGGTGGCTGACTGGGTGGATGGGTGGGTGGCTGGGTGGCTGGGTGGTAGGGTGTGGGTGGCTGGGTGGCTGGATGGGTGGCTGCGTGGCTGGGTGGGTGGCTGGATGGCTGGGTGGCTGGGTGGCGTGGCTGGATGGCTGAGTGACTGGGTGGCTGGTTTGGTGGCTGGCTGGGTGGCTGGATGGCTGGGTGGCGTGGCTAGGTGGCTGGATGGTTGAGTGGCTGGGTAGCTGGCTGGGTGGCTGGGTGGGTGGCTGGCTGGGTGGGTGGCTGGATGGCGGGCTGGGTGGATGGGTGGATGGGTGGATGGGTGGATGGGTGGGTGGCTGGGTGGCTGGCTGGGTGGCTAGAAGGGTGGGTGGATGGCTGGGTGGCTGGATGGATGGGTGGCTGGATGGCTGGGTGGCTGGGTGGCTGGGTGGCTGGCTGGGTGGCTGGGTGGGTGGGTGGCTGGATGGATGGATGGGTGGGTGGCTGGCTAGGTGGCTGGGTGGTTGGCTGGGTGGCTGGGTGGGTGGCTGGGTGGCTGGGTGGCGTGGCTGGGTGGCTGGATGGCTGAGTGGCTGGGTAGCTGGCTGGGTGGCTGGCTGGGTGGCTGGATGGCTGGGTGGCTGGGTGGCTGGGTGGCTGGGTGGCTGGATGGCTGGGTGGCTGGGTGGCTGGGTGGCTGGCTGGGTGGCTGGCTGGGTGGCTGGGTGGGTGGGAGGCTGGATGGCTGGAAGGGTGGGTGGATGGCTGGGTGGCTGGGTGGTTGGCTGGGTGGCCGGGTGGCTGACTGGGTGGATGGGTGGGTGGCTGGGTGGCTGGGTGGCTGGGTGGCTTGGTGGCTGGCTGGGTGGCTGGGTGGCTGGATGGGTGGATGGCTGGGTGGCTGGATGGATGGGTGGCTGGGTGGCTGGCTGAGTGGCTGGGTGGCTGGGTGGCTGGGTGGCTGGGTGGCTGGCTGGGTGGCTGGGTGGCTGGCTGGGTGGCTGGCTGGGTGGCTGGGTGGGTGGGTGGGTGGATGGCTGGATGTGTGGGTGGCTGGCTGGGTGGCTGGGTGGTTGGCTGGGTGGCCGGGTGGCTGAATGGGTGGATGGGTGTGTGGCTGGGTGGCTGGGTGGTAGGGTGGGTGGTTGGATGGATGGGTGGCTGGGTGGCTGGTTGGCTGGCTGGGTGGCTGGGTGGCTGGGTGGCTGGGTGGCAGGGTGGCTTGGTGGCTGGCTGGGTGGCTGGGTGGCTGGATGGGTGGATGGGTGGCTGGGTGGCTGGATGGATGGGTGGCTGGGTGGCTGGCTGAGTGGCTGGGTGGCTGGGTGGCTGGCTGGGTGGCTGGGTGGCTGGCTGGGTGGCTGGCTGGGTGGCTGGGTGGCTGGCTGGGTGTCTGGCTGGGTGGATGGCTGGATGGCTGGATGTGTGGGTGGCTGGCTGGGTGGCTGGGTGGTTGGCTGGGTGGCCGGGTGGCTGACTGGGTGGATGGGTGGATGGCTGGGTGGCTGGGTGGTAGGGTGTGGGTGGCTGGGTGGCTGGATGGGTGGCTGCGTGGCTGGGTGGGTGGCTGGATGGCTGGGTGGCTGGGTGGCGTGGCTAGGTGGCTGAATGGCTGAGTGGCTGGGTAGCTGGCTGGGTGGCTGGCTGGGTGGCTGGATGGCTGGGTGGCTGGGTGGCTGGTTGGGTGGCTGGCTGTGTGGCTGACTGGCTGGCTGGCTGGCTGGCTGGCTGGCTGGGTGGGTGGCTGTGAATCTGGCTGGTTGGTGGCGGTGTGGGTGGGTGGCTGGGTGGCTGGCTGGGTGGCCGGGTGGCTGACTGGGTGGATGGGTGGATGGGTGGGTGGCTGGGTGGCTGGGTGGCTGGGTGGCTGGGTGGCTGGGTGGCTGGATGGCTGGGTGGCTGGCTGGCTGGGTGACTGGGTGGCTGGTTTGGTGGCTGGCTGGGTGGCTGGATGGCTGGGTGGCTGGGTGGCTGGGTGGCTGGTTTGCTGGTTGGGTGGCTGGCTGTGTGGCTGACTGGCTGGCTGGCTGGGTGGGTGGCTGTGAATCTGGCTGGTTGGTGGCTGTGTGGGTGGGTGGCTGGGTGGCTGGCTGGGTGGCTGGGTGGCTGGCTGGGTGGCCGGGTGGCTGACTGGGTGGATGGCTGGGTGGCTGGGTGGCTGGGTGGCTGGATGGCTGGGTGGCTGGGTGGCGTGGCTAGGTGGCTGGATGGTTGAGTGGCTGGGTAGCTGGCTGGGTGGCTGGCTGGGTGGCTGGCTGGGTGGCTGGCTGGCTGGGTGGCTGGATAGCGGGCTGGCTGGATGGGTGGCCGGGTGGCTGACTGGGTGGATGGGTGGATGGGTGGGTGGCTGGGTGGCTGGGTGGCTGGGTGGCTGGGTGGCTGGATGGCTTGGTGGCTGGCTGGCTGGGTGACTGGGTGGCTGGTTTGGTGGCTGGCTGGGTGGCTGGATGGCTGGGTGGCTGGGTGGCGTGGCTAGGTGGCTGGATGGTTGAGTGGCTGGGTAGCTGGCTGGGTGGCTGGCTGGGTGGCTGGCTGGCTGGGTGGCTGGATGGCGGGCTGGGTGGATGGGTGGATGGGTGGGTGGCTGGGTGGCTGGGTGCCTGGGTGGCTAGGTGGCTGGGTGGCTGGGTGGCTGGGTGGCTGGCTGGGTGGCTGGGTGGCTGGCTGGGTGGCTGGGTGGGTGGGTGGCTGGATGGCTGGATGGGTGGGTGGCTGGCTGGGTGGCTAGGTGGTTGGCTGGGTGGCTGGGTGGTAGGGTGGGTGGCTGGGTGGCTGGATGGTTGGGTGGCTGGGTGGCTGCGTGGCTGGGTGGGTGGCTGGATGTCTGGGTGGTTGGTTGGGTGGCGTGGCTAGGTGGTTGGGTGGCGTGGCTAGGTGGCTGGATGGCTGAGAGGCTGGGTAGCTGGCTGGGTGGCTGGCTGGGTGGCTGGATGGCTGGGTGGCTGGGTGGCTGGGTGGCTGGCTGGGTGGCTGGCTGGGTGGCTGGGTGGGTGGGTGGCTGGATGGCTGGATGTGTGGGTGGCTGGCTGGGTGGCTGGGTGGTTGGCTGGGTGGCCGGGTGGCTGAATGGGTGGATGGGTGGGTGGCTGGGTGGCTGGCTGGGTGGGTGGCTGGATGGCTGGATGTGTGTGTGGCTGGCTGGGTGGCTGGGTGGTTGGCTGGGTGGCCGGGTGGCTGACTGGGTGGATGGGTGGGTGGCTGGGTGGCTGGGTGGTAGGGTGTGGGTGGCTGGGTGGCTGGATGGGTGGCTGCGTGGCTGGGTGGGTGGCTGGATGGCTGGGTGGCTGGGTGGCGTGGCTGGATGGCTGAGTGACTGGGTGGCTGGTTTGGTGGCTGGCTGGGTGGCTGGATGGCTGGGTGGCGTGGCTAGGTGGCTGGATGGTTGAGTGGCTGGGTAGCTGGCTGGGTGGCTGGGTGGGTGGCTGGCTGGGTGGGTGGCTGGATGGCGGGCTGGGTGGATGGGTGGATGGGTGGATGGGTGGATGGGTGGGTGGCTGGGTGGCTGGCTGGGTGGCTAGAAGGGTGGGTGGATGGCTGGGTGGCTGGATGGATGGGTGGCTGGATGGCTGGGTGGCTGGGTGGCTGGGTGGCTGGCTGGGTGGCTGGGTGGGTGGGTGGCTGGATGGATGGGTGGGTGGCTGGCTAGGTGGCTGGGTGGTTGGCTGGGTGGCTGGGTGGGTGGCTGGGTGGCTGGGTGGCGTGGCTGGGTGGCTGGATGGCTGAGTGGCTGGGTAGCTGGCTGGGTGGCTGGCTGGGTGGCTGGATGGCTGGGTGGCTGGGTGGCTGGGTGGCTGGGTGGCTGGATGGCTGGGTGGCTGGGTGGCTGGGTGGCTGGCTGGGTGGCTGGCTGGGTGGCTGGGTGGGTGGGAGGCTGGATGGCTGGAAGGGTGGGTGGCTGGCTGGGTGGCTGGGTGGTTGGCTGGGTGGCCGGGTGGCTGACTGGGTGGATGGGTGGGTGGCTGGGTGGCTGGGTGGCTGGGTGGCTTGGTGGCTGGCTGGGTGGCTGGGTGGCTGGATGGGTGGATGGCTGGGTGGCTGGATGGATGGGTGGCTGGGTGGCTGGCTGAGTGGCTGGGTGGCTGGGTGGCTGGGTGGCTGGGTGGCTGGCTGGGTGGCTGGGTGGCTGGCTGGGTGGCTGGCTGGGTGGCTGGGTGGGTGGGTGGGTGGATGGCTGGATGTGTGGGTGGCTGGCTGGGTGGCTGGGTGGTTGGCTGGGTGGCCGGGTGGCTGAATGGGTGGATGGGTGTGTGGCTGGGTGGCTGGGTGGTAGGGTGGGTGGTTGGATGGATGGGTGGCTGGGTGGCTGGTTGGCTGGCTGGGTGGCTGGGTGGCTGGGTGGCTGGGTGGCAGGGTGGCTTGGTGGCTGGCTGGGTGGCTGGGTGGCTGGATGGGTGGATGGGTGGCTGGGTGGCTGGATGGATGGGTGGCTGGGTGGCTGGCTGAGTGGCTGGGTGGCTGGGTGGCTGGCTGGGTGGCTGGGTGGCTGGCTGGGTGGCTGGGTGGCTGGCTGGGTGTCTGGCTGGGTGGATGGCTGGATGGCTGGATGTGTGGGTGGCTGGCTGGGTGGCTGGGTGGTTGGCTGGGTGGCCGGGTGGCTGACTGGGTGGATGGGTGGATGGCTGGGTGGCTGGGTGGTAGGGTGTGGGTGGCTGGGTGGCTGGATGGGTGGCTGCGTGGCTGGGTGGGTGGCTGGATGGCTGGGTGGCTGGGTGGCGTGGCTAGGAGGCTGAATGGCTGAGTGGCTGGGTAGCTGGCTGGGTGGCTGGCTGGGTGGCTGGATGGCTGGGTGGCTGGGTGGCTGGTTGGGTGGCTGGCTGTGTGGCTGACTGGCTGGCTGGCTGGCTGGCTGGCTGGCTGGCTGGCTGGGTGGGTGGCTGTGAATCTGGCTGGTTGGTGGCGGTGTGGGTGGGTGGCTGGGTGGCTGGCTGGGTGGCCGGGTGGCTGACTGGGTGGATGGGTGGATGGGTGGGTGGCTGGGTGGCTGGGTGGCTGGGTGGCTGGGTGGCTGGGTGGCTGGGTGGCTGGATGGCTGGGTGGCTGGCTGGCTGGGTGACTGGGTGGCTGGTTTGGTGGCTGGCTGGGTGGCTGGATGGCTGGGTGGCTGGGTGGCTGGGTGGCTGGTTTGCTGGTTGGGTGGCTGGCTGTGTGGCTGACTGGCTGGCTGGCTGGGTGGGTGGCTGTGAATCTGGCTGGTTGGTGGCTGTGTGGGTGGGTGGCTGGGTGGCTGGCTGGCTGGCTGGGTGGCTGGCTGGGTGGCCGGGTGGCTGACTGGGTGGATGGCTGGGTGGCTGGGTGGCTGGGTGGCTGGATGGCTGGGTGGCTGGGTGGCGTGGCTAGGTGGCTGGATGGTTGAGTGGCTGGGTAGCTGGCTGGGTGGCTGGCTGGGTGGCTGGCTGGGTGGCTGGCTGGCTGGGTGGCTGGATAGCGGGCTGGCTGGATGGGTGGCCGGGTGGCTGACTGGGTGGATGGGTGGATGGGTGGGTGGCTGGGTGGCTGGGTGGCTGGGTGGCTGGATGGCTTGGTGGCTGGCTGGCTGGGTGACTGGGTGGCTGGTTTGGTGGCTGGCTGGGTGGCTGGATGGCTGGGTGGCTGGGTGGCGTGGCTAGGTGGCTGGATGGTTGAGTGGCTGGGTAGCTGGCTGGGTGGCTGGCTGGGTGGCTGGCTGGCTGGGTGGCTGGATGGCGGGCTGGGTGGATGGGTGGATGGGTGGGTGGCTGGGTGGCTGGGTGCCTGGGTGGCTAGGTGGCTGGGTGGCTGGGTGGCTGGGTGGCTGGCTGGGTGGCTGGGTGGCTGGCTGGGTGGCTGGGTGGGTGGGTGGCTGGATGGCTGGATGGGTGGGTGGCTGGCTGGGTGGCTAGGTGGTTGGCTGGGTGGCTGGGTGGTAGGGTGGGTGGCTGGGTGGCTGGATGGTTGGGTGGCTGGGTGGCTGCGTGGCTGGGTGGGTGGCTGGATGTCTGGGTGGTTGGTTGGGTGGCGTGGCTAGGTGGTTGGGTGGCGTGGCTAGGTGGCTGGATGGCTGAGAGGCTGGGTAGCTGGCTGGGTGGCTGGCTGGGTGGCTGGATGGCTGGGTGGCTGGGTGGCTGGGTGGCTGGTTGGTTGGCTGGCTGTGTGGCTGACTGGCTGGCTGGCTGGCTGGGTGGGTGGCTGTGAATCTGGCTGGTTGGTGGCTGTGTGGATGGGTGGCTGGGTGGCTGGCTGGGTGGCTGGATGGCTGGGTGGCTGGGTGGCTGGTTTGCTGGTTGGGTGGCTGGCTGTCTGGCTGACTGGCTGGCTGGCTGGGTGGGTGGCTGTGAATCTGGCTGGTTGGTGGCTGTGTGGGTGGGTGGCTGGGTGGCTGGCTGTGTGGCTGGGTGGCTGGGTGGCTGGCTGGGTGGCCGGGTGGCTGACTGGGTGGATGGCTGGGTGGCTGGGTGGCTGGGTGGCTGGATGGCTGGGTGGCTGGGTGGCGTGGCTAGGTGGCTGGATGGTTGAGTGGCTGGGTAGCTGGCTGGGTGGCTGGCTGGGTGGCTGGCTGGGTGGCTGGCTGGCTGGGTGGCTGGATAGCGGGCTGGGTGGATGGGTGGGTGGCTGGGTGGCTGGGTGGCTGGGTGGCTGGGTGGCTGGGTGGCTGGGTGGTTGGGTGACGTGGTGGCTGGCTGGGTGGCTGGGTGGCTGGATGGGTGGGTGGCTGGCTGGATGGATGGGTGGCTGGGTGGCTGGCTGAGTGGCTGGGTGGCTGGGTGGCTGGCTGGGTGGCTGGGTGGCTGGCTGGGTGGCTGGCTGGGTGGCTGGGTGGGTGGGTGGCTGGATGGCTGGAAGGGTGGGTGGCTGGCTGGGTGGCTGGGCGGTTGGCTGGGTGGCCGGGTGGCTGACTGGGTGGATGGGTGGGTGGCTGGGTGGCTTGGTGGCTGGCTGGGTGGCTGGGTGGCTGGATGGGTGGATGGCTGGGTGGCTGGATGGATGGGTGGCTGGGTGGCTGGGTGGCTGGGTGGCTGGCTGGGTGGCTGGGTGGCTGGCTGGGTGGCTGGCTGGGTGGCTGGGTGGGTGGGTGGCTGGATGGCTGGATGTGTGGGTGGCTGGCTGGGTGGCTGGGTGGTTGGCTGGGTGGCCGGGTGGCTGAATGGGTGGATGGGTGTGTGGCTGGGTGGCTGGGTGGTAGGGTGGGTGGTTGGATGGCTGGGTGGCTGGGTGGCTGGTTGGCTGGCTGGGTGGCTGGGTGGCTGGGTGGCTGGGTGGCTTGGTGGCTGGCTGGGTGGCTGGGTGGCTGGATGGGTGGATGGGTGGCTGGGTGGCTGGATGGATGGGTGGCTGGGTGGCTGGCTGAGTGGCTGGGTGGCTGGGTGGCTGGCTGGGTGGCTGGGTGGCTGGCTGGGTGGCTGGCTGGGTGGCTGGGTGGCTGGCTGGGTGGCTGGCTGGGTGGGTGGCTGGATGGCTGGATGTGTGGGTGGCTGGCTGGGTGGCTGGGTGGTTGGCTGGGTGGCCGGGTGGCTGACTGGGTGGATGGGTGGATGGCTGGGTGGCTGGGTGGTAGGGTGTGGGTGGCTGGGTGGCTGGATGGGTGGCTGCGTGGCTGGGTGGGTGGCTGGATGGCTGGGTGGCTGGGTGGCGTGGCTAGGTGGCTGGATGGCTGAGTGGCTGGGAAGCTGGCTGGGTGGCTGGCTGGGTGGCTGGATGGCTGGGTGGCTGGGTGGCTGGTTGGGTGGCTGGCTGTGTGGCTGACTGGCTGGCTGGCTGGCTGGCTGGCTGGCTGGGTGGGTGGCTGTGAATCTGGCTGGTTGGTGGCGGTGTGGGTGGGTGGCTGGGTGGCTGGATGGTTGAGTGGCTGGGTAGCTGGCTGGGTGGCTGGCTGGGTGGCTGGCTGGCTGGGTGGCTGGATGGCGGGCTGGGTGGATGGGTGGATGGGTGGGTGGCTGGGTGGCTGGGTGCCTGGGTGGCTAGGTGGCTGGGTGGCTGGGTGGCTGGGTGGCTGGCTGGGTGGCTGGGTGGCTGGCTGGGTGGCTGGGTGGGTGGGTGGCTGGATGGCTGGATGGGTGGGTGGCTGGCTGGGTGGCTAGGTGGTTGGCTGGGTGGCTGGGTGGTAGGGTGGGTGGCTGGGTGGCTGGATGGTTGGGTGGCTGGGTGGCTGCGTGGCTGGGTGGGTGGCTGGATGTCTGGGTGGTTGGTTGGGTGGCGTGGCTAGGTGGTTGGGTGGCGTGGCTAGGTGGCTGGATGGCTGAGAGGCTGGGTAGCTGGCTGGGTGGCTGGCTGGGTGGCTGGATGGCTGGGTGGCTGGGTGGCTGGGTGGCTGGTTGGTTGGCTGGCTGTGTGGCTGACTGGCTGGCTGGCTGGCTGGGTGGGTGGCTGTGAATCTGGCTGGTTGGTGGCTGTGTGGATGGGTGGCTGGGTGGCTGGCTGGGTGGCTGGATGGCTGGGTGGCTGGGTGGCTGGTTTGCTGGTTGGGTGGCTGGCTGTGTGGCTGACTGGCTGGCTGGCTGGGTGGGTGGCTGTGAATCTGGCTGGTTGGTGGCTGTGTGGGTGGGTGGCTGGGTGGCTGGGTGGCTGGCTGGGTGGCCGGGTGGCTGACTGGGTGGATGGCTGGGTGGCTGGGTAGCTGGGTGGCTGGATGGCTGGGTGGCTGGGTGGCGTGGCTAGGTGGCTGGATGGTTGAGTGGCTGGGTAGCTGGCTGGGTGGCTGGCTGGGTGGCTGGCTGGGTGGCTGGCTGGCTGGGTGGCTGGATAGCGGGCTGGGTGGATGGGTGGGTGGCTGGGTGGCTGGGTGGCTGGGTGGCTGGGTGGCTGGGTGGTTGGGTGACGTGGTGGCTGGCTGGGTGGCTGGGTGGCTGGATGGGTGGGTGGCTGGCTGGATGGATGGGTGGCTGGGTGGCTGGCTGAGTGGCTGGGTGGCTGGGTGGCTGGCTGGGTGGCTGGGTGGCTGGCTGGGTGGCTGGCTGGGTGGCTGGGTGGGTGGGTGGCTGGATGGCTGGAAGGGTGGGTGGCTGGCTGGGTGGCTGGGCGGTTGGCTGGGTGGCCGGGTGGCTGACTGGGTGGATGGGTGGGTGGCTGGGTGGCTTGGTGGCTGGCTGGGTGGCTGGGTGGCTGGATGGGTGGATGGCTGGGTGGCTGGATGGATGGGTGGCTGGGTGGCTGGGTGGCTGGCTGGGTGGCTGGGTGGCTGGCTGGGTGGCTGGGTGGGTGGGTGGCTGGATGGCTGGATGTGTGGGTGGCTGGCTGGGTGGCTGGGTGGTTGGCTGGGTGGCCGGGTGGCTGAATGGGTGGATGGGTGTGTGGCTGGGTGGCTGGGTGGTAGGGTGGGTGGTTGGATGGCTGGGTGGCTGGGTGGCTGGTTGGCTGGCTGGGTGGCTGGGTGGCTGGGTGGCTGGGTGGCTTGGTGGCTGGCTGGGTGGCTGGGTGGCTGGATGGGTGGATGGGTGGCTGGGTGGCTGGATGGATGGGTGGCTGGGTGGCTGGCTGAGTGGCTGGGTGGCTGGGTGGCTGGCTGGGTGGCTGGGTGGCTGGCTGGGTGGCTGGCTGGGTGGCTGGGTGGCTGGCTGGGTGGGTGGCTGGATGGCTGGATGTGTGGGTGGCTGGCTGGGTGGCTGGGTGGTTGGCTGGGTGGCCGGGTGGCTGACTGGGTGGATGGGTGGATGGCTGGGTGGCTGGGTGGTAGGGTGTGGGTGGCTGGGTGGCTGGATGGGTGGCTGCGTGGCTGGGTGGGTGGCTGGATGGCTGGGTGGCTGGGTGGCGTGGCTAGGTGGCTGGATGGCTGAGTGGCTGGGTAGCTGGCTGGGTGGCTGGCTGGGTGGCTGGATGGCTGGGTGGCTGGGTGGCTGGTTGGGTGGCTGGCTGTGTGGCTGACTGGCTGGCTGGCTGGCTGGCTGGCTGGCTGGGTGGGTGGCTGTGAATCTGGCTGGTTGGTGGCGGTGTGGGTGGGTGGCTGGGTGGCTGGCTGGGTGGCCGGGTGGCTGACTGGGTGGATGGGTGGATGGGTGGGTGGCTGGGTGGCTGGGTGGCTGGATGGCTGGGTGGCTGGCTGGCTGGGTGACTGCGTGGCTGGTTTGGTGGCTGGCTGGGTGGCTGGATGGCTGGGTGGCTGGGTGGCTGGTTTGCTGGTTGGGTGGCTGGCTGTGTGGCTGACTGGCTGGCTGGCTGGGTGGGTGGCTGTGAATCTGGCTGGTTGGTGGCTGTGTGGCTGGATGGCTGGCTGGGTGGCTGTGAATCTGGCTGGCTGGCTGGCTGGCTGTGTGGGTGGGTGGCTGGCTTGGTTGGCTGGCTGGGTGGGTGGGTGGCTGTGAATCTGGCTGGCTGGCTGGCTGGCTGTTTGGCTGGCTGGCTGGGTGGCTGGGTAGCTGGGTGGCTGGATGGCTGGGTGGCTGGGTGGCGTGGCTAGGTGGCTGGATGGTTGAGTGGCTGGGTAGCTGGCTGGGTGGCTGGCTGGGTGGCTGGCTGGGTGGCTGGCTGGCTGGGTGGCTGGATAGCGGGCTGGGTGGATGGGTGGGTGGCTGGGTGGCTGGGTGGCTGGGTGGCTGGGTGGCTGGGTGGTTGGGTGACGTGGTGGCTGGCTGGGTGGCTGGGTGGCTGGATGGGTGGGTGGCTGGCTGGATGGATGGGTGGCTGGGTGGCTGGCTGAGTGGCTGGGTGGCTGGGTGGCTGGCTGGGTGGCTGGGTGGCTGGCTGGGTGGCTGGCTGGGTGGCTGGGTGGGTGGGTGGCTGGATGGCTGGAAGGGTGGGTGGCTGGCTGGGTGGCTGGGCGGTTGGCTGGGTGGCCGGGTGGCTGACTGGGTGGATGGGTGGGTGGCTGGGTGGCTTGGTGGCTGGCTGGGTGGCTGGGTGGCTGGATGGGTGGATGGCTGGGTGGCTGGATGGATGGGTGGCTGGGTGGCTGGGTGGCTGGCTGGGTGGCTGGGTGGCTGGCTGGGTGGCTGGGTGGGTGGGTGGCTGGATGGCTGGATGTGTGGGTGGCTGGCTGGGTGGCTGGGTGGTTGGCTGGGTGGCCGGGTGGCTGAATGGGTGGATGGGTGTGTGGCTGGGTGGCTGGGTGGTAGGGTGGGTGGTTGGATGGCTGGGTGGCTGGGTGGCTGGTTGGCTGGCTGGGTGGCTGGGTGGCTGGGTGGCTGGGTGGCTTGGTGGCTGGCTGGGTGGCTGGGTGGCTGGATGGGTGGATGGGTGGCTGGGTGGCTGGATGGATGGGTGGCTGGGTGGCTGGCTGAGTGGCTGGGTGGCTGGGTGGCTGGCTGGGTGGCTGGGTGGCTGGCTGGGTGGCTGGCTGGGTGGCTGGGTGGCTGGCTGGGTGGGTGGCTGGATGGCTGGATGTGTGGGTGGCTGGCTGGGTGGCTGGGTGGTTGGCTGGGTGGCCGGGTGGCTGACTGGGTGGATGGGTGGATGGCTGGGTGGCTGGGTGGTAGGGTGTGGGTGGCTGGGTGGCTGGATGGGTGGCTGCGTGGCTGGGTGGGTGGCTGGATGGCTGGGTGGCTGGGTGGCGTGGCTAGGTGGCTGGATGGCTGAGTGGCTGGGTAGCTGGCTGGGTGGCTGGCTGGGTGGCTGGATGGCTGGGTGGCTGGGTGGCTGGTTGGGTGGCTGGCTGTGTGGCTGACTGGCTGGCTGGCTGGCTGGCTGGCTGGCTGGGTGGGTGGCTGTGAATCTGGCTGGTTGGTGGCGGTGTGGGTGGGTGGCTGGGTGGCTGGCTGGGTGGCCGGGTGGCTGACTGGGTGGATGGGTGGATGGGTGGGTGGCTGGGTGGCTGGGTGGCTGGATGGCTGGGTGGCTGGCTGGCTGGGTGACTGCGTGGCTGGTTTGGTGGCTGGCTGGGTGGCTGGATGGCTGGGTGGCTGGGTGGCTGGTTTGCTGGTTGGGTGGCTGGCTGTGTGGCTGACTGGCTGGCTGGCTGGGTGGGTGGCTGTGAATCTGGCTGGTTGGTGGCTGTGTGGCTGGATGGCTGGCTGGGTGGCTGTGAATCTGGCTGGCTGGCTGGCTGGCTGTGTGGGTGGGTGGCTGGCTTGGTTGGCTGGCTGGGTGGGTGGGTGGCTGTGAATCTGGCTGGCTGGCTGGCTGGCTGTTTGGCTGGCTGGCTGGGTGGCTGGCTGGGCGGCTGGGTGGCTGGGTGGTTGGATGGCTGCGTGGCTGGGTGGCCGGGTGGCCGGGTGGCCGGGTGGCTGGTTGGTTGGCTGGGTGGCTGGGTGGCTTGGTGGCTGGGTGGCTGGGTGGCTGGGTGGCTTGGTGGCTGGCTAGGTGGCTGGCTGGGTGGATGTCTGGGTGGCTGGGTGGCTGGCTGGGTGGACTGCTGGGTGGCTGGGTGGCTGGGTGGCTGGGTGGCTGGGTGGTTGGAAGGTGGACGGCTGGGTGGCTGGCTGGGTGGCTGGGTGGTTGGCTGGGTGGCCGGGTGGCTGACTTGTTGGATGGGTGGGTGGTTGGGTGGCTGGGTGGCAGGGCGGGTGGCTGGGTGGCTGGTAGTTGGGTGGCTGGGTGGCTGCGTGGCTGGCTGTGTGGCTGGATGGCTGGGTGGCTGGGTGGCGTGGCTAGGTGGCTGGATGGGTGAGTGGCTGGGTAGCTGGCTGGGTGGCTGGCTGGGTGGCTGGATGGCTGGGTGGCTGGGTGGCTGGTTGGGTTGCTGGCTGTGTAGCTGGCTGGCTGTGGTACGTATGTTACGATAGGTAGACAAATATGTCTATTTTGATAATTCCTTACTTGTCCTGTATCATTTCCTAGATACATGTTACATGTTCTAGTTTAATCATTTTATTTTTTCTAAAACGCGCCCCCCCCCCCGACTACTTCATAGTATGATGTTGTCCTCTCATCCACTTTTCAAATGTCCATAGGAAGTAGTATTTCTTTGGGTGGCTGCGTGGCTGGGTGGCTGTGAATCTGGCTGGGCGGCTGGGTGGCTGGGTGGTTGGATGGCTGGGTGGCTGGGTGGCTGGGTGGCTGGGTGGCTGGGTGGCTGGGTGGCTGGGTGGCTGGGTGGCTGGTTGGCTGGTTGGCTGGTTGGCTGGCTGGGTGGATGGGTGGCTGGCATGGTGGCTGGCTTGGTGGCTGGGTGGCTGGGTGGCTGGGTGGCTGGGTGGCTGGGTGGCTGGGTGGCTGGGTGGCTGGGTGGCTGGGTGGCTGGGTGGCTGGGTGGCTGGGTGGCTGGGTGGCGTGGCTAAGTGGCTGGATGGCTGGGTGCCTGGGTAGCTGGCTGGGTGGCTGGCTGGCTGGGTGGCTGGATGGCTGGGTGGCTGGGTGGCGTGGGTAGGTGGCTGGGTGGCTGGGTGGCTGGGTGGCTGGGTGGCTGGGTGGCTGGGTGGCCGGGTGGCTGGCTGAGTGGGTGGGTGGGTGGGTGGCTGGATGGCTCGATGGCTGGGTGGCTGGGTGGTTGGGTGGCTGGCTTGTTGGCTGGCTTGGTGGCTGGGTGGCGGGGTGGCGTGGCTAAGTGGCTGGATGGCTGGGTGCCTGGGTAGCTGCCTGGGTGGCTGGCTGGGTGGCTGGATGGCTGGGTGGCTGGGTGGCTGGGTGGCGTGGGTAGGTGGCTGAATGGCTGGGTCGCTGGGTGGCTGGGTAGTTGGGTAGCTGGCTGGCTGGCTGGCTGGCTGGCTCGCTGGCTGGCTGGGAGGCTGGATGGCTGGGTGGCTGGGTGGCTGGGTGGCTGGTTGGGTGGCTGGCTGTGTGGCTGGATGGCTGGCTGGGTGGCTGTGAATCTGGCTGGCTGGCTGGCTGGCTGTGTGGGTGGGTGGCTGGCTTGGTTGGCTGGCTGGGTGGGTGGGTGGCTGTGAATCTGGCTGGCTGGCTGGCTGGCTGTTTGGCTGGCTGGCTGGGTGGCTGGCTGGGCGGCTGGGTGGCTGGGTGGTTGGATGGCTGCGTGGCTGGGTGGCCGGGTGGCCGGGTGGCCGGGTGGCTGGTTGGTTGGCTGGGTGGCTGGGTGGCTTGGTGGCTGGGTGGCTGGGTGGCTGGGTGGCTGGGTGGCTTGGTGGCTGGCTAGGTGGCTGGCTGGGTGGATGTCTGGGTGGCTGGGTGGCTGGCTGGGTGGACTGCTGGGTGGCTGGGTGGCTGGGTGGCTGGGTGGCTGGGTGGTTGGAAGGTGGACGGCTGGGTGGCTGGCTGGGTGGCTGGGTGGTTGGCTGGGTGGCCGGGTGGCTGACTTGTTGGATGGGTGGGTGGTTGGGTGGCTGGGTGGCAGGGCGGGTGGCTGGGTGGCTGGTAGTTGGGTGGCTGGGTGGCTGCGTGGCTGGCTGTGTGGCTGGATGGCTGGGTGGCTGGGTGGCGTGGCTAGGTGGCTGGATGGGTGAGTGGCTGGGTAGCTGGCTGGGTGGCTGGCTGGGTGGCTGGATGGCTGGGTGGCTGGGTGGCTGGTTGGGTTGCTGGCTGTGTAGCTGGCTGGCTGTGGTACGTATGTTACGATAGGTAGACAAATATGTCTATTTTGATAATTCCTTACTTGTCCTGTATCATTTCCTAGATACATGTTACATGTTCTAGTTTAATCATTTTATTTTTTCTAAAACGCGCCCCCCCCCCCCCCCGACTACTTCATAGTATGATGTTGTCCTCTCATCCACTTTTCAAATGTCCATAGGAAGTAGTATTTCTTTGGGTGGCTGCGTGGCTGGGTGGCTGTGAATCTGGCTGGGCGGCTGGGTGGCTGGGTGGTTGGATGGCTGGGTGGCTGGGTGGCTGGGTGGCTGGGTGGCTGGGTGGCTGGGTGGCTGGGTGGCTGGGTGGCTGGTTGGCTGGTTGGCTGGTTGGCTGGCTGGGTGGATGGGTGGCTGGCATGGTGGCTGGCTTGGTGGCTGGGTGGCTGGGTGGCTGGGTGGCTGGGTGGCTGGGTGGCTGGGTGGCGTGGGTAGGTGGCTGGATGGCTGGGTGGCTGGGTGGCTGGGTAGTTGGGTAGCTGGCTGGCTGGCTGGCTGGCTGGCTCGCTGGCTGGCTGGGAGGCTGGATGGCTGGGTGGCTGGGTGGCTGGGTGGCTGGTTGGGTGGCTGGCTGTGTGGCTGGATGGCTGGCTGGGTGGCTGTGAATCTGGCTGGCTGGCTGGCTGGCTGTGTGGGTGGGTGGCTGGCTTGGTTGGCTGGCTGGGTGGGTGGGTGGCTGTGAATCTGGCTGGCTGGCTGGCTGGCTGTTTGGCTGGCTGGCTGGGTGGCTGGCTGGGCGGCTGGGTGGCTGGGTGGTTGGATGGCTGCGTGGCTGGGTGGCCGGGTGGCCGGGTGGCCGGGTGGCTGGTTGGTTGGCTGGGTGGCTGGGTGGCTTGGTGGCTGGGTGGCTGGGTGGCTGGGTGGCTGGGTGGCTTGGTGGCTGGCTAGGTGGCTGGCTGGGTGGATGTCTGGGTGGCTGGGTGGCTGGCTGGGTGGACTGCTGGGTGGCTGGGTGGCTGGGTGGCTGGGTGGCTGGGTGGTTGGAAGGTGGACGGCTGGGTGGCTGGCTGGGTGGCTGGGTGGTTGGCTGGGTGGCCGGGTGGCTGACTTGTTGGATGGGTGGGTGGTTGGGTGGCTGGGTGGCAGGGCGGGTGGCTGGGTGGCTGGTAGTTGGGTGGCTGGGTGGCTGCGTGGCTGGCTGTGTGGCTGGATGGCTGGGTGGCTGGGTGGCGTGGCTAGGTGGCTGGATGGGTGAGTGGCTGGGTAGCTGGCTGGGTGGCTGGCTGGGTGGCTGGATGGCTGGGTGGCTGGGTGGCTGGTTGGGTTGCTGGCTGTGTAGCTGGCTGGCTGTGGTACGTATGTTACGATAGGTAGACAAATATGTCTATTTTGATAATTCCTTACTTGTCCTGTATCATTTCCTAGATACATGTTACATGTTCTAGTTTAATCATTTTATTTTTTCTAAAACGCGCCCCCCCCCCCCCCCGACTACTTCATAGTATGATGTTGTCCTCTCATCCACTTTTCAAATGTCCATAGGAAGTAGTATTTCTTTGGGTGGCTGCGTGGCTGGGTGGCTGTGAATCTGGCTGGGCGGCTGGGTGGCTGGGTGGTTGGATGGCTGGGTGGCTGGGTGGCTGGGTGGCTGGGTGGCTGGGTGGCTGGGTGGCTGGGTGGCTGGTTGGCTGGTTGGCTGGTTGGCTGGCTGGGTGGACGGGTGGCTGGCATGGTGGCTGGCTTGGTGGCTGGGTGGCTGGGTGGCTGGGTGGCTGGGTGGCTGGGTGGCTGGGTGGCTGGGTGGTTGGGTGGCTGGGTGGCTGGGTGGCGTGGCTAAGTGGCTGGATGCCTGGGTAGCTGGCTGGGTGGCTGGCTGGCTGGGTGGCTGGATGGCTGGGTGGCTGGGTGGCGTGGGTAGGTGGCTGGGTGGCTGGGTGGCTGGGTGGCTGGGTGGCCGGGTGGCTGGCTGAGTGGATGGGTGGGTGGGTGGCTGGATGGCTCGATGGCTGGGTGGCTGGGTGGTTGGGTGGCTGGCTTGTTGGCTGGCTTGGTGGCTGGGTGGCGGGGTGGCGTGGCTAAGTGGCTGGATGGCTGGGTGCCTGGGTAGCTGCCTGGGTGGCTGGCTGGGTGGCTGGATGGCTGGGTGGCTGGGTGGCTGGGTGGCGTGGGTAGGTGGCTGGATGGCTGGGTGGCTGGGTGGCTGGGTAGTTGGGTAGCTGGCTGGCTGGCTGGCTGGCTGGCTCGCTGGCTGGCTGGGAGGCTGGATGGCTGGGTGGCTGGGTGGCTGGGTGGCTGGTTGGGTGGCTGGCTGTGTGGCTGGATGGCTGGCTGGGTGGCTGTGAATCTGGCTGGCTGGCTGGCTGGCTGTGTGGGTGGGTGGCTGGCTTGGTTGGCTGGCTGGGTGGGTGGGTGGCTGTGAATCTGGCTGGCTGGCTGGCTGGCTGTTTGGCTGGCTGGCTGGGTGGCTGGCTGGGCGGCTGGGTGGCTGGGTGGTTGGATGGCTGCGTGGCTGGGTGGCCGGGTGGCCGGGTGGCCGGGTGGCTGGTTGGTTGGCTGGGTGGCTGGGTGGCTTGGTGGCTGGGTGGCTGGGTGGCTGGGTGGCTGGGTGGCTTGGTGGCTGGCTAGGTGGCTGGCTGGGTGGATGTCTGGGTGGCTGGGTGGCTGGCTGGGTGGACTGCTGGGTGGCTGGGTGGCTGGGTGGCTGGGTGGCTGGGTGGCTGGGTGGCTGGGTGGTTGGAAGGTGGACGGCTGGGTGGCTGGCTGGGTGGCTGGGTGGTTAGCTGGGTGGCCGGGTGGCTGACTTGTTGGATGGGTGGGTGGTTGGGTGGCTGGGTGGCAGGGCGGGTGGCTGGGTGGCTGGATAGATGGGTGGCTGGGTGGCTGCGTGGCTGGCTGGGTGGCTGCATGGCTGGGTGGCTGGGTGGCGTGGCTAGGTGGCTGGATGGCTGAGTGGCTGGGTAGCTGGCTGGGTGGCTGGCTGGGTGGCTGGATGGCTGGGTGGCTGGGTGGCTGGTTGGGTTGCTGGCTGTGTAGCTGGCTTGCTGTGGTACGTATGTTACGATAGGTAGACAAATATGTCTATTTTGATAATTCCTTACTTGTCCTGTATCATTTCCTAGATACATGTTACATGTTCTAGTTTAATCATTTTATTTTTTCTAAAACGCGCCCCCCCTCGACTACTTCATAGTATGATGGTGTCCTCTCATCCACTTTTCAAATGTCCATAGGAAGTAGTATTTCTTTGGGTGGCTGCGTGGCTGGGTGGCTGTGAATCTGGCCGGGTGGCTGGTTGGTTGGCTGGGTGGCTGGGTGGCTTGGTGGCTGGGTGGCTAGGTGGCTGGATGGTTGAGTGGCTGGGTAGCTGGCTGGGTGGCTGGCTGGGTGGCTGGATGGCTGGGTGGCTGGATGGCGGGCTGGGTGGATGGGTGGGTGGCTGGGTGGCTGGGTGGCTGGGTGGCTGGGTGGCTGGGTGGCTTGGTGGCTGGCTGGGTGGCTGGGTGGCTGGATGGGTGGGTGGATGGCTGGGTGGCTGGATGGATGGGTGGCTGGGTGGCTGGCTGAGTGGCTGGGTGGCTGGGTGGCTGGGTGGCTGGGTGGCTGGCTGTGTGGCTGGGTGGCTAGCTGGGTGGCTGGCTGGGTGGCTGGGTGGGTGGGTGGCTGGATGGCTGGATGGCTGGGTGGCTGGGTGGCTGGGTGGCTGGGTGGTTGGCTGGGTGGCCGGGTGGCTGACTGGGTGGATGGGTGGGTGGCTGGGTGGCTGGGTGGCTGGCCGGGTGGCCGGGTGGCTGACTGGGTAGATGGGTGGGTGGCTGGGTGGCTGGGTGGCTGGGTGGCTGGATGGCTGGGTGGCTGGCTGGCTGGGTGACTGGGTGGCTGGTTTGGTGGGTGGCTGGATGGCTGTGTGGCTGGGTGGCTGGCTGGGTGGCTGGGTGGGTGGGTGGCTGGATGGCTGGATGGCTGGGTGGCGGGTGGCTGGGTGGCTGGGTGGTTGGCTGGGTGGCCGGGTGGCTGACTGGGTGGATGGGTGGGTGGCTGGGTGGCTGGGTGGCTGGCCGGGTGGCCGGGTGGCTGACTGGGTAGATGGGTGGGTGGCTGGGTGGCGTGGCTAGGTGGCTGGATGGCTGGGTGGCTGGATGGCGGGCTGGGTGGATGGGTGGGTGGCTTGGTGGCTGGCTGGGTGGCTGGGTGGCTGGATGGGTGGATGGCTGGGTGGCTGGATGGATGGGTGGCTGGGTGGCTGGCTGAGTGGCTGGGTGGCTGGGTGGCTGGGTGGCTGGCTGGGTGGCTGGGTGGCTGGCTGGGTGGCTGGGTGGCTGGCTAGGTGGCTGGCTGGGTGGCTGGGTGGGTGGGTGGCTGGATGGCTGGGTGGCTGGATGGGTGGATGGCTGGGTGGCTGGATGGATGGGTGGCTGGGTGGCTGGCTGAGTGGCTGGGTGGCTGGGTGGCTGGGTGGCTGGGTGGCTGGGTGGCTGGGTGGCTGGGTGGCTGGATGGCTGGGTGGCTGGCTGGCTGGGTGACTGGGTGGCTGGTTTGGTGGGTGGCTGGATGGCTGTGTGGCTGGGTGGCTGGCTGGGTGGCTGGGTGGGTGGGTGGCTGGATGGCTGGATGGCTGGGTGGCGGGTAGCTGGGTGGCTGGGTGGTTGGCTGGGTGGCCGGGTGGCTGACTGGGTGGATGGGTGGGTGGCTGGGTGGCTGGGTGGCTGGCCGGGTGGCCGGGTGGCTGACTGGGTAGATGGGTGGGTGGCTGGGTGGCGTGGCTAGGTGGCTGGATGGCTGGGTGGCTGGATGGCGGGCTGGGTGGATGGGTGGGTGGCTGGGTGGCTGGGTGGCTTGGTGGCTGGCTGGGTGGCTGGGTGGCTGGATGGGTGGATGGCTGGGTGGCTGGATGGATGGGTGGCTGGGTGGCTGGCTGAGTGGCTGGGTGGCTGGGTGGCTGGCTGGGTGGCTGGGTGGCTGGCTGGGTGGCTGGGTGGCTGGCTGGGTGGCTGGCTGGGTGGCTGGGTGGGTGGGTGGCTGGATGGCTGGATGTGTGGGTGGCTGGCTGGGTGGCTGGGTGGTTGGCTGGGTGGCCGGGTGGCTGAATGGGTGGATGGGTGGGTGGCTGGGTGGTAGGGTGGGTGGTTGGATGGCTGGGTGGCTGGGTGGCTGGTTGGCTGGCTGGGTGGCTGGGTGGCTGGGTGGCTGGGTGGCTGGGTGGCTTGGTGGCTGGCTGGGTGGCTGGGTGGCTGGATGGGTGGATGGATGGATGGGTGGCTGGCTGAGTGGCTGGCTGAGTGGCTGGGTGGCTGGGTGGCCGGCTGGGTGGCTGGGTGGCTGGCTGGGTGGCTGGCTGGGTGGCTGGGTGGCTGGCTGGGTGGCTGGCTGGGTGGCTGGCTGGGTGGGTGGCTGGATGGCTGGATGTGTGGGTGGCTGGCTGGGTGGCTGGGTGGTTGGCTGGGTGGCCGGGTGGCTGACTGGGTGGATGGGTGGGTGGCTGGGTGGCTGGGTGGTAGGGTGTGGGTGGCTGGGTGGCTGGAAGGGTGGCTGCGTTGCTGGGTGGGTGGCTGGATGGCTGGGTGGCTGGGTGGCGTGGCTAGGTGGCTGGATGGCTGAGTGGCTGGGTAGCTGGCTGGGTGGCTGGCTGGGTGGCTGGATGGCTGGGTGGCTGGGTGGCTGGTTGGGTGGATGGCTGTGTGGATGACTGGCTGGCTGGCTGGCTGGCTGGCTGGGTGGGTGGCTGTGAATCTGGCTGGTTGGTGGCGGTGTGGGTGGGTGGCTGGGTGGCTGGCTGGGTGGCCGGGTGGCTGACTGGGTGGATGGGTGGATGGGTGGGTGGCTGGGTGGCTGGGTGGCTGGGTGGCTGGGTGGCTGGATGGCTTGGTGGCTGGCTGGCTGGGTGACTGGGTGGCTGGTTTGGTGGCTGGCTGGGTGGCTGGATGGCTGGGTGGCTGGGTGGCGTGGCTAGGTGGCTGGATGGTTGAGTGGCTGGGTAGCTGGCTGGGTGGCTGGCTGGGTGGCTGGCTGGCTGGGTGGCTGGATGGCGGGCTGGGTGGATGGGTGGATGGGTGGGTGGCTGGGTGGCTGGGTGCCTGGGTGGCTAGGTGGCTGGGTGGCTGGGTGGCTGGGTGGCTGGCTGGGTGGCTGGGTGGCTGGCTGGGTGGCTGGGTGGGTGGGTGGCTGGATGGCTGGATGGGTGGGTGGCTGGCTGGGTGGCTAGGTGGTTGGCTGGGTGGCTGGGTGGTAGGGTGGGTGGCTGGGTGGCTGGATGGTTGGGTGGCTGGGTGGCTGCGTGGCTGGGTGGGTGGCTGGATGTGTGGGTGGTTGGTTGGGTGGCGTGGCTAGGTGGTTGGGTGGCGTGGCTAGGTGGCTGGATGGCTGAGAGGCTGGGTAGCTGGCTGGGTGGCTGGCTGGGTGGCTGGATGGCTGGGTGGCTGGGTGGCTGGGTGGCTGGTTGGTTGGCTGGCTGTGTGGCTGACTGGCTGGCTGGCTGGCTGGGTGGGTGGCTGTGAATCTGGCTGGTTGGTGGCTGTGTGGATGGGTGGCTGGGTGGCTGGCTGGGTGGCTGGATGGCTGGGTGGCTGGGTGGCTGGTTTGCTGGTTGGGTGGCTGGCTGTGTGGCTGACTGGCTGGCTGGCTGGGTGGGTGGCTGTGAATCTGGCTGGTTGGTGGCTGTGTGGGTGGGTGGCTGGGTGGCTGGCTGGGTGGCTGGGTGGCTGGCTGGGTGGCCGGGTGGCTGACTGGGTGGATGGCTGGGTGGCTGGGTAGCTGGGTGGCTGGATGGCTGGGTGGCTGGGTGGCGTGGCTAGGTGGCTGGATGGTTGAGTGGCTGGGTAGCTGGCTGGGTGGCTGGCTGGGTGGCTGGCTGGGTGGCTGGCTGGCTGGGTGGCTGGATAGCGGGCTGGGTGGATGGGTGGGTGGCTGGGTGGCTGGGTGGCTGGGTGGCTGGGTGGTTGGGTGACGTGGTGGCTGGCTGGGTGGCTGGGTGGCTGGATGGGTGGGTGGGTGGCTGGATGGATGGGTGGCTGGGTGGCTGGCTGAGTGGCTGGGTGGCTGGGTGGCTGGCTGGGTGGCTGGGTGGCTGGCTGGGTGGCTGGCTGGGTGGCTGGGTGGGTGGGTGGCTGGATGGCTGGAAGGATGGGTGGCTGGCTGGGTGGCTGGGCGGTTGGCTGGGTGGCCGGGTGGCTGACTGGGTGGATGGGTGGGTGGCTGGGTGGCTTGGTGGCTGGCTGGGTGGCTGGGTGGCTGGATGGGTGGATGGCTGGGTGGCTGGATGGATGGGTGGCTGGGTGGCTGGGTGGCTGGCTGGGTGGCTGGGTGGCTGGCTGGGTGGCTGGCTGGGTGGCTGGGTGGGTGGGTGGCTGGATGGCTGGATGTGTGGGTGGCTGGCTGGGTGGCTGGGTGGTTGGCTGGGTGGCCGGGTGGCTGAATGGGTGGATGGGTGTGTGGCTGGGTGGCTGGGTGGTAGTGTGGGTGGTTGGATGGCTGGGTGGCTGGGTGGCTGGTTGGGTGGCTGGGTGGCTGGGTGGCTGGGTGGCTTGGTGGCTGGCTGGGTGGCTGGGTGGCTGGATGGGTGGATGGGTGGCTGGGTGGCTGGATGGATGGGTGGCTGGGTGGCTGGCTGAGTGGCTGGGTGGCTGGGTGGCTGGCTGGGTGGCTGGGTGGCTGGCTGGGTGGCTGGCTGGGTGGCTGGGTGGCTGGCTGGGTGGCTGGCTGGGTGGGTGGCTGGATGGCTGGATGTGTGGGTGGCTGGCTGGGTGGCTGGGTGGTTGGCTGGGTGGCCGGGTGGCTGACTGGGTGGATGGGTGGATGGCTGGGTGGCTGGGTGGTAGGGTGTGGGTGGCTGGGTGGCTGGATGGGTGGCTGCGTGGCTGGGTGGGTGGCTGGATGGCTGGGTGGCTGGGTGGCGTGGCTAGGTGGCTGGATGGCTGAGTGGCTGGGTAGCTGGCTGGGTGGCTGGCTGGGTGGCTGGATGGCTGGGTGGCTGGGTGGCTGGTTGGGTGGCTGGCTGTGTGGCTGACTGGCTGGCTGGCTGGCTGGCTGGCTGGCTGGCTGGCTGGGTGGGTGGCTGTGAATCTGGCTGGTTGGTGGCGGTGTGGGTGGGTGGCTGGGTGGCTGGCTGGGTGGCCGGGTGGCTGACTGGGTGGATGGGTGGATGGCTGGGTGGCTGGGTGGCTGGGTGGCTGGGTGGCTGGGTGGCTGGGTGGCTGGGTGGCTGGGTGGCTGGATGGCTGGGTGGCTGGCTGGCTGGGTGACTGCGTGGCTGGTTTGGTGGCTGGCTGGGTGGCTGGATGGCTGGGTGGCTGGGTGGCTGGTTTGCTGGTTGGGTGGCTGGCTGTGTGGCTGACTGGCTGGCTGGCTGGGTGGGTGGCTGTGAATCTGGCTGGTTGGTGGCTGTGTGGGTGGGTGGCTGGGTGGCTGGCTGGGTGGCTGGGTGGCTGGCTGGGTGGCCGGGTGGCTGACTGGGTGGATGGCTGGGTGGCTGGGTGGCTGGGTGGCTGGATGGCTGGGTGGCTGGGTGGCGTGGCTAGGTGGCTGGATGGTTGAGTGGCTGAGTAGCTGGCTGGGTGGCTGGCTGGGTGGCTGGCTTGGTGGCTGGGTGGCTGGGTGGCTGGATAGCGGGCTGGGTGGATGGGTGGGTGGCTGGGTGGCTGGGTGGCTGGGTGGCTGGGTGGCTGGGTGGCTGGGTGGTTGGGTGACTTGGTGGCTGGCTGGGTGGCTGGGTGGCTGGATGGGTGGGTGGCTGGCTGGATGGATGGGTGGCTGGGTGGCTGGCTGAGTGGCTGGGTGGCTGGGTGGCTGGCTGGGTGGCTGGGTGGCTGGCTGGGTGGCTGGCTGGGTGGCTGGGTGGGTGGGTGGCTGGATGGCTGGATGGGTGGGTGGCTGGCTGGGTGGCTGGGTGGTTGGCTGGGTGGCCGGGTGGCTGACTGGGTGGATGGGTGGGTGGCTGGGTGGCTGGGTGGCTTGGTGGCTGGCTGGGTGGCTGGGTGGCTGGATGGGTGGATGGCTGGGTGGCTGGATGGATGGGTGGCTGGGTGGCTGGCTGAGTGGCTGGGTGGCTGGGTGGCTGGGTGGCTGGGTGGCTGGGTGGCTGGGTGGCTGGCTGGGTGGCTGGCTGGGTGGCTGGGTGGGTGGGTGGCTGGATGGCTGGATGTGTGGGTGGCTGGCTGGGTGGCTGGGTGGTTGGCTGGGTGGCCGGGTGGCTGAATGGGTGGATGGGTGGGTGGCTGGGTGGCTGGCTGGGTGGGTGGCTGGATGGCTGGATGTGTGTGTGGCTGGCTGGGTGGCTGGGTGGTTGGCTGGGTGGCCGGGTGGCTGACTGGGTGGATGGGTGGGTGGCTGGGTGGCTGGGTGGTAGGGTGTGGGTGGCTGGGTGGCTGGATGGGTGGCTGCGTGGCTGGGTGGGTGGCTGGATGGCTGGGTGGCTGGGTGGCGTGGCTGGATGGCTGAGTGACTGGGTGGCTGGTTTGGTGGCTGGCTGGGTGGCTGGATGGCTGGGTGGCGTGGCTAGGTGGCTGGATGGTTGAGTGGCTGGGTAGCTGGCTGGGTGGCTGGGTGGGTGGCTGGCTGGGTGGGTGGCTGGATGGCGGGCTGGGTGGATGGGTGGATGGGTGGATGGGTGGATGGGTGGGTGGCTGGGTGGCTGGCTGGGTGGCTAGAAGGGTGGGTGGATGGCTGGGTGGCTGGATGGATGGGTGGCTGGATGGCTGGGTGGCTGGGTGGCTGGGTGGCTGGCTGGGTGGCTGGGTGGGTGGGGGGCTGGATGGATGGATGGGTGGGTGGCTGGCTAGGTGGCTGGGTGGTTGGCTGGGTGGCTGGGTGGGTGGCTGGGTGGCTGGGTGGCGTGGCTGGGTGGCTGGATGGCTGAGTGGCTGGGTAGCTGGCTGGGTGGCTGGCTGGGTGGCTGGATGGCTGGGTGGCTGGGTGGCTGGGTGGCTGGGTGGCTGGATGGCTGGGTGGCTGGGTGGCTGGGTGGCTGGCTGGGTGGCTGGCTGGGTGGCTGGGTGGGTGGGAGGCTGGATGGCTGGAAGGGTGGGTGGCTGGCTGGGTGGCTGGGTGGTTGGCTGGGTGGCCGGGTGGCTGACTGGGTGGATGGGTGGGTGGCTGGGTGGCTGGGTGGCTGGGTGGCTTGGTGGCTGGCTGGGTGGCTGGGTGGCTGGATGGGTGGATGGCTGGGTGGCTGGATGGATGGGTGGCTGGGTGGCTGGCTGAGTGGCTGGGTGGCTGGGTGGCTGGGTGGCTGGGTGGCTGGGTGGCTGGCTGGGTGGCTGGGTGGCTGGCTGGGTGGCTGGCTGGGTGGCTGGGTGGGTGGGTGGGTGGATGGCTGGATGTGTGGGTGGCTGGCTGGGTGGCTGGGTGGTTGGCTGGGTGGCCGGGTGGCTGAATGGGTGGATGGGTGTGTGGCTGGGTGGCTGGGTGGTAGGGTGGGTGGTTGGATGGATGGGTGGCTGGGTGGCTGGTTGGCTGGCTGGGTGGCTGGGTGGCTGGGTGGCTGGGTGGCAGGGTGGCTTGGTGGCTGGCTGGGTGGCTGGGTGGCTGGATGGGTGGATGGGTGGCTGGGTGGCTGGATGGATGGGTGGCTGGGTGGCTGGCTGAGTGGCTGGGTGGCTGGGTGGCTGGCTGGGTGGCTGGGTGGCTGGCTGGGTGGCTGGCTGGGTGGCTGGGTGGCTGGCTGGGTGTCTGGCTGGGTGGATGGCTGGATGGCTGGATGTGTGGGTGGCTGGCTGGGTGGCTGGGTGGTTGGCTGGGTGGCCGGGTGGCTGACTGGGTGGATGGGTGGATGGCTGGGTGGCTGGGTGGTAGGGTGTGGGTGGCTGGGTGGCTGGATGGGTGGCTGCGTGGCTGGGTGGGTGGCTGGATGGCTGGGTGGCTGGGTGGCGTGGCTAGGTGGCTGAATGGCTGAGTGGCTGGGTAGCTGGCTGGGTGGCTGGCTGGGTGGCTGGATGGCTGGGTGGCTGGGTGGCTGGTTGGGTGGCTGGCTGTGTGGCTGACTGGCTGGCTGGCTGGCTGGCTGGCTGGCTGGGTGGGTGGCTGTGAATCTGGCTGGTTGGTGGCGGTGTGGGTGGGTGGCTGGGTGGCTGGCTGGGTGGCCGGGTGGCTGACTGGGTGGATGGGTGGATGGGTGGGTGGCTGGGTGGCTGGGTGGCTGGGTGGCTGGGTGGCTGGGTGGCTGGATGGCTGGGTGGCTGGCTGGCTGGGTGACTGGGTGGCTGGTTTGGTGGCTGGCTGGGTGGCTGGATGGCTGGGTGGCTGGGTGGCTGGGTGGCTGGTTTGCTGGTTGGGTGGCTGGCTGTGTGGCTGACTGGCTGGCTGGCTGGGTGGGTGGCTGTGAATCTGGCTGGTTGGTGGCTGTGTGGGTGGGTGGCTGGGTGGCTGGCTGGGTGGCTGGGTGGCTGGCTGGGTGGCCGGGTGGCTGACTGGGTGGATGGCTGGGTGGCTGGGTGGCTGGGTGGCTGGATGGCTGGGTGGCTGGGTGGCGTGGCTAGGTGGCTGGATGGTTGAGTGGCTGGGTAGCTGGCTGGGTGGCTGGCTGGGTGGCTGGCTGGGTGGCTGGCTGGCTGGGTGGCTGGATAGCGGGCTGGCTGGATGGGTGGCCGGGTGGCTGACTGGGTGGATGGGTGGATGGGTGGGTGGCTGGGTGGCTGGGTGGCTGGGTGGCTGGGTGGCTGGATGGCTTGGTGGCTGGCTGGCTGGGTGACTGGGTGGCTGGTTTGGTGGCTGGCTGGGTGGCTGGATGGCTGGGTGGCTGGGTGGCGTGGCTAGGTGGCTGGATGGTTGAGTGGCTGGGTAGCTGGCTGGGTGGCTGGCTGGGTGGCTGGCTGGGTGGCTGGATGGCGGGCTGGGTGGATGGGTGGATGGGTGGGTGGCTGGGTGGCTGGGTGCCTGGGTGGCTAGGTGGCTGGGTGGCTGGGTGGCTGGGTGGCTGGCTGGGTGGCTGGGTGGCTGGCTGGGTGGCTGGGTGGGTGGGTGGCTGGATGGCTGGATGGGTGGGTGGCTGGCTGGGTGGCTAGGTGGTTGGCTGGGTGGCTGGGTGGTAGGGTGGGTGGCTGGGTGGCTGGATGGTTGGGTGGCTGGGTGGCTGCGTGGCTGGGTGGGTGGCTGGATGTCTGGGTGGTTGGTTGGGTGGCGTGGCTAGGTGGTTGGGTGGCGTGGCTAGGTGGCTGGATGGCTGAGAGGCTGGGTAGCTGGCTGGGTGGCTGGCTGGGTGGCTGGATGGCTGGGTGGCTGGGTGGCTGGGTGGCTGGTTGGTTGGCTGGCTGTGTGGCTGACTGGCTGGCTGGCTGGCTGGGTGGGTGGCTGTGAATCTGGCTGGTTGGTGGCTGTGTGGATGGGTGGCTGGGTGGCTGGCTGGGTGGCTGGATGGCTGGGTGGCTGGGTGGCTGGTTTGCTGGTTGGGTGGCTGGCTGTGTGGCTGACTGGCTGGCTGGCTGGGTGGGTGGCTGTGAATCTGGCTGGTTGGTGGCTGTGTGGGTGGGTGGCTGGGTGGCTGGCTGGGTGGCTGGGTGGCTGGCTGGGTGGCCGGGTGGCTGACTGGGTGGATGGCTGGGTGGCTGGGTGGCTGGGTGGCTGGATGGCTGGGTGGCTGGGTGGCGTGGCTAGGTGGCTGGATGGTTGAGTGGCTGGGTAGCTGGCTGGGTGGCTGGCTGGGTGGCTGGCTGGGTGGCTGGCTGGCTGGGTGGCTGGATAGCGGGCTGGGTGGATGGGTGGGTGGCTGGGTGGCTGGGTGGCTGGGTGGCTGGGTGGCTGGGTGGTTGGGTGACGTGGTGGCTGGCTGGGTGGCTGGGTGGCTGGATGGGTGGGTGGCTGGCTGGATGGATGGGTGGCTGGGTGGCTGGCTGAGTGGCTGGGTGGCTGGGTGGCTGGCTGGGTGGCTGGGTGGCTGGCTGGGTGGCTGGCTGGGTGGCTGGGTGGGTGGGTGGCTGGATGGCTGGAAGGGTGGGTGGCTGGCTGGGTGGCTGGGCGGTTGGCTGGGTGGCCGGGTGGCTGACTGGGTGGATGGGTGGGTGGCTGGGTGGCTTGGTGGCTGGCTGGGTGGCTGGGTGGCTGGATGGGTGGATGGCTGGGTGGCTGGATGGATGGGTGGCTGGGTGGCTGGGTGGCTGGGTGGCTGGCTGGGTGGCTGGGTGGCTGGCTGGGTGGCTGGCTGGGTGGCTGGGTGGGTGGGTGGCTGGATGGCTGGATGTGTGGGTGGCTGGCTGGGTGGCTGGGTGGTTGGCTGGGTGGCCGGGTGGCTGAATGGGTGGATGGGTGTGTGGCTGGGTGGCTGGGTGGTAGGGTGGGTGGTTGGATGGCTGGGTGGCTGGGTGGCTGGTTGGCTGGCTGGGTGGCTGGGTGGCTGGGTGGCTGGGTGGCTTGGTGGCTGGCTGGGTGGCTGGGTGGCTGGATGGGTGGATGGGTGGCTGGGTGGCTGGATGGATGGGTGGCTGGGTGGCTGGCTGAGTGGCTGGGTGGCTGGGTGGCTGGCTGGGTGGCTGGGTGGCTGGCTGGGTGGCTGGCTGGGTGGCTGGGTGGCTGGCTGGGTGGGTGGCTGGATGGCTGGATGTGTGGGTGGCTGGCTGGGTGGCTGGGTGGTTGGCTGGGTGGCCGGGTGGCTGACTGGGTGGATGGGTGGATGGCTGGGTGGCTGGGTGGTAGGGTGTGGGTGGCTGGGTGGCTGGATGGGTGGCTGCGTGGCTGGGTGGGTGGCTGGATGGCTGGGTGGCTGGGTGGCGTGGCTAGGTGGCTGGATGGCTGAGTGGCTGGGTAGCTGGCTGGGTGGCTGGCTGGGTGGCTGGATGGCTGGGTGGCTGGGTGGCTGGTTGGGTGGCTGGCTGTGTGGCTGACTGGCTGGCTGGCTGGCTGGCTGGCTGGCTGGCTGGCTGGGTGGGTGGCTGTGAATCTGGCTGGTTGGTGGCGGTGTGGGTGGGTGGCTGGGTGGCTGGATGGTTGAGTGGCTGGGTAGCTGGCTGGGTGGCTGGCTGGGTGGCTGGCTGGCTGGGTGGCTGGATGGCGGGCTGGGTGGATGGGTGGATGGGTGGGTGGCTGGGTGGCTGGGTGCCTGGGTGGCTAGGTGGCTGGGTGGCTGGGTGGCTGGGTGGCTGGCTGGGTGGCTGGGTGGCTGGCTGGGTGGCTGGGTGGGTGGGTGGCTGGATGGCTGGATGGGTGGGTGGCTGGCTGGGTGGCTAGGTGGTTGGCTGGGTGGCTGGGTGGTAGGGTGGGTGGCTGGGTGGCTGGATGGTTGGGTGGCTGGGTGGCTGCGTGGCTGGGTGGGTGGCTGGATGTCTGGGTGGTTGGTTGGGTGGCGTGGCTAGGTGGTTGGGTGGCGTGGCTAGGTGGCTGGATGGCTGAGAGGCTGGGTAGCTGGCTGGGTGGCTGGCTGGGTGGCTGGATGGCTGGGTGGCTGGGTGGCTGGGTGGCTGGTTGGTTGGCTGGCTGTGTGGCTGACTGGCTGGCTGGCTGGCTGGGTGGGTGGCTGTGAATCTGGCTGGTTGGTGGCTGTGTGGATGGGTGGCTGGGTGGCTGGCTGGGTGGCTGGATGGCTGGGTGGCTGGGTGGCTGGTTTGCTGGTTGGGTGGCTGGCTGTGTGGCTGACTGGCTGGCTGGCTGGGTGGGTGGCTGTGAATCTGGCTGGTTGGTGGCTGTGTGGGTGGGTGGCTGGGTGGCTGGGTGGCTGGCTGGGTGGCCGGGTGGCTGACTGGGTGGATGGCTGGGTGGCTGGGTAGCTGGGTGGCTGGATGGCTGGGTGGCTGGGTGGCGTGGCTAGGTGGCTGGATGGTTGAGTGGCTGGGTAGCTGGCTGGGTGGCTGGCTGGGTGGCTGGCTGGGTGGCTGGCTGGGTGGCTGGCTGGCTGGGTGGCTGGATAGCGGGCTGGGTGGATGGGTGGGTGGCTGGGTGGCTGGGTGGCTGGGTGGCTGGGTGGTTGGGTGACGTGGTGGCTGGCTGGGTGGCTGGGTGGCTGGATGGGTGGGTGGCTGGCTGGATGGATGGGTGGCTGGGTGGCTGGCTGAGTGGCTGGGTGGCTGGGTGGCTGGCTGGGTGGCTGGGTGGCTGGCTGGGTGGCTGGCTGGGTGGCTGGGTGGGTGGGTGGCTGGATGGCTGGAAGGGTGGGTGGCTGGCTGGGTGGCTGGGCGGTTGGCTGGGTGGCCGGGTGGCTGACTGGGTGGATGGGTGGGTGGCTGGGTGGCTTGGTGGCTGGCTGGGTGGCTGGGTGGCTGGATGGGTGGATGGCTGGGTGGCTGGATGGATGGGTGGCTGGGTGGCTGGCTGGGTGGCTGGGTGGCTGGCTGGGTGGCTGGGTGGGTGGGTGGCTGGATGGCTGGATGTGTGGGTGGCTGGCTGGGTGGCTGGGTGGTTGGCTGGGTGGCCGGGTGGCTGAATGGGTGGATGGGTGTGTGGCTGGGTGGCTGGGTGGTAGGGTGGGTGGTTGGATGGCTGGGTGGCTGGGTGGCTGGTTGGCTGGCTGGGTGGCTGGGTGGCTGGGTGGCTGGGTGGCTTGGTGGCTGGCTGGGTGGCTGGGTGGCTGGATGGGTGGATGGGTGGCTGGGTGGCTGGATGGATGGGTGGCTGGGTGGCTGGCTGAGTGGCTGGGTGGCTGGGTGGCTGGCTGGGTGGCTGGGTGGCTGGCTGGGTGGCTGGGTGGCTGGCTGGGTGGGTGGCTGGATGGCTGGATGTGTGGGTGGCTGGCTGGGTGGCTGGGTGGTTGGCTGGGTGGCCGGGTGGCTGACTGGGTGGATGGGTGGATGGCTGGGTGGCTGGGTGGTAGGGTGTGGGTGGCTGGGTGGCTGGATGGGTGGCTGCGTGGCTGGGTGGGTGGCTGGATGGCTGGGTGGCTGGGTGGCGTGGCTAGGTGGCTGGATGGCTGAGTGGCTGGGTAGCTGGCTGGGTGGCTGGCTGGGTGGCTGGATGGCTGGGTGGCTGGGTGGCTGGCTGTGTGGCTGACTGGCTGGCTGGCTGGCTGGCTGGCTGGCTGGCTGGCTGGGTGGGTGGCTGTGAATCTGGCTGGTTGGTGGCGGTGTGGGTGGGTGGCTGGGTGGCTGGCTGGGTGGCCGGGTGGCTGACTGGGTGGATGGGTGGGTGGCTGGGTGGCTGGGTGGCTGGATGGCTGGGTGGCTGGCTGGCTGGGTGACTGCGTGGCTGGTTTGGTGGCTGGCTGGGTGGCTGGATGGCTGGGTGGCTGGGTGGCTGGTTTGCTGGTTGGGTGGCTGGCTGTGTGGCTGACTGGCTGGCTGGCTGGGTGGGTGGCTGTGAATCTGGCTGGTTGGTGGCTGTGTGGGTGGGTGGCTGGGTGGCTGGCTGGGTGGCTGGGTGGCCGGGTGGCTGACTGGGTGGATGGCTGGGTGGCTGGGTGGCTGGGTGGCTGGATGGCTGGGTGGCTGGGTGGCGTGGCTAGGTGGCTGGATGGTTGAGTGGCTGAGTAGCTGGCTGGGTGGCTGGCTGGGTGGCTGGCTTGGTGGCTGGCTGGCTGGGTGGCTGGATAGCGGGCTGGGTGGATGGGTGGGTGGCTGGGTGGCTGGGTGGCTGGGTGGCTGGGTGGTTGGGTGACTTGGTGGCTGGCTGGGTGGCTGTCTTGGTTGGTGGCTGGCTAGCTGCATGGGTGGCTGGGTGGCTGGATGGCTGGGTGGCTGGGTGGCTGGGTGGCTGGTTGGCTGGGTGGCTGGGTGGCTGGGTGCCTGAATGGCTGGGTGGCTGTCCGGCTGTGTGGGTGGATGGCTGGGTGGCTGGATGGCTGGGTCGTTGGGTGGGTGGGTGGGTGGCTGGCTGGCTGAGTGATTGATTTATTGGTTCATTTACTGATTGATTAACTGGTTGATTGTTAGAACATGGTGGTACATATCTTACATTATGTAGACAACTATGCACAATGTATAACGACTGCTGCATCAAAGAGCCTATTTTGATATTGATAAAATCAACATACGTCTTATTGTGCCACACTTAGCGATCGAGAAATCATATGGCCTTATTGCCTGCGTGTATTACCTGAACAACTGAGCGTTGTTAACAGGTGCTGTTTGTTCTCCTTTTCTGTCGTCTCTTCCAACCTCGCTACTTGTTTGTAGTGCCACCTTCTGTGTACGGTTCTCCCCCTCACTGTTCTTGCACTGGCGCCTCAAAACGTTGCCTACACGCGTTACCTGCATATTAATATTCCTTTGTCTAATTTTTAAGTTAACATCATTGCACTACCACTGCTTTTGTAAAGAACATTTAAAAAGTCAAAGTAGGCTGTGTTACATCCTCTCCCTATGAGGTGTAATTCACCGAGATATTCTAACGTTTTCGTTGAAGATGACCTGCAGCGATCTATTCATCGTGCACTGTCAGGATACGTTTGTGACGCCATTTACGTAGTTCGTCAGTCACGTGAACCTGTATCCGCTTGGTGGCGCTACTGGACTGTCGTGAGCAGATCCCATTTGCAAGATATAAATGTTTACTGAACAGTTATAACATCACAACAACATCAGTGTAACATTCACAATTTGTTTGACTAACGGGAATTCTTTGTATGTGCTTTGATTATGCTTTTCATACCCATGTTTACATAGCTGTTAACCATATTATGTAATCATTATACGTTGCAAAATTATAATAATTTTTGTTATGTTACTACTAAATCCATGAAATGCGCAAAGCCCATTAAACATACATACTACCCAAACATCATTAATACTGTACGCAGCGTAAATTGCTGTAGTTATGACAGTGTGGTCAATGCAAACAATCGTTTAGTTTACAAACATACACCACAGTATATTTATGGCCTAACTTCCCAAGTATGTTGAAACAGATTCAATGTCTTAATGACTCAGTTCATCGATTCGTTTCAGAAAGGACTGATGAAAGTCATACATGACGGTGCCGTTGACAAACAATTTATCTCACATATCTGATGCTAGAACACACAATTTGAAATGATAGCTGTTACCTAAATGCTGCAATCGAAGGATACATTTGAACCTGACCACTGACACAGCCACTGTAGAACATTAATTATATATATATATTATATTGATTGATGAAACAATCAACTGTGAAAATTGCTGTGACGGCTGAATATTATTTAGGAAGTGCTTAGGCCTACAGTGAAAAATACATATTGAAAGAAAATACAACTGCATGTCATAGAACAAGCATATGTATAATAAAAAAGTAGGCCTATTCTTGTGATATTTACAAGAATGTTTATGCTGCATTGTTTCGTTGAAAATGGCGGTAAATGGAAGAGACGTTCGAGATTGAGCGACCTTTTATAGCCTATGTGCATTTTTATATACACGTAATACTTAATAGCCTAAATTAAGAATATCACATGTGAGCGATATTTAAAAAAATTGTCAGTATCAGGAGACCAGTTACGCGAGAGAGAAAAAGACAACAACAAATGCGTAACTAAAGTCGTTCAGCGTATATATTAAACCAGTATGTACGACGAGACAAACCATAAAAATGAGCAATAGATGTGTACGACGGTGACGGTGTAGCATGAAACCACTCCCACTTTTGTTCGCGTTCAAGTCCGTGACAAACGGTGAGTGTGCACTTTGGTCGCGCTGGCAGACTGACACTGTCACTTTTGTGGCTGTGCTGTCAGGCGAACTTGGTTTGAGCGAGCGGCTCGGCAGTGGACGTGTACGGCTGCTCGTGTGACCTCGTCTAAGGTGGTATGTACGGCGCAGCACTTGGGTTGCTACACTCTATACATTAACAATTATACTGATGCTTTCGAGAAAACACAGTGGTGTGGCTGCTATTGTAGAACATGGTCACCAACCTTTTTGAAAGGAGTGTCAAGCTGTCAACGCATGCATGACAACTTCGAAAACGTTTCCGAGACGTTCCTTTGTGTAGACTACTATTTGGAGAATTGTAGGTCAACGAGGCCTACACAATAAAGCACGAAACACTGCAGTGCTGGTCTAGGACACATTGCAATCAGGCAATTATGAGTTCAGATATACAGACAGGCGTACAGGCGTACAGGCGTACAGGCGTACAGACAGACAGACAGACAGACAGACAACTGTTAGTAATTAGTTCTTTTTATGGATGGACACGTGAGTAATGGCACACTTGGCTGACCAAATAAACCATCTTGACAGCGTACCGTTGAATCGCTATAGCCAGAAACTGTCATTATCGGGATACGATGTCTCAGGCCCGTACAGCTTTGAGGCTTGACACTGACACTGGCACGGGCACGGGCACGGGCACGGGCACGGGCACGGACACGGACACCGACACGGACACGGACACACATCGTATCACGCAGCACATGTGCAGACTGTGGTGTACCAAGCATGCATGTGGTGTACCATGCATGTTACTGTTGACATTTTAAATATTCCATAGCATTTCTAGACATTGATCTAAATATTTTAAATATTTAATATTTTATCTTGCCTTATTTTGTATACATATATATTGTTTTTATCGTATTTATTTATGTATACGAGCGTTAAGTATGTCTTTTGCATGAAAATAGAGTAATAATTACTTTAAGTTTTTTTAGTCATCGACTTTACTTTATCCACACTGATAAATTATAAAAAGTGAACAATTGCATTTTCATGGGCCTGACCACCGGGTATGAACTTGTGGACAACGACACACCGCCCTGTTTACATGTGAGCGCCCGTGTTGCAGCAGCCGCTTTCTGCCCTACACACAAACCGCCGTGTGCGTTTAATTTATTCATGACATCAAAAGCGCAACCCCGAATTACACTAGTTAGTATGCGCTATTGTAAATACATCTTTAGTTGCGTTGATGTCAACACACAGCTAGTCACAGGCTATGTTTTGTTATCACCCTGTACCGTGTGACATCAGCCTCATCTTACGCGGTATGCTCAGGTGGTTCAGTACGACGCCAGGTAGTTGTTGGCCCTTGTTGTTGTTGGCGTACAACGTGTTATCGACCTGTATGCCCATATCAGCGTTGACGTTGACGATGATGTTGACATACAACATGGCATCTCGTGCATATCCTATATCAGCGAAGATGTTGATAAATAACGTGTCATCGACGTGTATACCCTATTTCAGTGGTGATATTGACGTACAACATGTCATCGACCAGTATGCCCTATATCAGCGGTTATGTTGACGTATAACGTGTCACCGACCTTTATATTTTATATAAGCGAAGATGGTGACGTACGGTGTGTCATCAACTCCTATTCCCTATATCAACGGTGATGTTGATGTACAATGTGTCATTCATCAATCTGTGTACCCTATATCAGCAAAAAAATGTTAATTGACGTACAACGTGTCATTGACTTGTATACTATATATATATATATATATATATATATATATATATATATATAAAGGCTAGATAAGACACTAGACGAAAACCAGCCACAAGAGCAAGTTGGATTCAGAAGCAGATACTCAACGACAGACCACATCCACGTCGTAAACCAACTGAAGTAAAATTGCAGAGAATATTATAATATCCCAGTCAGAATAGCATTCGTCGATTACGAGAAAGCCTTCGACTCAGTGCAAACTCAAGCAATACTGACCTCGCTTCAAGAACAGGGATAGAAGTTGTGTACATCAGACTCTTGAAGGAAACCTACACCAATAGCTCGATAACAGTCCACACACACAAAGAAAGCAACAAGATAGGAGAGAACAGGAGAGGAGTACGACAGGGAGATACCATATCGTCCAAGCTGTTTATAGCCGCACTCGAAAGCATATTCTGACGACTGACTTGCGAAACCTGAGGCTTGAAGATAGACGGCGAATATCTTAGTCATCTTCGCTTCATCGACGACATACTCATATGCGCTAATACAACATATAAATTATAACAAATTAGGAATTAGCTGATGAAATTGAAAACCAGGGTCTGAAGATGAACTAGTCAAAGATAAAGATGATGCTGGAAAACGACACACCAATATAATGTCAACAACACTCAGACCGAGAACGTTGAAACCTACGTCTACTTGGGACAGAGATACACCAGAAACAAAGTTTCAAAGAAGAATCGCGGCCGAGTGGACAGCGTTCGCCAAGCACCGCGACATCTTCAAGGGTAACATTAGAACATGCTTGAAGAGACAAGTCTATAACTCATACGTAGTTCCAGCAATGACATACGGCGCGGTAACATGGACACTCACTACCAAAACACAGAACAAGCTAGCAGCCGTACAAACAAAAATGGAAAGGAGTGTGTTAAACATCACATACCGGGACAGAAAAACAAACATCTGTTTAAGAGAAAAGACAAAGGTCACAGACGTGATTGAACAAGTCAGGAGACAGAAGTGGACCTGGGCAGGGCACGTCAGCAGGATACGAGATAACCGATGGACACTGGGTATGGAAACTCTACGAAAGGAAAAGACCTAGAGGATGGCCGGCGAAACGAATGAGACGACTACTGGAAGGGTACCATACGTATACTCTATATCAGCGGTGGTGTTGACGTACAACGTGTCATCGACCTGTATACCTTATACCAGCGGTGATGTTGACGTACATCGTGTCATCGACCTGTATACCTTATATCAGCGGTGATGTTGACGTACATCGTGTCATCGACCTGTATACCTTATATCAGCGGTGATGTTGACGTACATCGTGTCATCGACCTGTATGCCTTATATCAGCGGTGATGTTGACGTACATCGTGTCATCGACCTGTATACCTTATATCAGCGGTGATGTTGACGTACATCGTGTCATCGACCTGTATACCTTATATCAGCGGTGATGTTGACGTACATCGTGTCAACGACCTGTACACCTTATATCAGCGGTGATGTTGACGTAGTTTGTATACTATGGTCTTATAAGGTCTCTTTGAACTAATCGGCCTTTTTCAGAACGTTTACGCCAAGTAAATTTTTCCGTGCTTTGACACAGTCACCCGATGAAAACATGACCGGATGATCAAGTCTTAAATATTCAAATACATTAAGATTTTAGTAGGCCTACTTAAAATAAGTCATCCAAGTATGTCATAGATACAAAATGTCATATATCAATAAAGATTGTCTCTGTTAATTCGATACAGTTATCATATTTA
>OZ024857.1:35411240-35611240 GCA_964017155.1 Oasisia sp. SBJ-2009 | reverse complement strand
GTTTATTAATAAGATAGATAAAGATAAATTTATTATGTGGCACCATGACATAACCGCGCGACATACCTGATGTATCCAAGCTGCTTAGTTTCTACTAAAGTGTCAAATGTATGCAGTTATGTTTGCGCTAGGAAACGTAACGTTGCTGTAGTAATGTCATTTACGTATTAAACCACAATCAACAGTGAAGCCAAAGACTTCGTTTGACAAAGGACACAGGGTTAACAAGATACATTAACCCTGGGACACACTGAAACAATATTACGCAATTTTCAAACGTTTTAACGCTGGAGATTGCCTTTTTCAAGAAGCGATATTTAATTATGCAATCTAATTTATTTATAGTGGTGGGGCTGAGACCTCAGGTGTACCCAGTTCCATCAGTTCTCCGTCGGTGACTGTGTCTACCTCCGCTGGATCACTCGGGTAGTTCCTTATAACATACGAGAAGCCTGACACGTGTAGGGTATTTATCGTATCCGAAGTGTTATAGAGTAATCTCTGAACAATTGGTGTCCGTTGCACAGCAGTCTAGGGGGACAGTGCTAACATAAAACATAAGTTGTTATTTTAAACTGTTGTGTTTATGGTAGAGTAGACTGGGGTGATGCGGCCTCTTGTATACAATGACCTCCCATCACGTACACAAAATAATAACACTATCATTCAACTTGCATGTCTTGTCAATGAAACCTTAGGGCACAATAGGCTGTATTTTGTATAAAATCTGAACACGGAATTTCGAGGATATAGACGCTACAGAATATAATTATATTATTATTATATTGCGCATGCTGTCTTCCCATATATATATATATATATATATATATATATATATATATATATAATATGATCCTTCTGATACCTTCATAATATGAAATAAATATATTAACATCGCATAATTAAAATATACTAGCTTGCCAAGTAGAATGCAAACCCAATACTTGTTACGAAATTAATATTCAGAAACGTGATACAGGTTGGAAAATGTGTATTACATGTTGAATATAATTAACATTTAGCAACTAGAAAACCTTAATACATTATTGTTTGTATACATACTATACATTGCATTGCCAAATAAATATTCCAACGGAAAACGCGAATGTAATCTTACAGGCCGTATTGCCCAAATGGAGGACCGGTGTGCTTCATGTCAAATGCAAAACGCTTGTTTTGTTCAAAAGTCATCTTAACATAGCTTCATATGGGCTTTCAAAACAGAAAACCCAAGTCACACAAAGCGTAACCATATATTCGTTCAACACAACTGTATTATACTTGACTGGCCAGATGAATATATTTTTTTGGTTTTGGGTAGCGCACATATTTATATTGCAAAGGTGGCAATAAGTACCCATACAAAGGTGGCAATAAGTACCCATATAGGAAAGTCTTCACTGAACGGAGAAGTCGGCCAGCACCTCCCACCAGTCCTGCTCCCTCTTCACATAGGTCATGTGACACAACCGTCACGCTAGTCTGCATAAAAAGGACGCGGGAGGCGACCGAAAAATTCAGGGAAACAAAACAAGTTTCTTGATAGATAAACGTATCATAGTTATACTACATTAGTTCCGTAATGATCCAATAGATATCTTATTTTATTGTATGTTTTCACACACAATTACTCACGTCTGCTCTACCCAAGACAGATTTGTAAGAGTTCTGAGACAGTAAAGAATATCTTATATAATGATTATATATTATCTCTCATTTACGTGACGCATACAATGTATAGTTTACGAACAATTCCTATTCATGTTATTTATCTGCAGGTGAAGCAGACGCGATGGAGAAACTACACATCCTCATGGGGCTCATGGCGAACTTAGAACAGTTCTCAGATATGAAAATAGGCCCGGCTTCCAATGGAAAGGACAAACAAGCCGCATCTACACCCAGTAACGGCAATGGCAATGGCAACCAGCCGCAACGGAATCCCGACTCTTCTGCAGACGCTGGTGATCGGGGGAGCCTTGTAGAAAACACATCCCCGTGTCTTGTAGCCATGATGGGTTCAAGTATCGGTTGGTTGCAGGTGTGTAAATTGTACTGCTTGTCCATCTCACGTGCTGTCTACAGGACACCAGCTTGTCCATCTCACGTGCTGTCTACAGGACACCAGCTTGTCCATCTCACGTTCTGTATACAGGACACCAGCTTGTCCAGTCTCACGTCCTGTCTACAGGACACTAGTTTGTCCATCTCACGTCCAGTCTACAGGACACCAGCTTGTCCATCTCACTCCCTGTCTACAGGACACCAGCTTGTCCAGTCTCACTTCCTGTCTACAGGACACTAGCTTGTCCATCTCACGTCCTGTCTACAGGACAACAGCTTGTCCATCTCACGTCCTGTCTACGGGACACCAGCTTGTCCAGTCTCACGTCCTGTCTACAGGACAACAGCATGTCCATCTCACGTCATATCTACAGGACACCAGCATGTCCATCTCACGTCCTGTCTACAGGACACCAGCTTGTTCAGACTCACGTCCTGTATACAGGACACCAGCTTGTCCATCTCACTTCCTGTCTACGGGACACCAGCTTGTCCATCTCAAGTCCTGTCTGCAGGACACCAACTTGTCCATTTCACGTCCTGTCTACGGGACACCAGCTTGTCCAGTCTCACGTCCTGTCTACGGGACACCAGCTTGTCCAGTCTCACGTCCTGTCTACAGAACACCAGCTTGTCCAGTCGCACGTCCTGTGCACAGGACACCAGCTTGTCCAGTCTCACGTCCTGTCTACGGGACACCAGGTTGTCGAGTCTCACTTCCTGTCTGCAGGACACCAGCTTGTCCATCTCACGTCCTGTCTACAGGACACTAGCTTGTCCATCTCACATCCTGTCTACAGGACACCAGCTTGTCCATCTCACGTCCTGTCTACAGGACACCAGCTTGTCCAGTCTCACTTCCTGTCTACGGGACACCAGCTTGTCCATCTCACGTCCTGTGTACAGGACACCAGCTTGTCCATCTCACGTCCTGTCTACGGGACACCAGGTTGTCCAGTCTCACGTCCTGTCTACAAGACACCAGGTTGTCCAGTCTCACGTCCTGTCTACGGGACACCAGGTTGTCCAGTCTCACGTCCTGTCTACAGGACACCAGCTTGTCCAGGCTCACGTCCTGTCTACAGGACACCAGCTTCTTGTTCTTCGTTGTGTTTTGTTTAAAATGGTATATATGACTACAACATTCTACATAGTTTCATTTTTTATTTTCATTGTATTGTTTCCCAGTCCTGTTAAAGCAATACTTTTACAATGTTAAACTCCGTAATGGTCAAAATTTTGTATTAATCCTGCTAGAATAATTATTTTATGTAATTATATGCTTTACATGTGTGTTTTATTAATCACTTATGACCTTGAAAACATATCGAAAAAACTGAAAGTACGCGGAGTTTCTAGTTTAAGCTTCCCCTATACTATCCGTAAACGGCATGGTCATGAATAGTAGGTTCAGTTGGACAGACTTCGCTTTTATTCTACGTTCTTATCCTGCTTAAAGTCAACGGTCATGGCGTGGTTCGCTGCGAGTGCGTGATTATTCATTATAATCGGGCTGCATAATTAATCACCCACGTGGCAGCCAGTTCAAAGTGAGTAAACACAGTTATGGATGGACTTGTTGCGCATACAGCTTCCAAGTCTTTATGCAGATGATACTCAAATTTATATATCATTATCCACTTCAGATGCAAGTAGTTCTTTACAGCAGCTTAGAACTTGTATTGATGACATTTTTTGCTGGATGACTGAGAGTAGATTGAAGCTGAATGCTGATAAAACTGAGTTTCTTATTATTGATACACACCGGCAGCGTGACAAAATTAAGACTCTTTTTCCTATACCCTTACTTAATCAGCATGTTATGCCTGCAGTTTCGACTAGGAATTTGGGAGTAATTTTTGATGATAAATTAAATTTTAGAGAACACATTTCTCAAATTTGTCGAACATGTTTTTACCACATTCGTGATTTGCGGCGTATTCGTCGATATTTGCCTGTTTCTGTTGCAAAGACTATTGCAACTGCATTAGTTACTAGTAGATTAGACTATTGTAATTCACTTTTTCATAATATTGCTATTAAGGATATCACAAAACTACAACGTGTTCAAAATTGCTTAGCAAGGGTGGTGACTAGGTCTCCACGCTTTACTCCTTCTAAGCCGCTTCTAAAGTCTCTGCATTGGCTGCCTGTCCAATATCGTATAATGTTTAAGATGTGTACCATTAATTACCAGGCACTTTCTTCTAAGCAGCCATCGTATTTACATACTTTGCTTACTCCTATAAGAAAACCTATTCAACTTCGGTCATCTACTTCTGATTTACTCTTTGTACCAAAGGTCAATACTAATATGGGGACCAGGGCTTTTGCTGTGGGTGCGCCTACTCTATGGAATATGCTTCCTTCTAGCGTGAAATCAGTTGAAAATATTGCTAAATTCCGTCGTCATTTAAAAACATATCTGTACAATCTGGCCTATCCACCATAGCTCCCTGGCGCATCAATCAATCTGATGACAACTTGATTTGTTTACCGACTATGAGATCGATTAATCCTTTTTGTTTTGATGCGCCTCTGAGCTTGGTTTCTAAGGATATAGGCGCAATAGAAGTTAACTAATTATTATTATTATTATTACTAAGTTATGCATAGATTTGCAAATCAAGGTAGCAGAGAAAATACGTATGCGAAATTGTCGTGTTATGGTACAGTACATATCAAATGCATATTTATATCAAAACTGTTTTAATATTTCTATTCAAAGGCCGACTAAGATCCTCTAACCGCACCAGTCTTGAGGCGCAACAAACACATTTAACCGCACTCGCCTTGAGGCGCATCAAACACTTTCAACTGCACTCGCCTTGAGGCGCAACAAACACTTTTAACTGCACTCGCCTTGAGGCGCATCAAACACTTTCAACTGCACTCGCCTTGAAGCGCATCAAACACTTTCAACTACACTCGTCTTGAAGCACACCAAAAACTTTCAACTGCACTTGCCTTGAGGCGCATCAAACACTTTCAACTGCACTCGCCTTGATGCGCATCAAACACTGTCAACTGCACTCGCCTTGAGGCGCATCAAACACTGTCAACTGCACCCGCCTTGAGGCGCATCAAACACTTTCAACTGCATCCTTGAGGCGCAACAAAACATCATTCTAATTGCATCCTTTTTCGAGATATTGGAAGCTAAAATCAACCCAGGTCCCCATCATTGTATGGAGGGAGTTGTAAAGCATATGGTCTCAAAACATATGCGCAGCAATGTTGCTGAATTAAATCCAAATTATCTTGGTGTGTTTCAGATCGGAGGACCTGGCTTAATCACAGCCGTGGACATGTCCGCCACGGGCGGCTGCACATTCGTTGGCCTGGGACGACTTCTCACTCGCAGCAATAAGGTACAATAGCAACTCAAGATCAGGAATCCCCAAATCAACCTTGGTCCGACCTTAGACATTGACTTCTATAGCCAAGAATAGAGGCTTTTGTAACCCGATGTTTTGTCAAGCATACGGGCCTTCACGCGCGCGCACACACACGCACACACACACACGGACGCACGCACGCACACACACGTGCGCGTACGCATACACAGTGATGTGCTCGCAGGAGACGCGGTAGTTCAGTGATTAGAACATTGTACTCTCAATCTAGAGAACCCGTTTTCGAATCCTGCATGTCGTGTCGCGACTTTAGCAAGTTTTTCGTTCACACCTCTTTGCTCTAGTTCACTCACCTGTATGGAGGAATCCTGGCTGTGAACAGTGGTAGTCATTTGTGTTCAAACTGTCTTAGCGCATTAATTGCAGTGCAGCAGAAGGCTTCCCAGATAAGTCGAGATATGTTCAATTGAACAAGATACTGCGCTATATAGGAACTTACTTGACATTTTGTTACATGCACATACTTGTGGTTGCTTGCAGACGTTCTTGGAACTCATCGATTTAGCGAAGCAAGGCGACCAGAGAAAGGTCGATATATGTGGCAACGATTTGAAGCCGGACGTTGATCAGGGCGATGTTTATACAGCAATCGCCACGGATTTATCTGTATGCCATTTTGGTAAAGCTTTGACTAACCCCGAAAGTACGTGGTCAATTTTTTTTCTTATGAATATGCATTGCTTAATAAGTAGTTTATACTTCACATAGGTTGAATTAATACTAAGTTAGAGTTATTGTTGGGGTACCACAGAGGACATAGAAATAGCTGCCAACGCTTCTAACGATTTTGATAAATCTGGGATACTAGTTAAGTCACGACAGCGATACGCGTTGGTGGGATCCCGATGACGAACGAACTTAAACGTGCAACTAATATTACGTGGCAGTTCGTAGCCATAGTCAGATATACGCGTTTAGCTTCGTTCCAAGGCTACAACCAGTAAAAGAGTAATGCAAATATTTTCCTATCAACCAACACAGGCGAATTCAAAGACGCGGACCTGCTGGCCAGTTTACTCAAAACGATCTGCACCGACCTCATCCGGGCAACTCGCCTAAACGCCCAAGTCAACCAGATCGAGAAGGTCTACATAGCTGGCAACTTCGTCAACAACGACCACGTCAGAAGAATCATGACTCAAGAAATAATCGTCAGCAAGCATCTATCCAAACAACCGGTATTGTCTCGTTTGATTCATCCTTTATTGGATTAAGACACTGATATATTCACATATAAACGTAGCATTTGTAGGCTACACAATTTCCTAAAACTTGAAAGGTTATAGCAGATATAGAACACACACGCAGACATATGTATTTGTATATGTGTGTGTGTATATATATATATATATATATATATATATATATATATACACGCACGCACGCACGGACGCACGCACACACACACATGAACAAACATACTTTGTACGTTTGACAAGTACGAACAAATGACTAATGATGACTGTCATAATGTTATTGTTGCAGAATCCGCCGGATATCCGGTTTCTGCGCCACGGTGGTTATATGGGCGCCATTGGTGCAATGATGGTCGATGCGAAGAAAACACTCAATCAATGATGAAACAATGAACAACGTCTACTAAAATAGAAATGATATGGAATAGCATATCGGTTGCCATAACACAGTGAAGACGAAGGCTGAGTAGAATTGCCTGATGAAATAAAAATAAAACGTCTACGCACATATGTCACTGCGCTTCACTTCAACCTAATGTTGATTCATTTAAAGATCGACTGTTATTGTTATTTAAGTATAATCCAGCTAGCTAGCTAACAGGCGTTCGTGCTTGTGTGCTTGCGCAAGTGCCTTGCGATATGTAAACTTAAACATTATACAGGCGCAGTATGTAATGTTGGAAACGTTAAAAAGAAGTAAAGTATTATTGTTATGTTGCAACCAGCATCTTCTGTTGTTTGGTATCTAATTTGTTCTGGTTAAATTATATTTACCACAACACAGTCATGCAGGTCAGATTTCATAATCACCAGTACACAATCATTACAACAGCAAGCATGTCTAAAGCACCGCGTATCCAGCCCGTCCATAGGCGCACACTTATGAAATGTCTAAACATGTCTTATGGTAATATTAGTATGTATTGTGTGTGTGTGTGTGTGTGTGTGTGTGTGTGTGTGTGTGTGTGCGTGCGTGCGTGTGTGTGTGTGAGTGCGTTCGTGTGTATGTGTGTGTGTGCATGCGTGCGTGCGCGCGTGTGTAAAGCCATCAAATTAAGAAACTAAGAGAGAAACCGAAAAACGACACAATACTATAATATAGAGACACGAACACATAGCCCCTGTACTATATATAGTATTATATACACATACAGCCAGCCACCATATTCCTCACGCTACATCTCCCAAGCCAAGAAACAGACACATATCAACACTTGACTTGGGTGATGAGGTGTTGACTTGGGTGATGAGGTGTTGCGTTCAACCAGTAATTTAGCAACGCGTATCGTTGCTGCTAATTCAATTTCATAAATTATGTAAATATAAAAACAACTGATAAATTACTTTGCTTCGTGCGATTCTAACTTAGTCAGGCAACTATTAGTTTGCATCACTGTGTTGATATATTAACAGCCATCACGCACAGTGAGAACTATGGCATTGTTGTTGCCCTGTCAGCTCTGGGGCTGCAGTCAGCTGGTTGCTTATCGCCAAGACAGAAGTGGATTCCTTCACACTGGAAAACCGAATCGTATTTGAATTAAGACAAATGTTGGCACTTGTGTAGAATTGGGACCATCTTAATGTTGATGTTATTACTATATATTTGCCCATATTGAATACGTAACCCTAACCCAAATGATAATAATTCATAATATCTAGACATATTTATGCTTTACAAATATTTCATTTTAAACACATTTTGAAACCCAAAATAGTGTTCCGAGTTGTGTCAGCCGCAAGTGTTACTTAGTTGTGCACATGGAATGAGCAATAAACAGTTTGTTTTTGCCGACGGCAAAAATGCGCTTATGACGCGCTGTTTATGGAACATAAATATGCATGGAACGATGTTAAATGATTGAATTAACGAAATGAAGTATCAAATATTGGCATGCGTACGTCCGAATTATATACTTGAGTGCCTATATTTCTTGCCGAAGGGTAGGACTGGGAAGGGTAGGAGCGGGAAGGGTAGGAGCGGGAAGGGTAGGACTCAGAAGGATAGTACTGGGAAGGGTAGGACTGGGAAGGGTAGGATTGGGAAGGGTAGGACTGGGAAGGGTACGACTGGGAAGGGTAGGACTGTGAAGGGTAGGACTGGGAAGGGTAGGACTGGGAAGGGTAGGACTGGGAAGGGTAGGACTGGGAAGGGTAGGACTGTGAAGGGTAGGACTGGGAAGGGTAGGACTGGGAAGGGTAGGACTGGGAAGGGTAGGACTGGGAAGGGTAGTACTGGGAAGGGTAGGACTGGGAAGGGTAGGACTGGGAAGGGTAGGACTGGGAAGGGTAGGACTGGGAAGGGTAGTACTGGGAAGGGTAGGACTGGGAAGGGTAGGACTGGGAAGGGTAGGACTGGGAAGGGTAGGACTGGGAAGGGTAGTACTGGGAAGGGTAGTACTGGGAAGGGTAGGACTGGGAAGGGTAGTACTGGGAAGGGTAGTACTGGGAAGGGTAGGACTGGGAAGGGTAGGACTGGGAAGGGTAATACTGGGAAGGGTAGGACTGGGAAGGGTACGACTGGGAAGGGTAGGACTGGGAAGGGTAATACTGGGAAGGGTAGGACTGGGAAGGGTAGGACTGGGAAGGGTAGGACTGGGAAGGGTAGGAATGAGAAGGATAGTACTGGGAAGGGTAGGACTAGGAAGGGTAGGACTGGGAAGGGTAGGACTGGGAAGGGTAGGACTGGGAAGGGTAGTACTGGGAAGGGTAGGGCTGGGAAGGGTAGGACTGGGAATGATGATCTAGCGAAATTGATCAAATGGTGTAAAAATGGCACATGCTATGTAAAATGCTGTGAAATGTAAATGTTTAAATATAGGAAATGGTACTGTTAAACAGTTTAAACGTCATCTAATTGTACCGCAAGGAAGATTTTCTTTGATTTCCTCCCTGATTATAACTGTATAGACAGTAACCGTAAGTCGATGGAACCCGTTCACCAGTAACACCAACAGACAGCAACCGTGAGTCGATGGAACTGTACACCAGTAACACTAACAGACAGCAACCGTGAGTCGATGGAACTGTACACCAGTAACACTAACAGACAGCAACCGTGAGTCGATGGAACTGTACACCACTAACACCAATAGACAGTAACCGTAAGTCGATGGAACTGTACACCGGTAACACCAACCGTGAGTCGATGGAACTGTACACCACTAACACCAATAGACAGCAACCGTGAGTCGATGGAACTGTACACCAGTAACACCATTAGACAGTAACCGTGGGTCAATGGAACTGTACACCACTAACACCATTAGACAGTAACCGTGGGTCGATGGAACTGTACACCAGTAATTCCAATAGCTTGATGCAAGGCAAGAAAAAAAAACTCCAAGACTGAGTTCATCTTACTTGGTAAATGTAATTCGCAACAATTGGCAAAATGCCCCAACGCGGCCATTGACTTCAGGGACAATGGGGTACATGCATTGAAGGTGTACGATATTTGGGCGCGTATTTTGATAAGAACATGTCTATGAAGAACAAGTCAAGTTCAAACGTATGCACAACTGTAAAAACGTTCGCCAATATGGAGTTCACTTTTAGGAGCGACACGTTGTTTGGAAAAATGTTAGGTTCCTAGTTAGATCAGAAATACAGCTAACAAATAAGATACTTAATGAGTAGAAAGTGCACGGTATGTAGGGGATATCGAGGCTAGTTGTAACACGGGCAAGTTGTAACAGAGGGCTTGCAGACAAAACTGGTAATTCAAATTATTCTGCAAGACGACAACATGTTCATCAATAGATTTGAGCATGTCATGTGTAATCGGCGGAATGAAATTAATATTGGGGGACGGCCATGAATCGGAGCTTCTGCGGAAATCCGTGATATTTTACGATTTCTTTTTCAGAGCTCTTGAAACTCTTCGTAATACGCGATTTCCATCTCCTCTGGGGGCGCCATAAAACCTTGAACTCCAGTTAGCGTGAAAAGGAGCTATATATTTGTACCACAGGTTTAGTTTTATGACATGGGTTGCAATAATCCCTATATTATTGTAAAGACAGTTACACATTCAGTCTTTTAATATGTTCCTCGTGCATACAAGCTCTTTCCAGTTGTGCATAGTCTGGCCTACATATTGCAGTAAGAAAGGTGGTAGATGCAAACTCGAACGCCGTGTCTACACCACCTTGATTTCTATGGCCGTTTTATTGACTTATGTTTTTTAATGAATGAATGAATGAACGAACGAACGAACGAACGAACGAACGAACGAACGAACGAACGAACGAACGAACGAACGAACGAACGAACGAACGAACGAACGAACGAACGAACGAACGAACGAACGAACGAACGAACGAATGAAGTTTATTTTCATCTCGAAAAATACAAAGAAAGGTACACTTAGTATACAATAACATAAAACATTTATACATGAAAAATACGGTGTAGGCCTATTGTTTCGGCGCAAACTGCTAATTACGTATACAAATACTCATTGACAATAAACACCATTATTTAAATAGCATCATTAGCATGATTGCTATATATGAACCTAATAGCGCAACAAACGTTTAATGTCGCCTTGTTTGATCACGTGTGTGAAACGCCACGTGTCACGACCACTAGACCTCCGTGCACCTGGGGCCGAGGGTGAAGTCAGCGACGGCCTCGGGTCGTAAACGACACGTTGCATCAATTGGTAGTTGGCTAATTAGCAGCAAGACAAACTGACACAACCGCAGGCGCTGCTGTTGCCACCTGTCGTCAGTCGGCCGGGGCCGCCACAGAGTGCTGTCACTGCGGCCTCACTGCAGTGGACGCACGTCTTGTATCACTAGTGTCCAGCAACTACTCACACAACTGTGTGCGAATGTTGTGGAATAGTTGTATAGGTGAGTTGCATTTTAACCGATCTATACAGTACAATTGGATTGCTATTAAGTTTTACAATTACGATATTACTCGGATGGCTATATTGCTGTCCCAATTATATTGCGATAATTTCGTAAACATTGTTGTGCTATCGCGCGTAACTGGTAAATATATATTTAAAAAGGTTAAGGGAGGTGGTTGACTCTCCAGCAAGTTTAATTCTTTAATTGACGATTGTTAAATAAAGAAACTGTAAAATTGAAGATCTGTTTATATGCCATACGGTTCTGTTTATATGCCATACGGTTCTGCTGGACATTTGTTCTGACTCATAAAGTTCACTGGTAATCAATTCTCCAAAGCGTAAATGTATTCGAGTGTTGCCCCGCGAGTAGCTTCTTCTAATCACACCATCGGATCGCTTTTCCGCAGCAAGTCAGCTGCTTACCCACCTGACGTACTAGTGCAACTCTGACCACGTAATATAATATTGTGTAGATTATTAAAAAATGCGCACTTTCAGTGAAGTCATACTTTCTTGTTTCGATTCGGATCAGAAAACACGGTTAGTAACATCAAGCGTTACAATTGTATATGTGCTTTTACAAAAATGTTAACTGTTTACCTCCGCTGTTATTGCCACAATTTGGTCACTGTTTTAGTTCATGTCAACGATTTTTCGATGTCGAACCGTGTGAGAAGAATGACACATTTCAGTTGACGTTGCGGCTGGTGCTCAGATCCCAGCCATGAAGGTGACGCCTCTCATCCTGACGTCACTCCTGGTGTCTCTACATACCGGTAGGTGGTCATCGTAGCAGTGCCGCAGTACTGAGTTGTAAGAAATGTGTTACATAGCAGGAGCTTAATTTATTCACACACAGAGCACATAACCACTAAAGCGTCGTACTGTTGGAGAAGATTATCACATTTAAATATTTACATTGTATATTCTATCTTTAACAGTAAACAAAGTTAAATGTATAACTACCACAAGTACCCTTAGAAGCAATGGCGACTTATGGTTTGTTCCTATAGTGGGTGGTACCTCTGTCACGACGCAACTATCGGAACCTAACACCGGACAGCGTGATATGATCGGTATTGAATGCATTAATAACAATGCCGCGTCACTTGAATCTAGCAGCAATTGATTGTAGCTCCGGAAACAAGTTTGGATCGCTCAGTAGTTTAACTGTCTCACCACATAGCCTACTGTTTACATTGCGACGACCCGTACGGTATCATGCGATGCCTTCCCATGCTTCAGTACCGAGTTGGACATACCGACGAGTGTGTTACTACACGAACTGGTCGCAGTACCGTCAAGGGCGAGGCAAGTTCCTGCCCGAGGACGTGCCGTCGTCTTTGTGTTCGCACGTCGTCTACGCCTTCGCCTCGATGGAGGGCCACCGTCTGGCGCCCTTCGAGTGGAACGACGAAGATACTCCCTGGAGGAAAGGAATGTGAGGACCTGTGTCGAATTCCAGATAATATTTCCAGCAAAGAACGATATTTTTGTTGTAATTCGGATACCATAGTATGGCAGTAGCTTCGAATGTCAACCTTGAGACACGCCGATTGTCTGATACATAACTGCCGTTGTTGGTCTAATATTGGCCTGTGAACCTCCCGATCTTGGCCATATGTTGGCACCCAACATTGGCCAATCATAGCAACATATACTGGACCAGTATTGGCCCGAGTTAGAAATGCTGTCTAGGATACTGCACGACTGTTTCATATTTCATGTACGGCAGAAGTGTTATTATTAAATATAACATTTATAAGTCATTTGGGCATATAACGTCATCAGTAGACAGTTTTAGGCGTCCTTCGAGAATAGCTGATTCCAAAATGTGCCCACTGAAAAAGGAAACAACTGACCTCTAAATTATTTTGTGAAAAGGAGACAAACCTAAGTAACTGCCATAGTATTTGTTTCTACACTGAATAAACACCATCGTACAAAGTCGACGCCTCGGAGGAATGCATTTACTAGTTAAGAGTTAACATATTAATTTAAACTATCATATTTGTAACCTATTTTTGGGGCATTGTGCATCCGATACTTGCGCATTCTATTGAGTGTGTCTTCCTCCTGTCCTCTCCAGGTACACAAGGTTCAACGCGCTGAAGAACAACCAACCCGGACTGAAGACGCTACTCGGAGTCGGTGGCTGGACATTCGGCACCTCGCGCATGACAGCCATGTTAGAATCAAAATCGAATCGGCATCTGTTCATTTCAACAGCTATTTCTTTTCTCCGAAAGCGTGGCTTCGACGGCCTCGATCTTGACTTTGAATACCCGGCATCCAGAGGAAGTCCGCCAGAGGACAAGGATAGATATGCTCAATTAGTACAGGTATTACGTTTTGTTTATTTTCATTATAGTGTGGCTGATTTTATAATAAATATACTAAAACTAATCAATTAATTATAAAATACATAGTTGATTATCAAGAAAACGCATTAAGGTGCTCACTTTTGAAATCTCATAAAATGATGTCTTGTCAAGCAGACCAACTAACGTGGCATAGTCCATGTGCAAGGAAAGTAAAAGAACTTACGAAGACGTCGTGGTGCCCACATATAATCCACAGCAACGCACAGGCTTTTTCCAAATGCATCTCACTGATCATATGACTGAATGGAATAACAATTATACTATTTATGCTTACCATGAATACGATCTTGTGCGTCAATCCTTGATACACTTGCCAAGTCCCCATATGATTGTGTTTTCTTAAATATATTCAATTATATACAAGGAATACATAATACAAAGTATTATATTCATTGAAATAATTCTTTACAGTTATACGGTTATTATTGTGTTGTTTTCTGCCATTACCGACGGCGTTGCTGCACCAACAAGTTGGTTTAATTACTCATTTCAACGACAGGAAATGCAGACGGCTTTTCATCAAGAATCACTTGCATCCGGTCGCAACAAATTGTTATTGACGGCCGCAGTGTCTGCTGGGAAGTCTAAGATCGACAGTGGCTACGACGTGCCCGTCATTGCAAAGTAAGTAAACACGTCAATAAAATATTACAGAATCAGAAACATGGCTTATTTTAAGATGACAGTTAACAAATACGGTACAATTCACGTTGCTCACCTCGTGTGTTACCCCGGTGTACATGTATGGATTAGAGATGACGGCACTGACAGAAAAGAACGTCCAGGTTTGCGTAAAGAACTGAACTGGATAAGAAGATTCGTGCGTGTGAAGAGAACGTATAAGAGAAGAATCGACAAACTGAGAGTAGATATTGGATTGGATTTTTTTAAAGGAATTGGTGAGGAGTAAGTTTAAATGGGCTGGACATGTGGAAAGAATGGGAAGGGAAAAATTGGCAAAGATAGCAGATGCCCAGAAAGTGGAAGAAACAAGGAGGCGAGGAAGACCGAGAATGCGATGGGAGGACGACTGTTTTAATCGATAGCTGGAAAGAATGGGAGGAGATTAGAATACAACAACAAAATATAGAATTAGTTGGAGACTGTTGATAGAGACTTAGAGAAAGAAAAGTGAGGAAAGAAATGACGAAGAAACAGCCAACCTCATCCGTGATGACAGGGATGCCAAAAGAAGAACAACAACGTAGCTGCGATAGTGTATACTATTCTATAAGCCTTTAAGGGACTGGTCTATTTACTTTATATTTAAAAGTTGATTTAATCATCGTCGAAACATTGTACGGACCTTGAGTTAACATATTATTCATTCGCAACTTAAACATGAGTGTCCTAAGATCAGATCCAGAGATCACAGATAAATGTAACGTAATAGTTCAAAATAGATTCAGTGCGCTGAATGACATTCAAGACGGGGACGACCAGTGGGCCGCAGTGACGGAGGCCGCAGACAAATCTATTCCTAGACATTGTACAAAGGCAAAGACAAAATTAATAACTGGCGATATTCTAAATTTGTTGGAAGAAAGGAGGAGAATCAACCAAAACCGTCATGGTTATGTAACAGTGAACAAAGATATAATGAGCCCTGTATTTTTTATCACAGCCTTGTGAGTTGCCTGACGAATAATATGACATAAATGAAACCCTTTTTAACAAAACAAACCAAACCAAACCAAACCAAACCAAACCAAACCAAACCAAACCAAACCAAACCAAACCAAACCAAACCAAACCAAACCAAACCAAACCAAACCAAACCAAACCAAACCAAACCAAACCAAACCAAACCAAACCAAACCAAACCAAACCAAACCAAACCAAACCAAACCAAACCAAACCAAACCAAACCAAACCAAACCAAACCAAACCAAACCAAACCAAACCAAACCAAACCAAACCAAACCAAACCAAACCAAACCAAACCAAAAAAATTGTTTATATGACTTTTGTCGAACCCGGACCCACCTCGATTTCGCCATTAAAACAATGTTTTTGCCTAAATTTGATACCTCCATGCGTGAAGTCCACGATTCAACATAATTCCAGGCATATTACGAAAATATTGCTTCACAATGTCCACTTTTGCACCAATCTATGCCGCTGCGGCCGTGCGCTGCCTCAATGAGCCATTCTATTACAGTAGCATATGTCGCCGATAACCAAGTCGCTCTTTTGAGCCTGAAAAGTGCGCTAATAGGCATTAGTTTAGTAATAGTAAATATATTATATGTTTTATATATGATCACGTTTAATGATGGAACTATACACACAGTGAAATGGAATTTAGGCAAAATATAGCGGTGAATTAGAAGTTTCAACAAAGGTATTAATATAAAATACTTAAGTACGATGTATAATTGTAGATATCTGGACTTCATTAATTTGATGTCGTATGACTTCCACGGAAAATGGGAAAAGAAGACTGGCCACAACAGTCCACTGTTTGCTCATGACTCCGACAAAGGCGACAGCCGCTTCCTCAATCTGGTAGGTGGCACCACCACAAAGGTCTCATGAGAGGTTTGTGATTGAACGGACGACAGACTGGCAATCACTGGTTGATTAATAACTGCTGTTAGACACCACATCGGTGAAAGAAGCCTGCTACATGTCAGACATGTCTGAAGCTCAAACGTGTGGAAGTATGTGTACATATGTATATCGTGCAGATGAATTGCATTCATGACATGAACAGTTTGTTTTTAAACGTTACACCTCATTCTCCTGAAGTGAACAGGCATTTATAAGACACAATAGATTAATTATGCACATCATAAATATAGTACACACTTGTCTACGGGAATATTAAAGCTTCGCCTTCAGCTGACGGAGACATCCGCTCATTCTGTATTTGCCGTGCAGGCGTTTGCTGCGACCTACTGGGTGAAGAAAGGTGTACCGCCGTCGTCTCTCAACATCGGCCTCGCTCTCTACGGCCGCACCTTCACACTGGTCGACTCCGCTCACTCGGCCGTCGGTTCTGCCGTCAGCGGCGCCGGCAGGGCAGGGCGCTTCACGGCCGAACCTGGCTACATGGCATACTACGAGGTAGGCGAGACATGACTGACTCTAGGCTACATGGCATACTACGAGGTAGGCGAGACATGACTGACTCTAGGCTACATGGCATACTACGAGGTAGGCGAGACGTGACTGACTCTTGGCTACATGGCATACTACGAGGTAGGCGAGACATGACTGACTCTAGGCTACATGGCATACTACGAGGTAGGCGAGACGTGACTGACTCTAGGCTACATGGCATACTACGAGGTAGGCGAGACATGACTGACTCTAGGCTACATGGCATACTACGAGGTAGGCAAGACATGACTGACTCTAGGCTACATGGCATACTACGAGGTAGGCGAGACGTGACTGACTCTAGGCTATATGGCATACTACGAGGTAGGCGAGACATGACTGACTCTAGGCTACATGGCATACGACGAGGTAGGCAAGACATTACTGACTCTAGGAATCACACGTGGCTCGCGTCTATTTCCGTTATCATTTGGAATCCTAAGGGATCATAAATATGTAATCATTATCTCGATTTGTGCTTGGGTGGAATGGATGTGGACACAAATTCCCTCTACATTTCTGTTATGTATATTTAATACTATGACTCTGGCAGCAAGGCTGTCCCACCTTGTCTCACTTTACATACAGACCTTTTATACGGAAGACTGAACAGTGGTTACTTGTTGACACATATGAGAAGGGATGTGCTGGGTGGTGGATTGTGCACACGTTGGTTAAGGGGTGTGTGGCACGGTTGTGAGGGAAAACACAGCGAAGACAGCTGAAGTCCTGAAAGTGGAAAACTTCGAAAAACGAAGATGGACCACGACTGAAATGGAATGACCGCATAAGGATAAATTTAGCGAGATTGGAGCAGGAGAGCGAGAGGTGGGGAAGTAGAGATGGATCATTGAAACAGCAATCTAACATATCACATAAATACCTATGTGTCAATTGGTTCAGCAGTATACAAATGATATTTTCGTGCCAATAATAAGAGTGTTGAACGTTGTATCAAATGATTAACGCGATATAGATCAAGCAAACTAAGAGAACCCGACGTGTATCTCGTGTACAGGTATTTGATGTTGTGTCCGGTAGGTCTGCGAACACTTACATGGCGGCGCCAGCGTGCACTGGCTGGGCGACCAACAGGTGCCGTACGCCGTGCACGGCGACCAGTGGATCGGCTACGACAACGAGAAGAGTCTCGCACTGAAGGTACGCTACTGTTCAGCTGCAGCGAGCCACGGTTGAAGCACGCTACGAGGACATCTCCACAGATGTACTCGAGCAAGTACGGTACAACTATAGGAAGCATTTGAAAACAAATGCGTGTTTCATAGACAAACACACGACACATAGTCATAGTTGAATAGGAACACATTGTCTTTTAATATCAACCCAATCGATGACTTGTTAATGGCGGAAACATTCACTTTCCCCATAGGCGTATTTACACGAATTCATATAATACGCCTTTACTTTCCGTGTCATACACAGCAAGTAAAAATAACGAATACCTATGTATTCTTTTACCGACAACCACGTGCAAAAGAAACACATGCAAAGTCGCGGCTAACGATGTCCATATTTCATACAAGTCATCCCATAATGTTGCACAACATTCGTTCGAAACAGTAACGCCAACAACACGCCGTCCACCATTAGTGATTACGTTCGTCAGGTTCAGTGGATCAAGGAGCAGGGCTTCGGTGGGATCATGGTGTGGGCACTAGACCTCGATGACTTCTCCAACTCGTGCGGTGGCGGTGCGTTCCCCCTACTCACAAGCATCAATGTCGCCCTGCTGCCGACAGGAGCGCGCCCAGCGACTCGCCTCAGAGTTAACTTAAAGATGGCCGCCGCTAATAGGCGACAGGGCGGGAATGTGAGGTAGGCTGCTACAGCAGTGCACACTTTCAATTCATAACTGGCATGGCTCACTTTTATACATGCAGAAGGAAACGTTGACATGTGGTAGTCATATTTAGTGGAAATTAATGCATTATTAATACATATTTTTTGTTTTGTATCCTTTTCTGGGGATATCTCTGACATCTCTCGGAAGCAATGCAAATAGTATCAAAATATTATTGAAACCTCTGCTGTGTAGGTATGTACTATGTAGAGTGCAGTGGCTCAGGGATAGAGCTTCGGATTCTCGACTAAGAGAATCCAGGTTCGAATCCTGTGCCGCAATGCAAAACCGTGGGCAGTGAATTGGCACAATGTAGAGTGAAAACTCTACATTGTTCCAACTCACTCAGCGGTATGAATGAGTACCTAGTGGATATTTGTACGAACAGCCTTCACGCATTATTTGCAGCGTGGCTGGATGCTTCCCAGGGAAGTTGAGATGGTGTTTAATTGAATAGGTCTGCCATGCAGTAAAATATAAAGCGCTCTGAGCAATCATGAGGACTGAATACTGCATTATATCAGAACCTACCTTTTATATATGAACTGTCAACTGAACACCGGTTCGCGAATAATTAACCGTTCATGACATGACGCGTGCACACGGGGTCAGACATGAAAACTACAGAAGCAATGACTGTGTTTTCAGCAACAGGCGCCAGTATCCGGGACATGAGAGGCTGTTTGGAGTCGAGACCATTCACGCTCCAACCTTTCATACTTGGAAGGGAAGCCAAAGATTACTGGGGCCTAAAGCATATGAGTCCATTAAAACTGCCGTGGGTGAGTGTGACAGTTTTTTTATTTACATCTTGGAAGATTGACGTTAGGCCCTAACCTATCCAAACTCGTCAAATGTAGCAAGCAAATATAAATTATAAAACTTCGTCGTGAAAAGAGTCTGTGAGCATACTGATGATCACCTACAGGATGAATATCTTCAAACATCATACGGTGCACAGGTCTCCTACTGCCTAGTTACGGCCCCAGCTACATAGCTGGGTTCATTTGTTGTTTATCTAAACACAGTAGTCCCTATGAAGCACTACACCACTGAAACATGTATAGTGATACAAGATAATAAGGCATGAAAGTGTAACAACATGTTATTGTAATTGAAATTGGTAAATAATTGGACATACAAGGCACGACAACCTATTTATTCAATACGTATGAAACGTTGCTATACAAACACAGTAGCTGAAGATGAAGAGGTTCGACGCTAAGTGAAGAACAGAACACAATCGTACGAATGTATCACATATTTATCATTTTATAGAATAAAACGTAACATTTTAAATATCCCTGCATTTAATTTAAAAGTCTTTTCTACAAAATGTGTACAAAACCTATTGAAATTGATTTATGTTTTACCAGTATAATTTGTAACCATTATATTATATGCAAGATGTATTTTAGTATATTTGCTCAAACCACTTAACAGTAGTTTCGAACATCCCCTTACACTGCAACTAAACGTCTACATGAAACCTTTAATATTATGTTTCATATACACATCTTTGCATCAATTTCAGACGAATCAGCCAACCCTTGTCGTGCCAGACCCGACGGCTATTACGCCGACGGAGACCACTGCAGGAGGTTTTACCGCTGCCTCGGCCACAGCACGCAGCGACGCATCTGCCTGCGCGGCTGGCACTTCAACGCCGCACGGCGGGTTTGTACGCTCGGTAACTGCGCCGTGTATCCCGACTACGGGAGCAGTGTAGACAGCAGCAGGAACAGCAACAGCAAGAGCAGCGGCGGCAACATGATCAGCCCCAAGTACAGCAAGAACTCGGACCTCATATGGGAAGGATCCGGCGACAGCGGCGACGACTTCATCCCAGGCCTTGTCGGGCCTGACGGCAACTTCCTGCTGGAGAAACCAAAGATGACGTCAGCGGCGGGCGAGGAGAAGAAGGGCGATGTGCAGGAAGCGACATCGCTTGCGGTCAGCGCCAGGCGCGGGCAGTCGACGCAGATTGACGCTGGGTTCGACAATGAGCTGTCGTACGACGAGTTCTTTTCCGACGACCCACGTAAAGTGTCTTATGCGTATAACGAGGAAGACAGTTTGGACATAGAAGACCAGCTTCTTATGGATTACCTTGTGTACAATTTAGGCGTGCTGCCGGTTCAGTGATAAAACAGTTATGCATACACAACACGCACAGAACATTCTGAATTTATAAAACTCGTGCGGCGCAAGTATACTGTGTTGGTAATAAGTTGTTGAATCTCTTACCTGTCTTCCACGGTCATAATTATCGACGGCTTACGGTCTGCAACAAGGACATTGAAAAATAGTAAACATGTTCTAGCAATGGAGAAGACATACAACTAATAGGTCAGGAGAGAAAGGTAACAATTAATTAACGTCTAATATCAGTCATATCTCACACACCACTGTCAATATCAGACGTGTCATGTTTTGACAAAACAACAAAAGAAAACAATTATAGCAATCATTTATTTACGTATTTGATGTAGGTTTTTTGTATAAAAAAGTAAAGGAATAAATCAAATAAGCCCTGCTTTTTTCATTAGGAAAAAGAGATCGGCATTACTTTTGGTAGTGTCTAAAAGAACACATACCTTGTTCCACAAGTTCAGCTACAGTCCCGCTTCAAGCTGCCCGCTGGATCCGACGTTGCGTGGCAACGCGGCGTAAACTGCATTGTATGCCACGTCCTCTATAAAATACTATTTCGGATTTCCTATTACTTGAATCCGTTAACTCCAAAGATTTTCCCATATACTTGCAGTAGGTATATTACAAAAGTATCCGGTTTTGTACATATTGTTCTTTTTTGATGACGCAATTTTAATGACGTCACAAAAGGCACTATCTCAGGGCTAGTAGAAGAATACCGGGTCGAAGCATCGAATTGGCAGCAAGAAGATTGGAACCTTTTAAATTGACTTCTCCAGTGCCCAAGCTCTTGTATTTAGCTTTGAACAGTCATCTAATCGAGTTCACCAAAACACCTGTTATGATAAATTTCGGATAACCTGTTATTGTGTTCAAGATTATCGATCTTTTGTTGTCCATATATTCGAACGAGTTCATCTATTTAGGCGAGACTGTGAGTGTATGTGCATTGCGAAGGCAGTTTTGACATACACATAGGCAGTGTTGACTGCAGTACTTTTATTTTGTACATAAATAAATGTACATGTAACTCCCCTCAAAACTACAAAGAAATGAACATTGAAAAATAATTGTTTTAGTAAAAAGTAAAAGTAGCTTCCAAAGGTATTTGGAAGTTATACACTTCAGCTTTTTAAGTTCTACATTACAAAAGGCACAAGAATACGATACTAAGATAATAAGACTTTACACGAACGTTTACCCAATATACAATCACTGAAACAAAATAATTACTTTGTATGCAAACACGATTGCTACTGAAACAAAGATTGCTGTTGAAACAAAGAAGCGCAGCAGATTTACACTAAATGACCACTGTGGGCACCGCCGCAGAACAAGTGTAACAGAATTAATAAACAAACTTAGTGAGGACACACTTGAAAGACGCCGATTACAACATCGACTCACTTTTTACAAGATAAAACACAACCTCCTAAATATCACGTTACCGCAACACCTCATAACTCCATGATCCCGTACACGAAACAGCAATCCCAACAAGTACCAATCCTCGCACGCATCATCAGACTATAGCTTAACATTAGATACAAACAGACTTATTTTAATCTGCACACATTGTCACAATTGTTTTACACAGTTACTCGTTCACAGCTACTCGTTAAAGTTTTTATTATTTTCTTCCAAATTCACCTCCATGCACCCTTAGCATTGCGCACTGTACACGGGCCGTGTGGAGTCTACACACTTCTTCTAAGACCTAAATGTAACGCGTATATTCATTACACGTAAATCGTCCTAGGACCTCTATTATCGACGAACAATGGCTTCACGTAATCACGTATACACCTCATGTACACACACACGACCACGCCCGCGCGTACGCACGCACGCACGCACGCACGCACGCCCGCGCCCGCCCGCCCGCCCGCCCGCAGACACCGACACCGACACCGACACCGACACACACACACACACACACACACACACACACACACACACACACACACACACACACACACACACACACACACACACACACACACACACACACACACACACACACACACACACACACACACACACACACACACACACACACACACACACACACACACACACACACACACACACACACACACACACACACACACACACACACACACACACACACACACACACACACACACACACACACACACACACACACACACACACACACACACACACACACACACACACACACACACACACACACACACACACACACACACACACACACACACACACACACACACACACACACACACACACACACACACACACACACACACACACACACACACACACACACACACACACACACACACACACACACACACACACACACACACACACACACACACACACACACACACACACACACACACACACACACACACACACACACACACACACACACACACACACACACACACACACACACACACACACACACACACACACACACACACACATTTACTAGTGATCATGATCCGACCAGACAGCGGAATGGCGCTGAAGCTCCGTCTCAGGCATTCACAATTAATTTCGTTCTGGCGTTTATGATTATGTATGTCAGGAAAAGCAACGATTAAGACATTGGCGTAGCCTGGGGGAGGCATGGCCTCCAATCCCGGAAAGGTATAGGACGCTGTGGAACGAAGGACCAGTAACTGGCTGCCTGGTTCATAGAATCACACAGTACAGAGGATATAAGGATGCCTGTGTAAGACGTACCTCCCCAGGATTCATGCAGTTAGGAATGCTCCACATCTGTCGCTGGCTGCAGCCCAAGGGCAATAGTAGTCTCGTTTAACCGACTGTCGGTCGGCTGCGGATTGCGGAACTACGCCGAGAAGACAGTCTGGTAAGTCAGTGGGCTTTTGAAAATGTATTCGCGTGATCTATACATTGCTGCCACCTCACGGACACGGGCTAATCCTGCTGTAAATTTGAATTGTATTTCTATTTATTTTGTGTTAATATAAGTTTAGTTTTGAATAGTTTTTATAATACAGCATTATTTTATATTTTGATAAAAAGGTATCCTTATTTTATTTGTGTGTTATTCGTGTGGGGTTAAACAATGCTGCCACCTCACGGATACTGGTTAATCCTAATAATAATAATTTTATTTGTAAAGCGCCGTATATCCAGAAAACGTTTCTGCTCAGAGGCGCGTACATACAACATTTGTAACATATAAATGTATAAAATATGACTAATCAATTATAAATTCAAGTTGTTTAAATGAAAATAAATAATTAATTAAATATAGTTTCTAAAACTCATAGTGTATAAGATAAACTTATCAGCAATAAATAAATATATAAAATAAATAATTAATTATAAATATACATATATATATATATATATATAATAATATAGCAATAAATAAATATATAAAATAAATAATTATATATATATATATATATATATATATATATATATATATTAATAAGATATTAAAACAATACACTAAAATAGTTAGGGAAACTATAATTATGGTTAAAATAAATTCATTGTGACAAAAAACCTACACGTAATTTATAAATGTCTATATGACGCAGACTGTCTGGTAGGTCGTTCCACAGGTCGTTTCCATCCTCACGGATACTGGTTAATCCTGCCGTAATTCTTATTTTATAAACAACTGTAAATTGGAATATTTTTACTTATTTTTGTGTTAATATAAGTTCAATTTTGAATACTTTTCATAGGGTATCATTATCTTGTAAAAGTATATCGTTACTTTAATTTATATTTCATAGTTGGCCTGAGAAATGAAAACATATTGCTATGTTTTTTCCCGGGACTTTGCTATGTTTTTCATAGCAATTTTTGATGAGTTAACCCCAACTTTTTTCCCATGTCAAACCCTTGAGTGGTGGGGATGTCCGCTAGATGACGCTAGCTGTTAAAGTAGAGATGCCGCGCCGCAACATAAGTTTTTACTGTGTCTAATTATAGTTAGTGGTTGTTTTGTCCGGTAGATGACGCTGTCTAATATAGTGTTAGGATTATCCGCCAGTTGGGGGTTAGCGTCCAGCGTAGTGAGGTGGCAACCGAAAAGCCATCGCGGTGAAACGGTGAAAAGTTGTGAAATGATACAAAGTTCCATTTTACTACAAGTTACAAGACTAATTTAGTTAATTTTTTGGCAAATCCCACCTGTCTAACACAATGAAACGGTGAAACGTTACGAAATGGAACGAGGAATAGCACACACGGACACACGCGAATACACGCGATCAGTTACGGACACGTATGAACACATGCGAACACTTACGGACACATGCGAACACAAACGAACTCACGCGAATACACACGGCAACTTGTCGTGTCTGTATACTTGCAGTGTCTCTGAAATTGTCGTGTCTGTAAAACCCCGTGTCTGTAAACTTGTCGTGTTTGTAAGTTTTGTTTTGTTTTGTAAACATAACGTGTCTGCAAACTTACTGTTTTGTTTTGCTTTCTATTCTAAACATACGGTGTCTGTCAACTTGTCGTGCGTGTAAACTTGCAGTGTCTGTAAACTTGTATCTGTAAACTTACTTGTTGTGTCTGTAAACTTGATGTGTCTGTAAACTTGTTGTGTTTGTTGTAAGTTTTGTTTTTGTTTTATAAACATAACGTGTCTGTAAACTGACTGTTTTGTTTTGTATTTTTTCGTTTTGTGAACGTGACGTGTCTTTAAACTTACTGTTTTGTTTGCTTTGTTTTGTAAACTTACGGTGTTTATCAACTTGTCGTGTTACCCCAGAAGAAGTCAGTCCGTTTCCAGCTTCCACAACCGGAACAATACACTAGCTCCGGAAGACGAGTGAAACGCCCACAACGATTGGACCTGTAATTGTGTTCTAGTTTACACGAACATTATGGCTAATAGTTAGAATAATGATTTGATTTCTCTTACATACGGACATTAGTAAGTTAGTTATTTTGTCTTTATGTTTTGAAGAAAGAGGGATGTGATGGTATGCCAATGCAAGTGCATAGAACGACATATGCAGTCCAAGAGATCAGTCTTGGAAGATGACGAGACTCGAGGTCGATCAGTGTTATCCCTCTCTCTGCGTGTAATTGTAATAAAGTGATTTGTTCAGTACTTCTGGTGTCGAATCAGATATGTATGAATGCGAGATGAGTCGGACAATCCGACTACCCAGATGTCAGGCCAAGACGACACGTTTCATGGTGGCAGCTACGGTTGAATCCGGCGCTTTCGACATTCGTAAATAGGTCAACACGCACGCGGCACCGTCGAGTCGACGTTGGCCAGCTCCAATTTGTTCTCACTGAGTAAGTGATAGACATTGCCATTAATAGGCAGCCATGGGTGATCTGTCAGGTATAGAGCCGCCCCGCATGAACTGGTTAGCCACTGATTTACCCACGGAGTTTCGTTCATTCCGTCAATATTGCGAACTGATTTTCAGTGGGCCCTTTGCTGAAAAAGGGCAGAGTGAACGAGTGACCTACATCCTGCTATGGGTAGGACAGGAGGGTCGGCGAATGTACAATACGTGGGACCTCAGTGAAACTGATAAGAAAGACGTTGAGGTCATTTGGGCTAAATTCCAGGCTCTGATAGAACCCAAGTCTAATTACAGGCTGAGCCATTTTCATCTGCAAAAAATCAGGCAGTTGAGCTCTGAGACAGTTGACGAATTCATGACACGCTGCAAGACGCAGGCGCGTAAATGCAAGTTCCGCGATACTACAGAAACCGAGGAGAGGTAGATCGAACAGTTAGTAGTGGGTGTCCGGCACGGGAAAGTGCAAGAAAAGCTACTGTGCCGTGATGAGACACTAACACTTGACGCGGCGATGGACGTTGCTAGAACGCATGAAGCAACACTGGCCAACATGCAGCAGTTCTCAGGAGACGCTAGCAGCATCAGTCACGTCAGCCGGTCGCGGAGAACACATGAGCCAAGCGGACGTCGAGAGGGGGCACCTACGTGCGCAAAATGTGGACGTCATCATGCGCCCACAGATCGATGTCCAGCAGAGGGCAGTAGGTGTAACGCATGTGGGAAACTCAATCACTGGCAGCGAGTATGTCGGCAGGCTACAGGTTGGACGTCTGGCGCCGGAGGAAGACCACACTCTTCTGGGCGACCAAGATCCCGAGCTAGGTCAAGACGAAGGACCAACCGAGATGAGCGCCAACGAGGTGGTGTCCACTCCATCAGTCAAGACGCCAGATTCGATCAGCTCAGCGACAACTTCGAGCCGCTTGCTTCTAATACCGTCAACATCAACGCCGTCGAGAGGGACGAAGTATATGCGACTCTCAGGATCACGCTGAAAGACAGGCCTGACACCCCAGCGACACTTCGTGTCAAGGTCGACACAGGTGCGCAGGGTAACGTAATGCCGCTGAGAACGTTCCAGCGCATGTACCCGTCAAACATCGACACAGAAGGAATACCTGTGCGAGGCAGCCTTCAGCATCGAGACACGATCCTAACTGCCTACAACGGACAATTGATCCGGCAGTACGGTACTACGCGACTGAAGTGTGTGCATGAGACAACCACACACGAAGCAGAGTTCTTTGTTGCTGACACACCAGGTCCAGTGATCTTGGGACTACCTTCCTGCCGCAAGCTCAACTTGGTGACCTTGAACTGTGCAGTCAGCGAACATCCACCGCCGTTGAACTCGAAGGAAGATCTCCAGCGGCTGTATCCAGATTGTTTTAAGGGCATCGGCAAGTTCCGCGAAACGTTCCACATCACACTAGACCCTGCTGTGACCCCTGTCGTACATGCGCTCAGACGATGTCCGATCCACATCAAAGACGACGTGAGGAATGAGATCAACCAGATGGTAGAACTCGGGGTGATCGAGAAGGTCGAGGAGCCTACAAATTGGGTATCTAGCATCGTATACAGCAGGAAGTCGAACGGGAAGTTGCGCATCTGCTTGGATCCCAAAGACTTGAACACAGCTATCAAGCGTCCGCACTACCCAACACCGACCTTGGAGGAAATTACCCACAAGCTTGCTGGGTCAGTGATCTTCTCCAAGCTAGACGCACGTCACGGATACTGGTCCGTGCAGTTAGACGACGAGTCTAAGCGTCTGACAACGTTCAACAGTCCCTTCGGCTGGTACTGTTTCAGAAGACTACCGTTTGGCCTGAACCTCAGCCAAGACGTGTTCCAGGAGAGGATGGACTGCATCCTTGAGAAGTGCCCCGGAACGATAAGTATTGCTGATGACGTGGGTGTGTTCGGGAAGACAGAAGCCGAACACGACAAACATCTGCACAACTTGATGAGAGTAGCACTGCAGCATGGGCTGGTGTTCAACATTGATAAATGCGACATCAAACAGGCGAACATGAAGTTCTTCGGGTTGGAATTCAGCGCAGACAGCGTACGTCCAGACCCAGGCAAAGTCGCGGACATCCAGCGAATGAAAGAACCGCAAAATGTCGCACAACTTCAGGAATTTCTGGGCACAGCCACGTATATGTCGCCATTCATTCCAAACCTGTCGCAGCAAACAGTAACCCTGCGTGATCTAGTGAAGAAGGACGCCGAGTTCATCTGGGCGGAATCTCACAACGCAGCGTTTGAAGCGACGAAGTCTCTCATCTGTCGTGAAGTGACCCTTGCGTACTTCGACCCACAGGCTGAGAGTGTCATCCAGGTCGACGCCTCCAGCCGAGGACTCGGCGCCGTTCTCATTCAACACGGGAAGCCCATCGCGTTTGCCAGCAAGTCACTTAGTGATTGCGAACAGCGATACGCCAACATTGAACGTGAGATGCTCGCAGTCGTCTTCGGCTGCGAGAGGTTCCACATGTATGTCTACGGAAAATCGTTCGTTCTCGAGTCGGACCACAAACCTCTCGAGATGATCAACTTGAAGAACCTTGCAGCAGCACCGCAGAGATTACAGAGAATGTTCCTGCGAGTACAACCGTATGACTTTGTGTTACGCTACAAGCCAGGAAAGCAAATGATGCTGGCCGACGCCATGTCAAGACAACCGAGTAGCGAGTCGACGCAGATCGACCTTGACATACAAGTGTTATTCGTACAGTTTTCAACGCAGAAACTACAGTCGATCAGAGAGGCGACACAGGCCGACGATGAACTGTGTGCGCTGAGAGCCGTCATTGTGGATGGATGGCCAGATAGCCATCACCACCTAGCTGCACCGTTGCGACCCTACTGGTCATGCCGAGACGAGTTGGCAGTTGAGGACGGTCTTATCATGAAGGGCGACCGTCTGGTGATTCCCCTAAGTCTACAGGCGGAAGTGTTGAGCAAACTGCACGAGGCTCACCAGGGCATAGAGAAGACCCGGCTGCGAGCGAGGTCCTGTGTCTACTGGAAGTCGATCAACAAGGACATCGACGACATCGTGAGGAAGTGCGACGCATGTCAACGGTTACAGAAACGTCAGGCGCACGAGCCGCTGATGCAGCATGAGTTACCGACACGTCCGTGGCAGATCGTCGGCACAGACCTGTTTGCCATACGAGAGGACACGTATCTTCTCATCTGTGACTACTACTCGAAATTCCCTTTTGTCTACCGCATCGAGGGGAAGGTGACGAGTGACCGCATCATATCGAAGATGAGTGAGGTGTTTGCGGAGAATGGATCGCCAAGCAAGGTTGTGAGCGATAACGGTGGACACTATAGGCTTTTCGAAACTTCGCCGCCGAGTGGTGCTTCGACCACGTAACGTCCAGCCCACACTTCCCACAATCGAATGGATTCATCGAACGTCAAGTTCAGACGGTGAAGTATACCCTGAAGAAGGCAGCGATGTCGAGATCCAACCCGCAGAAAGCACTGCTCGCGTTGAGATCCACACCAATCGACAGCCACTTACCGTCACCGGCAGAGATGCTAAATGCCCGCAAGTACAAGTCGAACCTCCCCGTGATCATCAGAAATGAACACTGGTCGAAAGACGAAATCAGACGTCGTCTCGCCGAGAGGCAAGAAATCCAACGTCTTAACCATGATAAGCGAGCTATGCAACCACTTGCACCGCTAATACCCGGACAGGACGTTCGTGTGAGAGACACTCAGACAGACACCTGGCAACAGTTTATATTCATTACGCAATTAGTATAATTATTAGCATCTTAGTATGATATTTTTAAGACTGATGAGCTATGTTATTATAATTATTATTTTTAATCATATACTTTTTTATTTAATTTAATTTTTATTTTAGCATACTGAGGAATATTAAATGTAACTCTGCTATGTTATTTTATTATTTCATGCATAGGGTTATATTTATAAATGTGCGTGTATGTGTATATATAATATATATCTTAATAATATTTTAGCATCCATATATACACATAATTATTTTAATAATAATTTTATCTTAGCTACTATTTGAAGCGCCTGAGAGCTTAGCTACTATTTGAAGCTACTGAAGCGCCTGAGAGCAATACTATTGATTCGGGCACTATACAAATAAATTGTATTATTATTATTATTATTATATCAACTGATGTACAGCCGCGGTCGTACAACGTCTTGACTCCGACAGGCAATGTCCTTAGGCGTAACCGTCGTCACCTCCGTGAGACGACTGAACGACATACGTTCCAACAAGACAATGTGGATGATACAGACGACTTGGCGCGAAGAGACGACAGGCAAGTCGTACCACCTCCGTGTAACTCCGTGTTACCCCAGAAGAAGTCAGTCCGTTTCCAGCTTCCACAACCGGAACAATACACTAGCTCCGGAAGACGAGTGAAACGCCCACAACGATTGGACCTGTAATTGTGTTCTAGTTTACACGAACATTATGGCTAATAGTTAGAATAATGATTTGATTTCTCTTACATACGGACATTAGTAAGTTAGTTATTTTGTCTTTATGTTTTGAAGAAAGAGGGATGTGATGGTATGCCAATGCAAGTGCATAGAACGACATATGCAGTCCAAGAGATCAGTCTTGGAAGATGACGAGACTCGAGGTCGATCAGTGTTATCCCTCTCTCTGCGTGTAATTGTAATAAAGTGATTTGTTCAGTACTTCTGGTGTCGAATCAGATATGTATGAATGCGAGATGAGTCGGACAATCCGACTACACAGATGTCAGGCCAAGACGACACGTTTCAGCGTTCACTCGGAATGACCCTATAAGCTGTAGCTTCTCAACTCAATATTTATTTCCAGCATATGTAAAGCTGTGTAATAGCCAGCCAATGTTCTACAATGTTATTATATTACAGAGGCTAGCATACAAATTACACACTTAGATACCTGTCAGTTCATTAATTTACTGTATTGTTTCTCAGATATAACTGGTTTTAATATCATCAGTGTGCAAACATTGTTGAACAAAATGGTTATATTGTTTCTTATATATTATATATTTTTGTATGAGCAGCCTTCGGCCATTGCACACTAATTGCAGTGTGGCTGGATGCTTCCTAGAGAAGTTAAGATAGTGTTTGATTGATCAGGTCTGCCAGGGAAGTAGTGTTAAGTGTTTTGAGTAGTCCTGGGGATTGGCTACTGCGCTTAAACTTCGTCTTCACGTTTGCATTGACAATCGCGTTTCATAGAATCGTTATTAACATCGGTAAGCATCTTAAACTTTAAAAACAAATTTATTTGCCCGTATAATATTTATATATTTTATTTTCACGCACACGATTCTATCGAGAGACGATACATGTCACGTGACACAACGCCTACGCTAACCGGGTTAACAATGGTGAAACTTCTCAACTTTTGAATGGCTCAAAACGATATGCCATATGGCGTGCCCACGCACACCAATAATTTCTTTACCACATATTAAAATAAACATCCTAAATTACCCTAAACACAAAATACTGATACATAGACACTCCAATATTGCTTATCCCGACTTGTTTTGTGACGCACACGTGATTTCACCGAGACACGACCCATGTCAACGGTAAAACTTCACGCTGTTTGAATGGCTAAAAACCGCATGGCGCACCCGTGCATGTCAAAGATATTTCAGGACAGACTAATAAAAACCCTGTAGATTACATAAAACACAAAATATTTGAACATAGTATAACATAAATGTTGGTAGATTATTAATGAAGCACAGCTACGTCATCATATCGATGAAATGTAACTTAGTATTGGTCAAATTTTTAAAATAAAACGACGTAGATAAAGTTTGACTTACCGCCAAGATGGATTCTCCAACCGATGACGTCAACCATGAAAAAATGCGCGCGAATCAGAGTTAAAACAAAATGCTACCCAGGTCCAAGTAAACGACACGACGCTGCCGCGATACGGCTTTGCGCGCACGCAAATTCACCGCTGCAGCAGATTTTGTTAGAAGAGACTGCCTCGAGTGAGAACGCAGTGTTTATTTAAACTTATTATTTGATTATTACTATTACTACTGATTGAATGTTATGAAATAATGCTTATTAATAACATACTATTAGTAACTCGCAGTGCAGACGCAGCAGGACGAGTGCCATGATGAGACATTTTCTTTCTTCAGATAATCGACATTTAGAACATAGTGTTTATTTAAATTTATTATTTGATTATCATTATTAATATTGATTGGATATTATGAAATTATGTATATCAATAACATATTATTAGTGGTTATACAATATTAGAGTCGCCACCTAGTGGAGAGGTTATGTGCCACGTAAAGTGCGGTCTGTCGCTAGAACTTTGATGACAGTCGTGCCTCGCTCGAGAGAACACAGTGTTTATTTAAACGTATTATTGGATTATTACTATTACTACTGATTGAACATTATGAAATAATAAGACCTTTATTGCTTACTATTTAAATTAATGATTTTCCACAAGTCAGTAATATATTTAACTTCATTATGTATGCAGATGATACAACACTCTCTTGTACATTAAACCAATTTATCGAAATTACACAACATCAAAACAAAAGTGTAGAATTTTTAATAAATTACGAACTATGTAAAGTTATGGAATGCCTAAATATAAATAGATTGTTCTTAAACACTTAAATTTGATAATATAAACATCGAACAGGTGGATGAATTTAATTTTCTAGGATTAACTCTGGATACACATCTTACTTGGAAAAAACACATAAATAAAATAGCAAATAAATTTCCAGGATTACGGGCGTTTTTATACAAACTAAAGTATGTACTAACACTAGACATTAAACAACTGTTATACACTTCTCTAATCCTATCACATATTAATTATTGTATTACAGTTTGGGGATACAAAGGTAGCCGAATATTGAGAATAAAAAAAGGCAGTTCAGATAATAACATTGAACAGGTACAATTCACATACAGAACCACTTTTTAAAACACTCGAAATATTGAAAATAGATGATATATTAAAAGTGCAAGAACTAAAAAAATTATATAAATATAGGCATGGCATTTTGCCTGTTTATTTATTAAATTGGAATATTATACCCAATTACAATATGCACATTCATGATACTCACAAAGCAACAAATATACACACATCTATACAAGACATGAATTTGCCAAAAAAATGCCTTAAACACAACTTGCCCCATACTATAAATGATACTCCAGAAGTAGTTTTGGAAAAGATTATTATCCACAGTTTACATGGGTTTGCGTATTACTTAAAAACAAGTCTTTTGCAAAGATATCACAACGCATGTACAATATCTGATTGTTACGTATGTCAGATAAATCTTCAAAATCATTAGAATTCAAATATGCACATAGATGGATAAATGCAAACTAATGTTATATGTTCTTATGTATTGTAAGTATTGTCATTTCATTATTTCAGTTTGTACACGTGTTTTGGATAGATTAACACATATAGAGACAAACATCGTATTGAATGAATACAATTACTATAATGTGTAATAATCCGAGTGGCTCCTGTGATAGCGACTTTTTAGTCTTAGCAGGAGTCACTGACCCCAATTTCATATGTATTCTTAATTACTTATGGTGACATTTGTTCATGCGCATATTATTGCTATTATTTAATGTAATTGTTTTGGGGTCAAAACTAAAGATCTTGTTCTTGTTGCTATTGACAGTGTAAGTGCAGTACAGTGCTGTGCAGTACAGTGCTGTGCAGTACAGTGCTGTGCAGTACAGTGCTGTGCAGTACAGTGCTGTGCAGTACAGTGCTGTGCAGTACAGTGCTGTGCAGTACAGTGCTGTGCAGTACAGTGCTGTGCAGTACAGTGCTGTGCAGTACAGTGCTGTGCAGTACAGTGCTGTGCAGTACAGTGCAGTACAGTGCTGTGCAGTACAGTGCTGTGCAGTACAGTGCTGTGCAGTACAGTGCTGTGCAGTACAGTGCTGTGCAGTACAGTGCTGTACAGTGCTGTGCAGTACAGTGCTGTGCAGTACAGTGCTGTGCAGTACAGTGCTGTGCAGTACAGTGCTGTGCGGTTCATTGTGTTACTTTCTCTCGACTGTCGCTCTCCTCTGTAACATGTCCAATGATGGATGGTGGTTGGAACCAATTTGAAACAATGGATGTGTTTCTGGACTTTGCAAACTTTCCAAACTGATGTGTTCTCCCCTGTTTGGAGGCTGCCTAAGGACACAGTTGTGACGCTCGTGTGTGTGAATGGGTCGCCAAATCACTCACGGACACAGTTCAATTATCTCTTTTTATGTATGGTCTTTTTAAAGTCATGGTTTACATGTTTGGAAACAGCATAGGACTGTAGCGAATTACTGGTGCTTCGCTGAGTAACCATAACTAAGTTAGTGGTGGCTTATATCTTGTTCGTCCATCCATTTCAGGCTGGGACCATACATTGAACACAACATACATCACACGGTATAAATATCATAACACAAAGCAGGCATGAGCAGTCTGCACAATATGACTATTTAACAAGCAAACACCATTACTGCCATATCATGCAATTCCATAGTCAAGTATACAGAAGAATAGCTTTTGTGCAATAATTGCTGCATAGAAACATTATTCAAGTGAATCGGTCTGCTAGCAATGAAGTATGACCTGGACAGATTTGTATAAAAGAATGTGATAACAAAACGGTATGGAAGAACATTAACCCATCTACTCTGTAGTCGGATGTCAACTCTCCTGTGTGCATGTGTGTGAGTGCATGCATGTCACTGCGTGTGCACATGGTCGATAGGACCACCTTGTGTGTTCCAAAGGTAAGGAATTTAACCAATTCCACAATAAAGCTTCTCCCTGCCTACCTAATCTCCCTCTCCTTGTCTAGGCTGGACGCAACAACATGACTTAGAACAGGGGTTCCTACATCAACACTAGAATGAGGAGTAACAATAATTGAACCATGAAGGCATGAAAACATAGTTGCTAGTTAGGGTTTAGTTACGCCGCAAACACCAGTCCACAAAATAAATCAACATATTAGTTTAACTGGAAATGTATATTTACTTTGTGAAAAATATCTCTGTGCTGACAGATGGTATGGTAAATCATGGGGAAAAGGGAAACATATTAGAAACATAAATTTTGATTTCTCAGTGATGCTGGTGACAGAAAGGGAGTATTTCCTGACATTAACACTATTGTCACTGTTACGATGATGTTTGTGTGACGTTTGTGTAACACAATTGCCATTCAAATTTGTAGCCTGACAGTGAATCACCTTTGACTCTTAAAAACAATTTACAATGAAAAAAAACATAGTTGTTTTTATTATCCCAGGTAATTTAGAACTAATTTTGTAACCAACTGTATAGAAACTGACAATGGCGGTTAGTAGTAAACAATGTCAAGTGTGCTACCTCGTGTACTCAGGTCTCAGGTTATTTACTCCAAACAGCCCAATTTTGGGCTAACGCAGGAGTCACTGAGGATGGTCACTGCCAAATTGAGACGGGACCAGCATTAATGTGATTCTCCAATTCACGAGGGATACCCAGTCCCCAATGTTGAGGGCCAGATTTTTATATCACAACTGCCGATACTGGGGATCGAACCCGTGCCTACGGCGTGGCAGGCGGATGTGGTAACCACTACACCACCTCGCTCTCTCTCTCTCTCTCTCTCTCTCTCTCTCTCTCTCTCTCTCTCTCTCTCTCTCTCTATCTACATGTGCAGTGTGGGTTGTTTCTCTATTGTATCGTGATGATTTCTCTTCGGTAGTTTTGATAGGTTTTATTCAGGTTATCATATCCACACCAGTGCAGCCTGTATTTTATCACTCAGCTCGTATGTTTGGTCTGATGAAAACTGTATTGTGCTTCTCTTCTGAACTGCTTTGGATTTCGTTAGCTCTACTTAGTACCGTTGTTTTGTCATGTTTCTCATGACTGCAATTGATCTAGTTGGCAAATATAGGTGCCTGATTTTAGTGTGATATATAGTTTTAGGCATCCATTTGACTTAATACAGGTCCTGTTCATTCTCTTTCATTCCATGAATTATTAAATTAAGTAGTATCATTCCCTGTTCCCTTTCAGTTATGTGTTGTCACTACTTTAGCAAGTCATCAACTGTTGTCTGTTGTTGTTGTTGGATGCGTGAGGCAATGGATGCCTGAGGTTCTCCAGCTTACTCATGTACTGTTGTAAATTAAACTGACACAGAAAATCACTCGTATTAAAACACATTTCAGGAATGATCAAGTTCACATGTCCGACAGCATAAAGTAAATGTGCCAGGCACTGGCCAGTAAGTGGGACTACAGAGAGCTCAGTGGCCTCAGCAAGACACCATAACAGTTGCAGATAATGACACCAATGTGTATAATTAAAGAACTTCAGCTAAGCCCGACACTAGTTGGTGCCATTCATTCTTATAAAGCTTTATTGGAATGTTTAAGATAAAGTGTCTGGTAGATTATATTGTCCGACTACAGGCACATTTATCCTAGGTAGTACAACTATTTCAAAAGAATGCATATGTTTCAATCCTGGGTCTTTATTTTTGTGTACCAATTTCTTCAAGTGCAGACACTAAATACCACACCAACCTCTGAACAAAATAAACAGGTCAACATTTGTCCTCAACAGTAACTCACCAATATTTACAAGTTATCACAGATTACATCACCAGATCACAGTACAGTAAACAACTTACTCATTAAAATAATACCATACATAGTTACTTGGATCATTGCCCTAAAATAAATACGTACACTCTAAACAACTTTGGTTATTATCTCAGCTTCCCCTTTCACCAAACTGATACAGTTTGAAAATTAAACTACACTCACTTTGTGAACCAGTAGCAACAGGTTCAACCTGTCTGGACTCTGGAGGATCCAAACAGAGAACCATACAATTGAACTTTGACCAAAGTCCTGTACAAATCAGTGTGTTCCTTTGTTAGGCTGTATGTTAAAGTGACATTGACACTGACGAGTGGTGATGGTTCTGCCTAGAAAGTATATTCTGACAGCATGAAAGTGTGAGTGCCATATTAAAGGCAACGTTTCCCTTTGACAAATATATCTGCATAGGTGAGTTTGTTGTGAAGTAATGGGAGATCAAACTGATGCATCCAAAGAACACATGTTGTGACAGACGCCGTCAGAGTCAGGTAGTCACGACTCAAATCACTTAGATCACATTAATCCAAAACATACATAAAACAAATTTTTCCAGATAATGTACTTCAGCTTTTGTTCAGCTGTGTAGATTTATGTAGCTTACAGTCCGAACCATTGCTGGCTGATACCCTTGAGCAGCAAAATGTCAACAATATGCCCAAGTGAAACATTAACAAAGTCTTGCACTGGTAGTACGTCCTTTGAGTGTCATATATCTGTGTGGTGTGGAGACTGGAGACTGGTATCAACACAGTAAGGTTGTGACACCACTGACCACTTAAACCACAGGTGTGAACCAGTGTCCACAACAAACATCTGTCCCATTCACAAAACCACCTTCGGATAAGAAAAGGTAATATTGAACCGAGGTACATGTAAGTTGCCATGACAACAGCTCTCTCTGGATTGTTGCACTGAATTCCAATAAATATATTGAGCAAAGTCCAGTGACGAGTCACGGAGATCTCATCAGTTCACCGGGGCAGTCTGAGGGTGACCTTTGACCTCTTTGACAAACGCAGTCTATGTCCTGCAGATGTACCTATGTCCAAGCATTCTTGTGTTGGGTCACAGATCATGTGACCCAGGTCATGTGACACCACTGTCATGTTGTCTGCCAGCAGATGGCGCCACCACCTGGCTGTTAGTGACGGCAGACTCCAGCTTCTTGAGACGATCACCAAATTCCTGCAAGCAAAGTTGTCATAATTTCATTTATTTACATGTATTGAACTTTTATTTGGTCTGCAATGTCAATTAACATAGTAGTAAAAATTATGTTGACCTACTATAACGTGCAGACTGGCATACACATACAAATGTAAAGTTTATTTGTTTTGTATTTGGGAGTGTTTTAGCAATTAATGTTTACGTAATGCAGCAATGACATCACTACTTGATCTGTCTGTTTGTCTTTGTTGTTCATAATTCATACTTCACTTGAACGAGGGGGTCATAACATTTGGCAAAGTAATTCTGATTTGAATGGCCATGTAGTATTACTTTGTATTTCTTATAACATATTTCTTATAAGACATTCTCCACACGACTCATTCGTTGGAGTAGCATAGCATAGTGAAGACATTCCTTTATTAAACCGAAACGCCTGGCCTGGAATTGTTTGACAAACAATATCCATTGTAAAAACCTTGTGCAATTTGAATACCATATGATTATCCCCAGAACAAATGTAGTTGTGAAATATGTTCATAAAGTAATGTCAGTAATAATATTAAGTTAAGGAAACCAAACACAAAGGCACAATTAGTCAACCTGAGAATTGGCTTCTTACTCATCCGAATGCTGGGTTGACATAATTGTTACCTGTCCTCTGTCAACTCAGCCAAGGTGATTAGTCTATGCTCTACAGCTTGAGTACAGGTCATGTGATAGTGTAACTCACCTGCATCTGACGTCTCAGTGGCTCCATCTCGGAGTGGATTGTGGTACGGATGCCAGCCAGCAGTGCCACTTTCAGCTAGAAATAGAAATGTCAGAAATTCAAGCAAGACATTTAAAATGGTTTGTATTGTTTTTTAAACAAAATCCAGTTGAAATATCCTGGTCTTATCCCAGTCCCACTGATTAGTTGAGTCACAATTTTATTTCAACAAAACAAGTATACTTTTAATATAAAATCTCACTATGAAGTTACACGTATTCCATTACTGTAAAAAATGCTTTAAAAATACTGTGCAGTTTTTAAAATATAAATTGCCAATCTTATACCATGCATGATACAGTTATGCTCACAATCGTTCTTGAACGCTGCTACTTGTTATAAAACATGTAACATATATGTTACTGCTAAACTGTATAATCAATTCATAATTGTATTAAACTACAGTCAGTGTTACGCCACTGTGACAACATAACAGACAACACTGCACTATTATATGTATGAATTACTGGCAATTGCATATGCAATATGGTATAAGCTAGGTTATTCAAAATAGGATATCAGTTTTGCTTAAAAGTAATTCAGTTTCCTTGGCATGTAAAAGGTATAAACGATATCAGTTGTTGCCCAGAATCAGCTGGTAAAATCAATATTCGCGGGATGTTGGCTGGGTAGAAACTCACATAATGTCTTCTGTTGTGAGGTATAAATCACCTTTCAAGATCCTTCACAACTTAAATAATTACTATCTAAACAAATCAGTTACCTCATCCATGGCTGGCCCAAACATCATCTGACAGGGTGGGACATTGTCACTCCTTACCTCATCCATGGCTGGCCCAAACATCATCTGACAGGGTGGGACATTGTCACTCCTTACCTCATCCATGACTGGCCCAAACATCATCTGACAGGGCGGGACATTGTCACTCCTTACCTCATCCATGGCTGGCCCAAACATCATCTGACAGGGTGGGACATTGTCACTCCTTACCTCATCCATGGCTGGCCCAAACATCATCTGACAGGGTGGGACATTGTCACTCCTTACCTCATCCATGGCTGGCCCAAACATCATCTGACAGGGTGGGACATTGTCACTCCTTACCTCATCCATGGCTGGCCCAAACATCATCTGACAGGGCGGGACATTGTCACTCCTTACCTCATCCATGGCTGGCCCAAACATCATTTGACAGGGTGGGACATTGTCACTCCTTACCTCATCCATGGCTGGCCCAAACATCATTTGACAGGGTGGGACATTTTCACTCCTTACCTCATCCATGGCTGGCCCAAACATCATCTGACAGGGCAGGACATTGTCGCTCCGTTGACACAAAGGATGACTTGTGTCATCAATGGTCATGTCAACCGTCATGTCACCACCATTGGGTGAGTGTGTCACTGACTGTTGTGACATATTTGTGTCAATGATGCTATGGTGATGTGTCTGTTCCTTCAATAATTCGATCATCTGCAACCAACGGTGATAATGTGGTATCGGTATAGGAAGTATTGAATACAATGTATACTGAACAGGAAAGATAAAATAATATAAACAAGTCTGGAATTATATTTTAGAAAAAACATTTGTAAATGAACAAAATGTAGAAAGCTTTCTAATCATTATATTTTCAACTGTGCCATATTAGACATATACAGTATAAACTGAATCTGCTGTAATATCTGACTAAATTAATGTGTTTTAATAAACAACTTTTCTTATATAATTTGACTGTCTACACTGCCGATTTTTTTAAATTATTAAAACTACATGACAGAATATTAATCTAACAATGGGCCAAGAGGCCTTGAAGCCTTTTGGACTATTTATAGTGAGTTTGTAATTATTATGAATCATAGTCACTGGCCTAGTTTCTTCACCATAATCGTCTAACTGGATTTGTCTCTGGTTTTTATAATAAAAATGTGCAGAAGCAGCTGCCAGTGGCCTTCTGGAGATGGAATAGCAATAGCTATGCTTTCCAGGTAGGCCACCTGGGTCCAGGGAGTGGCAGTGGCACAGTCTGCAATAGGCACTGTTACTTATCAGTTAACCATGGTTCATGGCAAACCCCTACCCTCCAAAGTGGGGGTCAGTAGGAATACACAAGCATTAGGCAGACATAGGCAACATGTAGACATGTAGCTTATTTGGAGGCCCTGGTGTGCACCTTAGGTCCTGAGATATGGGAACTAACAGTGCCTGGTGGACACACAGTGATGCCATAAGTCCACTGGACCATTGGCACAAAGGAATAAAAACGTTGTATTCTGAGCCAAGCAAAACTAACATTTACAGGTGAATAATAAGATCAAGAGAAATGTTACATCTACACTGCACTGCACTGCACTGCACTGCACTGCACTGCACTGCACTGCACTGCACTGCACTGCACTGCACTGCACTACACTCAGTTTCTGTTAAACAGCACTCACAGGCAATACGATGTGCTCGTGGTTGGTGTGACTAGCTTGAAGCTGAACGCCAGCGCCTGCAATGACTAGTCTCATGCGCACAGCCAGCAGATGCTCCAGTTTCACCACCTCCTCGAAGATGTCACTGCGCAACTGCTGCAGTTCGCAAAGTTCCTCCCTGCAACAGGTATCAGCACTGAGCACTTGAGGCGAGAGAACTCACCCACTCACACGTGCCCTGGGCCTCTTCAAGAGCAGTCACACAACATGAAGTCTGGCTGTACGAATGACTCGTATATGCTTTGGAATGTTATCTGTGATTTACATACAGCCAACAAGAAAATCTGATAGAAAAGTTGACCTGGTGTAAAATATGCATTCATGTCATCTTCATGCGTGTTATCTTTAAAATAAAATAATATTATAACATGACTTGAAGTTTGCTTTGTATGTTGTGGTGTGTAATCTTTACGTTGTACATGCTCCAACATTAGGTATATATTCCTGAATGTTATCTCCAACTGGAACAAGTGATATATAAATATTTACTTGGGGCAAAGTTCTGATAAGGTGTAATCTGTAATAACCGTAAGAGATAAGGCATCTGAACAACAAGGGCATCTTTATTCCCTGGGGTATAAATGTTGTTTTCACAAGAAAAGAAAAACATTTAATTACCTTAGCAATGAAACTGGATAATAAAGAAAGATGCATTTTATTACATTTTTCTTTTCCTGTCTTACTGTGTAGCCAAAATCACTGGAGTCAACATTATTAGTGAGCAATAATTATTATGTGTAAGTAAGTAAGTAAACTCGGCAAACTATTCATTGTTTTTAAGGACTGTTGATAACATTAATTAGTAAAAGATTTACCTCGCAAGAAATCTTTTTCTTTTTTCTGTATATTAACAATGAACCAAGAAAGCGGATGATTACATTGGACCAAGTGTGAATGTAGAAACACAATATTAACTATGCAGAATGTTGTAAGCCACACATTTATATCATTTTATTTGTTTGAAATCAGACTGAGTAAATAATGTTATGAGACATAATTAAAAACTATCAAGTTTGATCAGGAATGTAATGGCATATTTGTCACAGGCATAGGTGAATAGAGGAAAGTGTGTTACAGCTTATGGTTACATCTTAACTGCTATTAATACAATACACTGAATTGATAATTTCAGTGCCAATTACTGCAGTAATTCATGGGTTCCGTCCCCATATTTATATCACATCTAGTTAAAGGTATCTATGGTTGACATGGACACGCATGGCTGCATTTGCCCTGGGACACCATTGGAGACGTGTTGTGTGGCTGTGTATGACTGCTGTGTAAGAAAGCTGTACAACATACACTACCCCGGTACACTAGTGCTGCACCTTTATAAGCTTACACATTGGCTGTGTGACTGCAGACGACTAGGTTCTTATGTATGTGACATGTCTCAGCAGAATAAACATGTCAGTCAACATGCAGCACTTGGCTGATTCGTAGTGGTCTAAAGATGTTTAATGAGCTAGGTATCTGGATGTTCACTTGATATCAGGATGTTCACTGCTGGGTATCTGGGTGTGTACTGGGTATCTGGATGTTCACTGCTGGGTATGTGGGTGTGTACTAGGTATCTGGCTGTTCACTGTTGGGTGTGTGTGTGTGTACTGGGTATCTGGATGTTCACTGTTGGGTATGTGGGTGTGTACTGGGTATCTGGATGTTCACTGTTGGGTATGTGGGTGTGTGCTGGGTATCTGGATGTTCACTGTTGGGTATGTGGGTTTGTACTTGGTATCTGGATGTTCACTGTTGGGTACGTGGGCTTGTACTGGGTATCTGGATGTTCACTGTTGGGTATGTGGGTTTGTACTGGGTATCTGGATGTTCACTGTTGGGTATGTGGGTGTGTACTGGGTATCTGGTCGTCTATGGAGTCAGAACAATCAAATTTACATAACTTTCCCATGGCAGACACAAAAGCATAACACAAAAGAAAAGCAGATTGGCATCCAGACAAGAAAACCAAATGTAACCAGACTGGAGTCGTCCTTAGAGAGTCAGACCCCCTGAGCCCGAGGATGCTAACAGAGAAAAGAAGGAACACAGACAGTGAGTCAGCCAAAGCAAGGAAGAGTAAAATCGAGGCACCACCTGGGGTAGAAACATGGACAGAAGTGAAAGAGGTAGCAAGTGACAAGACACAGTGAGGAAGGAGTAGTCCTGCATTACAGGTGACAAGACCAGTGGAGTATCACATATAGAGTACAAGAGATGTTGACAGGGTAGCCAGCCCTGTAGAGGACAGGTAAGGTGAGGCAGGACACCATTTAGAGCAACTCCTCATGTACCATCTATTAGACAGAGATGTTTGACCAACCTGAACTGCTCACTGATGCATATTGATACGATTTCAGTGGAGCGAGACTCGAGCACTTGTAGAGATGACTTATAACGGAGCACAGCTTGCTGGACCTGCTTCACCTCATCAACCAGATGCTGCTGCTGCGCCTGCCTTGCCTCATGTGCCAGATGCTGTGCCTGTTCATGTTCTGCATCCTCTTCCTGATTTGCTGACTCCTTTAAAATGTCTTGACCATGTACGTGAGCACTATTACCAACACCAGTACGCTGCATCACTGTCTCAGCTTCCGGACCACATGTAGGATGGGGAGTGAGCCTGTGGTCTTCGACACTGTCCATCTCAACACGTCTCCAAGAAGACACTGTGTCTGTGGTGCTTGGCACTGCCTTGTCTTTGCATTCATCCCATGATGACTGAGTGTACACAACACCTGTCATTAGTGACTTGTCACTCACATGTGTCTCTGACTGTGTCTGACAACATGGAGGTAGTTGATATTTGCTTGTTTTTGACACTTCTGTCCAATTATTTTCCCATGGCATATTCGCTGATAGAGTGTCATTTGAGTCCACGTTCATGTGACCATCGTTTATCACATTGCTGCAGGTGGCATTGTCATGGTCGTCACTGGTGGTCACTATATCAGTAGTGTTGACAGAGTCTAGACTGGGCACATAAAGGGAGGGAGCAATATATCGCACTGGGTCACTATCCTGCAAAGAACATCTGTTGCACTCCACTGAATACTGTCCATCATGTTCTGGTGGAGAATGTCCATCATGTTCCAGTGATGACATCATGTCACGGTCCAGTGACCCACACACTGTGCAAGAGCTGTCACTGCTCCCAGTGTGACTTTCCTGCAAGCAAACACTAGCCATATTACAATGTAATGTTTGTCTTTTAATAAAAAAATTAATTTGACCAATGTTGTAGTTGCAGTAATTCAGTGTGAATAACACAACATGCAGTTAATGTTCGGCTACTTCAGATCTGTCTTATACAGGTTTTAGCCTAACAAGAATGAACAAATTAAATTAGCAGGTACAACTTGTTCTAGGTGAATGAGAATCCAATATACATGAACCCATGTATGATCAATCACATAACATGCACGTAAAAGAAAAAGCAAGTGATTGCACATTCTTACCATCACTGAGTCCTTTGAAGAATCTCTGGCAAATGATGCTGTTGTTTCCGATTCTTCATCTAGCTCTATGAAGCCACTGCTGTCAGACTGCCCACTTCCAGTGCGCACCAGTGAGCCTACACAAGCACCATCCAGATGTCATTATCTCACTCTACAGTAGTGTAAGTGCACCCTCTCTCAGATGTCATTATGCTCACTCTACAGTAGTCTGAGTGCACCCCCTCTCAGATGTCATTATCTCACTCTACAGTAGTCTGAGTGCACCCCCTCTCAGATGTCATTATCTCACTCTACAGTAGTGTAAGAGCACCCCCTCTCAGATGTCATTATGCTCACTCTACAGTAGTCTGAGTGCACCCCCTCTCAGATGTCATTATGCTCACTCTACAGTAGTCTGAGTGCACCCCCTCTCAGATGTCATTATCTCACTCTACAGTAGTGTAAGTGCACCCCCTCTCAGATGTCATTATGCTCACTCTACAGTAGTGTAAGTGCACCCCCTCTCAGATGTCATTATGCTCCCTCTACAGTAGTGTAAGTGCACCCCCTCTCAGATGTCATTATGCTCCCTCTACAGTAGTGTAAGTGCACCCCCTCTCAGATGTCATTATGCTCACTCTACAGTAGTGTAAGTGCACCCCCTCTCAGATGTCATTATGCTCCCTCTACAGTAGTGTAAGTGCACCCCCTCTCAGATGTCATTATCTCACTCTACAGTAGTGTAAGTGCACCCCCTCTCAGATGTCATTATGCTCCCTCTACAGTAGTGTAAGTGCACCCCCTCTCAGATGTCATTATCTCACTCTACAGTAGTGTAAGTGCACCCCCTCTCAGATGTCATTATCTCACTCTACAGTAGTGTAAGTGCACCCGCTCTCAGATGTCATTATCTCACTCTACAGTAGTGTAAGTGCATCCCCTCTCAGATGTCATTATCTCACTCTACAGTAGTGTAAGTGCACCCCCTCTCAGATGTCATTATGCTCACTCTACAGTAGTGTAAGTGCACCCCCTCTCAGATGTCATTATGCTCACTCTACAGTAGTCTGAGTGCACCCCCTCTCAGATGTCATTATGCTCACTCTACAGTAGTGTAAGTGCACCCCCTCTCAGATGTCATTATGCTCACTCTACAGTAGTGTAAGTGCACCCCCTCTCAGATGTCATTATGCTCACTCTACAGTAGTCTGAGTGCACCCCCTCTCAGATGTCATTATGCTCACTCTACAGTAGTCTGAGTGCACCCCATCTCAGATGTCATTATGCTCACTCTACAGTAGTGTAAGTGCATCCCCTCTCAGATGTCATTATGCTCACTCTACAGTAGTCTGAGTGCACCCCCTCTCAGATGTCAGTATGCTCACTCTACAGTAGTGTAAGTGCATCCCCTCTCAGATGTCATTATGCTCACTCTACAGTAGTCTGAGTGCACCCCCTCTCAGATGTCATTATGCTCACTCTACAGTAGTCTGAGTGCACCCCCTCTCAGATGTCATTATGCTCACTCTACAGTAGTCTGAGTGCACCCCCTCTCAGATGTCATTATGCTCACTCTACAGTAGTCTGAGTGCACCCCCTCTCAGATGTCATTATGCTCACTCTACAGTAGTCTGAGTGCACCCCCTCTCAGATGTCATTATGCTCACTCTACAGTAGTGTAAGTGCACCCCCTCTCAGATGTCATTATGCTCACTCTACAGTAGTGTAAGTGCATCCCCTCTCAGATGTCATTATGCTCACTCTACAGTAGTGTAAGTGCATCCCCTCTCAGATGTCACTATGCTCCCTCTACAGTAGTGTAAGTGCATCCCCTCTCAGATGTCATTATGCTCACTCTACAGTAGTGTAAGTGCATCCCCTCTCAGATGTCATTATGCTCACTCTACAGTAGTGTAAGTGCATCCCCTCTCAGATGTCACTATGCTCACTCTACAGTAGTGTAAGTGCACCCCCTCTCAGATGTCATTATGCTCACTCTACAGTAGTGTAAGTGCACCCCCTCTCAGATGTCATTATGCTCACTCTACAGTAGTGTAAGTGCATCCCCTCTCAGATGTCATTATGCTCACTCTACAGTAGTGTAAGTGCATCCCCTCTCAGATGTCACTATGCTCCCTCTACAGTAGTGTAAGTGCATCCCCTCTCAGATGTCACTATGCTCCCTCTACAGTAGTGTAAGTGCACCCCCTCTCAGATGTCATTACGCTCACTCTACAGTAGTGTAAGTGCATCCCCTCTCAGATGTCCCGTTCCTCTCCCCAGCTTTAGTGTACATTTAAAAACTTAATTCACACATTTCTGCTTACACTGTTGGTTTAAATTACATTTACAATAGTAAATTACAATGCCCAATTACACATTATTAACTAAATTACTATTATATTATTATGAAAAAAGACCAATCACAATGTAATTATGATTACAAAGTGTGCAATGGAAATAACAACTGAAACCAACCCAACTCACATTACATAGCCTTTAATGACAAGAGGAATGGGGGAAGGAAACACACTACCTTTGCTGGTTTCGCGCTTGAAGACAGGCAAACTGTCATCAACCACGTCCTCGTCTGAACTGTGCACCTGCAGTAAGTTTATCAGTAGTACAGTTATAATACATATTGTGATATACAAGTCACAAAATGGCATCTGTTACGACACTAACTATAAAACCTCTGCAATTATATAATTTCTATACATTTCTTATTTGATTCCTGTGTGAATACAATTTGACTTTTTTACTGCATTTGCCTGAAAAAACGCATTTGCCTAGGCACATTTGCGACAAGTTCTATTTATTTCCAGAGAACACCATGTTCATTAATTTGCCGCATAATTTATCTGCAAACAAGGAGTCATAGCTTAATACAATATTTCTCTAGGGTAAAATGATGCAAAAATGCCCAAACTATGTTTAGAAAAAAAATGCAGTACTGTCATATTTGTTTTTAAAATATTTGTTTTTTTAAATGGTACATTTTGGAGAACATTCCAACTAATTCCTTAACAACAGGGCAAATAAATATAACTACAAATTATTAAATGAACATATATACAAAAGTACCCGAAAAACATAGAACATTTTCTGTTTTTCCAGAGTAGACCATAACCGTTGTGAAGAGAAATGACACCTCACCTCCATCTCAAATGACGGTTGCTGTGAGTCGTCACCATGTAGTGGTGGCACTCGTCTCATGCCCGCCTGCTCCACCATGCCCTCCTGCTCCACCATGCCCTCCTGCTCCACCATGCCCTCCTGCTCCACCATGCCCTCCTGCTCCACCATGCCCTCCTGCTCCACCATGCCCTCCTGCTCCACCATGCCCTCCTGCTCCACCATGGAGGCCCTGAGTGGGTGTAACCTTTCACCTGCCACCAGCTCCTCAGGTTCTACTTGGATTGTGAAATTGGTAGATCTGTGCCAGTTTGACCGTCGATGCAACAACTGGGTCTTGCTGCCACTGCTCAGGGGGCCTCCTCTTTCTGCTGCTCTCTCTGACTCTTCACTGGTGTCACCCCCAGCCCCCTGTGGGGTGTCACTGTCATCTTCCATGTGACAGATGTCATTCGGGTCTGTGTTCCATGAACCAGAAACTTCTCCTTCAGGTGATGTGCACCTTAGCCGTGGGACCTCACTTCCTTCTTTGCCTACACTGTTACCTGATAAGTCATCACTTGATTGGTCACAGCGGTGCTCCATTATGTCTAATGCTGCACTGCTCACACCTAGTGTTTCTACAGCGACATGACCACGGCCATGTTGGTGCTCTCTTCCAGAGAACTCTCCATCCGGTGTACTATTCTGCCTGGCAGAAGCATCAGTATTCTTGTGTTCTAACTGGATGCTCTTCTGAGAGAAGCTCCGCTGTAGAAAGTATTCAAGAACTGCACCATGGTTTGGATGGTGTGGCCGCATGAGCCAGCCCGCTGGCTGCCATAGCGGCTGGATAACTGGTTGTGGCTGCAGGTTAGCATTGTGGTCGATGTGCAAGCTGATGTTCTCTTTGTTGGACTCAACAAGTTCCAATCGTCTCCTCAGCATGACGGCCTTCTCTCCCTCTCCCTCTCCCCCCTGCCTCTCAGTCTTCCCATCCTTCTTGCTGCAGACAACCTTCAACTTCAGTGGAGTCTTACCATCCTCACAAGGCAATGTGTGGTCTAGCGAGGATGACGGACTTTCAATATCTGGCATCTTATTAAAGCGGTTGCGTCGTGACAATTTGTAATGGCCCTGCTTGTCGAGGTAGCGTGCATTCTCTGGGTCGAGGATTGTCTTGTACTTGTAGCCGTCAGGAGAGGTTATCTCCATAGGCTCAACGTGGTTCCTTGGGGCACTCGTCTCCTGTGGATGTGCTTTGTGCAGCTGTGAGAATTTTTTCACCATTCGGCTGACAGTCTTGAGGGAGATGGGCGGCATGTGGCCACCTGCAATGACAAAGCAATGTGTGAAACAACATTGAGACAGTGAACACTGCCACTGTTGGCAAGACATCTGTTAGGATCATCCAAGACTCAGACAATGAAGACTGCCACTGCTGGCAAGACATCTGTTAGGATCATCCAAGACTCAGACAGTGAAGACTGCCACTGCTGGCAAGACATCTGTTAGGATCATCCAAGACTCAGACAGTGAACACTGCCACTGCTGGCAAGACATCTGTTAGGATCATCCAAGACTCAGACAGTGAACACTGCCACTGCTGGCAAGACATCTGTTAGGATCATCCAAGACTCAGACAGTGAACACTGCCACTGCTGGCAAGACATCTGTTAGGATCATCCAAGACTCAGACAGTGAACACTGCCACTGCTGGCAAGACATCTGTTAGGATCATCCAAGACTCAGACAGTGAACACTGCCACTGCTGGCAAGACATCTGTTAGGATCATCCAAGACTCAGACAGTGAACACTGCCACTGCTGGCAAGACATCTGTTAGGATCATCCAAGACTCAGACAGTGAACACTGCCACTGCTGGCAAGACATCTGTTAGGATCATCCAAGACTCAGACAGTGAACACTGCCACTGCTGGCAAGACATCTGTTAGGATCATCCAAGACTCAGACAGTGAACACTGCCACTGCTGGCAAGACATCTGTTAGGATCATCCAAGACTCAGACAGTGAACACTGCCACTGCTGGCAAGACATCTGTTAGGATCATCCAAGACTCAGACAGTGAACACTGCCACTGCTGGCAAGACATCTGTTAGGATCATCCAAGACCCAGGCAGTGAACACTGCCACTGCTGGCAAGACATCTGTTAGGATCATCCCAAGACTCAGACAGTGAACACTGCCACAGCTGGCAAGACATCTGTTAGGATCATCCAAGACAGAGAATAAACTGTAGAATATCAGGATAGTTGGAGAAGTATCACTGAGTTGGCAGAACTGACAGTACAAGGTAGTCCCCACCCCACAAGACTCCAAGTGGGGAGAAGGCAGTGTGTAGTTAGTCCCCACCCACTCCCCACAAGCCTCTCACTGTGCCCCTCACCGTTTCTCTGTGATGTTATCAAGGTCTTAGAGGCCTCGATGCATTCCTTCAGCTCAGGGTTTGTCTTCATGAGTTCCTCCAGACAGATTCCCTTGGCGCGTGAGGGACTCTGAAGGAACCGCACTGGCACACGGCGACGAGACTCTGTCTTAGACCCGGTTGTGAAGCCAAGGTTCCTCAGCATCTCCTCAGGGTCTGGCCTACGGTCCTGCAGCAACTGGTCAATGCTGTGACGAGACAACATCTTTTTTATAACACAAGAGAGCTGCCTTCCCTGCAGGGCTTTATGCAGGATGAAATTATTGCCAGTCACATGTTTTGGTTTGCCAGTCACATGTTTTGGTGGACACGTTGATGTTAACCGTTAAGCGAGTTTATAAACTTTCAAATTGTGCCTGATGACCTGAAATGGGCTACAAACACACATGTGACACCATTTACACTCACTTTCAAGGCATAACTAACAATATCTATGGTTTTGGAAGACCTTTTTTTTTTTGCTCCTTCATTTTTTGCCCGTCCACAACCCGTCCTCCATATTTCTACCCATCCATATTCGTTTTTACCCGTCCAAATGACGGGTGGGTCTCTAGATAAAGCTATGCTTCCCTGCTAGGGAAGCCGTCTTTGGAACAAATAAAAAATCAACCATTCAAAACATTCCCTTGAACTCTGCTTTCTACTGAATATGTATGACACTGACAGAGGTATTAGACAGCAAAGATACATATGGATGTATAGGCACATAATACATTTTTACAGTATTTAGTTTGACCCATTAACAGGTCAGACATGTTAAGGACAGAAGGAAATACATATATATATATATATATATATATATATGTGTGTGTATATATATATATATATATATATACACACACATATATATATATATAATTATATATATATATATATATATATATATATATATATATATATGTGTATATATATAATTTATATATACACATATATATATATATATGTATATATATACTTATATATATATATGTATATATATATTTATACATACAGGGTATATATGTGTATGAGGTGTATGTATGTGTGTGGGGTGTATGTGTATGCATACACAAGTAATTTATTCTTTCACATGTCAACGGTCTGAAATGTGTTGTATTGAACAACCATTTAAAACTCTTTCAGACCATATTTAATTGTTAGTTGTCCTCGCATCACAGATTATTACACTGTATATTTATAACAAACATTATCTTGAAGATATCTGGTGACTTTAATAACTGCAGTTTGGTTTGATATCTGACCTGTATCGAGATCCATCAGAACTGACACTGTCCATGTGGGTCATCTTGCCTCTACTGCAACACAGCCAGCACTTGACACAAACCTTTCTACACAACTTACTAAATGTTTTAACTATACAATGTTGTAATAAAACGATTATGTCTGATGCTCTATGTTAAGAATCCATGTCATACTATTAGGTGGGATGGTTATGGAGGCTGAGCATACACAGGTAAAGCTGCGATGTTGGCCACAATCTGCAGTGAATGTTTGGAGACAGGTCTAAGTGGTGAGGGAGAGAACAAGACAGGGAAGCTGCAAGGGAAGGTGCTGAGGATGTTGCTCCGGCCGGCCTGTATTACCAGGACACACAGAACTGGCAGAACAACTGAAGCTCCACACTTGCAACAACAACTTGGTCTGAACAATGTCAAAAGCAATGAGAAGAATAACGACACATCACGGACATGGATGACACAAGAGACCTGAAAGACCCATCCGTTTTCTTTGCCTCAACGATGCCATTTATTTTACAATTTTGCGACACAAAGTCTTAATAATTCATATGGAACTTGACAATAGCTAGGAGTGTGACTGACCCATTCCATAAGGCCATGAGAGATGGAAAGTCACTTCAATATCAAGATTTTCCTAGTTTAGCCAGATGAATGGATTTGTTTTGTGCTCCTTTGTTTTTGAAATTGCGTTGATTTAGTGGATGATCACAAGATGAGTCTTTGTGCCAGTTACCAGCTGGTAGGATGCATCTTATGTGAAGATTATATAAAGCTTGTCTATCGCCACTGAAGTAGCAAGACTGTCCATCCTCCTGGTGGCCCTAAATGGATACAGACATTGATTTCTCAGTTGGAGTATATGTAATTATGTTCTACAACATAAATTTGTAATATTAACAGCTTTTTCGCTAATTACATAACATTTTCTTATCTGAGTAGTTGTACTCGGATCAGTTGCAAATAATACCTATATAACATATTGAACAACGTATTTATGTCCATCTAAGATGAGCTACAAACCGTAAAATTGGTAAGAACTCGTAACCAACTAATAAACTAATAAATACGTGTTGCTTTTCTTCAGAAATCTTGTGGATCATCCATGAAAACATGCAGTCCAATATGTGAACTGTAGCTCTTCCTGTCTGTTTCTCTCACACTGCCTGCTGAGGTATAACTAAGGCAGCTTGCTTCATTCACCCAGTCAGTGTCCACTCCAGCTAGGCCTGTCTTGTGCAGGAATAAACAACAAGGCTGCTTTGAATGCGTCTTCTCCAAAGCTTGTTATAACCATTGTAAGCACTGTACAATAGTGCTTATTTCTTCAATGATCAATTTCTTATTTGAATGAACATGCTTCCTTGTAAATGATTTGTACAGCATAAATGTCAGTTATATGAACCAATTGATGCATCATAATGGCCACTACATGATCTAAGTACTGCCATGTAACCGTCAGCACACCACTGTCACAAGCATGGCTGCTTAGAACCAAGTCATTGCCCTGCGTGGTTTTTCCTGGTCTATTATATGTATATATATATATCACTAATGAAGAGGCGAGCTGACCTCTCAATGGCTGGCAACAATCCAACCAAACTAATCAAAATAACACGTACATTTGCAATTCGTAGTATGAGTGGTTCCTGTGTTGACACATTTTTTTGTATTTTAATATCGTACAAGGCAGATTCCATGGATTTCATTTTGTTACAAAAATAATTATGGTGTTGACATCTTGTACCATAACAGTTTTGCTACAATTATCATATTACCTATTGGTATAACTAAACATTAGCTAAACATGCAGCATTAGTGCATAACCATGAACACGGGCAGCCAGGAGTCATAATTACAGCAAAGGATCATGAACAGGGACAGCCAGGAGTCATAATTAGAGCAAAGGATCATGAACAGGGGCAGCCAGGAGTAACAGTTACAGCAAAGGATCATGAACACGGGCAGCCAGTGTGTCATAATTACTGCAAAGGATCATGAACAGGGGCAGCCAGGAGTCACAATTACAGCAATGGATCATGAACACGAACAGCAAAAAAAAGTAAAGGCAGTTCTTATATAGCGCAGTATCCAGTCCTCAGGACTGCTCAAAGCGCTTTACACTTTACTTCCCTGAACAGCCAGGAGTCACAATTACAGCAAAGGATCATGAACACGGGCAGCCAGGAGTCATCATTACATCAAAGGATCATGAACAGGGGCAGCCAGGAGTCACAATTACAGCAAAGGATCATGAACACGGGCAGCCAGGAGTCATCATTACATCAAAAGATCTTGAACAGGGGCAGCCATGAGTCACAATTACAGCAAAGGATCATGAACATGGGCAGCCAGGAGTCACAATTATAGCAAAGGATCATGAACACGGGCAGCCAGGAGTCACAATTACAGCAAAAGATCATGAACACGAACAGCCAGGAGTCACAATTACAGCAAAGGATCATGAACAGGGACAACCAGGAGACATAATTACAGCAAAGGAACATGAACATGTACAGCCAGGAGTCATCATTACATCAAAGGATCATGAACACGGGCAGCCAGGAATCATAATTACAGCAAAGGATCATGAACAGGGACAGCCAGGAGTCATAATTACAGCAAAGGATCATGAACAGGGACAGCCAGGAGTCATCATTACATCAAAGGATCATAAACAGGGGCAGCCAGGAGTCATAATTACAGCAAAGGATCATGAACAGGGACAGCCAGGAGTCATAATTACAGCAAAGGATCATGAACACGGGCAGCTAGGAGTCATCATTACATCAAAGGATCATGAACAGGGGCAGCCAGGAGTCACAATTACAGCAAAGGATCATGAACACGAACAACCAGGAGTCACAATTACAGCAAAGGATCATGAACACGGGCAGCCAAGAGTCATCATTACATCAAAGGATCATGAAAAGGGGCAGCCAGGAGTGACAATTACAGCAAAGGATCATGAACACGGGCAGCCAGGAGTCATCATTACATCAAAGGATCATGAACAGGGGCAGCCAGGAGTCACAATTACAGCAAAAGATCATGAACACGAACAGCCAGGAGTCACAATTACAGCAAAGGATCATGAACAGGGACAACCAGGAGACATAATTACAGCAAAGGAACATGAACACGGGCAGCCAGGAGTCACAATTACAGCAAAGGATCATGAACAGGGACAACCAGGAGACATAATTACAGCAAAAGAACATGAACAGGGACAGCCAGGAGTCATAATTACAGCAAAGGATCATGAACAGGGGCAGCCAGGAGTCATAATTACTGCAAAGGATCATGAACATGGACACCCAGGAGTCATAATTACTGCAAAGGATCATGAACAGGGACAGTAAGAAGTCATAATTACTGCAAAGGATCACGAGCAGGGACAGCCAGTGTGCCATAATTACTGCAAAGGATCATGAACAGGGACAGCCAGGAGTCATCATTACATCAAAGGATCATGAACAGGGGCAGCCAGGAGTCACAATTACAGCAAAGGATCATGAACACGGGCACCCATGAGTCATAATTACTGCAAAGGGTCATGAACAGGGACAGCCAGAAGTCATAATTACAGCAAAGGATCATGAACAGGGACAGCCAGAAGTCATAATTACAGCAAAGGATCATGAACAGGGACAACCAGGAGACATAATTACAGCAAAGGATCATGAACAGGGACAACCAGAAGTCATAATTACAGCAAAGGATCATGAACAGGGACAGCCATGAGTCATAATTACTGCAAAGGATCATGAACAGGGACAGCCAGGAGTCATAATTACTGCAAAGGATCATGAACAGGGACAGCCAGGAGTCATAATTACTGCAAAGGATCATGAACAGGGACAGCCAGGAGACATAATTACTGCAAAGGATCATGAACAGGGACAGCCAGGAGTCATCATTACATCAAAGGATCATGAACAGGGGCAGCCAGGAGTCATCATTACATCAAAGGATCATGAACACGGGCACCCAGGAGTCACAATTACAGCAACGGGTCATGAACAGGGACAGCCAGAAGTCATAATTACAGCAAAGGATCATGAACAGGGACAGCCAGAAGTCATAATTACAGCAAAGGATCATGAACACGGGCAGCCAGGAGTCATCATTACATCAAAGGATCATGAACAGGGGCAGCCAGGAGTCACAATTCAGCAAAGGATCATGAACACGGGCAGCCAGGAGTCATCATTACATCAAAAGATCATGAACAGGGGCAGCCATGAGTCACAATTACAGCAAAGGATCATGAACATGGGCAGCCAGGAGTCACAATTATAGCAAAGGATCATGAACACGGGCAGCCAGGAGTCACAATTACAGCAAAAGATCATGAACACGAACAGCCAGGAGTCACAATTACAGCAAAGGATCATGAACAGGGACAACCAGGAGACATAATTACAGCAAAGGAACATGAACATGTACAGCCAGGAGTCATCATTACATCAAAGGATCATGAACACGGGCAGCCAGGAATCATAATTACAGCAAAGGATCATGAACAGGGACAGCCAGGAGTCATAATTACAGCAAAGGATCATGAACAGGGACAGCCAGGAGTCATCATTACATCAAAGGATCATAAACAGGGGCAGCCAGGAGTCATAATTACAGCAAAGGATCATGAACAGGGACAGCCAGGAGTCATAATTACAGCAAAGGATCATGAACAGGGACAGCCAGGAGTCATAATTACATCAAAGGATCATAAACAGGGGCAGCCAGGAATCACAATTATAGCAAAGGATCATGAACACGGGCAGCTAGGAGTCATCATTACATCAAAGGATCATGAACAGGGGCAGCCAGGAGTCACAATTACAGCAAAGGATCATGAACACGAACAACCAGGAGTCACAATTACAGCAAAGGATCATGAACACGGGCAGCCAAGAGTCATCATTACATCAAAGGATCATGAAAAGGGGCAGCCAGGAGTGACAATTACAGCAAAGGATCATGAACACGGGCAGCCAGGAGTCATCATTACATCAAAGGATCATGAACAGGGGCAGCCAGGAGTCACAATTACAGCAAAAGATCATGAACACGAACAGCCAGGAGTCACAATTACAGCAAAGGATCATGAACAGGGACAACCAGGAGACATAATTACAGCAAAGGAACATGAACAGGGACAGCCAGGAGTCATCATTACATCAAAGGATCATGAACACGGGCAGCCAGGAGTCACAATTACAGCAAAGGATCATGAACAGGGACAACCAGGAGACATAATTACAGCAAAAGAACATGAACAGGGACAGCCAGGAGTCATAATTACAGCAAAGGATCATGAACAGGGGCAGCCAGGAGTCATAATTACTGCAAAGGATCATGAACATGGACACCCAGGAGTCATAATTACTGCAAAGGATCATGAACATGGACACCCAGGAGTCATAATTACTGCAAAGGATCATGAACAGGGACAGTAAGAAGTCATAATTACTGCAAAGGATCACGAGCAGGGACAGCCAGTGTGTCATAATTACTGCAAAGGATCATGAACAGGGACAGCCAGGAGTCATCATTACATCTAAGGATCATGAACAGGGGCAGCCAGGAGTCACAATTACAGCAAAGGATCATGAACACGGGCACCCATGAGTCATAATTACTGCAAAGGGTCATGAACAGGGACAGCCAGAAGTCATAATTACAGCAAAGGATCATGAACAGGGACAGCCAGAAGTCATAATTACAGCAAAGTATCATGAACAGGGACAACCAGGAGACATAATTACAGCAAAGGATCATGAACAGGGACAACCAGAAGTCATAATTACAGCAAAGGATCATGAACAGGGACAGCCAGGAGTCATAATTACTGCAAAGGATCATGAACAGGGACAGCCAGGAGTCATAATTACTGCAAAGGATCATGAACAGGGACAGCCAGGAGTCATAATTACTGCAAAGGATCATGAACAGGGACAGCCAGGAGACATAATTACTGCAAAGGATCATGAACAGGGACAGCCAGGAGTCATCATTACATCAAAGGATCATGAACAGGGGCAGCCAGGAGTCATCATTACATCAAAGGATCATGAACACGGGCACCCAGGAGTCACAATTACAGCAACGGGTCATGAACAGGGACAGCCAGAAGTCATAATTACAGCAAAGGATCATGAACAGGGACAGCCAGAAGTCATAATTACAGCAAAGGATCATGAACAGGGACAACCAGGAGACATAATTACAGCAAAGGATCATGAACAGGGACAACCAGAAGTCATAATTACAGCAAAGGATCATGAACAGGGACAGCCAGGAGTCATAATTACAGCAAAGGATCATGAACAGGGGCAGCCAGGAGTCATAATTACTGCAAAGGATCATGAACAGGGACAGCCAGGAGACATAATTACAGCAAAGGATCATGAACAGCGACAGCCAGGAGTCATAATTACTGCAAAGGATCACGAACAGGGACAGCCAGGAGTCATAATTACTGCAAAGGATCATGAACAGGGACAGCCAGGAGACATAATTACTGCAAAGGATCATGAACAGGGACAGCCAGGAGACATAATTACTGCAAAGGATCATGAACAGGGACAGCCAGGAGACATAATGACACTGTGATTGTCTCCAGGGCAGGACACATCAAAGTAATAATAGTTGCAGCTCAGAGACATGACTGACGATGTAAAACTATGATAAAACAACAACAACTATAGAGGGGCATCACTTGAAACATTAGTGCCGAGAATGCTGTAGATGCACAAACAGCTTCACAGCGTGTCCCTTCTAGGACTAGCAGGAGCTTCAAGTGCATACATTTATTATAATATTATTAATATTATGGAAAACTCTTCATAAAAGCATGGTTGTGTCTCAATTAATTAAATACTTTATAAACGATGCATGTTAATTGCAGGTAGACACAACAGTCCATGTACAAAGGCTTTGCAATAGTGTAATATTCACTGGTGATGGCATAGACATGTAATTCAAGATAAAAACTAGGTTAATCCACAGTAAGCTTGCAGGAGTGATGCATTACATATGATTGAAAGGGCTATTGGTAGTTTAAGAAGTGGCAATTGAGGTGAGTTATTTGAATTGTTCAATGATAGCCATATAAATGATAAATTATTGTTTCTATACTCACGAGGGTGTTGGTGTGTGACAGGTCAGTCCTCTATTGTCAAGGTGACCCGCTGAAACAATACAACACTGTCCTGTAGTAACACGGATTGATCATATATGGTTCCTAAATTGCTCTGCATGTGTGGTCTGTAAACTGAAGCATGAACCGCTGACACAACATAAGCATGTGTAATCACAGGAAACTGTAAACTTCTTTCTGCATTTCTCCCTTTGTGTAATTTTACAATCTTGTTTTGAAACAATTAGTGGGAATGGATGTTGTGAAATACTACACCCACATAATAAGTGTATAGTGCTCTGTTATTGTTAATGTAACGTGAAAGTAGTGACATACATAAAACATGGACTTCAATATCAGTTGTAATTAATGATCTCATGGGTTTCAAATATTTCTGAGAAATGCAGCAGACCATGTCTGTCTGAATGGTTGTGGATCACGCATGCACTGCCACTGTCAAAGACACAGGTGCTACAGCATATGGCAACTATTTATATCTGCACAACAAAGCTTTTTTATTTCTAAGGCACAAGTAAAACATTGAGTCTGAAAAACGTAATCATGTCTGATCGCATTACATGGAACTAAAACATGTTACTTATATGTTATGACACAGTTGTTGTTGCATTAACTGAGTCAGCCTTTATGCTGGACCTAAGTATTCTATTCTCATTCTCCGTCCTCACTTATTCTTGCTTGCTTTTTTTTAGCAATGTGTATGATGCCCCTTTTATGGTTTTCAACACTCTGCAGATCCAATACTAGTGATTTAAGGTAAATTTCAAATTCTTTTGAATCACCTTAATTCAGTATTTTCTTAAATACAAACATAATGAAACTACATATGCATTGGTTTAACGAACAAAACGTTATTTCTATTACAAGGATATACAATTAAAAAATACCTTCTGCTCCCAGCATCATATCGTCCTCCATGACTAGAGAGCTACTGTTATCATCAGTCATACCTGATCTGAAATATAAGAGTAGTCTTGTCAAGATTACATTCATGAACCACTTGGTCATGAAACATTACATAATGACAGCAATAAATAACAACCTAAATCCTTCTGATATGATCCCACTATTAGCCCAGCAGCTTTGGTACATCCACAGGGGAGGTATCTTTAGATTTCTTCTTCTGGTGACCTGCACACACATAGTACCATAGTACCAAAGGAATTGTTCTGTGTGCCTTTACAGCAAAACACATTCATAACATCAATAAATACTAAGCTGCATCGTTGTTGTAAATCAGCTGTTACAATAGCCTTGGTGTGAGTGTTGAGACTGGCCTAGGTGTATATATTCACTTCTGCCTGTCTAGTCTGTGTGTAGTGCAAGAAGACAGTCTGTCTGCTGAGATATGGCCTGTCTGTGTGTAGTGCAAGAAGACAGTCTGTCTGTGGAGACATGGCCTGTCTGTGTGTAGTGCAAGAAGACAGTCTGTCTGTGGAGACATGGCCTGTCTGTGTGTAGTGCAAGAAGACAGTCTGTCTGCGGAGACATGGTCTGTCTGTGTGTAGTGCAAGAAGACAGTCTGTCTGCTGAGATATGGCATGTCTGTGTGTAGTGCAAGAAGACAGTCTGTCTGTGGAGACATGGCCTGTCTGTGTGTAGTGCAAGAAGACAGTCTGTCTGCGGAGACATGGTCTGTCTGTGTGTAGTGCAAGAAGACAGTCTGTCTGTGGAGACATGGCCTGTCTGTGTGTAGTGCAAGAAGACAGTCTGTCTGCGGAGACATGGCCTGTCTGTGTGTAGTGCAAGAAGACAGTCTGTCTGCGGAGACATGGCCTGTCTGTGTGTAGTGCAATAAAATAGTTTATCTGCTGAGACATGGTCTGTCTGTGGGTAGTGCAATAAAATAGTGTATCTGCTGAGACATGGCCTGTCTGTTTCCGTCACATCACAATGTGTCTTTTTGGAGTCTATATTTTGTGTACAATGAATGCTATTCTGTAAGTGTAAATGATGACATAAAACATACCCTATAAATGGACAAGAAAACCTACTTTTTAGGCAGCAAATTGCCATTACATTTTATTATATCAATGTAATAATTGTTATGCTGGGTCCAAATGCTTCAAGTAAACTGGAAAATTTGTTCATATGGTGAAATAATAGTCTGAATGCAAATTGACCTGGTGATCATGTGTCATGATAACCACTCATCTTCTTCACAAAGTGAAGGTGTCTATGGATTCAAGTTCCCTTGTGACAACAACTGGTGGTGTCTTGTCACAGAGCCTGGACAACTGGACAACCATGACTTACAAAATATTTGGTACTTTAACCAGTGAATCACATTACATCTACACAGTGAACTATCTTTACACATTATATATATATATATATATATATATATATATAATATATATATAATTTATATATACATATATATTATATATATATTTATATATATACATGTATATTCCACATTGGCACTGCACATATTACCCAAACATATATATGTGAAAATAAACGTCTACAGAAAACAGCTACAACCTGTTCTCATATCAGAATGAACTGTTTGCAAATCAATAATTCTGCAAATATTTTACATGAGTACATGATTCAAAACATCAACAGAAGCATTAGTGGAATTGTAGACACATGAGCATCAATACAAACAAACATCACAAGTACCACTGGTACTCAACGACATGTTTATTATACCTTAACGTCCTTCAAACAAAATGGTGCACATAGTGATCAAAATGTCCACTTGTAGTCAACAAACAAATGGCAGAATGACAAATGGGTTTGGTGTGACCTTCTTGCATGAGTCTGATACTAGAAGACAACTTTCACTGTGTATATGGTTGACACAGCACTCAATCAACTCGTTGTCCTGGTCCCAGCCAGTAATTCACCCACACCACCTTGTCAACATGTCCTGATCACTTCATGTGACAGTGAAAACTCTTACATGCAATAAATCCAGAAGTCACATGTTCACAATGTTCACGCTATGCATTCATCTTTTTCCAGAAACAAAATCAGAGCTAAGGCATGGACTTAACTGGTACAGTAGTATAATCAAATTAATATCAGTTTTGTAGTTTCCTGGAGGCGAAATGAAAAATGTATTATCATCAGTCTGACTGACCAGGAAGAGAATTAATCAGCAGAGCAATGCAAGATTTGCCGTAGGTGAAACATTAAAGGTGATAGTAATCAATGTTGTTGATCAGGATTAAATTAATCAGCAATAATCAGCACCTGGTACTTGGTATCACATGTGTATAAACTATACGTATACAGCCTGCTTGCTCCTTTTCTTGTCAAAGGCAAAGGTGACTTTCATCAACTTTGCTGATCAGGAAGGAATTAATCAGTAACCAGTATTACAGAAATAAAAAAAGTGTGTTGCCACAAGAGAAATTACAGATGACCCTCATCAGTTTGACTGACAGGAAGTTTATCAGAACAAAACATTTGCTTTTGCCACAGGTGAAATAAAACATGATTTTTATAAAATTGACTAAGAATAAATTAATTGAAAAGTGTGTAATACCTACCATAATTTTGGAATAATTTTTTCACAGCAAAAGATCCAACAAAAACAGAATCAAACAATGCAAGTACATTTGTGGTGAACTATACAAGTAACAATGATTGCCACTTGTTATGTTTTCATATACGCGATAAACTTGTTTGTGTCAGACTAGTTCAACCATGGTGTTGCAACTTAGCTATTCAGTGTTAAACAGCAAATGCATGCATATCCAGTTGCACAACGTTTAACAAACTTGTGTAACAATTTAAACTAGCACACTTCTGTGGGTCGTCCATCCATCACAACTGTCGGTGTGTTCGGTACACACTGCCCTGGGTATCACTGGATGTCACTAATACACTATTATACTAGTGGCTCATTGGTTCCTCATTCTCGCTACCACAATAACTAAAAAGGAATAATAAATCAACAGCTAATGTTGTGGCGTAACTACAGACAGTATTCATCATACTGACTTTGTCATGTCACAGTTTAACTAAACCAGCAGGAGTTCTACACGTGTTTAACTGCAATATATGGAGGCTCATTTTTCTCACAGGCTTTTGTGAGAATTCAAATTTTTCACACACAGCAGAAACATGTGAATGATGTAAAGTTGTAGAGCAGTGCACCATAAGTAGTGAAGTAAGACGTGACAAGAAGAACACATACAGCTGCAGTGGCAGTCATTGGGAGTGTAGAGTGTTACTCTATAGTCTCTGGCACGTCTGTTCAATCAAACACCATCTCCACTTCTTGGAATATGTCACAATTAATGCATGAGTGAAATGTCAACCACTGTCTCTCACCAGTCTCAGGTATTCAGTGAACTGGAGCAATATAGAATGAAAACTTTCTCAAGGTTCCTAACAACAGCTCATAATTAGAAAATTTGTTCTTTTTGTTGAGAGTGCTGTACTCTAACAAACACAATATTGCTGCCAACACGACACTTACCCACCATCATTATGTTTAATCTGAAGGCAGATCACTTCTGCATTGTGGCATTGGCATCCATGCTTGCGTCTGAAACAGGCAAACACACACATTAATGATTTATTAGATTCTAACATTGTTGGGTACATTTCTTTTTCATCAGGTGGTGTAGTGTGAAATATCTCAGGCGTCAACTAAGTGAGAATTCCCGTTGTGGCGAGTAACAAGTAAATTGTGCAATAACAAGTAAATTGTTACTACTAAGTGGACAAAGATGCCTTCAGCTTATGTAGCCTCCAATGCTTTTTATATCTTTATATAACCCTCTATGCTAAGATATCTGTATCCCACCCAGTAACATGGGTATTAAGTCACACATATCTGTGACATGTCCAGTGACTTGGGTATTAAGTCACACATATCTGTGACATGTCCAATGACTTGGGTATTAAGTCACACATATCTGTGACATGTCCAGTGACTTGAGTATTAAGTCACACATATCTGTGACACTTAATGGGATTAAGTCATACATATATGTGACATGTCCAGTGACTTGGGTATTAAGTCACACATATGTGACATGTCCAGTGACTTGAGTATTAAGTCACACATATCTGTGACATGTCCAGTGACTTGAGTATTAAGTCACACATGTCTGTAACATGTCCAGTGACTTGAGTATTAAGTCACACATATCTGTGACATGTCCAGTGACTTGAATATTAAGTCACACATATCTGTGACATGTCCAGTGACTTGAGTATTAAGTCACACATATCTGTGCACTTAATGGGTTGGGTATTAAGTCACACATATATGTGACACGTCCAGTGACATGAGTATTAAGTCACACATATCTGTGACATGTCCAGTGACTTGGGTATTATGTCACACATATCTATGACATGTCCAGTGACTTGGGTATTATGTCACACATATCTATGACATGTCCAGTGACTTGGGTATTAAGTCACACATATATGCCCAGCGATCCAAGTATTAAGTCGCACATATATGTGACCTGCCCAGGGATCCAAGTATTAAGTCGCACATATCTGAGACCTGACCAGTGACCTGAGTATAAAGTCACACATATCTATCATAAGGCTCACTGTTCTAGATATGTATGATGTATCAGTATGTACATGTTACCGATGAGCGATGATTCCATGAAGAATATATAGAATTATTCTACAATCATTTTCTAGATACAATACCCAATACATGTCACATCACAGACTTTGTGATCTAGAATTACTCCATAATTACTTTCGATACAGTAGACAGATCACACATGATTCATTGAGATAGAATTATTTTACAGTTACAATTGTGTTACAATTGATACTGTATACACATCACAGGAAATTTCTTGAATTTGAAATAATCCAGAAATGCTCTAGGAACAGTGTACACGTCACAGAAGAACTAGAGGTGTACCTTCACTACCTGAGAGGATGGCATAAACCTTCACTTTAATGCTGCTTTTATTACAGCGCTAGCTGAAGATGGTGAAATGGCTGATCATTATGCCAGAAAAGATGATATATAACAACCCTGTGGGGTGGTTAGTGTGCCTGGGTCTGTGCACATGAATACAAGCCAATGGTAGCACTTGGAAGACTCGTCCATTTTGTCCAAATAACTTATGGGGCATTCATAAGTGTCAACATTTTCAGAACTGTACAAAGAGTACAACCTTTTAACCCTCTCCTCTTCAACAAAATGTACACTAAAGTGTTGATTATTGTGACTAATGCACATATCAACTACCGGTAGACATCAACAGCCCATTAAGCATACAGCTCCCCCACCATAGCGTTAAAATTTGTATGGTTCGGAAAATGTTGACAATTATGAACAATGCTATACATTAGCATGAATGATTATCAAGTAATAAGACAAAGGTTTAAATGAGAATGCCACCAGTGAAATAAAGGTCCTCGTGCCTCATGAGTTCAACTGAACACCAATATGACTTCTGTAGGAAGCATTTACCAAGTCCTTGAGTCTGTGATCCCATACAGTTCAAAGGAGGTGTTTTATTGTTTCACATTTTATTGTTATGAATGTGTCATTGTGGACACTGAAAATTGTTGCACCTCTATCCTCAGTTTCCTGGGGAAATAGGTGTTTTGACCTGATAGTTATCAGGACCTTGGGTGGTATAAAATAGTGTTAATTGATTATTGTAGATTTATCAAAACAATCCAAATCTATCAAATGGCCACACAACTGCATCACAGTTTTTTCAGATGCCAACATATTAAAGATATGTGATGCATAGCATACTTCATTCCTTTGTTTTTGTGTCAGCTAACTTGTTCTTTGTCTGGTTGGTGAGTTTCCATGTTTCCTCACCATTTGTCATTGCTAGAAAGATGTATGAGTTGTAGACTTGTCTCTTCAAACAGGTTCTAAGTGCCTGGCAAATGATCCCCAGCCATATGTGATTTGTCTTTGAATCTCCTTGGCTTGGTTTTTGTCTCTAGTGCTGTATCACTGTCCCAGGTAGATGTAGCTTTCAACTTTCTCTATCTGTGTGTTTGTTTAGCATAGAATATTTTCTAGCATACATTGTCTTCAAACTGTTCATCTTCAGACCTTAATTTTCACTTTCACTTTCACCAGCTGGCTTCTGGAGCGTTGTTTTGTAATTTATGCAGTGTATTTGCACAAGTTTATATCAAAGATGATACAGACTTCTTTGTCTATTCTCAAACCTCTGGCGTCTGTGGTCAGTCACAGGAATATGCTCTTGAGTGTGGCCATAAGCAGCTTTCACAAACGTCTTATAGGCCAGTAAATATCAGCTGATATAACTATATGCAAATGTGCATTCTGACATTGAACTGCCATAACTAGCTTGACAATAGCAAAACAGCATAACAATTTTACTACATATTACATACCATTCCACCCACATGACACTTGAAATATTACTAATTGATGCATGAATTATGTTGCAAAAGATTGCATCTGAGCTTAAAATTTTGTTTTCCAATAGATATGTGTACTTGTTTACTCATAAAATGTAGCAACATAACCATAACACTACTTTGGGAAATGGCACCACTGTCAAAAATTCAGTGTAAAATAAAACTGAGCCAAGTGGCCCTGAAGTCATTTGGTAATTATGAATCAAATGTGTTTTGGTGAATCATAGTCATATGACTAACTATAGAGACATGATTCTGGATTATTGAGACATGATTCTGGACTACTGAGACATGATTCTGGACTACTGAGACATGATTCTGGACTACAGAGACATGATTCTGGACTACAGAGACATGATTCTGGACTACTGAGACATGATTCTGGACTACAGAGACATGATTCTGGACTACAGAGACATGATTCTGGACTACAGAGACATGATTCTGGACTACAGAGACATGATTCTGGACTACAGAGACATGATTCTGGATTATTGAGACATGATTCTGGACTACTGAGACATGATTCTGGACTACTGAGACATGATTCTGGATTATTGAGACATGATTCTGGACTACTGAGACATGATTCTGGACTACTGAGACATGATTCTGGACTACTGAGACATGATTCTGGACTACAGAGACATGATTCTGGACTACAGAGACATGATTCTGGACTACAGATACATGATTCTGGACTACAGATACATGATTCTGGACTACAGATACATGATTATAATTTATGGACTACAGAGACATGATTCTGGACTACTGAGACATGATTCTGGACTACGGAGACATGATTCTGGACTATGGAGACATGATTCTGGACTACGGAGACATGATTCTGGACTATGGAGACATGATTCTGGACTACGGAGACATGATTCTGGACTCTACAGAGACATGATTCTGGACTCTACACAGACATTATTCTGGACTACAGAGATATGATTCTGGACTACTGAGACATGATTCTGGACTACCGGTACATGATTCTGGACAACAGAGACATGATTCTGGACTACTGAGACATGATTCTGGACTACAGAGACAAAGAGGAATAAAACAACAAAGAAGAAGTGATCAACCTACCAGGTAGGGCGGCCATTGTCAAGATGCTGAATCAGTATCCTTGTCAAGATCTCTCACTATATTCCTGGAACTAATGATGACACTCATGTAGTCATTGTCGTGAAGTTCTGCCCGTCAGGTCTAGCAAATGTATGTGCACCCTGGTGCACTATGTAGAAACTGTATTGCCAGTGGTTGTGTTGTAGGACTTGACTTCAATGGGCAAGTATCAGTCTGAAAGAAGAAAACAAATCTACATGACAAGATATCACCTTACCAATGGCGACATCATTTAATCAACAAATCATCAATCACTGTGGGCATCTAGGGAAGGTTACTGGGTAAACAGACTGACACAGACTGACAAAAACTGAAGAGACTACAGCATGTGGGGTAAACACTGAGGGCAGGGCTCAGACTGGAGTCATTGAAATAACAGGATAATGCTGGCCCCATCTGTGCTACATACACACTTTTATATAGTGACTAAAATGCACAGTAAATATAAATCCTCTGTTTACAACACAGCAACACCAGAGACAGTACACTGACAGATTCACACAATGTTAACCAGCCATATTAACAAATGTTAACGTAACTTCAACAAACTGATTATACATTAAACATAGATTATGCATATATATATATATATATATATATATATATATATATATGTGTGTGTGTATATATATATATATATATATATATATATATAGTATATATACAACATATGGGGGTATATATATATATATATATATTCAATTAAACATTAGGATTTGCTTATACTGTTCACGTGCACAGTGTTCATATGCATTGTATACAAACCTCTAGCAACAACCTCATTAACAGTGGCCCACACAATACAGACATGAGCTTGTTCCTCTACAGACTTCACACTATTGATCTTGTATACATTTGAGCTTAATCTAGACAGCAACTAGCTAGTCTAGCTGCAGATATCTTGACGACTTAATAAATATTTAAAGTGACATCAGTACTAACCAATGGATATGGATCAAGGTGATTTTGTGATCGAATACGGAACTAGACATACAGCGAGGCCTGGCTGTTCACTTATACACAACACACGGCCAAGGAGTTCGTCTACTCACAACACTAACTTTCAATAACCATTTCTGAGGTCATGCCAGTCATTCACCAGTGCTGACTGCACACATGAAGGTGTAACTAATTACCTTTGTTATGTGGGTAGCTGTGTGCATAGTCATAATAATGTACGTACAACAATACTTCCTAGGAAGAACATTGACATATCTATATGCAATCAGCTAGGCCCACTCTTTTTGCCAATGTTTCCTAAATGTTCTGTATAACCTGTTGTGCAAGTACATTGTAGTATGGTAGTATGACAATTAATGAATGACTAAACCCAACACCCGCTTCCCAGACTGAAGAGAGGCTACTGGAAGAAAACTACTAACTAGAATGTGTATGTATGGACCAAAAGTAAACTCTATCAACACGATACCAGTTAGAGGTACCATAACTATGGCTTTAACTTGACATAAACATCACATAAACACTACACAAACACCACACATATACCACATGCTGTGTCTTACCTACTGTATTCCAATCCACAAACTGAACACATGTCCACCGTATGCTACACCTCCAGATGTATGTTTACACAATTAAGACTGCGGCTCACATTAGGATTACCTGACTATGCCAGCAGTACACCACCTGACCAGTGTCAAGGCTGGTGACATGACCGCTCAAGTGGAACCATTAACCCTTTCACTGCTGCGACATCATTAAAATACCTGCAGTGTTTTGACAAAGACCCTGGTGACTGGCGTCTTCAGTGAGTGCAGTTTGAGACATTGTGGGCAAAGAAAGAGACACTAAATCAAATGGTTTATCCGCCACACCTCTGGTACAATAGCTGTCAATAATGCCATCTTTTCAAGTGACAATGTCTACTTGGTGGGGAGCAGGGGTGGATAGAAAGCAGAGGGTTTAAACTAGGTGGGGCGCCTATGCTAAGTCCCACTCAGGCTGAATGTCAGCAGGCTGAATATTAGCTTATTTATGAGACAACCTGTCATTGGAGTACATAAACATGCTCACCAACTGCTAATGGAGGCGAGACATTAACTGTATGCAGATTTAAACGCAATAGAACAAATATAGCTTACAATTACAGTAAATTTGTTTTAACTTGTGTTATTACATAGTGATGTGTCATTTGCCAAGTCAGTAACATTTATTAACTGTTCTTAAATCTACATTGTAATAATAATGACCAACGTAAAATATAATATGTTAAGATACAGTACTGTACAATGTTTAAATGTTTACATGATCTCTACACTTCTTTGTGCCATAAAGCTACACTCTGCAACCAAACATCCACTCAATGGTTGTAATATTTAATCTCATGTCCCAAGTGGACTCTTAATCCTCCTGGCCAATAACACATGCAAGCAACCTAGCCTAAGAGACATATCAGTATCAGACCTGTAGTTTACCTAGGGAAATAAATCATGATTTACACTGTCTATATGTCAATAGTCTGTGCCTGCCTTTGGTAGACCTGGCTTGTCTCAATTCACCTGTGTCACAGTTGAGTGCTGTGGCTTCATTCACTTAAACTTCAAAGCGGTCTTCATGTAAGACCATAATTATACTGTGCCCAGACTCTGCAGCAGGTTACACTTCACCCAGTTTATTGCCTGTTTCACTTGCCCTGTCACAGACACACAGACCAGCCCTGTTTCCAGTGTGGTGGTTTCGAGATGTCACCCAGGCTTCATTTTCAGGATAATCCAATGGTTTATTGCTGCTTTAGTGGTGACATTTACCACCAAACCGATATTTCATGACTTACAACAATAATTACTAATTCTTAATCTAACAATATATTGACTAACGAACATTCCACATTGCCAATAAACCAAAACCACAAACGTACTGTAAAATAGAAACCTTTTCCTGCCATGGAGTTTTTCTATTAAGCATGAATATTTAAATAGCTGCTTGAATATAAGAATAAACAGTATAAATGTTGTAAAAATATTTAAATTTCTGTTTTTGTAATATCTATTTCTCCAAAATGTGCCTTCATGTGTTATATTTGATTGTTGTTAATTTCATATCTCTGCTGTATACAGTTAACATTTTATCATGTTTGAAAATTGAGCCTCTTTCGACTGTTGCGGTAGCCATATTGTCAGCTAATTAGCATAATTGATGCAAAACATAATTCTCTACCAAATTTCTACCATGTGCTATTTTAAGGTACATCAAGTTAGTGACAATATTATTATGGTGTTAAAAGTAGTTCAAAAGGAACCTGCTACCCTAAAGTAATGACTGAGTATGCCACTGCTGCTAGTTTTTGTTTGCCTCAGTTGCTAACTACTGCCCCTACATTAGCTGTAATCCCATTATCTTTGGCCACATCTAGTGAATACAATTAACTAAAATCTATAATCAAACAATCTACAGACAGTGTTTCATTAACTGCGGCAGTGTTTTGACCTGCTAACAGTGGCAGTGTTTTGACCTGCTAACAGTGGCAGTGTTTTGACCTGCAAACAGTGGCAGTGTTTTGACCTGCAAACAGTGGCAGTGTTTTGACCTGCTAACAGTGGCAGTGTTTTGACCTGCAAACAGTGGCAGTGTTTTGACCTGCTCACAGTGGCAGTGTTTTGACCTGCTAACAGTGGCAGTGTTTTGACCTGCAAACAGTGGCAGTGTTTTGACCTGCAAACAGTGGCAGTGTTTTGACCTGCTCACAGTGGCAGTGTTTTGACCTGCTAACAGTGGCAGTGTTTTGACCTACTAACAGTGGCAGTGTTTTGACCTGCTAACAGCGGCAGTGTTTTGACCAGCTAACGGCGGCTGTAATGTTCTAGCCACCTGTATATCTGATTGTGCTTAGGCATGACAAATTAAGTCATGTGACACATATATCAAGCTTTTGTTGTAGTTCATAACAAGTACAATAGCAGTGTGCCACATGGACCACATGAATGCAATGTGAACCACATGCAATATGATTTATACAATTCTCATAACAGATCATTCTGGCTCTGGGAGAGTTACAATGATGTATTTAAAGGGGCCCATGGATTAGGTAGGAGGGTGTTTCAGGAAGTTGGTGACGAGTTGAACTGACATCTACCACTGATTATCAATGGAACAACTTAAAAACTGGTAATAAATCGAAGTAAGATAAGTGTTTATTTTAAATATCTGCAGTAAAAGAAACTCTGAAGTGTACAGAGTTCAAAAAGGAAGTTTGTGAGTTTCTGGACTTTTCTGCAAACACAAAACTTTGTAAAAAATGTATGGAATGTTGTTTAAATGTTCATATGAACCTTCCTATGATGAACTGTATGTACTATGTTGTTATGTAAAATATGTGTGGTAATAATTGTCTACAGTGCTATAATACTTAACTGCATTAATTCTCAAAAACTATTCATTGCATGATTGAAGGCAGACGTTTTACAGCAAGGTCTAGTAAATCTATTCGTGTAATGAGTCACATCTTGTAATATAGATTTAATTTGCTATCATGTTGATATGGCTGAGCAATTTTGATTGGTTACTTCACTGTCTTTCTGGGTCTGTAACCCAGAAACCGTCACTTACCTAATGCAGCAAGGTTGCCATGGGTGCATGCTACAATGTGTTTATAATTTTAACAATGTGTCACAAATGTATACTACTGTGTACTGAAGCCTGCAACCTGAACAAAGAAGTGACCTTGATTTCAACAATAAACATCTACACTCTTGACATATCTATACCACTATGGCCTTGTCAACAACCTCAACATATTTTAAATCACATTTGCCTGCAGGGGATAGATGAATCACTATTACAATATAATTAGCAGTTCAAATATTTAAAAATCTACCTCTGAGCACTCAGATTACCAGATTTGACATTACGAGTATCCAACTGGATTGCTGCTATCAAAATAGAATAGTGTTACACTACGAGCCAAGAGAGAACTATACTATTATACATGTTTCAGTGTCATAATTCAGAAATTAAGCCATTATAACGTAATGATACACATAATTTATAAGATGCATTGTTTTCTTGATGACTGATTAATAAGGCAGAAATGATTACCATCAAATGTTATACACAATGATGTGACATTAGTAGACTGATATCATCAGTTACTAACTGTTGACAACACAGAATGTTAGCATTAAATAATTAATGTGACTGGAAATATTGATGAGGCATAGCCAAAGGTTGTTTATGTTATTACCACTGACTGCCAGACAAATACACATGGTGACAGACTGGCACTGCCAGTCTGTCACCATGTGTACTGGTACCACCCTTGATCACTCTCCAAACTACATGTGTACTTGTACCACCCTTGATCAGTCTCCAAACTACATGTGTACTTGTACCACCCTTGATCACTCTCCAAACTATACATGTACATGTACCACCCTTGATCACTCTCCAAACTACACGTGTACTTGTACCACCCTTGATCACTCTCCAAACTACACGTGTACTTGTACCACCCTTGATCACTCTCCAAACTACACATGTACTTGTACCACCCTTGATCACTCTCCAAACTACACATGTACTTGTACCACCCTTGATCACTCTCCAAACTACACATGTACTTGTACCACCCTTGATCACTCTCCAAACTACACATGTACTTGTACCACCCTTGATCACTCTCCAAACTACACATGTACTTGTACCACCCTTGATCACTCTCCAAACTACACGTGTACTTGTACCACCCTTGATCACTCTCCAAACTACATGTGTACTTGTACCACCCTTGATCAGTCTCCAAACTACATGTGTACTTGTACCACCCTTGATCACTCTCCAAACTACACGTGTACTTGTACCACCCTTGATCAGTCTCCAAACTACACGTGTACTTGTACCACCCTTGATCACTCTCCAAACTACACGTGTACTTGTACCACCCTTGATCAGTCTCCAAACTACATGTGTACTTGTACCACCCTTGATCACTCTCCAAACTATACATGTACATGTACCACCCTTGATCACTCTCCAAACTACACGTGTACTTGTACCACCCTTGATCACTCTCCAAACTATACATGTACATGTACCACCCTTGATCAGTCTCCAAACTACATGTGTACTTGTACCACCCTTGATCACTCTCCAAACTACACATGTACTTGTACTACCCTTGATCAGTCTCCAAACTATCGTGTACTTGTACCACCCTTGATCAGTCTCCAAACTACACATGTACTTGTACTACCCTTGATCAGTCTCCAAACTATCGTGTACTTGTACCACCCTTGATCAGTCTCCAAACTACACGTGTACTTGTACCACCTTTGATCAGTCTCCAAACTATACATGTACATGTACCACCCTTGATCAGTCTCCAAACTATATGCAACAGAAATAGGGTTTTATTCGCTCACTGACTGACTAGTGACATGGGAAGAGGGTGATCACTGACTGACTGGTACTTATACCACCCTTGCACTTATACCACCCTTGATCACTCGCCAAACTACATGTGCAGTTGTACCACCCTTGATCACTCTCCAAACTTGACATGGGAAGAGGGTGATCACTGACTGACTGGTGACATGGGAAGAAGGTGATCACTGACTGACTGGTGACATGGGAAGAGGGTGATCACTGACTGACTGGTGACATGGGAAGAGGGTGATCACTGACTGACTGGTGACATGGGAAGAAGGTGATCACTGACTGACTGGTGACACGGGAAGAGGGTGATGGGATGCCTGGGTTGTGAACATATCCACTATTACATGAAGTTATGTCTCACAAACTCCCCCAAACTGACTGTAACTCCTCACATTTCTGTTACAGGCAATCACATGATAAGAGCATCCAGGGGACACAAGTAAGAAGAATCCCATGTGGGAAAGATCTCCCACCACGAGACCACCTATGGGGGAGATCTCCCACCACGAGACCACCTATGGGGGAGATCTCCCACAATGAGACCACCTATGGGGGAGATCTCCCACAATGAGACCACCTATGGGGGAGATCTCCCACAATGAGACCACCTATGGGGGAGTTCTCCCACCATGAGACCACCTATGGGGGAGATCTCCCACCACGAGACCACCTATGGGGGAGATCTCCCACCATGAGACCACCTATGGGGGAGATCTCCCACCATGAGACCACCTATGGGGGAGATCTCCCACCATGAGACCACCTATGGGGGAGATCTCCCACCACGAGACCACCTATGGGGGAGATCTCCCACAATGAGACCACCTATGGGGGAGTTCTCCCACCAAGAGACCACCTGTGGGGAGATCTCCCACCACGAGACCACCTATGGGGGAGATCTCCCACCACGAGACCACCTATGGGGGAGTTCTCCCACCAAGAGACCACCTATGGGGGAGATCTCCCACCATGAGACCACCTATGGGGTAGATCTCCCACAATGAGACCACCTATGGGGGAGATCTCCCACCATGAGACCACCTGTGGGGGAGATCTCCCACCAAGAGACCACCTGTGGGGAGATCTCCCACCACGAGACCACCTATGGGGGAGATCTCCCACCATGAGACCACCTATGGGGTAGATCTCCCACAATGAGACCACCTATGGGGGAGATCTCCCACCATGAGACCGCCTATGGGGGAAATCTCCCACCACGAGACCACCTATATGGGAGATCTCCCACCATGAGACCACCTATAGGGGAGATCTCCCACCATGAGACCACCTATAGGGGAGATCTTCCACCATGAGACCACCTATAGGGGAGATCTTCCACCATGAGACCACCTATAGGGGAGATCTCCCACCATGAGACCACCTATAGGGGAGATCTTCCACCATGAGACCACCTATAGGGGAGATCTCCCACCATGAGACCACCTATAGGGGAGATCTCCCACCATGAGACCACCTATAGGGGAGATCTCCCACCATGAGACCACCTATGGGGGAGATCTTCCACCATGAGACCACCTATGGGGGAGATCTTCCACCATGAGACCACCTATAGGGGAGATCTCCCACCATGAGACCATCAATGGGGGAGATCTCCCACCATGAGACCACCTATAGGGGAGATCTTCCACCATGAGACCACCTATGGGGGAGATCTTCCACCATGAGACCACCTATAGGGGAGATCTCCCACCATGAGACCATCAATGGGGGAGATCTCCCACCATGAGACCACCTATAGGGGAGATCTTCCACCACGAGACCACCTATAGGGGAGATCTTCCACCATGAGACCACCTATAGGGGAGATCTCCCACCATGAGACCATCAATGGGGGAGATCTCCCACCATGAGACCACCTATAGGGGAGATCTCCCACCATGAGACCACCTATAGGGGAGATCTTCCACCATGAGACCACCTATAGGGGAGATCTCCCACCACGAGACCACCTATAGGGGAGATCTCCCACCAGTCAGAGTCTCGAGTCAGAATCATTGAGAATTTCACAAAGAGGGATGAGGCAGGAAACGTTGAGGATTTAACGTGGAAATACAATTTTGTCAATTTAAAAATAATGTTGTCAGACAATTTTTATTTGATGCAGTCCTTTGTTCCATGCTATTGGTGACATTTAAGTGTGATGGTTCTGTGTAAAAGCAAGTGACAGCAACAGAGTCAGAATGGGTGGTGTCTGTTGGTAGTAACAGAGTCAGTATGGGTGGTGTCTGTTGGTAGTAACAGAGGCAGTATGGGTGGTGTCTGTTGGTAGTAACAGAGTCAGTATGGGTGGTGTCTGTTGGTAGTAACAGAGTCAGTATGGGTGGTGTCTGTTGGTAGTAACAGAGTCAGTATGGGTGGTGTCTGTTGGTAGCAACATAGTCAGTATGGGTGGTGTTTGTTGGTAGCAACAGAGTCAGTATGGGTGGTGTCTGTTGGTAGTAACAGAGTCAGTATGGGTGGTGTCTGTTGGTAGCAACAGAGTCAGTATGGGTGGTGTCTGTTGGTAGCAACAGAGTCAGTATGGGTGGTGTTTGTTGGTAGCAACAGAGTCAGTATGGGTGATGTCTGTTGGTAGTAACAGAGTCAGTATGGGTGGTGTCTGTTGGTAGTAACAGAGTCAGTATGGGTGGTGTATGTTGGTAGCAACAGAGTCAGTATGGGTGGTGTTTGTTGGTAGCAACAGAGTCAGTATGGGTGGTGTCTGTTGGTAGTAACAGAGTCAGTATGGGTGGTGTCTGTTGGTAGTAACAGAGTCAGTATGGGTGGTGTCTGTTGGTAGCAACAGAGTCAGTATGGGTGGTGTTTGTTGGTAGCAACAGAGTCAGTATGGGTGATGTCTGTTGGTAGTAACAGAGTCAGTATGGGTGGTGTCTGTTGGTAGCAACAGAGTCAGTATGGGTGGTATTTGTTGGTAGCAACAGAGTCAGTATGGGTGGTGTCTGTTGGTAGTAACAGAGTCGGTATGGGTGGTGTTTGTTGGTAGTAACAGAGTAACTATGGGTGGTGTCTGTTGGTAGTAACAGAGTAACTATGGGTGGTGTCTGTTGGTAGTAACAGAGTCAGTATGGGTGGTGTTTGTTGGTAGTAACAGAGTAACTATGGGTGGTGTCTGTTGGTAGTAACAGAGTAACTATGGGTGGTGTCTGTTGGTAGTAACAGAGTCAGTATGGGTGGTGTTTGTTGGTAGTAACAGAGTAACTATGGGCGGTGTCTGTTGGTAGTAACAGATTCAGTATGGGTGGTGTCTGTTGGTAGCAACAGAGTCAGTATGGGTGGTGTCTGTTGGTAGTAACAGAGTCAGTATGGGTGGTGTCTGTTGGTAGCAACAGAGTCAGTATGGGTGGTGTCTGTTGGTAGTAACAGAGTCAGTATGGGTGGTGTCTGTTGGTAGTAACAGAGTCAGTATGGGTGGTGTCTGTTGGTAGCAACAGAGTCAGTATGGGTGGTGTCTGTTGGTAGTAACAGAGTCAGTATGGGTGGTGTCTGTTGGTAGTAACAGAGTCAGTATGGGTGGTGTCTGTTGGTAGTAACAGAGTCAGTATGGGTGGTGTCTGTTGGTAGTAACAGAGTCAGTATGGGTGGTGTCTGTTGGTAGTAACAGAGTCAGTATGGGTGGTGTCTGTTGGTAGCAACAGAGTCAGTATGGGTGGTGTCTGTTGGTAGCAACAGAGTCAGTATGGGTGGTGTCTGTTGGTAGTAACAGAGTCAGTATGGGTGGTGTCTGTTGGTAGTAACAGAGTCAGTATGGGTGGTGTCTGTTGGTAGCAACAGAGTCAGTATGGGTGGTGTCTGTTGGTAGCAACAGAGTCAGTGTGGGTGGTGTCTGTTGGTAGTAACAGAGGCAGTATGGGTGGTGTCTGTTGGTAGTAACAGAGTCAGTATGGGTGGTGTTTGTTGGTAGTAACAGAGTCAGTATGGGTGGTGTCTGTTGGTAGTAACAGAGTCAGTATGGGTGGTATTTGTTGGTAGTAACAGAGTCAGTATGGGTGGTGTCTGTTGGTAGTAACAGAGTCAGTATGGGTGGTGTCTGTTGGTAGTAACAGAGTCAGTATGGGTGGTGTCTGTTGGTAGTAACAGAGTCAGTATGGGTGGTGTCTGTTGGTAGTAACAGAGTCAGTATGGGTGGTGTCTGTTGGTAGTAACAGAGTCAGTATGGGTGGTGTCTGTTGGTAGCAACAGAGTCAGTATGGGTGGTGTCTGTTGGTAGCAACAGAGTCAGTATGGGTGGTGTCTGTTGGTAGTAACAGAGGCAGTATGGGTGGTGTCTGTTGGTAGTAACAGAGTCAGTATGGGTGGTGTTTGTTGGTAGTAACAGAGTCAGTATGGGTGGTGTCTGTTGGTAGTAACAGAGTCAGTATGGGTGGTATTTGTTGGTAGTAACAGAGTCAGTATGGGTGGTGTCTGTTGGTAGTAACAGAGTCAGTATGGGTGGTGTCTGTTGGTAGTAACAGAGGCAGTATGGGTGGTGTTTGTTGGTAGTAACAGAGTCAGTATGGGTGGTGTCTGTTGGTAGTAACAGAGGCAGTATGGGTGGTGTTTGTTGGTAGTAACAGAGTCAGTATGGGTGGTGTCTGTTGGTAGTAACAGAGGCAGTATGGGTGGTGTTTGTTGGTAGTAACAGAGTCAGTATGGGTGGTGTCTGTTGGTAGTAACAGAGTCAGTATGGGTGGTGTCTGTTGGTAGTAACAGAGTCAGTATGGGTGGTGTCTGTTGGTAGCAACAGAGTCAGTATGGGTGGTGTCTGTTGGTAGCAACAGAGTCAGTATGGGTGGTGTCTGTTGGTAGTAACAGAGGCAGTATGGGTGGTGTCTGTTGGTAGTAACAGAGTCAGTATGGGTGGTGTGTGTTGGTAGTAACAGAGTCAGTATGGGTGGTGTCTGTTGGTAGTAACAGAGTCAGTATGGGTGGTATTTGTTGGTAGTAACAGAGTCAGTATGGGTGGTGTCTGTTGGTAGTAACAGAGTCAGTATGGGTGGTGTCTGTTGGTAGTAACAGAGTCAGTATGGGTGGTGTCTGTTGGTAGTAACAGAGTCAGTATGGGTGGTGTCTGTTGGTAGTAACAGAGTCAGTATGGGTGGTATTTGTTGGTAGTAACAGAGTCAGTATGGGTGGTGTCTGTTGGTAGCAACAGAGTCAGTATGGGTGGTGTCTGTTGGTAGCAACAGAGTCAGTATGGGTGGTGTCTGTTGGTAGTAACAGAGGCAGTATGGGTGGTGTCTGTTGGTAGTAACAGAGTCAGTATGGGTGGTGTTTGTTGGTAGTAACAGAGTCAGTATGGGTGGTGTCTGTTGGTAGTAACAGAGTCAGTATGGGTGGTATTTGTTGGTAGTAACAGAGTCAGTATGGGTGGTGTCTGTTGGTAGTAACAGAGTCAGTATGGGTGGTGTCTGTTGGTAGTAACAGAGGCAGTATGGGTGGTGTTTGTTGGTAGTAACAGAGTCAGTATGGGTGGTGTCTGTTGGTAGTAACAGAGGCAGTATGGGTGGTGTTTGTTGGTAGTAACAGAGTCAGTATGGGTGGTGTCTGTTGGTAGTAACAGAGGCAGTATGGGTGGTGTTTGTTGGTAGTAACAGAGTCAGTATGGGTGGTGTCTGTTGGTAGTAACAGAGTCAGTATGGGCGGTGTCTGTTGGTAGTAACAGAGGCAGTATGGGTGGTGTTTGTTGGTAGTAACAGAGTCAGTATGGGTGGTGTCTGTTGGTAGTAACAGAGTCAGTATGGGTGGTGTCTGTTGGTAGTAACAGAGGCAGTATGGGTGGTGTCTGTTGGTAGTAACAGAGTCAGTATGGGTGGTGTCTGTTGGTAGTAACAGAGGCAGTATGGGTGGTGTTTGTTGGTAGTAACAGAGTCAGTATGGGTGGTGTCTGTTGGTAGTAACAGAGGCAGTATGGGTGGTGTTTGTTGGTAGTAACAGAGTCAGTATGGGTGGTGTCTGTTGGTAGTAACAGAGTCAGTATGGGTGGTGTCTGTTGGTAGTAACAGAGGCAGTATGGGTGGTGTTTGTTGGTAGTAACAGAGTCAGTATGGGTGGTGTTTGTTGGTAGTAACAGAGTCAGTATGGGTGGTGTGTGTTGGTAGTAACAGAGTCAGTATGGGTGGTGTCTGTTGGTAGCAGTCAGGTGTCAAGATGCAAGAAATGTAAGTGAAGGTAAACTGCATCAACTCAAACTGCGATGACAAAGTGACTGGTTATCTGTTGACAGTCATCACAACTGACCTTCCACAACAAAGGCTTCTTGATGATGATTACAACAATTATTGTAATCAATCCGTGTAACTGATTCCAACAAAAAGGACTCGACCATCACACTGTAGGTGAGCCAGCAATGTCTGGTCATTGCTGGGTGGGCTGCTGCAGGGTTCTGGCTCATAGTTCATAGTGAGTGTCAGTGAGAAGCCTCTCATTTGAAATGGCAAGTCACGTATACCCATGTGTCAGTTCTAAATGATACGCTATTAGCTACAAGGTTATTCTGCAATGGAAATTTCTGCCAAATAAGAAAGGTGATTCTACACAGGCACAACTTTTGCCCATATAGGGGCATTTATGTATGCCTGAGTAAACAACATGCTTCATCAGTTAATAAAAAAACAACGATGGCACCTTGAGAACACACAACTTCATAACATAACAGTTCATACAGTGATGCTTGCCAAAAATGAAAGCAAAATGCATGTACAGTGTGTACTATAGTGGGAAGAAACCAACATGAATCACTACACTCATTCACACACCACTATCAGTATAACTGCACTTTCTGCACTGGTGCTGACACCCCAGGCTGTGCGAGGTGTGCACCGCCCTCTCAGTTTGCTAGTACAGATATTAATGGCTACAAATTGACAAAAACTTACTACACTATAGAGACAGGTACATACCACACTGTGTCATGCCTGGCAACTCTGTGACTGCTGTCAACAATGGCACTTCTGCGACAGGGTCCCTCTTGATTCACCTGTGTCATACAGTTGCGTAATCCATTCCATGTGTGTCACAATCACTTGTGTTCACTGATCACATTCCTGTGGCCATGACTAACATCTCAGCAGAGTCACTGAGTGACAGTTCACAGAACATAATCACTACATAGAGTGGACCTGCTGGGTTCATGGGTGGCCAGTGGCCACACAGTGCTACACACACACACTGTTACACATGCACACAACTAGTGTTTTATGGCCCAGTTTCAACTGAAGAGGACCTCACAACTTACCCACCTACAGACAGCTCAGACTACACCCACAGCTCCACCCCAGGGAAGTGGGAGGGACACACCCTGTCAAGGGAAGGTGCCCCAGTTCACCCACCCACTCATGTGATTCATGGGTCTTATCTGCTCTTTGGCTGACTGTTGTCAACTCCAGCATGGTTGGTGTTTGTCTCTCTCAATATCTCAGTGTCCATGGCTCCCACTCAGTGTCCATGGCTCCTACTCAGTGTCCATAGCTCCCACTCAGTGTCCATGGCTCCCACTCAGGGTCAATGTGACAAAGTCACAGAAGGTGAAAACACTTGTGAAATCACCACTTAATAGACAGCCATTATAACTGCCAATGTTATTATATTTAGTTTATAAAGTGTTGTTTGTCTGCAAAATGTTGTACATAAAAAGGTAAACAAGTTAGACTGATATTATTAGTGTTGGGATACTAAAAAGATGAACCTAGTTCACTAGCTGTTAACAACCGAAACATTACCAGTAGATTTTAGGACAACTGATTGTAAAATACATTTAAAAAATGTATTCACTTAAATATGACTTAATGAAATCACAATGAAATATACATTTCAAATGAAGGTTAACAACGACCTAACAACTAAAATATTCAGATAACCTGACCCTGTACAAGAATTGTTTACTCTTTGCAACAATTACATTTTCATTAACTAACTTAAATGGCTGCCAATCATTCATACCAAATTCCACACATTGTGGGCACATGATAAATCATTTCTCAGATCGCCTGACATTTAAATGGCAAGTCAACGACACGACACACAGTGGAAATAAGCACCGTGACATATTTGGTGTATTGTTGTGACTGTGGAAGGCATCCTTCATTTAGGCAAGGGTAAGTGGAGAGCTGGTCAACATCTAGCAGTTACCTACCTAGCAGGTAGTGTTCAGAGCATATCAATGAAATGCCAGTAATTTTTTAATAGATTTTTCTCGGTGAAGAACATAAATACCAAGCACAATTTTGTTACTGTGTAGTATATCTATGAATAGTCTTCATTGCATAATTGTGAGTGGAAGATATGAAAGAGAAGTTGAAATTATATTCGGAACAGGTCTGCCAGGCAGTGAAGTATGAACTGCTTTGAGCAGCCCTCAAGGACTGCATCACCCACTATTATACACATATACAAACTTACCTTTAGCTTTTATGTGCATTGCTGTTAAACCTTAGCATAACCATTGATGTAATACTTGTAAGAATCTTTCACTTTGAGTGTGATCTATCATCTGAGGTCAGCGGACATAACCATTGGTGTAATACTTGTAAGAATCTGTCACTTTGAGTGTGATCTATCATCTGAGGTCAGCTGACATAACCATTGATGTAATACTTGTAACAATTTGTCACTTTGAGTGTGATCTATCATCTGAGGTCAGCTGACATAACCATTGATGTAATACTTGTAACAATCTGTCACTGTGAATGTGATCTATCATCTGAGGTCAGCTGACATAACCATTGATGTAATACTTGTAAGAATCTTTCACTTTGAGTGTGATCTATCATCTGAGGTCAGCTGACATAACCATTGATGTAATACTTGTAACAATCTGTCACTTTGAGTGTGATCTATCATCTGAGGTCAGCTGACATAACCATTGATGTAATACTTGTAACAATCTGTCACTGTGAATGTGATCTATCATCTGAGGTCAGCTGACATAACCATTGATGTAATACTTGTAACAATCTGTCACTGTGAATGTGATCTATCATCTGAGGTCAGCTGACATAACCATTGATATAATACTTGTAACAATCTGTCATTGTGAATGTGATCTATCATCTGAGGTCAGCTGACATAACCATTGATGTAATACTTGTAACAATTTGTCACTTTGAGTGTGATCTATCATCTGAGGTCAGCGGACATAACCATTGATGTAATATTTGTAAGAATCTTTCACTTTGAGTGTGATCTATCATTTGAGGTCAGCTGACATAACCATTGATGTACTTGTAACAATTTGTCACTTTGAATGTGATCTATCATCTGAGGTCAGCGGACATAACCATTGATGTAATACTTGTAAGAATCTTTCACTTTGAGTGTGATCTATCATTTGAGGTCAGCTGACATAACCATTGATGTACTTGTAACAATTTGTCACTTTGAATGTGATCTATCATCTGAGGTCAGCGGACATAACCATTGATGTAATACTTGTAAGAATCTTTCACTTTGAGTGTGATCTATCATCTGAGGTCAGCGGACATAACCATTGATGTAATACTTGTAACAATCTGTCACTGTGAATGTGATCTATCATCTGAGGTCAGCTGACATAACCATTGATGTAATACTTGTAAGAATCTTTCACTTTGAGTGTGATCTATCATCTGAGGTCAGCTGACATAACCATTGATGTAATACTTGTAACAATCTGTCACTTTGAGTGTGATCTATCATCTGAGGTCAGCTGACATAACCATTGATGTAATACTTGTAACAATCTGTCACTTTGAATGTGATCTATCATCTGAGGTCAGCTGACATAACCATTGATGTAATACTTGTAACAATCTGTCACTTTGAATGTGATCTATCATCTGAGGTCAGCTGACATAACCATTGATGTAATACTTGTAACAATCTGTCACTGTGAATGTGATCTATCATCTGAGGTCAGCTGACATAACCATTGATGTAATACTTGTAACAATCTGTCACTGTGAATGTGATCTATCATCTGAGGTCAGCTGACATAACCATTGATGGTCACTCTTGTGATATATTTGTCTATTATTTGCTAAATATACCCACAGGAACCATCTGTGCAGTCAATGGCCAGACTCTGCCATTTATTTATGTTCCACTCAGAGAGAAAATTACTTTGTTCAGCTGTACTACATGTATATATATGAAAGAACATCATTTACATGTATATATATGAAAGAACATCATTTATGCTATTTCTACAAAGGTCAGCAAAAGTCTAATGGCCCCCAAATTAATTTATTCTCAAGGTATTTCACATATTTAAAGAATTTTGTAAAGTTGATATCTTCGATCACAAGTTTCTGGTTGGACTGTTAAATGCTACTTTGCAATTGATTTAGACTTGTTTGTGATAGAAGGAAAGATAGTAACATTTTGAGAAAACATGACAACATGCCAGAGGAATGATATTTACTTGATGATGTGATCTTAAACGACAACAAAACAACTGTATATAAATCATGTCGAAAATATAAGATCAGTTGGAGTGTAACTCCACACACATGATACTGATTTGACGCAAAACCAACTTTTCAGAGAACTTGTCCTGTTTTGACTTCATCTGTCCTTATAAATAAACACCACACCCATGGATGCATTAGAATACATCTCAATTAATGCCTACCTGTGGTGTAGGTAACTTTCTGGGCTGCCTGTGCAGGTGACATATTTATAAGGGAGACAATTCTGCCTGACACAACTGCATTGTCCAGCCCACTCTGCCCCACCTACCTACAGCTGGCCACCTAGCAAACACACCCATCATAAAATGCTGATCAGTCCATTCTACATGCCAGTGAGGTCACAGCTGACTGGCATTGTGCACTGGAAAACCTCAGCCTTAATGACACATTGTGTTTCAATTAGTAGAAAGGATGGAAACAATGTTTGCGGACTGGTGGCTGTTATCTCAATGTGACTTTTTTATGCTGTCTGATTTCATGGCAAACCTGTTCCTACCACTACCAGGAATCTACTCTAGTGTCCAGTCTATCCACCATGACCAGACAGCTTGTATGTACAAAACTCATAGGCAGTGTAGATGGCAGGGCATGTAAAGGGTCTCACACAAGTAAATTAAAGAAACGTGGGGTGACTGCACAGTGCCATCAGTCCTGATTAACAAACATTCTTGCAGGCACTGCAGTGTCTGCTGTCTGAAGGCTCTCAGTCACATACACTCCACACAGTGGCGTAGCCAGGAGTCTGCAAGCAAGGTATGTAAGTATATATATATATATATGTGTAAATATATATATATATATGTATATATATATAATTTAAACCCAACTCGCTTAAAATGAATACTGACATGACAACCAAGTGCGCTGACCAGTGTAGCTGACAGTTCAGCAAAACCATTCACAGAAGGCGTCAAAGTTCTATTGTAAACGAGACAAACATTATTAAAGAGAATTGGAGATTGCTGAGAGAACGTAGTGAGAGAGAAATGAGAGGAAGAAAAAGACAATGGAAAAGGAAATCATGATCAACTCACCTTGATGACAGTGAAGCCAAGAAAAGAACAACAAAATGCAATTTGATCCTAGAATAGTAACTGGGCAACTATTATGTTAAATACTTGACAGCCATTAGCCATCGTGCACATTGAGAATAATTACATTTTCATTGCTCTATAACCTCTTATGCTGTAGCCTACTTGAATTATGATATATTTCTTTGCGAAAGGATAGGAATGGGAAGGAAAATCTTACACGGGCATCCTTATCCCTCTGTACTTTGTGACTATGCCAACCAGGCAGCCAGTTAGTGGTCCTCCATTCCCCATCATCCTTTTTTCTGGGATTCTGGCCCCCCTGGCCCCCTCTGGCTACACCACTGGCTCCACAGCTGATGCATTCTAACAGGAAACTGATGCTTTACTTGACCATTCTTATTAAACAATGCTAGTACTATAGTAAATATATTGTTCATAGCTCCAAGAATGGTTTATTGTAGTATGATTTACTTACTTTGGAGCTTATTTTGTCGAAGCGAGTACGATGTTTCGGTCCGTCAGCTACGGACCTTGTTCACGTACTGGTGTCACGTGTGTTGCCTCAGATTTCGGCAGGATAATTTGGTTGTAGATGGCAGGCAGATGGTATCCCTGATCTCTGTTCATGGTAGGGGCTCTCTGTCTGATGTATATGGCCTCCTTCACTTTTCTCTTGTGCCAGTTGGATTCACGGGTCAGTATTTTTCCAGTGCAAAAAGACCACCTAACACGAACAACAACCCACGAAGATCTATGCTGGGACTACCATATGTAGCAGGATTATCATAACAGCTTGGGTGGATTTATAAGTCACATAACATACACATGTACCACAAGCCGCTCGATGGTAGTACACCCTAAAGATAAAACACCTAAAGAACACCAATGTGGAACCATCTATAACATCACGTATGACATCGACGGCAGCCACACATACATAGGTGAAACCAAGAGAACACTCAGCCAGAGATTCAAAGAACACACAAACCTGGATAAACCAACAGGAGTAGGAGACCATTGCCGGGCCACAGGACACTCAGTGTCATTGAAGAACACAAAAATAATGACCCGTGAATCCAACTGGCATAAGAGAAAAGTGAAGGAGGCCATATACATCAGACAGAGAGCCCCTACCATGAACAGAGATCAGGGATACCATCTGCCTGCCACCTACAACCAAATTATCCCGCTGAAATCTGAGGCAACACACGTGACACCAGTACGTGAACAAGGTCCGTAGCTGACGGACCGAAACATCGTACTCGCTTCGACAAAATAAGCTCCAAAGTAAGTAAATCATACTACAATAATGCTAGTACTCTTGTCAATGAAGAAATGTGTCTAAAATGTAACTATGAACACAATGCAAATGAACACTTGCAGTGATCGGGTGACAGCCTGACTGTGGTCAACTGTGTTAGCTGACACTGGTCATAGTAGACAGGTGTAGAGAATGTACACCACTTGCAAGGTTGATATTTATTGTGACTAGTGTTTAAACACATCAGTAAACACCCCGCTATACATGCCTGTCCACTGTATGGTACCACACAGTCAGCCTATTGTGGTAGTTCATAGATTAAGAATTATTTCAAAATACATTTTGGTTGGCATATAAGGAGCAAATGAGTGGCATCCTCTTTCACATGTGACATGTTTACTACAGAAGGGCTACATGTCAATCTGTGTCCCAACTGTCACCCAACAGCTATAGATGTCAAAGTACTGTATCCATGTATAATTCAGCCAAGTAAACCATGAGTCCAGTTTGAATATGTGCACCATTTATGTATGTGTACAACAGCTTTGTTCAAATGTAACAATTATGTAATATTATATGCATTACACTCACTCACTCACTCACTCACTCACGCACGCACGCACGCCCGCCCGCACGCACGCACGCCCGCCCGCCCGCCCGCCCGCCCGCCCGCACGCACGCACGCACGCACGCACGCACGCACACGTACCAGATTTGTACTTGTGCACCATAGAACTAGTGCAATAAACATCACAACAAAACTGCAATGAGGAACATTCTACAAAGTAGGCAGTTTCTTTTAACAAAACCATTAATGGCAGTTATGTCTTAAATAAAATTATGTTTGCTAAGTATGTTTTAACACACCTAGCAAAAATAGTTTTTCAACTTGCAGAAATTCTACACCTTTTGGTCATCAGAACAATGTTATTTGTATTCATGCAATTTGAAAAGTCAATTACTGTACTGTCCAACATTTTACTTTTGCCAACACAACAGTCAAACATACATGTGTACAATATTGGCCTCTACAAACAAAAACCTTAGATTGTCAGTAAAAACTGATAAATGTCTTTTGCCATTTTGGATAGAAAAGCCTGGTTTGCATAAGGGTAGTTTAATACTATATATTAATATATTATAATAAAATAGTGATATGTTATCAACTGCCACGCTGGTCTCATTGCAATGGTATATGTTCATAATGCAGAATCTGCTCAAGAGATGGGAACATCACAGAAACATGGTAGTTTGAGTGACCTTCACAGAACTATTGTCAAAGTATACTGTCACTGAATAAATGGACATATGCCATGCAACAAAATCCCATACATTCACGAGCAGCTTACCCCAGTAGTTTACTATGTCACAGAAACCGATAATCACTGTAGTTCAGTACTATCCGCCAGATGGCAGCAGCAATACTTAGCACTGTAAAGGTCCACCCTAGCCATGATTAGGTTCCTCCACTCGGTGGCGCCACATCCCACAACTTTCATTCATGTGTCAGTCAAACTTAACTATTGACAACTATAACAATACGACATAGGTAATTGGCATTGTTGTCTTGTAGGCTGTTTTCTATGTGATATGTTATAGTTTGCTTGTCTACCAAATGTTTCTGGGGGTTGGAATCCATGTTAGATTTATGTTTCATTGTGTGTGTGTGTGTGCGTGCGTGCGTGTGTGCGTGCGTGCGTGCGTGCGTGCGTGCGTGCGTGTGTATGTGTATGTGTATGTGTATGTGTATGTGTATGTGTATGTGTATGTGTATGTGTATGTGTATGTGTATGTGTATGTGTATGTGTATGTGTATGTGTATGTGTATGTGTATGTGTATGTGTATAATATATATATATATATATATATATATATATATATATATATATATATATGACAGTAATTATGTACTTATTCATAACAACACCTTGACTGATTGGATGCTAGTAGTGTTTTAGTTTTACTATATACTTCCTTAATCTTATTTGCTCTGCTTGGAACATAAAGCAGAAATAAAACATTTCCATCGAATTCTGTTGTTTGCCATTTTCTTTGCTCCATTTCAGGTGGCATCAGTGTTCTTTAATTCCTCATGTGTTGATCTTCTCCTACAGTGTTTAGAATGGCCTGGCTTTCTTCTTCCTTCGAGTTCCATTCTAGGGTCTGTCTTGTAAATATTCTTTACACATTTTTTTAGTGTATGTCCCATTTTTACTATAGATTACACACAATTTGTCATGATCTCATCAGGCAGAACCCTCTACTTTTTCAAAACTGACCAACAACCCTTGATTGCCACTATTATAACATGACCTTAAATTTCACAAAAGACGTCACTATGAAACTACATGAGCACAAAGGGGGTAGGTGTAGCAGTTTGTAAATTGCCAAAACAAATTATGAGTGGGCGTTGGTTTTATTGTCATAAATATTGTAGTGAAATTAAATTGACTTTGTGGTGCCACCTATTGAGTGAAATATATATTAATGCACATTGGTGAGTGACGTACTGCAGATATCAGAACTGAACAGCATGGTGGGTGACACATTGGCAACACTGTCAAGTCAGTTGAATATGGTAGGTGCTGGCTGTGTCATCAGCTGTATTGGATCACCACATGTTACATGTGTTCTGTGTACATTGTATTGGTTGTGGTATGTGTTAATATGCATTACAGTTTTTAGGATTGTGTAAACTTCTAAGATGACCCACAGAAGACAAGAAAAGAGGCTGTGGGAAGAAAGGATGACAATAGACCAAAGATGACCCACAGAAGACAAGAAAAGAGGCTGTGAGAAGAAAGGATGACAATAGACCAAAGATGACCCACAGAAGAGAAGAAAAGAGGCTGTGAGAAGAAAGGATGACAATAGACCAAAGATGACCCACAGAAGACAAGAAAAGAGGCTGTGAGAAGAAAGGATGACAATAGACCAAAGATGACCAACAGAAGTCAAGAGGCTGTGAGAAGAAAGGATGACAATAGACCAAAGATGACCCACAGAAGTCAAGACAAGAGGCTGTGGGAAGAAAGGATGACAATAGACCAAAGATGACCCACAGAAGACAAGAAAAGAGGCTGTGAGAAGAAAGGATGACAATAGACCAAAGATGACCAACAGAAGTCAAGAGGCTGTGAGAAGAAAGGATGACAATAGACCAAAGATGACCCACAGAAGTCAAGACAAGAGGCTGTGGGAAGAAAGGATGACAATAGACCAAAGTTGACCCACAGAAGTCAAGACAAGAGGCTGTGGGAAGAAAGGATGACAATAGACCAAAGTTGACCAACAGAAGACAAGAAAAGAGGCTGTGAGAAGAAAGGATGACAATAGACCAAAGTTGACCAACAGAAGTCAAGACAAGAGGCTGTGGGAAGAAAGGATGACAATAGACCAAAGTTGACCCACAGAAGTCAAGACAAGAGGTTGTGAGAAGAAAGGATGACAATAGACCAAAGTTGACCAACAGAAGACAAGAAAAGAGGCTGTGGGAAGAAAGGATGACAATAGACCAAAGATGACCAACAGAAGACAAGAAAAGAGGCTGTGGGAAGAAAGGATGACAATAGACCAAAGATGACCAACAGAAGACAAGAAAAGAGGCTGTGGGAAGAAAGGATGACAATAGACCAAAGATGACCAACAGAAGTCAAGACAAGAGGCTGTGGGAAGAAAGGATGACAATAGACCAAAGATGACCCACAGAAGTCAAGACAAGAGGCTGTGGGAAGAAAGGATGACAATAGACCAAAGATGACCAACAGAAGACAAGAAAAGAGGCTGTGGGAAGAAAGGATGACAATAGACCAAAGATGACCAACAGAAGACAAGACAAGAGGCTGTGGGAAGAAAGGATGACAATAGACCAAAGTTGACCCACAGAAGTCTAGACAAGAGGCTGTGGGAAGAAAGGATGACAATAGACCAAAGATGACCCACAGAAGTCTAGACAAGAGGCTGTGGGAAGAAAGGATGACAATAGACCAAAGATGACCAACAGAAGTCAAGACAAGAGGCTGTGGGAAGAAAGGATGACAATAGACCAAAGTTGACCCACAGAAGTCTAGACAAGAGGCTGTGGGAAGAAAGGATGACAATAGACCAAAGTTGACCCACAGAAGTCTAGACAAGAGGCTGTGGGAAGAAAGGATGACAATAGACCAAAGATGACCCACAGAAGTCTAGACAAGAGGCTGTGGGAAGAAAGGATGACAATAGACCAAAGATGACCCACAGAAGTCTAGACAAGAGGCTGTGGGAAGAAAGGATGACAATAGACCAAAGATGACCCACAGAAGTCAAGACAAGAGGCTGTGGGAAGAAAGGATGACAATAGACCAAAGTTGACCCACAGAAGAAAAGACAAGAGGCTGTGAGAAGAAAGGATGACAATAGACCAAAGGTGACCCACAGAAGACAAGAGGCTGTGAGAAGAAAGGATAACAATAGACCAAAGGTGACCCACAGAAGACAAGAGGCTGTGAGAAGAAAGGATGACAATATACCAAAGATGACCCATAGAAAGCAAGACAAGAGGCTGTGGGAAGAAAGGATGACAATAGACCAAAGATGACCCATAGAAGACAAGAGGCTGTGAGAAGAAAGGATGACAATACACCAAAGATGACACACAGAAGTCTAGACAAGAGGCTGTGGGAAGAAAGGATGACAATAGACCAAAGATGACCCATAGAAGACAAGAGGCTGTGAGAAGAAAGGATGACAATACACCAAAGATGACACACAGAAGTCTAGACAAGAGGCTGTGAGAAGAAAGGATGACAATAGACCAAAGTTGACCCACAGAAGACAAGACAAGACAAGAGGCTGTGAGAAGAAAGGATGACAATAGACCAAAGGTGACCCACAGAAGACAAGAGGCTGTGAGAAGAAAGGATAACAATAGACCAAAGGTGACCCACAGAAGACAAGAGGCTGTGAGAAGAAAGGATGACAATATACCAAAGATGACCCATAGAAATCAAGACAAGAGGCTGTGGGAAGAATGGATGACAATAGACCAAAGATGACCCATAGAAGTCTAGACAAGAGGCTGTGAGAAGAAAGGATGACAATAGACCAAAGATGACCCATAGAAGTCTAGACAAGAGGCTGTGAGAAGAAAGGATGACAATAGACCAAAGATGACCCATAGAAGTCTAGACAAGAGGCTGTGAGAAGAAAGGATGACAATAGACCAAAGATGACCCATAGAAGTCAAGACAAGAGGTTGTGAGAAGAAAGGATGACAATAGACCAAAGGGGAAAGGTTAGTAGGCTGGACAAACAATTGTAAAGATAAGGAAGTCTACTGTAGTAATGACCCAGATAAACCGACTTATTGCCTCATCCAATAGGGTTATCAGGGAAGACTTGCCTACTTTATCTACCAACAAACTTAATAAAAGAAAAACAATGCAAGCACTATTTCGTCAACAGGGTGGAAGCAAGTTGACAGCTAAGACATAACATGACCAAACTGTGTTACAAAGAACTTTAACAAAACCAAATATTGTCAGATACTGTGAGTCCAAACTGCCACATGATCTCATCAGGCGGAACTCACTACTTTTTCAACATTGACCAACACTCCTTGAGTGCCACTATTCTAACATGACATTAAATATCACCAAAGGTCTCACTATGAAACTACATGAGCAATAATGGAGTAAAATATATAAAACTGTTACATCTGATTTGATCACCACGAATGTGGAAATTAATTGTTTATCCCTAAACAGTGATTACTCAGAATATTAGCCAATGGAATGCCACCTAGAATAGAAGGAGCATTCATTGACAACTATAACAAGATGACAGCAAGACAAACAAGGTGAAGGGTGGGTGAACCTTGGGCAGTGAATGACTGGTGTGACAGACAGCCTTCAACACTGACTGGAGTGGTAGGTTGTCCTCCACACTCACACACTCAGGTGACACCTCACTCCACAAGGTCACAGCCTCACAAGAGACTCTTATATAACAACTCTCAATGTTCTACAACACTTACTTCTTCCAGCACAGACAACAACTGAAGTGTCACAGCTGTTTTCTGCTGGCTACTGCTGCTGGCTCCTTTGCAACTGCTTACATATATATATATATATATATATATATATATATATATATATATATATATATATATATATATATATATATATATATATATATATATATATATATATATATATATAGAGAGAGAGAGAGAGAGAGAGAGAGAGAGAGAGAGAGAGAGAGAGAGAGAGAGAGAGATAATATATAGGTCTTTACATGTCTCTAATCAATCCATGTATGTTCTTTCCAAATGCAGTCTTTAAAACTGCTCAAACGGCTCTATGATAAACCCCTCATAATGACTCAACTTCATGGGGAAGCATTTAGCGATACAGCATTTACTGTCTAAAACTTATTTGTACATAACATCAGTGTTTATAGCTAAGTACTTTTCTTCAAAAGTATAATCATTCATAAGATCTTTATGCTTAAACAACTGTCACAAAATTAATTTGCAATTCGTTTCTAAAGCTGCCTACAAGCAATTTTCAGCATTATCTCACCCCAGTCTATGTTGTATTGCACTGCATTAATAACAACAAACATACTTTATTTATAATGTGCATATTGATGTATATTATTTCTCCTTAATTAAGAGACTAACACATTGAACACAAAGTCTAAATTAAATCAAATGAACTATGACATAAAGTCAAATGCAGTAAAACAATTTAATAATAATATGCAAGTACAAATCCATAAATAATGGGATTGTCAACATGGTAATTATTCTTTTAGTGAATGGCAACTCTGAAAACACACCACTCCTTGTTAGCCTCAGATGGGGTTGTTCATGTGCAATCTGAATGCTAGATATGTACAGCATGAACCATCACTTGTGTCCATCAAGTCTGGGGTCAATGTGACATGTATACAAGATCATACTGACCATGGTGAGTTGTAATACCAGCAGCAAGAGTTCAATAAGACAAACAAAAACAAAAAGATTGTTCAATTAAGTTATATAAGCCTTATCCAAAATAGGATAAGGCTTAAACCGAAATTGAACATAGAGATGGAAATTGAGATGGGAACACTGGCACTGGAAGTTATGAATAAAAGAAAAGTATCAAGTATCAACAATTTGTGATGAAAATACTTGTGGTAACATAGAAAATGTTAAAGAAACAACAAACCACTGGATATATTAAAATAATTGTATTAAGTATATAACTAACAAGCAACATAAAAAAAAACCAGAATGAAGATACTTAACCTGCAGGGTATTTTGAAAAAATCAAAGCTTTCTACATTTTCTGAGAGGTCGCATATGAACCCTACCTCTGAACTCTATAATTTATAATCTATTTATACATTGAAACACTCCTACTACCTTTGTAGTCTTGTGCATGCACATTCCTATTTCTTATTTTGTCCAAGTAACACAAATACACAATAAAAACAAAACAAATTCATGCAAGATGATCTTTTATGTCTGTGTGGGTGTGTGCGTGTGTGCGTATGTGTGTGCACGCATATGTATGTGTGTGAATGCATGTGTGTGTACATGTACAGTGTATGTTGTGGTGGTGGTTGTGGTTTGTGTGTTTTATGCAAAATAAACAATCAAATTTTTCAAACCGTTTACATCACTCTTGAACTTTTAACATAAGTTATTTGACATATAATAACAATAATATGTCACTCCCCACTGCCATGTGGCCTACAACTATGCTACAAGTGCAAACAAAGCGTTACATAACACTTCAGAGACTCTTTGAAAGGTGCCACTGTGTCGAGAGCTGGACAGTCTGAGTACAGGTAGTGACCATGAAGGGTCTCATTCTGGACAATGTGACCACAGCCACTGAGAGTTTCCATGTATAACTAATTATTACTATAGTAACTATCCTTGAAGTTGGAAGTGAATCAGTGATAAAGAAAGACAAAAACGACAGGTATGTAGTAGCATGAGGTGAACCCTGCACACAGGTGTAAAATCACACAACCACTGATGCAAGTGTTGGAAACAACTACAAAACAATCTGTAGCAGTAAAACACTGACCTGCCGAGGGCAATGATATCAGTAGATCATCAGGGGATTTTGTTTCTAAATTTATTTGTTCACCTTTATGTTGTTTATGGACCCATTTATAACACTACTAATCCACTATATAGTTCCCTGGCACATACAGCAATCTGTGGACAACATGTAGGTCTGTGCTGCTTATTGATTCTGGGAGTTCAGATTGACCAATCCTTTGTCTTGATGCGCCTGTCAGCTAAATTTCCAAGGACTTGGGGTGCAGTATAACTTACCTTATTATTATTACTACTTAGAACCAACTCCGTTCAACTTCCAAGACTAACTATTAAAAAGTGGGTAAGTTCGTAAATAGTGTAAGATCCAATCCTCAGGATTGCTCAAAGTGCTTTACACTTGACCTCCTGGGCAATGGCAGACCTGTTTAATCAAACACCATCTTGAATTCCCTGGGAAACATCCAGTGATGCTGCAATTAATATGTGAATAATAATAATAAATATTTTACACATATATACAATACTGTCTATTGCCAGGTACTAATTTCTACAGCTGAGTAAACTGGAACAAGACTATACACAAATATACACTATTGTCTATAGCAAGGTACTAATTTCTACAACTGAATGAACTGGAACAAACTTGCCCAAGGTTCAATACTTCAGCACAGGATTCAAATCCCAGTTCCCTTAGTTCGGAGCCAAAGCTTTAGCCACTGTGCCACTGTTAGAGCTATACAACTATTGGCAACATTCTTAAAAGGTCTGTTCGTCTACACTATTGTAGTCATTTGAATTACCAGGTAGCAAGTGTATTGAACATGAGAAATGGGACATAATTGAACATAAAACATGTATAGTTACCTGTCCCGCTTTAGCAGTATTGCTAAAAAGTTATTTTGAAATTGGAAGTTTGGTTCACTAATTGACTATATTTACATGTAGTGGTCAAAGTGTTCAGTTCAAATTGCAAACATTGTGACAAGCTTAATAAAGTGACTAAACATATTCTGAATTGGCATTGAACCTTCAATAAGTTTATTGTGAATACAGCTACCACAGCAGGAATATTACTCTTGATAGCTATCCATGTAACTTTGTTGATCTATGTTCATTGGGTGGGGAATCTTGTTATTCTGATCACTGAATTTATATTTATAATGGTCTGAAAACTTAAAAGTGATTGTAAGATTGGTAAACAGTGATAAACAGTGATATACAAAAGCGTGAAGAATTAGACTGATACAACTCTGTTGCGGGCAGTAGGCGGGTGGGTAGAGGGTAATATCACATATATTGGCTGTCATTTTGGTCAGTGAAAATAGGAAGTACATTGTACTGGCAAGAGAGGTTAGCACTGATATCATATCAAACATATCATCAATTGGTTATCATTATCTGTACCACATGCAAGTACAATTACAAGCAAAATTCACATAGCACACCATTGAGTACATCCTGAAGGGAGGCAAATGAAAGTTGTTACCTACTGTGGTACAGATCCATAGTCCTGAACAGCTCAGTGTCTTAGACTGTACCCCTTCAATGACTTATTTATTCCAACACCAACAATTTATTACTTCTATGGGAAGCATTCAGCCATGTGATAATTACTGCACATATTATTCATTTAGACATATCTACCCCTGCCTATGTCTGCTGGTCATTCACACAACTGAATGCACTGAAGCAACATGGAATGTAAGCATAGCTTTATGCAGAGACCCGTCCACCTGTCATTTGGACTGGTAAAAACTGTTGTGGACAGGTAGAAATATGGGTAGATGGTTAAAAAAATGAAGGTGCAAAAAGGTCTTCCAAAACCATAGATATTGTTAGTTATGCCTTCGAAGTGAGTTTAAATTGTGTCACATGTGTGTTTGACTGTTTGTAGTCCATTTCAGGTCAAAAAACACAACTAAAGTTTGTAAACTGGATTAATAGTTGCCATCCATGTGTCCACCAAAACATGTGTGACTGGCAATAATTTTGTTCTGCATAAAGCCTTGAATGTAAGATACATAGAACTGTCCCAAGCCATAAATATGGAATGTAAGGTACACAAAACTGTCCCAAGCCATAAACATGGAATGTACGGAACACAGAACTGTCCCAAGCCTTAAACATGGAATGTAAGGTACACAGAACTGTCCCAAGCCCTAAACATGGCATGTAAGGTACACAGAACTGTCCCAAGCCTTAAACATGGAATGTAAGGTACACAGAACTGTCCCAAGCCTTAAACATGGAATGTGAGGGACACAGAACTGTCCCAAGTCATAAACATGGAATGTAAGGTACACAGAACTGTCCCAAGCCATAAGCATAGAATGTAAGGGACACAGAACTGTCCCAAGCCATAAACATGGAATGTAAGGTACACAGAACTGTCCCAAGCCATACACATGGAACGTAAGGTACACAGAACTGTCCCAAGCCATACACATGGAACGTAAGGAACACAGAACTGTCCCAAGCAATACACATGGAACGTAAGGTACACAGAACTGTCCCAAGCAATACACATGGAACGTAAGGTACACAGAACTGTCCCAAGCCATAAACGTGGAATGTGAGGTACACAGAACTGTCCCAAGCCATAAACGTGGATTGTAAGGTACACATAACTGTCCTAAGCCATAAACATGGAATGTAAAGTACACATAACTGTCCCAAGCCATAAACATGGAATGTAAGGAACACAGAACTGTCCCAAGCCATAAACATGGATTGTAAGGTACACAGAACTGTCCCAAGTCTTAAACATGGAACGTAAAGTACACAGAACTGTCCCAAGCCCTAAACATGGAATGTAAAGTACACAGAACTGTCCCAAGCCTTAAACATGGAATGTAAAGTACACATAACTGTCCCAAGCCATAAACATGGAATGTAAGGTACACAGAACTGTCCCAAGCCTTAAACATGGAATGTAAAGTACACATAACTGTCCCAAGCCATAAACATGGATTGTAAGGTACACAGAACTGTCCCAAGCCTTAAACATGGAATGTAAAGTACACATAACTGTCACAAGCCATAAACATGGAATGTAAGGTACACAGAACTGTCCCAAGCCATAAACATGGAATGTAAAGTACACAGAACTGTCCCAAGCCATAAACATGGAATGTAAGGAACACAGAACTGTCCCAAGCCTTAAACATGGAATGTAAAGTACACATAACTGTCCCAAGCCATAAACATGGATTGTAAGGTACACAGAACTGTCCTAAGCCATAAACATGGAATGTAAAGTACACATAACTGTCCCAAGCCATAAACATGGAATGTAAGGAACACAGAACTGTCCCAAGCCTTAAACATGGAATGTAAAGTACACATAACTGTCCCAAGCCATAAACATGGATTGTAAGGTACACAGAACTGTCCCAAGCCTTAAACATGGAATGTAAAGTACACATAACTGTCACAAGCCATAAACATGGAATGTAAGGTACACAGAACTGTCCCAAGCCATAAACATGGAATGTAAAGTACACAGAACTGTCCCAAGCCATAAACGTGGAATGTAAGGTACACAGAACTGTCCCAAGCCATACGCATGGAATGTAAGGTACACAGAACTGTCCCAAGCCTTAAACATGGAATGTAAAGTACACATAACTGTCCCAATCAATACACATGGAACGTAAGGTACACAGAACTGTCCCAAGCAATACACATGGAATGTAAAGTACACATAACTGTTCCAAGCCATAAACATGGATTGTAAGGTACACAGAACTGTCCCAAGCCATAAACATGGATTGTAAGGTACACAGAACTCTCCCAAGCCTTAAACATGGAATGTAAAGTACACATAACTGTCCCAAGCCATAAACATGGAATGTAAGGTACACAGAACTGTCCCAAGCCATAAACATGGAATGTAAAGTACACAGAACTGTCCCAAGCCATACACATGGAATGTAAGGTACACAAAAGTGTCCCAAGCGATACACATGGAATGTAAGGTACACAGAACTGTCCCAAGCCATAAACATGGAATGTAAAGTACACAGAACTGTCCCAAGCCATACACATGGAATGTAAGGTACACAAAACTGTCCCAAGCCATAAACATGGAATGTAAGGTACACAGAACTGTCCCAAGCCATAAACGTGGAATGTAGGTTATGCAGAACTGTCCCAAGCCATAAACACGGAATGTAAGGTACACAGAACTGTCTCAAGCCATAAACCCAGTACACAGTAATTTTATATAGTCACACATAATCATGTCAAAATAATAATTTACCAGAAATGATAGAATGACAATTTTACTATGCATTTTAAACATGCATGGAATGTAAGGTACACAGAACTGTCCCAAGCCTTAAACATGGAATGTAAAGTACACATAACTGTCCCAAGCCATAAACATGGAATGTAAGGTACACAGAACTGTCCCAAGCCTTAAACATGGAATGTAAAGTACACATAACTGTCCCAAGCCATAAACATGGATTGTAAGGTACACAGAACTGTCCCAAGCCTTAAACATGGAATGTAAAGTACACATAACTGTCACAAGCCATAAACATGGAATGTAAGGTACACAGAACTGTCCCAAGCCATAAACATGGAATGTAAAGTACACAGAACTGTCCCAAGCCATAAACGTGGAATGTAAGGTACACAGAACTGTCCCAAGCCATACGCATGGAATGTAAGGTACACAGAACTGTCCCAAGCCTTAAACATGGAATGTAAAGTACACATAACTGTCCCAATCAATACACATGGAACGTAAGGTACACAGAACTGTCCCAAGCAATACACATGGAATGTAAAGTACACATAACTGTTCCAAGCCATAAACATGGATTGTAAGGTACACAGAACTGTCCCAAGCCATAAACATGGATTGTAAGGTACACAGAACTGTCCCAAGCCTTAAACATGGAATGTAAAGTACACATAACTGTCCCAAGCCATAAACATGGAATGTAAGGTACACAGAACTGTCCCAAGCCATAAACATGGAATGTAAAGTACACAGAACTGTCCCAAGCCATACACATGGAATGTAAGGTACACAAAAGTGTCCCAAGCGATACACATGGAATGTAAGGTACACAGAACTGTCCCAAGCCATAAACATGGAATGTAAAGTACACAGAACTGTCCCAAGCCATACACATGGAATGTAAGGTACACAAAACTGTCCCAAGCCATAAACATGGAATGTAAGGTACACAGAACTGTCCCAAGCCATAAACGTGGAATGTAGGTTATGCAGAACTGTCCCAAGCCATAAACATGGAATGTAAGGTACACAGAACTGTCTCAAGCCATAAACCCAGTACACAGTAATTTTATATAGTCACACATAATCATGTCAAAATAATAATTTACCAGAAATGATAGAATGACAATTTTACTATGCATTTTAAACATGTTATGTAGAATGCACCACGCTGACCTGTCCCTGATTCATGCTATCACGCGGAGAATCACCACATCACACAAACACCATTGAAATCCAAGATTTATACAACATTTTGAAACATTTATCTTTGTGTTGACATCGTGACCACGAGGTGACTCAGCTGTCATACATCAAACTGCACTGTCTAGTGACTGGCTGGCACACCTCTTATATATGCACCCAGTTGTGTTCATCCATGTCTACGTTGTACAGGTCTGCTTACTCTGCTGGTGGAGTTTTTCTAGACAGTCCTGTGTTATATGTACTTTAATTAATGGTGTTGTTTATTATGCACATGGTTACAATGTTGCTTAGAATATGTACCCATTCAATATTGATGATGTTGATTATTATTTTGACTAACTGCTATGTGGAATAAATAAAATTTCAATTTAATTCAGTGTAGGGTTCCCTAACAATAACTACTGGGTGCTACATTGTGAGCCCAAACTACCATCACCCATCACTGCCAGGACTGACACTGGTGCAGGACACTGTATCAATAAGACCTTGTTTACATAACAGGTGAATGTTTATACATTTGGTGCTGCAACCAAGTCACACATTTCTGTCTTCCTTCATGCTTGCGTGCTCACTGACTCCGCCCTGCCCACTGTTCTCCCTGCTGCCCTCTTCTCCCAGTCCCTCCTAGTCTACCCCACCCTCTTCCACTCCGTGTCTGTCTACCTGCCAGGTATTTCTGGGCTTTCTTCTTCTTCTTTTCCCTTCCCCGGGGCTCCACACGAGGGATTACCTGCTGATACTCTGTGGTGGTTGTCTACGCATCTGACCAACTCCCTGTCATGTCCTCCCCATTGTCTTGTTCATGTGCCAGCCAGTCAGTAGACTGACCAGAGGGGAGGTGTGAGGAAACTACCACTACAGCCACATGATCACCGCATTGTAAACTAATAACATAAGACAGACAACTTACACTGGCATGTTAATGCCATCTTTTGCAAATACACAACCAACCTATCCATCACATGACATGTTGTCTAGCTGTTACTGACAGAGTTTGATGGTCACATGCAAAAGTTGATTGTGACACAAACTGTGAAGTATGTCAGTCAGGAGTTTCACAAGTGGAGTCAGCAGTTGTGATGGTTTCTATTAAAGGACAAAAAATGGCAACAGTTTCGTGTCATACACCTAATAGACTTTATATAAAGTAACAATTTCCATATACAGGGGTGTATACTCAATTTTTTAACGTCAGTGGTTTACTCAGAATGTGACCTTAAAGTCTAAAATTCTACCGAAATCCACTATGGCCTAGACGCCGCCATCGTTGATGGGTTAACTTGGCATGGCCAATCAGCGCCCAGCATTCTAGGTCTCTGCTGAAGCCGGTCAGGTTCCTGCGACGTTGTTAAGGGTCAACAACTTCGAGTCTTCGTTCAGTTGGCGTGACATGTAGCAGCTGCTTAGACGTGTATCTAAATCTGTGGTCAAATCTATGGTAAACTTTAGTAGTAATTAGACTTTACTGTTCGGCATACGGTTGCAGTAACAGTTCCGTGAGAAATTATGAGCTATCTTTTTTTCTTTCCCGTTGAAACAACCGGTAGTATTGAACATTGGATTCACAATTGCGGGTACTTTTGCAGTTTAGGCCCGCACCTCGAAAAAACCATCAAAATTATCACCTACGATGACCAAAATTCGCAGGGCATATTTACTACAGCTGTACTACGTGTATGCACTTGTCACGAGATCAAATAAAATAATTAATGCCTGAAATCGATCAAAATGTGTAAGTAAATAACGCCTCGCCGAGTCACTACTGCAACAGTGAACTCCGTCAGGTGTCGCCACCATCTTGCTGCCGTTAAACTGTGGGGTCAGACCGTATATTTATTTACACATTTTGATCGATTTCAGGCATTAATTATTATTTTTTGATCACGTGACAAGTGCATACACGTAGTTCAGGTGTAGTAGATATGCCCTGCGAAGTTTGGTCATCGTAGGTGATCATTTTGATGTTTTTTTCCGAGGTGCGGACGCGGGCCTAAACTGCGCACAGCGCCTCCAAACGGATTTATGAATAACTAATATGCAGGGAATCTGTGGAGTGCGCCAAAGCTTCGTGACGTCATTCTTCGTCTAACATGGAGTAGCTCATAGTATTTCGTAGGCTGGGTCTTCAAAAATATTAAGGCTGGTGTTAAAAAAATGAGTATATGTGGAAATTGGTACTTTATATTAATTCTATTAGGTGTATGCCACGAAACAATAAACTTTTTTTTTTGCCTTTAATTCTATACCCAGGCAGTTAATAGTGAATGTGGCATATGTACCACAGGTCTACAGCTGCTTTTCTAATAGTTTAGAATTGTGCATAAATTGTGCAAGTGGGTGTCTAACACATACTGCAAGGTGCACCATGAAGCGACCCATGGGCCATGACCCCATACTTAACCCTGCCAAATCTTAAAAGCTGCACCCAGTATGTAAATGGGTGTCCCACATATTGACCCTGTCCACAATAAGGTGTTTTCGACATGAATCGTGAGCCCCTGATTTTGTCTGGCACTAAGTCAAACACTGAGACGTCCGTGAAATGTGAAACATATCACCTTAAATATAATTATAAGAATAGTTCTGCTATGTGATTCATGGTCACGACTTAATGTCTATGTAAACATGGTCTAATAATACACTCGTTCACTCAGCGATTTTGGTATGTAAGGTCAAAACTGGCTGATTTCCAGGTCATGATTCACATGTTATAAACTTAACATGTCACAAATCATATAATAAGCTTAGTCAAGTAATTCTTAAAATATAATTAGTTAATAATCTTTTAAAACCTTGCTTAGTTTCTTTGCATGTGATCTGTATATATGACAAAAAACAGATATTGATCTGGGAAAATACTTCAATCATTATACGACTCAATAATATCTCGATTTGTAGCCTCCTTCATCTCTGCTCATAGATGATGCAGTCTTTCTGATCCAGATGGCTTCTTTAAATTTAATCCAATGAGAAGAATTATCCATTTCTGATCCAGATGGCTTCTTCAATCCAATGAGCACATGTGTCCATCTCTCTGTCCACCATTCTCATCCCTCCCAGTCTTTGTCTCTCTCCATGTGTCCATCTCTCTGTCCACCATTCTCATCCCTCCCAGTCTTTGTCTCTCTCCATGTGTCCATCTCTCTGTCCACCATTCTCGTCCCTCCCAGTCTTTGTCTCTCTCCATGTGTCCATCTCTCTGTCCACCATTCTCATCCCTCCCAGTCTTTGTCTCTCTCCATGTGTCCATCTCTCTGTCCACCATTCTCATCCCTCCTAGTCTTTGTCTCTCTCCATGTGTCCATCTCTCTGTCCACCATTCTCGTCCCTCCCAGTCTTTGTCTCTCTCCATGTGTCCATCTCTCTGTCCACCATTCTCGTCCCTCCCAGTCTTTGTCTCTCTCCATGTGTCCATCTCTCTGTCCACCATTCTCATCCCTCCCAGTCTTTGTCTCTCTCCATGTGTCCATCTCTCTGTCCACCATTCTCATCCCTCCCAGTCTTTGTCTCTCTCCATGTGTCCATCTCTCTGTCCACCATTCTCATCCCCCCCAGTCTTTGTCTCTCTCCATGTGTCCATCTCCCTGTCCACCATTCTCATCCCTCCCAGTCTTTGTCTCTCTCCATGTGTCCATCTGCCTGTCCACCATTCTCGTCCCTCCCAGTCTTTGTCTCTCTCCATGTGTCCATCTCTCTGTCCACCATTCTCATCCCTCCCAGTCTTTGTCTCTCTCCATGTGTCCATCTCTCTGTCCACCATTCTCATCCCCCCCAGTCTTTGTCTCTCTCCATGTGTCCATCTCTCTGTCCACCATTCTCGTCCCTCCCAGTCTTTGTCTCTCTCCATGTGTCCATCTCCCTGTCCACCATTCTCATCCCTCCCAGTCTTTGTCTCTCTCCATGTGTCCATCTCTCTGTCCACCATTCTCGTCCCTCCCAGTCTTTGTCTCTCTCCATGTGTCCATCTGCCTGTCCACCATTCTCGTCCCTCCCAGTCTTTGTCTCTCTCCATGTGTCCATCTCTCTGTCCACCATTCTCATCCCTCCCAGTCTTTGTCTCTCTCCATGTGTCCATCTCTCTGTCCACCATTCTCGTCCCTCCCAGTCTTTGTCTCTCTCCATGTGTCCATCTCTCTGTCCACCATTCTCATCCCTCCTAGTCTTTGTCTCTCTCCATGTGTCCATCTCTCTGTCCACCATTCTCGTCCCTCCCAGTCTTTGTCTCTCTCCATGTGTCCATCTCTCTGTCCACCATTCTCATCCCCCCCAGTCTTTGTCTCTCTCCATGTGTCCATCTGCCTGTCCACCATTCTCGTCCCCCCCAGTCTTTGTCTCTCTCTCCATGTGTCCATCTCTCTGTCCACCATTCTCATCCCCCCCAGTCTTTGTCTCTCTCCATGTGTCCATCTGCCTGTCCACCATTCTCATCCCCCCCAGTCTTTGTCTCTCTCTCCATGTGTCCATCTCTCTGTCCACCATTCTCGTCCCTCCCAGTCTTTGTCTCTCTCCATGTGTCCATCTGCCTGTCCACCATTCTCGTCCCCCCCAGTCTTTGTCTCTCTCCATGGTCTCTTATTGTCGATTTGTCTTCCATGTTTGTCAAGTATTTCCTTTTCTCTGGAGTGAAGTATTGATGTGGATCATAATTTGTTAGTTGTGAATTAAGAAATTTGCTCTACGCTTCCAACGTGATTGAAATTCTATTCAGGACAATCTGTGTGTCATATTTCTGGGAATGTTACTATAAATATTAATGTGCTTGGAAATGGTCATTTAAAAAAAATCTGTAAATTTGTAATGTTAGATATGATCTGGATAGATGTGCCCCATCCTTCATGGCCTCGTCATATTATTAGTAAACTCCTGCACAGATAATAATTAATGAGATTAACACAGAATGATTGGATATTGCTGCATCGCATTATTTAATACACAAACTTTAAGTGTCTGGCTAAATTCATATGATAAACACCAAATTCAACATTTAATGGGCAAACGGAGTTCTAAATCTCAAATCTCTTATTACTGAGTGAATGGCCTGATGACAAAGCAGCCAGTTTCAATACTGCACAAATTGCAATCTATGTCTTTTTAGAAAAAACAAAATTTTCCCTACATCAGAGTATGCACATGTAGCAACATTTATGATCAAAACTTGTAAAAATCAAGTTAATATTTTTATTAATAAAAATAAAAATGGCATACCCATTAATGAAAATGATGACGGTATATACAGAGAGTTGCAAGGAATGGTCAGAATTTAGACTTTTTACACCAACAGTTTTTTTGACTTTGACTTACATATATATGGACATAAAGCAAGCAACCAGCAAGACCCAGTAAATATGTGAGTATGTTGACACAGTGTCATACAAGGAACCATATGAACATTAATCTATCAAATTGATAATTAATTTTACTTTGTGTCATACAAACATTAGATTATTGTCCTTACCAACAAATAAAATACTCCAGAGTTTACAGATATCACTAGAAACTTGTGCTCACATATTTATCTGTATGGTCACACTGGTATCATCAACTGATTGGTTCTAAGGTAATTATGTGTTTTTCCAACGAAACGAGGCTACGTGTGACGTGACTGTTACCTGGCCCAGGTAGAGCAGACACTAACAGACAGGTAAATATATTAGTAAACAACCATTGTCATTTATGATCCTAATCAATCCAGCAGACACCATTAATTGTGTCTTAGTATTCCAGTACGAGGTCATTATTTTGTATGTCCTCTACTGATTACTTTTATGGTAGATATTGCGCTCAAGAAAACTTTATTTTTAATATGTCATGATCTTGGCTTTTCTAAGAATTGTTTTATACACTTTTCTAGAAATTCAGTTGGTCTTAAAAATCACCTTTTGCAAATGTATACCCACTATTTAGTTGATTGGTGCACTCCCAACATGCCACACTTACAACTGACCAACTGACCAGAGCAGTCCTCTGCTCTCGGTGCTCCTCTGCTGGCTTGAAGTGCTGGCCCATGATGACACAGAGACAGCCAGACACCAGCACACCCTGCACTCCCACAGCCTGTCTAAGGAAGACACTAAAGCACACTTGCCCAGCCCACCTCCAGCACCAAACAACAAACATCTGCCTCTTCCTGGTAAACGAGAAGGCACACATGGCCTGGCCATGTCTACAAGATGAACTGAGACCAATCAGAAAAAACTGTGTGTTAACCTGGACACCACAAAGAAACAGAAGTATCCAAAAATACCACAAAGACAACTTGGCAAAGAACAAAGAGCAAGACTGAGGCTGCTGGGCTGACATGTGCCATCATGGCATTGGGCTCAGACAGGACACACACCTTTTAGTTACACTGTACTTTCCTTTCTAGAAATCTAGTAAGTCTTAAGAAGTACCAATGGAATCATTGTTCAAAATAATAATTTCCATGAAATGTTCACTGACACCACAGTCGTAGCAAAACACTGACTGTGAAACATTCAGCCAGTTAAGAAACTCTGCCCTCGTAGCAGTCCGGTACATAATTGCAGTTCACATCCTGAGTGATGTTAATCTGTTGGTGAGCACTGAATGGTATTTGTGACAGTGTGACAAAGACTACAGACTACCTGCACACAGACATAAGGAGCCGAGTCTTATCTGTGTCTGTATACGTGACTACTCAGAGCAGCGATCTGAGTGACCCGGAACGAAGGTTGAACCACTCAAAGTTGAATAACAACTGTTTACAAGGCTAATGCAAGGCCATTTAACCTGACATGCAGACACAGAAGGGACACATGGTTGGGTCGGACAGTGGATGAGGGAGTGCCCGCATTGTTCTGCGTTACCTGTCACTAGCTTGATGCCCAGGTAAGGCTGACTACTGTAACATCTAATGTTTTGTGACAGATAGAGGTAAATCTGTCAGAACTGTTAGCGTCTTTTGCACATGAATGCAGGTGTAAGTAAGCGTATGACAAGTATGTTGTAACTTCATCAATGTGCTGGTTGATCATGTGAATACGTCTATAGCCTTAAGCGACTATTAGTTTCAAGGCTAATGACTCCTATCTGTCTAGAAATGCAGTCACGCATACAGGGGTTGTTGGCATGAAATTAGCCAAAGGTATATGGCAATGTCTGGTGATCATGAGGCATCAATCATTAGCATTTATATCTCGGTCAAATAGCACGTGGCTTATGGTGGCGATTCACTTAATGGGAAACACTATAATCCAACTAGTAACATCAGATATGGGTACCAGTAAGTGAACTAATCATGACAGGTGTTTAATTTACCCAGCCCTGGGGGCATTACATAATGTGTCAGGTTTCCATAGAGAAGACCACAGTACTACAATTTTTTTGCTGTTCAAAGCATGCTCTTTATGTATAATTATATAAAATTATTATTATAAGGATGTGACTTAACCATTAGCCTGCCCACTTATGCCAGTCTACCTGAACCAAACAGACCTGTTAGAGTTGTGGGACATTACCTCCACCCACCCCTACAGCCTCATCAAAATATGTCTTTTTTGTCAGTCTGGTCAAAGTTTTCTGTTGTCTCGGAAACAGCACAATTGCTGCCCTACTGTAACATAATACCAACCAAACAATGTCTTAGTTGTAACTACAGTGGGCATACACTGTACACACTGACAGTTGCTGCCTGCTCATATTTATTTACACACCCTAATACTGCAGTAGAACGTGACCTCACTATACCACTACCTGTAGAGGCAGTTAGCCACAAATAAGGTCGCGCACATAAAAAGGTCTCAATACATATCAGTCATTATCAGTCCAGGATGCAGTGCTGAGTATCCTTGCACTTTGATGAGTTGTCTCATGTTTTATGATATAGAATCAATAGGTAAAGAAATGAGGAATAATGTCTTAAAATAGGCACTATGCTATGAGTATTATAACCAACAGCAATGTGCTATCATTCGATGACTCAAACATTAAAATATATCACGCACTATTTTATACCCTACCCTATAGTGTAACAAGTCTCTAACAACCCAACAAAAGGGAACTGTAAAACAGTTAAAAAAACAGAAAACAGTTAATGGAACTTACCAATGGCAGCACATCCTATTGTTTCCGACTGTTACTTAACTTCATTCAAGTTTCATCCTGTGTTCTTCTGAAAAGAATAAATATGTAATATTGCTGACAAGGGAAACATTTTCAAAATATAATAGATTTACTAAAAATTACACACACATTTAAATATAATAATTAATATTTATGAAATAGTAGACACCCTATCAGGAGTGAAGACAACACTGGCAAGTGGCAACAATTATCACTGTTATAGGATCTTGATCTTTCAAATCAATTCCTGTGATAATTTAATATATGTTTTTGTAAACAGTTCTGGCTTTGCATGCAGTACATAATGGATTTTGAAATGAACCAAACATATCTCCAAAGTAATGTGAATCACTGAACACTCAATTCATTAACTGGAAATGGAAATTATTCAAAATAACTATCTATGTTTGTTGAAAACTTGAAATGCATCACCAATTGGTAGATCAGAAATGTGGTTCCACAGGAATAGAATAAAAACAATAAGAGGCACCAATACAGAACACACACTGAATCACTCTCACAGTTATCAAAGGTTCTATAAGTAAAATGAGGGTGCCAGTTCCTAAGTCTTATTTTTGTTTAATATTAGTACTTATTATTACGTTTTTATGACTACAGAATGTTGAAGGTTTACGGTCTGCTAATTTGTATTCAGTTGCTTTATTAAGGTTGAAAGAATATTCACAATTTGATTGAAAGATTCCACACACAACACGTTGAAATAGTAAACAAAACATCATGTTTCAAAATAAAACTGACTGGCAATAATGCCAAGGTAAGCAGGGTTAATCTTTGATGTTTAACTTTCCATGTTCTATACAGCAGACTTCCCGTCACAAATGACTGCTCTGCCAGTTCTTAATGTGGATCAAAGTAGGTAATCATTACTGATTCTATAAAGGTAGCAAGCAAACTGAATGATATGGTTACAACAGAAATATTAAATTCTGATTATGATAAATTATATAATTGTTAAACAATTAGTGTGGAATTTTCTTAACAGAAGTGTAGACAGCAGAAACTTTATTTAGTAGTATTTAACCTACTATGCTGGCTGGAACAGAACCATTCCATATAACACTGCACCTCTTCAGCAAATCAACATTTTAATATATTCAAACTGTTTTGCCCTGAATCTGTTAAGCAGAGTCTAGCATATTATATAATACAAGAGCCCTATAGATGACAGCCAGTGGTTTGTAACTGCCCTCCACTAACACTGCCTTCAGTCAATGATATCACCAATTTACTGCTGTACATTTAGTCCAGTGCTGGCATCTAGGTCACAAGGACATTCATACAAGGTATACATGTACCTAGGAGGCTATCTGCATGACAATAGCGCTTGTCGCAATTGAGCTGTATGTCTAAATATAGACGGTGCAACTGCGACTGCGCGGCGGCTATCTTAGAGTCGGACAAACTATCGGTCGGACAACATGAACGAACTTACAAAAGCTGCGAGTGTTTCATGTTATATTGCGTATGAAATACGATGGAAACTACAAAACACTGTTGCTACAGTGTGTGCCGTAGTGATTCACGTTTTGGCGATCGGGAACACATGCAAGGTGTGACTTTCATGCCGTTTCCAAAGCCGCACATGGACCGCACAAAATCGGAGCGCAGCTTGTATTTTTATTAACATCAATATACTAATTTGCCAAGTGTTTTTGTGTTCTATTATACAATACATAGCTCTAGTAAAGCAGACTCTATACAACTGTAAGCTGCTTCTACTGTACAGATATAGTAGGGTTCATTATAAGTTATTACATATAATAGGTTCATTATAAGTTATTACATATATTAATAAATATTATACCAATTAAAGTACAGATGGCAGGGTCAGATACAGCTGGGACTTCTACTCCCCTGGCAGGAGATTAGAAACTTGACTTTAGTGGTTTGTGGGATAGCTTGGCACTTGAAGTTGGCTGGAAGATTAGAGATAGCCATTGGCTGGTTTAAATGTATAGTGAGAGCCAGTTTTGATATAGGGAATCTCACAGAGAGACAGAGAGAGAGTGGTCAGGCACACATAGAGTGCAGGGTGTGCAGCTGGAGGGTTTCCCTCCGGCTTGGGCTGGGAGGTGAGGCTGAGCTGCCTCCGTGTCGTAGCTGGGTTGGACGGGCATTGTCATGTGAGTTTGTGTGTATATACTCTGGATAAAATAAAGAATAAGATTAAGCAGCTAGTGGCTATTGTAGTTCTAGTTGGTACCTCACCCTTTATCTAGCTGGACCGCTATGATACAATGAATGTTCACACCGTCATGGTTATAATGAATTAATGTTAGAGCCTCTTGGGAAATACTTGATGATATTTTCAGTTGTAAACACAACATAAATGACATAATTGAGTGTGATGATACCAATCACACAAAATGCACATGATTTGAATGGTATTGACATGTATACATGTGCAAACGTATGTATGTACTCATGTAAAACAGATGTATAAATTACATGTCATCATGTAATTTATGTATTTGGACATATTATAACAATAGGTATCTGAAAATGTACAATGCATTACCAATACCATAAGTTACCAACTCTGCCACTTAATCCACATGGTTGTGTTGAATAAAATGATATACTTCTGTAATCTCATACTCATACTGTGATTGTTACTTGTAACATTGTTCAACACTGCCATTCATAGTTTCAGCAGAGATAATTGTCTTGGCAGTCTCATCAGAAAGTATTCTGGACAAACCTAGCACCTGGGACATCTTCTTCACATAAAGTAACCGATGGATTAGCGTAGCTGCAGGCCATTTTGGCTTTAGCCACACACTGTTTGTCCGACTGATTCCCCAGATGTAACATCTGTGAATATTCATGATGGCACATGTCTTCATTCGCAACAAGTGCTATGCAACAGTTGGCTGGTACTATTCCACACCAACAGGCTGCACACTATGCCCAGTAAATATGGTTCAATGAAATGCTGTTTGACCAGCATACCAAATTTTGTTGTGGAACCTTTTCTGTGCTTTGCTTCTGTTATATTTCACTAATGATTGCGTTCGTTTGTTGCTATTGCATGGTAAGTTGTTCCTAGATCCAGTGTGGCTTCTAGATTTAGCACTGCACATTGACATTGAGGTGGTATTGCTCATAGACCCAGTGTGGCTTGAAGGGCACCTAGAATTACTGCCATTTACTGGCACAGCAGTTGTCTTTCATTTATTGAAATGTTGTTATAATATCGTAGTTGTAATATCAGGATTATGTTGAAGGTATCTGCCCACCACATTGTTTCTAATAATCCTTAATCCTTATGAGTGCTTGCAATTTGAAACCCACACAAGTTTCTATAATTGCAAACAAAACAACCAATTTGTAGAAAGTGATAACTTTAGTTGGTTCTTTGTGCACACATGGCATGTCATTCTTTGAAGCTTTGGAGTTGGCCTGTTACCATGGCAGCCACACTCCTCACCAAACTAGGACAAAGCTAAACCGAGTCTGATGCAACAAACTTTCTGCTACACAACTAACTCCCCTTTAGCAAGGGTCCTTCCTACCCATGTGTAGGTGACTCTGGACCTAGCCCTCACCCTACACAATAAACATTGCATAGCATGAACAATTTTGGACATAGCTCCTAAATCTAGTTAATGCAATCAATGATTTCCCTGGAGTCTACTGAAGACTCTTCAAACTTAAAATATTCCAGCCTCTATAAATAATCATGTGAATCTTCATATAAACTACACCAATAGATGATGTCAGCCTGTGCAGACTGGCTGTTCAATGTGGAATAGTCAGTGTCCAACATTATGTGTGTTGTGGCCAATAGATTGTTCAGTAGATAGTGCTTGTAGTTTTCTACAGACTGTTCAGCAGGTTGACTATTCAATAGACTGTTCAAAGTCCAATAGATTGTTCAGTGTAGACAATTCAGTGCTAAGAAAAATGTTCTGTATTGTTCTGACAGCACACTGTCCAGTAGACTGTCCAGCACACTGCCTAATAGACTCTCTAATAGACTGTCTAATATACTGGCCATTAGACATTTTAGTGTTAAATATGCAGTGCCATATATTGTTCAGACTTCAGTACACTTTTCTGTGTCAGCTAGACTGTTGTAAAGTGTTCAATCTCCAGTATACTATTCAGCGTCACAGCTGCTGGTGTTTTTACTGACATAATTAAATGCTGTAGAGTGACATAAATCATATAACAGACCAAAGACGGGAAAGGTGAAAAACGTGACAGTGTAGCCACTGAGGTGTCACATGGTCAAAGCACACAAGGCAAGTCACGATCTGTGACAATAACACATGGAACAGTCTATTTATGTCTCTTTGTACCAGAAAGGTTCACCAGAGTGACAGTCAATGGCAGTGATTAGACTTGACCACAGGGACACTGGCAGTGTTACCTGCAAGGTAGGACAGACAGACACCATTGGTGACACTGTGAGCAGTGTCCTCTAGGCCTGTCAGTGTTCAGTCATCAGTGAGTATGTTGTGATCACTGTGGAGTGCTCCGGGCTGTTAGTGTCCTCTAGGCCTGTCAGTGTTCAGTCATCAGTGAGTATGTTGTGATCACTGTGGAGTGCTCCGGGCTGTTAGTGTCCTCTAGGCCTGTCAGTGTTCAGTCATCAGTGAGTATGTTGTGATCACTGTGGTGTGCTCCGGGCTGGGAGTGTCCTCTAGGCCTGTCAGTGTTCAGTCATCAGTGAGTATGATGTGATCACTGTGGAGTGCTCCGGGCTGTGAGTGTCCTCTAGGCCTGTCAGTGTTCAGTCATCGGTGAGTATGTTGTGATCACTGTGGTGTGCTCCGGGCTGTGAGTGTCCTCTAGGCCTGTCAGTGTTCAGTCATCAGTGAGTATGTTGTGATCACTGTGGTGTGCTCCGGGCTGTGAGTGTCCTCTAGGCCTGCCAGTGTTCAGTCATCAGTGAGTATGTTGTGATCACTGTGGTGTGCTCCGGGCTGTGAGTGTCCTCTAGGCCTGTCAGTGTTCAGTCATCAGTGAGTATGTTGTGATCACTGTGGTGTGCTCCGGGCTGTGAGTGTCCTGGTGGATACAGGTATACTGTGAGTCATGCTAGGCAGGACCAAGCAAATGTGAACATTTAGCTTTTGTGGGAGGCCTGGAGGCACCCTAAGAAACACCCATTCAAATAAAAATTTCTTGTGTTTTACCACTTTACCCAAACATAATTATGTCTATGCAAAATTAGAGAAAAAAATAGTTACTTTTTGGCAAACTGGAAATGTACCCTTTTTTACTCTTGAATGCTCTAGGGCACCTTTAGATTGATATAATCGAATAAAAAAATCCTCAAGCATAGTGGTAATGCCCTGATATATATCTATGCCAAATTAGAAAAGTAGATTCCGAAAATTTTCTGAGATAGCGGAGTTAGCAGTGGACAGCATCGACAGAATGATGCCATAAGTCCATCAGACCTTCAGCCCAAAGGTCTAATAATTGGGTTTAAGAGCTCTTAACAACATCAGTGAGATAGTCCCCAGAACATTATGATAGTTCTTCATTCTTTCAAGAGAACATTACGATATTACTGGCTGCAAATATGGCTGTGGTTTGCACCTTCAAAAAAATGTAGTTCTGAAATGAATCATCTCTGAGCAAAGATGACAAATAATGACACAATAAACACATATAATTCTTCTGTTTCAGAATGATGTTCCGTGTTGGCTGCAGACAGTGATCATGAAGGTGGCATAGACACAGTTAGACATTCCACAAGCATCACTGCAAGTATCTTAACATCACCGGATTAAACAAAACAACAAGATATAACTAATAAAGAATAACAACCGACAGATCAACACAATGGAGCGTTGGGTTGCAAAGTTGATCGCTCTAATCATAATATTCCTTGTGACCTTCTTCGGGACATTGCTACCGATCAAGGTCACCAAGTACTTTGAGCGCCAAGGTCGTCGTGGCCTTGTACTCATCAGTTACATGATGTGTTTTGGTGGTGGTGTGTTTTTTGCCATCTACCTGCTTCACATGTCCCCAGACGTGCATCAGATCATGAACTATGCCATCATCCACCCGAACAATATCAAATATCCACTGACAGAGCTCATCATCTCTGCTGGCTTCTTCGTGATGCTCTTTATGGAGAAGGTCATACAAAAGGCCAGCAAGAAATCATCCACAAACAATGCGGCTGAAGAGAAAACGGTCTATGTAGAGGTGCCAAAAGATGGAGGTGATGCACCACAGAGGACCAATGGGCGAAGACCTTCCCTCCAGATGGCACTCAACACACCATTACCACTGCTGCCAACACAAGATTTGTCACCAACGTCTTCGGTGCAGGACAATAAAAAGTCAAGCAGTAATGGGAATGCGGTGATGAAACCACATGACTTTGAAGTGGGTCACTCACATTTAGGTGGGCATTCAGATGACCACAACATGCGGATGACTCGCTCACTGGTGCTGCTGATGGCCCTGTCACTACACCATGTCTTCGAGGGAATGACAGTTGGACTGAAGCACACAGAGATTGGAGTGTGGAACATGTGCATAGCGATTGTGTCCCACGAAGTTGTCGTTGGCTTCAGCCTCGGCCTACAGCTGTTGCGATCGTACAACACTGTCAAGAAGGTGGTTATTGCAGCGTTGCTGTGTGCCTCAATGACACCACTTGGAGTCATTATTGGCATGTCCATAATGGAGACTGGTGGAGAAGGAAACATGTCACTGGATGCCGCCAATGGAATCCTACAAGGACTAGCAACAGGCGTGTTCATCTATGTGACATTCTTTGAGATTCTCTACGGCGAGATCACACATCATGACACAAGCATGACCAAACTGTTGTGTCTCCTCATGGGCTTTGCATGCATGGCTCTGCTCGGGCTCATACCCGAAGAGACAACTGTCATGGACACTCTCCCAGCATGCTCTAATGCAGTGACAGCGCCCACCATTACACCAGCAACATGTGTATGTCCATGATGTGTAAAAATATGCACATTTGTGTCTTTGAACACCTTGCTACAAAATACAGATGGATGATGTCAGATGTCGTGCAGTTCCATAAACCCGGGTCAAAACCAAAGATGAGGACTCAAGAGTTGGCAGCATCTTTGGTTGTTAAGATATGATATTTTATTAACAAAATAAAATAACACATTTGTGATGCAGAAAAGAGAAGGTAATCAACAATTTTGTATTCTACAGATAATGAATTTGTCAAAGGTCCATGAGTGCAGTCAATGACACAAGAGTGCAGTCAATGACACAAGAGTGCAGTCAATGACACAAGAGTGCTGTCAATGACACAAGGGTGCTGTCAATGACACAAGAGTGCAGTCAATGACACAAGAGTGCTGTCAATGTTGCAAGAGTAGAGGCAAATGTCACAAGTGTTGTCAATGACACAAGGGTGCTGTCAATGACACAAGAGTGCAGTCAATGACACAAGAGTGCTGTCAATGTTGCAAGAGTACAGGCAAATGTCACAAGTGTTGTCAATCTCACAATCTTCAACACACGCTGCAGCTTAAATGTGTAACAAAACAAATGTATATTTGTGTGTCTAGTTTGTAGTGAAGAAAGATGATGTCTGCTTCAATGGGGTGAGGTGGTTCAAGCTGACACTCCACACACAATGAACATTCATTGGTTGTTTTTGTACACTCTACATACTTCTCTGAGATGTTTCTGTTGACCTGGCTACAAGTCAAGGTAAAACTGCACTAGCACTGACTGGGCTTTCTGGGCCACACCATAAGACCAGAACCCATTTTGTTCTTAGTATGCATCCAGTGCAGTGAGGCTATTATCAATTACAGCATTTCAACTCATTAATATCCAAGGTTGTACAATTTCAGTGAATGGCCATTCATACTGTCTCAATGAACCACCAATAAGGACCCTGTGATGAGCTGAGTGAAGTAGGATCATCTCAAGGCAGTGGTCAGCCATAGTATCCTGGCTAACAGAGACTGTTTGTAGGACCATCTCAAGGCAGTGGTCAGCCATAGTACTCTGGCTAACAGAGACTGTTTGTAGGACCATCTCAAGGTAGTGGTCAGCCATAGTAATCTGGCTAACACTAATAACAGAGACTGTTTGTCATAACTGTTAGTGTCCTTTTGAATACACTGACACTCATTGACTATGTGACATTGAAAGCTGTATTTGAGTACACTGGTATAATGACTGTCTCGTGAACATTACAAGCGTTCATTCTTTTGGGTCGACCAATATATGTTATATGAGGTTTTCAATTATTAAGAAAGTGTGAAAGACTATTAAACCATAAACAAGAGCCACCTCTTTGGGTGAGTGTGTTTGTGTGTGTGTACATGTGTATGCATCTTTACATGTGTTTGTGTGTTATTGTGCACACATTTCTGTATGTGCATGTATGTGTGTGTGAATGTGTATGTGTGCAATGCTGTCTCATGTGTGTAAAGGTCGTGAAATTATTAAATCCAAATCACTAGTTCAGACTGTAACACGTTATCTGTGTAAATCGTGGTCAAGGGTGATATGATATGTCAGGTGGTGTTTGAGCGTCTGTCTATCTGGAGGTCAATTATGGAGATCTGCTTACTAATCTATGACAAAGCTTATATAATTACTGCATTCACTGTTAGCATGCAATAAATTATAATGTATAATGTATGGTGTCATACATATACACTATGTATGTACAATGTATGATGTCATACATATACACTATGTATGTACAATGTATGATGTCATACATATACACTATGTATGTACAATATATGGTGTGATATATATACACTATGTATGTACAATGTATGATGTCATATATATACACTATGTATGTACAATGTATGATGTCATACATATACACTATGTATGTACAATGTATGATGTCATATATATACACTATGTATGTACAATGTATGATGTCATATATATACACTATGTATGTACAATGTATGATGTCATATATATACACTATGTATGTACAATGTATGATGTCATATATATACACTATGTATGTACAATGTATGATGTCATACATATACACTATGTATGTACAATGTATGATGTCATATATATACACTATGTATGTACAATGTATGATGTCATATATATACACTATGTGTATACAATGTATGATGTCATACATATACACTATGTATGTACCATGTATGATGTCATATATATACACTATGTATGTACAATGTATGATGTCATATATATACACACTATGTATATACAATGTATGATGTCATACATATACACTATGTATGTACAATGTATGATGTCATACATATACACTATGTATGTACAATGTCATATATATACACTATGTATGTACAATGTATGATGTCATATATATACACTATGTATGTACAATGTATGATGTCATACATATACACTATGTATGTACAATGTATGATGTCATATATATACACTATGTATGTACAATGTATGATGTCATATATATACACTATGTATGTACAATGTATGATGTCATATATATACACTATGTATGTACAATGTATGATGTCATATATATACACTATGTATGTACAATGTATGATGTCTTACATATACACTATGTATGTACAATGTATGATGTCATACATATAGTCATATAGACATTGTATGTGCAGTACCCCAGGGGAGGGAACAGGTAGAATGATTACTTATCAAGTGCTCTATTAAAAATATGCAATCATTTTATGATAGATAGAAATATCTTAAATAATACACTCAGTGAATGACTAGTGTGGAAATATGCAATACTACTTGTGATGATATTACATGACTACTACGCATTCTTGGGTTTAGGGCAAGACAACTAATAATGTTATTGTTAATTAAATTAAAAAGTCACATATCTGCCATCTGTGATGCATACAATGATATTGTTTTGTACAAACTGTTTGTATTCTGACTGATCAGTCTGAACATTTTATATACACTGTACTAATAATTAAGTAATAAATGTAACCCTTCTGCATTAAGTGTTTAATGTTGTCTGTGTGAAATACATGTTCATATTTGTCTGACAACTGAAATATACTTGTCTCCAAAGTCTCATTTCCAATACAACAATGTCTACATTGTATACACTACTGTCACTACATCACAAGCAGATTGATGTTACTGACTTACAGTATATTTTAGATTATCCTACAAGATCCATAATACCTATATAATCAAGTATTTATTTAATTAAATGAGTAAACTCTGGCAAGACAGTTGAACCCTAAACCTTTGACATGAGTCTAACCATCTAACAGCTGTCATTGTGCCTCAAAACTTCTGTTCAGTGAGCCAATATCTTCACTGCTATGATGTAAAAGAACACCTGTCAGACAGGACATAGGAAACACAATTACTTTCATCTGGCATTAGCCCCAATCCCATCAGACGAAAGGTTGGAATTATATAGCTATGTTAACAATTGAACAGTATCAGTTTATGATTAAAACATTAACATGTGATTCTGCCCCTCCCCTCCCCTCCCCTCCCCTCCCCTCCCCTCCCCTCCCCTCCCCTCCCCTCCCCTCCCCTCCCCTCCCCTCCCCTCCCCTCCCCTCCCCTCCCCTCCCCTCCATGACAGCCACAGATCCCGACTGACGTGATCTATGAATTTCATGCTTCAGTTCTCTTGTGCAACTGGGACTATGTTGCACAACATGTTTTTAGGACACAATATTTATGTCTTAGCGACCCACTGTAGCCTGCAGTTTTCCATACTAAATCATTTAGAGCTTTAGACAGTCTGACACGAGGCAACTGGCTTGTAGCCACCAGGCTGGGTCAAAGTTGAGAGGTATCAAGGTGGGGAATGTTTGCCAAAAATAAGTTACTCTGTAATAAAAACACTGGTATGTACTTTCCAGAGGTTGATTTGATATATGGGGGCAATGTATCAACATATTGCTTTGAACGTTGTGTTCTTAAATGAACCACCATTGTGGGTATTTAGAAGACTTGGTAATTTCATTGAATCTGTACTGCATCAACTGCGTTGATATAAATGAAATCCTGCCTACAGACTTCGGTAAACAAACAATCTTTGGATTTTGGATACAGGAATTGAAGCACAGTTGAATACTATCTAATGTTGATTTGATATTTGATATTTTGGAATGGACAGGTTTGCTGATGATGAAGGGTAACATGCCTTGACTAGATACCTTGCTGTAATAAAGAACATTTCACCTTTAACATAATGACATGTTAACTGATGTTAATGTGACTGTTTAAAAATTGTACTAAAATGAGCAAACATAATTTTACTCTCTCTGACAAAAGAACAAAACCTGTTGTGGTCTCACCCCAGATTCCATTACAAGATCAGTGTGTACTTCATATCTGCACTTATACAAAGTATTCTTTATTGATACAAATCATTACTTCCACTCTTACTGACATTTTGTGCATGGTCTGTTGACATCTTAACATCATAACACAGAGTCAGTGAAGCAACAAACAACACAATGGAGCAGCAATCAATAAGCATGAGAATACCACCAGGTGGAGCAGCAATCAACATAGGAGAATACCACCAGGTGGAGCAGCAATCAACATAGGAGAATACCACCAGGTGGCACAGCAATTAACATAGGAGAATACCACCAGGTGGCACAGCAATTAACATAGGAGAATACCACCAGGTGGCACAGCAATCAACATAGGAGAATACCACCAGGTGGCACAGCAATCAACATAGGAGAAAACCACCAGGTGGCACAGCAATCAACATAGGAGAATACCACCAGGTGGCACAGCAATCAACATAGGAGAAAACCACTAGATGGAGCAGCAATCAACATGGGAGAAAACCACCAGGTGGAGCAGCAATCAACATAAGAGATTAACCACCAGATGGAGCAGCAATTAGAGATGACCATAAGAGATGACCACCAGGTGGCATGTGGAGCCCCAGGTTAAACAACACAAAGTTGAACCACATTGTGGAATAAACATGACTACTCATCGGCTTTGCGTGCATGGCTCTGCTCAGACTCATACTTCATTGTCGAGTCAAGATCAAGACCAATAATTGTCTGACAATTATTATACTTTCATTCCACTGGCAAGATGCCAGCCTTCGTTTCAGTAGGGTTTTCCACTTTGAGACTATATGTATGTTCCAAGTAAATCACTGATGTGAAACTATTTTATGCGCATAACATAAACAATTGTTTTTGTGTTCCCTTGAAGTGTTTATCATGTTCATTCACATCCTCTGACAACTGGCCTGTGATCTACCATCAGCCAGCAATGTAAATGTCCTCAATTAAAAAACAAAAATCTAGTTATATACTTATTTTTCAATTTACAAATTCAGCTTTCAGCCATTCATCAGGGGCACCATTCTTTGATTCACCAGAAACTTATTATCTACGTCAATGCAATGGCATAATTGGCAACAACAGAATGTGTTTAAAATCAAATTATGTAACTGTTTATTGCTATCCTGGTGTTGTTGCTCTTTTCGTTACAATTGGTAAGTGCAGTCATCTATCAAACTGGTGAATCAGTTTCTTTCAATAACTTTAATTAGTTATAACATTTAATTCTGCTTCATTCACGACTGTCTGAGACCCTTGGGATAATTTCCAGTAAATGCCTATAACCTAACATGGGGTTAAATACATTTAAATGCATTTAAATATAAATACTCTTGAGAGATTCAAATACTTTTAAATATTATATTTAAATAGATTGGAAAGTATTTCAAATACTTTTTTCAAATACTTTTCATTTTCAGGATATATTACTATAATAGGTAAAAGAAAAGCGAATCATATATCACGATATCTAGTTTACAGGCATAATTAGTGTTTTACTCATACAATGACAGGCAGACCAGTGCTAGAGGGTACAGCTGTATTGTTATTGCTAACTACATCACAGTGACAACGGGCTCAGAAACCTCTATCCACAAAGGCCATAATCTGTTTGTTAAGTTAAGCCAGGAGATCCATAATAAAATGTTGCCCTCAGAAGAGACAATGTTAATGACTGCTAGGATCTTGTGAGGAAGTGTGACAGCTCAACCTGAAAAACAGCCTGGAGACCAGAATAGCCTGGTGCCAGTTTGGAGCCTGACTAAAGAACAAAGGGGATATTGACCTATGGTCACTGCCAGGTACTAATCCATCCTCTGGCTCTGAGCAAACAGAAGTTGTGGCCACTGCCAGGGTCAAGTGATAATTAGCACTTTTGGGTGAAAGAAACATTAAGGTTGCAATCAATGGGTATTTTGAAGGTTGAGAACAACTTGTTTGGTGAAAGGTGGTTTTCAGTGAAGGTAATCAGTTTGGCAAGCATTACATATGAATGATGTGATCATGAAACAGAAATGTTGATACTGAAAATGTATTTGAAAAAATATTTGAAAGAATTTGAAAATGTCAAATACTTTACGAAAGTATTTAAATACAAATACTTTTCATTCCTATAAAAGTCAGATACAATTACTTAAACAAAAGTATTTAAATACTTTCAAACACAAAGGTATTTGACCCCATGTCAGCATGCAACCATTTTTTTCTGCTAATGTGAGCATAGAGAATCACATCTCAGTGGAAATGGAATGATTACAAATTACAAATGTAATCGAGTACGAGTACAGTGTACAATGAGTGAGTAACTCAAGTAACCCAAGTACTAATCAAACATCCAAGATCATTTGCTCACGTGACCCTTCTTGACTTAGATAAACAAGGTGAATCTTCAAGGCCACTACCCGAGCCAATCGTGGTTTGGAGAGGATTCACTCGAGTAACTCACTACCTGACATTGACATTAGCAGTGACAGCCAATAGGGAATGTAGGCCCCCGGTGCGCGGACAAAACCCCCTCCGGACAAAACCCCCTTGGACAAAACCCCCTCGGACTAAACCCCCTGCATACATAACTCCCTTTAGACATAAGCCATTTCTGGACAAAACCCCCTTGGACAAAACCCCCTCCATACATAATTCCTTCTAGACAATCCATTTCCGGACAAAACCCCCTCATCAATGATACTAGACAGAGGGTAACTTGCTTGAATAGCACCTTTATTATGCTAGTAATTATAAAATATTTGGTATGTATTTACATTTTTTACATACCAAATTATATATATATATATATATATATATATATATATATATATATATATATATATAATAATAAAGCTTTATTGCCATATTCAATGTGCATTACATGATGAATTGGAATGTAGTCTAGCATTGACTCATATACTGCCTATATAATGATATGTATATACAATAAAATGAAATATGGCAAATAAATATAAGCTTTAGATATAAGATATACATATTGTACATAATTTGTTCTTTAAAATGAAAAAAAAAATTAATATAATAAATAAATAAAGAAAAAATTAAAATAATAGATTATCTATTTAACAATAATTGTGGTGTAAACTAGTTAATAAATAAATATATATATATATATATAAAATGTCCTTTAAAATTGTTTAAAATATATATATATATATTATCTTCTAAAAATATAATTTTAATTAGTAGACATATATTATAAGAGGACTAAAATATCATTTAAAATTATAATTACAATTGAATGCGTCCAATTTTGTTTAAAAAATATATTTATACAATTATTAAGTTAAGGTAAAATTTCAGGAGAAGATTGTTGTTCAGCACCACCGATCCGCTATATTATATATAGTACGCACAAATATACAGCCAAGCTAAGTTTACTTCGTTTGATAATTCTTGAGGCTAATGTCTATGATGAGGGGGTTTTGTCCGAGGGTTTTTTGTCCGGAAGGAGCTCATGTCTTGATGGAGTTATGTATGGAGGGGTTTTTGTCCGAGGGGGTTTTGTCCGGAGGGGGTTTTGTCCTACCTTCAGGCCCCCAGTCCCCCCACAAAAAAATAATTACACATTAATCGTGTCATTACATGACACAATTATTTAAATATGCATTAAAGTCACCACATTCAATGAACTATAATTTAAGACCCAGAAGATGAACATCACGATTTACACATTGAACATCTGATTACTTTATTTAATTTATCGGCCTTAATTTATTTATACAAGGAGTTATCACTGTTCAGCTGGATTACTCGCGTGGTACTGCGTGCGCAGCGTAAACCGGATATCACGTTAGGGTTACGGGAGTTACCCGAGTAGGCCAATCAAAGTCGGCCCAAGTTGCTGAGGATACACCACACTGTCTACAATCAGGGCGACAGGACATGGCAGGCTAACAGTAACAGGAAAACAGTTTCATTTACTATTATTTTTATGGTTAACTGAATTATACATTCTTTATAAATATAAGCACACCATCCGCCCTAACTTTGGCTGGTAGAACTAAACTTTATGACTAATTGCATATGCATTCATATGAAACTTACTTACGAGAACGTTAAATTTATCGTTACTTGCCCGCAACAGATGCGTAATGTTAACCCAATATCGCCCACTATTGCGTATGTTCAAAAGTTATAAAAGTGCACAGACTATATACAATGCCAGTAAGACTTTGTTATCTTAGTGAACAATGTTTGGGTAGCAAATCTGAGGCATGTTACTAGCTTACCCATTCCAGCAGACAAGCCATTTGTTTCTAAACTAACTTAATAAGTGACATGTTTCCGCATAATCATGAAACCCGCCATAACTTAATAAAACTCCGTGAGATGGCGCCATCATATGTCGCAGTTGAATGAGTGAAGTTTATTTCCATGTGAACATATAATACAAAGACAAATACATTCAGTATGCAATAACATAAACCAAAAATTGCATATGGAAATGGGGAAAGAAGGAAGTTCCATACTTAGCAATCACTTCCCCCAACACTATCACAAGTTGTGTAATAAAACACGTTTTACAACATTGAAATACATCTTTAAAAAGTAATATTAAATGTATCCTCCATAAATTATGTAACTCCCATTCATATTTTCATATAATCACCGTGTTGGGGATGTGCATTATAAATATAAAAAAAAGTTGCTTATGTCTGTTTTGAGAATTTTAAGCATAGTTGAACTAGTAACATTTTCACCATATATGTTCCATAATTTAACACCATAATATATATATATATATATATATATATATATATATATATATATATATATATATATATATATATATATATATATATAGGGGAAGTAGGGGCATATCCGCATACTGAGGCATGTCCGCACACCCTATTATTTGCGCATCGCGTAACATGGAATCATGCTAAGCGGCATCGTCTAACCCCCAAATCATCCACTTGCACATACTTTTTGATAGAAGTGAATAATAAAAAAATATTATATAAAATGTTATTTTCGTAAGTTTACACTGATGTAATTTTACTCATATGCTGTTATGTGTATTACTTTAACTGTAAGACGTGCATATACATTTTCTTACATAATTCCAAATTGCATTTTAATGTTTTATGATGTGTGAAATAAAGGATACTTTCATAAGTAGCATTTTCGCGCAATTCAGAATTATTCACGTGTTGGATGCTTGGGGCATGTTCGCACATGCCTGTGCGGTCATGCCCCACCCGCTGTGCAGACGTATTTCGTGCATCGGTGCTTATAATATTATGTAGTCTACTTAGATACATATTTAGATACTTCAGCTACTTACCACAAATATTATAGGAAACTTTGATGTGAGATAGTATATGATGATTATTATATAATTATTTAATATTATCAAACTTATTATATCATTCATCGCTTCGTCAATGTGTAATAGGCTATATCGTGCTGACGTCACATTTTCCAGGTTGTGTATCATTAGGTCCGTTAAAGAAATAAAGCTTAATTGGTCATTGCTGATAGACTAAAATAACCAAGACGACAAATGATGTATAATCTATAATATAGAACGTTGCCCGTATACGTTTGTCCATACAAAGCCATGCTCGCATGGCCGACAAACTGGGTTTTTAGTTTGACTTTGCGCTTTACGAGACTATGCCGTTTTAGCTAGAAAGCTTCAGACAAGATGGGTTGCAAAGTTTGACTTTCCCCGTTACAACTTCATGCTGTTGTTTGCTTTGACTCTCAAGGAGGAATAAACGTGGACTATGATTCAAGGCCACTGTATTTTCTAAACTTTACGTATATATGAAAACTTGAAACCGTTGATTTGTGTTCTCTGGTTTTTTTTAAATAGTAATGCACATGTCAGTAGTGTACGCATACCAATACATATTATTACTGTAGTTAATCGTCAGCTCTGTGAGACCAGCTGTTGCTTCGCCATTCCTGGGGCATAACCGCACACAGTGTGCGGCTATGCCCCGTACCTTGGGGCATGTCCGCACAAATGTATGCCTCTACATTTGACCAAATATTTAAATATCTGATGGGATATGCGATTTCTTAACTAACTAACAACAAAGTAATATGATTGCTGATTCTCAATGCTAAATATCACCCTCTTAGCACACACAGTGCATTATCTATAGCGTGTTTCACTTTACGTGTGCGGACATGCCCCTACTTCCCCTATATATATATATATATATATATATATATATATATATATATATATATATATATATATATATATATATATATATATATATATATATATATATATATATATATATATATATATATATATATATATATATATACTCATGTGCGAGCATATGCTTAATTTTATTTTACTCTTTACTCAAATGCATTAAAAGCAAAGCATTCTTGACGGTTATAAATACGGCAACATCTTATGTTGGGCTTTGTACTAGTACAGTAAAGCTTTACAACAGAAATCTTGAGTTTTACTGTGTCAGGCAGTTTAAGGATACCTAGTTCGTAAAATTGAGAATGAATTAGTATGACATAAAAAGGTCTTACTTTCTTTTGTAATTCCACCGTTATACATTCTAAAATATCATCAATTACTACAAACATAGTATCTACAACCTTAAATTAAATCGACTCTTTTATGTATAGATAGCTACTCCACCACCGTTCTTATTGGTCCCATTTTGGTGTATATAACTACAGGCAGTGAGTGATATAAAGGAACAATCACTATATACTCTATAACCATGTCTCAGATATTGTAATAATGTCAAACAGTATTCCAAGTTCATGTGTGTGTGTGTGTGTGTGTGTGTGTGTGTGTGTGTGTGTGTGTGCGTGCGCGTGCCTGCGTGCGTGTGCGTGCGTGCGCGCGTGCGTGCGCGCGTGCGTGCGTGCGTATGTGCGTGCGTGCGTAAGTGCGTGTGTGTGTAATATTTGATTTTTATCCAAATTGGTGATAAGGTTTCTGGCATTAAAGTGAATGAATGACAAACCTATCCTAATTTTTTCGCTGTTTAAAAAATTGTCTTCATATTTTGCTATAGAAGTTATTGCTTGGGTCAGTTTCATTTTCGAAATCACACCGGTTGCATTCCGAAATGTTATAGGATTTAAAATTTAAATTGAACATTGTTCATATAGATGATAAATGTTATCATCCAGTACAGAGTCAATACATTTGAGCTCATCATCATTAATATTATAGGAAAAAAAGAAGAAAAGAAAAGAAGAATTTAACATGTTCGATGCTATTGTGTTGTGAGTTGGTTATCCCATTTAATATGATCCATTTAATCTTTATCATTTATCCTGGATTGACATGACACACAGTTTACACATAAGGCATATGCTCTGAGCTCAGTTTCTCATTTAATGTTCACGACCAGCAGTCTGCGATTTGGCCAGCTTTTTTTCAGTTTTCTTGCTTGGTATGCGAGAGCACCGCGGAATGAATTGAGGTCCTTGTTCATAAACACCTCTGTCCATTTGCATTTCGGTTTTTTAAAGATTAAATCGTGATTGGTGGACTGTGTCTTTAACCTTGTCGCTACTGAAACGTACAACGATGATCCTCTGTCGAGGTTTTCCACTTTTGTCCATTTTTCGGACAAAGCCATGGCGTCTCTCAATTTGACATTTCCTCACTCGCGATTCCGCGCGTATGTTATGGTTTATGGTAGTCTTTGATCGCCACTACTTTGTCGGTCGTGTTCTCTTGGCCTTGGGTCTCACATGACTCAGCTAAGCCACTGAATTTCAAGTTTGAGCAATGAGAATATTACTCAAATTTGTTAGCTTCTATTTCATGCAATGCCACTTTGCCTTCTAATGACTTGATTCTCTCATCACGCTCCCAGACACTTTCCGTTAAAATTCAAATTTGTTAAATTCAGTTTATACTATATCTAGAAATGATATTAAGTATTTTAAAGGGCATATTTATTTTAACACTATCCTTTCTGTTGAATAATTTACTAATTTGCATAAAACCCAAAGAGCAAGTTCATGTATGTCTGTAACATAAGGCGACTCGTACTCAAGATGGCAATGTGGTAACTCGATAGGTTTAATGGCTAGTCGTGTACACATGCGCGGTAGTATTCACGATACACGCTGAATATTACATTTCCCTTTCTTTCAAAGAAATATTCTCTTTAGTATTAAACCGAATAAACATGTAGGCCAATTGATTCACAAATTGTTAATAAAGAAGTGAACGAAATTATACTTATTCAACATATGAGTTAGCATTGCTCTAACAGCATAGAATATCCAGTTTTACAAATTGCAAAGTAAGTATTCATAAAAGTAAATGTTCAATGTCTGCCTCCGTTTTCTTCACACTTCTGACACCATGTAACATAAGGCGACTCGTTCTCAAGATGGCAGTGTGGTAACTCGATAGGTTTATTGGCAAGTCGTGTACACATGCGCAGTAGTATTCACGATACACGCTGAATATTACAATGTCGTGCAATTTCTAAAGGGGCCAAATAAAACAAATATAGAGTTTTATCTTAGAATCATACATTTTTGGGACGGGACACTCCCGACCATACTCCTAAAAGCATGTGTTGACTTATTAATTAATCCTGTGGGGAGCGGTGGTCGTGCAGTATAGCGCCGGACTGTCAATCGAGGGGACGGTGATTCAATCCCACCTGCCGCCGTTTCGAAAGGTAGGCAATTTCGTTAACCCCACAGTTGCCTGTGTCTTTCGGAAGAGACTCTAAAAGCCCGTGGTCCCTTCTATCTGGTGTCTATGCCAGGGGAGTAAAATACCCCACACAGCGGGTAAATGTGTAACCTGGAATGGACTCACTAATTCTTACTAGTGCGTGATGCACCAGTAAAGGTACTGCACTACAAAAGTATCAGAGTCAGACACCTGTAGCAGACATAACAAATGCATCACTGTGCTCCGGCGTATTTCCTGATAATTGTAAATGATCGCATGTAAGCCAAGTTCTTAAGAAGACATCTCTGCCTAAAGATGACCTAAACAGCTACATACATCTTTCCAACCTAAGCTTTATTTCAAAAGTACTTGAATAGCAAACCATCTGAGGTCTCACGCCTACACAAATGACAAATCCAATGTGTCGCAGGCTGCTTATACTCAATTTCACTCGACATAAACTGCACTGACCCTGCTTGATCTATTCACCAAAACTGGTCGCGACATTCTCGTTACACGTTTATCAATATGGTACTACATATCTGGCACAGCATTAAGCTTATTTTCTTCATACCCTGCCTAATTGACGGCAAGCCATTAAGATAGGAAACTGCATGTTTCTCAGATATGCTGCCTACCTCATGTGATGTCCACCACTGTTTTGGGGTCACCTTTACACAGATGACACACAAATCTACATTTCTTTGGTCATACAAGATACTTGTTACTCCCTAAACCAGCTCAAGGATGAAAAACAGTAAACTTATGATTAATGCAGATAAGACCGAATTTCTCATCACTGGTACCCCAACGCAACTTAGAAAGAAAACTTACTGTTTTTTCCCAACACATATTTGGAGTATTCAGAGTATCACACCAGCCGCCTCAATGTTGAATATCGGAGTAACGTTTGATGAAAACTGCTGTTTTTACCATATCCGCAATATTCGCCGTATTCGTCTGTATATCTAAGTTTCTGTTGAAGTTGGCAAAAACACGTTGAAATTGGCAAAACTTCAAAGTGTCCAAAATTGTTTGGCAAGTCATGCGTTTTCCTCGCGTTTCTCTTTCAGTGCCACTCCTGAAATCATTGCATTGGCTCCATTTTCACTATCGCATTATTTACAAGGTTTGTACAATAACCTATCAATACAACCAGCCTATCTAAATTAGATGCATTCTCAAACAAGACATTTAAGACAGCTACGATCAATCCGTAATAACTCACTTCACATTCCTCGGGTGAAAACGAAACCTGGAAACCGAGCTTTCTCAGTTGCCGCAAAACCTGTGTGTGTAAGTGCTACACAGTGCTAGTTGACCACTTGACCAGGTCACGTTGAATTGGCTGTATATAATTATCCAGATTTATACTTATTTTAGGGGCATATTATTTTCCCAAAAGGTCTATAAATAGTTACAGTCGATGTATATAAACACAAGAGACACAGAGATCAGATGTTTTCGCAGGTGTGATACAATTCTCCAGAAACGAAATCTACTAGGAGCAGCTTTTGGAAACTACCTTAACATTAGTTAAATATATAGCTAGTAAAATTCAGTAGATCTTGCGTGGATGACATAGATTCCTAAATACGATCAAATCTGTCCTATGTGTAGATGTGTAAGTTACACGTCTTGTATAGGCTAAACCATCTTCGCACGCCAAGGGTCGCTGCGGCCGATTACGTTAGAACATGCCTACGCAGTGCAATGACCGCTGGCTTGCAAGGATGAGTTAAACAGGGTAACACACGTCTATAACTTATCCCAGCAACCTGGGAGACGGCTGTAGTGTAATCCATAACACTAAATACCAGCTTGATAATTATGGCTTTTTTATTAGTAAACAATACATAATGTACACAAGATAATACAATATTATAATCAATAATACCGCTCTTCAACAATATCTTATTTCCATAAACCGAACTCCTGCAATTGGTTTAAGTTAACGTAAAACGATGCATATATATATATATATATATATATATATATATATATATATATATTATGATATATAATGTATATATCGTAAATAAATAATCATTGTATAATTGTAACTATTATATAGCCCAACAGTACAATGGTCTTAATATTCTAAGCGTTCTACAAGTAATAGTCCAGACAATTCGATACACACCATAGTATTGCATTCATATTCCCAAATTCAAGAGTTGAAAAATATATACAATGCCGTATGCATTTTATATATACATTACGCATACCATAGGCAGGCCTACTAAAAGCCAACCTGTTGTAGAGGAATAATATAATATATAATCATGTTCCTTCGTACGCGCACGTATACGTGCGTGTTTATACAATTAATATGCATACACATCTGTTTAATATATTTATTATGAAAAATGCATGACAAATAATTATATATTCAATATATCAACTTTAAACATTTTCCTCATTGATGTTTTCATCTCGGACGTCACAATTTCCCAGGTTAATCGTCAGAGGAAAACTAATTTGCTTTTTGGCTTCTAAATTCCCTGAGGGGTAAGTTATGTTTCTGGCTCAGGATTAAATACCAGACGTTAGATGCAGGTTCATAATGCTAAGTGTGATTAGCTGAAATAATGCGCAGTTTTGCGAAAAGAAAACTGCTCGTGCCTACGGCAGGTTGGCTAAACGAATGGTTCGGCATCTGTGTACATAGTGGTGATGGTGCTGCTAATTACATTAACTGTTGTCAAGTGTACACACACTCTTTCGCAACGACTCTATTATTTGGTTACTGAGGATTTGCGTAGCTCTCCAATATAACTTCATAGACATGTGCTATAACTAGCCTATAAGTTAATAAAATAAATTCTTTGAAAATGAAACAAATTAGACAAAGACATGGGAAATCATTTGAAATGGTAAATACTTGTAAAACCTTCCTGTCGATGACAATAATTCGACCAAAATACTGAGATTCACTCACAAACTAACGGGTATATGTTGGCAACATATAAAGGTCATTCACAGTGTGAAATATGACAACGGCCAAGCTTGCATAGTATTATCATACAATAACGGCTTTTGGCAAGAAATAATATTACTTAAACCTAAAGACGACAAAGTATCCGTTGCACGGCTCTAATATCAACGCAGTGCGATCGGCTCTAATTCAAAGCCATGTCTGCTGTTCAACCTGCTCCTACATTCTCTCTTCTGCATATCCGTGTTGCTGAAATCACAAATACCGTCTAGGTGTGTATTGGTAAAACAACCAACGGAACGTGCATATCACCATCGACTGCACTTCTGTGTCCATCCTCTCACTCTCGCTAACTGTTTAATTGCAGAAAACCTCAGTGAGTAGGTTTATGTGAGTAGGTCAGTGAGTAGGCTAAGTTCAAGATTAATTAGCAGAGTTGAATGTAATTTCAGAAAGGGTAGCTAAGAAAATAAGGGTTATGCAGAATATTTAATCGTATAGAGTGGATGGGATTTCCTTTTAAACATAACTTGATAAATCCATTTTATTCAGTCTCATGCAAAGCCTAGAATGGGAACAACACTACGTAGGAGAAACAGCGAGGGTTTTATGCACACTGTTTATAAAGCCCATGCAGGCCAGCAGTGTTCGGTGAGAGATGTCAAAGTCTTAGACAGACAAACACACGTAGATAATAAATGTTGACTCTCGCCAAAGACTTCCTCTCATATCCAGTTAATTCTATGCGTGGCAATCTTGTTCAATAATGTCTTGATAAGTCTTATTAAAACGTCTGCACTTACCTGAATGTGCGAGTAGTTGCCTGTTGGTCGTATCATTACGTTGGGCCGTTTTATGGCAAACTGAAAGTTAAAAACAGCCAATCAACATTTACGTAATTGGGCACGCAAATCTCGTCTACCGCCTTTTAGTTTTATGCTATTTTGCCATTTCCATTAATGATCCCGTCTACAATGATTCAAAAGAGCTATGTAGTCTTACATATACATGCATAACTGCCACAGCAGAAATGTCCGACTCCGTTGTATGTTTCATAGGTTTCCATCCGTACAAACTATTCAGCATATGGGAAATATTATGCAGATAACTTACTGTTTTCACGTTGTTTGCATATTGCAGTAATTTTGACTTTGAGTACACTTACAGACAACGAAATGGGGACCAGGACCAGTTGTGTATGGTCTCGTTAAGTATCGCTCAAACGGACCGCGCAAACGGATCGGAAGCGAGAACCATTTGAATCTCCTATTGGAGTTTATCTACTGAGCATAGTTGCGAAAATTTGTTAATATTAAGGAATTATTTGTTATATTGTTTCAGAGAATTACGACATTCGTGGCTGTCCCGAGAATACCATGTATGTCGAGGCTAAAATAGATGACAACAAATAACGGAACACCAAGGCAAGGCATACCTTTAAAGTGGTGTCAACGACTTCAAGGTTTGGGAAGAAGGTGTTGTAGGCTTCGCTCTTTGTAGGATCTATTTCAGCTGGTATTGAATCATCTCCCATTTGGTACATCTGGTGGAAATAGCGCAATAGAGAACAGTATATTAAAACATATTACTTAAGATGCATATTTGGCTGTATATATATTTTAACGTAAACATAGGAACCATCACACACACACGCACGCACACACGCACGCACACATACACACCACACACACACACGCACGCACACACACACACACACACACACACACAAACATACACGCACGCACGCACGCACGCACGCACACACACACACACACACGCACACGCACACGCACACGCACACGCACACGCACACGCACACACGCACGCACGCACACATACACACCACACACACACACCACGCACACACACGCACGCACTCACACACGCACACACGCACACAGACACACCACACACACACACACACTCACACACACACACACACACACTCACACACACACACACACACACACACACACACACACACACACACACACACACACACACACACACATAAATATTATGTATAATTTATTATAGAATTATAATTGTGTAGTGGTGGTGGGTGGTGGTGGTGGTGGTGGGTGGTGGTGGTGGTGGTGGTTGAGAGCGATAGTGGACAAACAAGACTGTTACTTACCGGATTCGTTTGGCCTTCCTCGTCGTTGAGCGTACTCCGACAGCGCTTGTCACTGCTGATCCTAGTCTCGCCCCTCAGTGGTGGGAAGGCGATCCGGCCATTGGGCCGCGCTCCGTCCATGTAGTCGGCAGGGGGCGGATCGAAACAGTTGTGCTCCACGTTGCCCGCTCTGGTAAATAAGAAGCGTCAGTTAAGATGTGCAGGCCCAATGTTAGTTGGTATCAGAGGGAGAAGAAGAAAATACTAATAGAAAGCGAACGAAATATATAGATAACTGGAGTAAGAAGATGGTAGACCTATATAAGGACTAGAGTTGTGGCAGGAGTCGGAGGGACAACACAAAGGGAAGCAGTTTGAGAGGGACAACACAAAGGGAAGCAGTTTGAGAGGGACAATAAACAGACACGGACCGAGATAACGATCTTAATTTACTGTGTGCCGATGTAAGTGCTTTTCCAGAAAGAGGTCAACAGAGTAGCAGCAAAATGATTGCACAGAAGTCGGAATGAGGAATTAAATTGTTAGCACGTACTTCGACCTCTTTGCGCGGCATTTCTTCATCTTGGAAACGAGGCAACATATTGCGATAATACAGGTAAGTAGAAGAAGCGCGCATCCCCCGGCCGTGATACCGACGATGACGGACACGTTGAGGCACTTGTCTCCAGTGAAGAAGTTGTCGAGCAGCAGATAATGTCCACAACTGAAGCACACGACACTAGTTCGTCAGAGCTTGTTTAAATCTCTTAATTTGGAATGGAAACAAACAGAACAAACGAACAGATTGATTGATACCTACTTAACCTACTTTTGGCTCGTACGAGACTTGTTTCTCTAAAACCATTTAGGAAAAGTAATATCTCAGTCTTGCATAGCAACGGTGTCAGGTGTAACGTGTAGTCCTTACGATCCCCCGCATTGCTGATGTATTACAGTGTCAAAGTGTTTTAGTCAGTTGCACTTTTAAAGCAACCTAAACGTCTTCTTACATTTTCATATCATTAAGACCACAACTGATTCACATATATAACATAGACCCTCTATATAGCACATTTAAATGAGACGTTTTAAAACGGTATGCCACCTAATTAGTATATGTAAAAGTTACAATATTACAGTGCATCTGAATAAAACAACACCTACTTGCAATACGGTTTACTGTATTCGTCCAGCATGCACGTTCCCGTTGAGAGAAAACCGCTCTTGTTGCATCCGTTTTTTTGCAGAAACAAATCACACCGGTGAACACACATCACTTCGCCCGACTCTTTCTGACTGCAGGTGAAGTTGACGTTCTGACACACTTGTCCATCGTTGCACACTGACGTCAATGATTTCTTTGCTGAAACATCGACAGTGTTCAATAGCGACACGTACGATCTACAGCCAAGGTGAGAACCATATGTTACAGGGAATTTCCTCCGTAAGATCAAAGGCACAATTCGTTGCACATATTTCGTTTTCATGGTTACTCATTGATATAATCACGGTGCAATTAATAGTTGCAGTGCATATTCTGGAGATAGATGTCACAATGCTATCGGAATTTGGAGAAAATGGAAGTGTGGTTGATTACCACAAACAGTATGAGAGAAACAATGAAAACAGTAGACGACAATGGGAAGTGAAGGCACATAAAGAGCATTGAGAGGTAAATAAGTGCAAATAGACAAAGCGAAAATAGCAGAGAAACAGACGCATACATTGGGAAAACAATATTAGGACCTTTTCAGAAATGTTGTAAACTAGTTCTCAGTTCCTGAAGAAGGCCGCCGATGGTGGTCGAAACGTAGAAGTAAGTCGAATTGCTAGTTGTGTAATTATGAAATTTGTTTCGAGTAATGTACTGCCAACTTAATGAAAATTTTCACGAATAGTTCTCATTATATATTGTAGCGTTGTCTCTGTGTGTTTACTTATATAATGCAATTGTTACCTGATTTAATAGCTTCGGCCATCGCTTCTTTTGTAGCCTGCTGGTCGACATTCCAACTGCCGTTAAATGTACGACTGGCACTGCTCACGATTTTCGAAATATTTTGCAGCTGTTTTGTTAAGAGACCGTCGGCTCCGAGAGCGTCTTTTCTAGATAACTCTGAGACGTTGTACGTGACTTTGTACTTCATGCTGCTGCATAATAAGACGCAATGATAAGCTTAGTATGTACAAGCAATACTGACACAAATACAAAATATAGCTAAGTTGCTGCTTGATGTAGATGTTATACTGATAATACAAAGAAACATAATATATGTGAACTGTTTTCCAAAACGTAGATTTTGGTCCCAAAAGCAGAGTGATATATATTTTAATTTTAATTTCCCCCCTTGGCCCACTCAGAGAAAATGGAAGTCTGGTGGATTACCACAAAATAAGTTTGAGAGAAAAGACGAAGACATTAAACGACAATGCGAAGTGAAGGGACAGAGAGGTAAAGAGGTCCACTCACAATAAGGAATTGAACTCTGGCTTTTGTACCTTTGCTTTGACATTAAAGTACATCAAAGAATGTTTCTTCAAGTAATTTCCCTCAGTGTACACTGATTGTTTTCCTTTTCGTGATTTTCGTTACGTTTGTCTTGCCACAGTTGTCCTGTCTGCGTTGAGAATGTGACTCATCCTAAATATACATTTGAAAGAGATCACCTACCTTGAAGCTATTGGTGGCAAAAGAGTCAGCCTTGAAAAACCGACCGTGGTTTTGAAGAGACTTGTAAGCTACAAAAACAAATAAACTACATTGGTAATGATCTCAAAAGAACAAGTGTCCTGCGTGAAGTACTAGATGGGTACAGACAACACCTACTGCAGTAAACACGGCCATATTCTATTTCACCATCGCTTACGTTTATATATAACGTTATCATAACATATTGTTCGTTTATATTGTTATTTGAAATATAACATTTAGACGATAATATAGTGCTTATTATAATTATTGTGATGACTGTGTACAATTCCAGTATATGGTATATACGTTTTCTGTTTATAACTTATTATTGACTATAACAAAAACCGAACTTATGCTATTACTTAACTACTGTCACAGGCAATTTTATGTATAAATAAAGGCATGCATATATGTATTTCATATCTCTGTAAAGTGTATGTTAGAAGGTTTGTAGTCCTGAAATAAGCTAATGATGAGGGTTTCCGGGGACACACCTGTGTTTCAGTATACTACAATCCTTTTCTATAAATATGCATCCGAATACATTGCTTTTATTGTTGTTATTATTATTTGTATCATCGTCACAGTCACATCATCATCACCATCACCATCATCATCACCACAACCACTATCACCCCGACTACCACCGTCACCTCCTCTTTCTCCTCCTTCTCTTCACCCCACAACCATCACCACAACCAGCCATCATCATTATAAATCTAGGTGTTGAATTTACCCATTGAATGAGTTCCTCGGTGTCGGGCAGCTGTCTCTCTGACGTTAGCATCAGAGCAGCAGGCGCCTTCGCGCTGCAAGAGACGAGGTGACAATATGAGTTGAACATTTCGACGAACACATCAATGCACAGCGTCAGTGTTCACTAGATACTCTGTCTGCAATAAGTCACACAGGGGAACGTTCTCGTTAGGACCCGTTCAAGAACAGCTCACGGTTGCTATGCACTATCTCTCTGCTCGCCTTTCCTATAATCGTTCCACTCAGTAATAACTTGCAAGACATAATTTAATGTTGATTGCTGCTGCGTATCACCAGTAATTTAGTACATAGGTCTTAAAGGAAGACTCTGCTGGAATTATAGTGATGCCTCCACTGCGTCCACGGCCTAAATATAATTATCGTGTTTCGCATAAACATATATTTCGCATATGGTCATACTTCGAACATGCTTCATGATCTCACATGTGGATACTATTTAAATTTATGTTGCCTAATTTTCGAAAACTATTTTCTCACAACAAAGAAAAGGATCGCGTCATCGCCTGGGCCCTTTAGCTTTACCTATTGTATGGGCAACTTTGAACCGCATTATCCAAAACATGTGTCCAAAACAATTTCAAAATGTTTCGTGTGTGTTTGATGCCGCAGCAGTTTCTTAGAGTCGATCAATATTCCAATTGTCAACATATTGAATGATACGTCTTGGTGGATAGTCAAAGTATTAATCCATTGTAGTAACTGTGCCGATGTTAACATGATCGTCTGGGCCATCACAATTTATATCTTAGGGTCCAATCGCATAGTCTAGTCGGAAGGAAGGGGTACCGAGCACACCCCGGAAATATGCTTTTAATCGGTGCTACAAGATCGGAAACAAATACGTAGAAACTGACACCATCGACAGTCTGTCAAAGCACAGGAGAGGGTGTTCAGAGAAGATTATTCTGGCTGGACCAGCAACCAGGAAACCAATAACTTCAAGATGTTCCTTGCAAATGTTGACAACATGAAACAGCTCTGCGACTCCTGCTGCGAGTATGGAGTGGTCAACAGGCAGCTTCAGGGCTGGTGAAAACTGAGATGGCAGTGCTGGTCGTAGAAAGGAAGGCACCAACTCGTCTGATAGAACGGCGAAGTGAGATGAAAGCGCGTAATAATATTATGATCAGATCGACTTCACTCTTTCTATTAATACTTCAGCTTTCAAAGATCAGTGGCCCTTTGTGTTTCAGGTCGAGGTGCGTGAGCTCCCCACAATTTACACCAGTCAAGAAGAGACTGATACGAGTGTGGTGCTGTACCTCCACCACGCCGCCGCCCTCGGATACAAGAACGCGGTGGTCAAAACCCCTGTCATCTGATATCTCCAGATATCTTCATGATGATTCTTTGCCACGCTCACACCATCAAGCTAATTGTATATCTCGATATGCGGTCAGGGAAACATCTACAACTAGTCAGCCTATCTGATCTCGCAGTATCCCTGGGAGAAGACTACTGTGCGACTCGTCTTGGGTTGGATGTGTTCAGCGGAGAGGACTGCTCCAGTGCCTTCAAAGGCAAGGAGAGGTTGGGTCTCCTGACACAGCTGGAGAAGAACCCCAGGCTTCACAAATCGTTCATACAACACGGTGAGGAATGGAACCTCAAGTCTCACGTGCTGAAGCAGTTGGAACAGTTCACCTGCCTGATGCACGGACAGCATCGTGAGTCTTCATGGACGTCGTCCGTGCCAAACACCTGCCTAAGATAGTGGGTGAGGACGAGAAAGTCACTTCCAGTTCTTCCTCTGCTTTGAAGCAGCACGTCCAGCGTGTGAACACCGCCTCGTCTGGTACAAGCTGATGAACCCAGCCTGGAAAAGCAGAAGGGTGGCTAAGGACTGATGATGGAACCGGTGTGATCCAGCAGTCCTGTCCTACCAAACTTGATCTCCTGGACACTGGTGGTTGTGAAGAGGAAGAAGAGGCGGATGAAGAAGACTAGGACGAGTTTGACTTTGACGTTTACAGTGAAAGCGATGGTGAGTGATTTTCTGACAATTATCATCTTGAAACCCATGAGAAGTTGAGGCCCGGCAGCTAAAAAAAGGATAATCTTGTCTTGCTACTTGCCTAGATCAATAAATGCATTGGTAAATGAACATTTGAATGACATTTCTATATTCACAATGCCTTGAATTGATCCCTAGCTTAACATTTGCTCGCAAAAGCAACACGATCTTTTAAATTAATGACTTCGAAAAACTGTCTCAACTTAATGCAATATTGGCTGACATAAGCGAAAGTTCCATTTTCGGTAATGCTGGCACTTTAGAATTTGCATAATGTGCCAAGGACACACGTAGTTAAATCAGGAATGTTTTTATAATTATCTTTGCCCCCGAACACATGGGTATGGACACCTTATTTTTGCAGTTATTTGCAATATCGGCCGAGATATAGTAAAAAATAAAATGTTCAATGAAGGTGGCTCTAATTAGCATAAAAATGGGACATTTTGCAAATCGTTTTCTGCGTATTGCGATTAAAAGTATATTTCCGGGGGGTGCACGGCAACGCCTTCTTTCCGACTAGATTAGCAAGTGTCGTTCCATTTTGGCTGAAGACACATTGTTATCTTCGTTTTATCGAATACTTCCAGGCCAATCTTACACTGTTATGTTATGAAACTGGATGTTTTTCTCTGAAGCATGACATGTGGACTTCTGCATTCTGCCCATCATGTCATTAATTGGCATAAATATGATATGTTGTTAGTAATACATACTGCATACATACATACATACATACATGCATGCATGCATGCATGCATGCATGCATGCATACATACATACATACATACATACATACATACATACATACATACATACATACATACATACATACATACATACATACATACATACATACATACATACATACATACATACATACATACATACATACATACATACATACATACATACATACATACATACATACATACATACATACATAAATATATATTGCAAAAAACTTCATTTACGATTACGTTTAAATCACTCTCCTTTCCTTTCAAATACAGTGAGTAAAGCATATGTCCACATACGTTGTTGATGAATCAGTTTGTAACGTTGATTCCGTCGAAGATGGTGACGTCACGTCTCCTTGGGAGGTAGAGGTGTCCGAGTTGAAAGATGATGTTGAACTGACTTCACTTGTATCCGTAGATTGGTTTAGCGTAGACATGCTAACAGTGGTCGCGTCTGTCGCATTTATCGCGTCTGTCGCATTTATCGCGTCTGTCGCATTTATCGCGTCTGTCGCATTTGATACCGTAGATAATGACGTTGATGGTATCGTGACGCCAAGTGTTGTCGCCACCTTCCCGCTGGACGCAGGCGTTGACGTGTCCGTCGACGACGGTCCTTTCTTGAGCACTAGTGAGAATGTGATGTCGATTTCTTTGTTTTCTGCAAATGACGCAAACACTGTGCACAGCAGAATTTGACAACTATGCTAGACTACGTCTGACCGACAGTTGGTGTGTGTGTGTGTGTGTGTGTGTGTGTGTGTGTGTGTGTGTGTGCGCGCGTGTGTGTGCGTGTGCGTGTGTGCGTGTGTGCGTGTGTGCGTGTGTGCGTGTGTGCGTGTGTGCGTGTGTGCGTGTGTGCGTGTGTGCGTGTGTGCGTGTGTGCGTGTGTGCGTGTGTGCGTGTGTGCGTATGTATTGTGTGTGTGTTGTGTGTGTGTGTGTGCGTGCGTGTGTGTGCGCGTGCATGCGTGCGTATGAGTGTGGGCGGGTATATGCCGGTGACGTGTGTATTTGCGCGTGCGCTTTGTGTGCGCACACATGAGTGGTGTTTTATGTACATCGCGTTGATGTAAAACTAATACAATAATTTATGGTGGGTAAAACAGTGACACCGAGACATGACTATGCAAAAAACATATGTTTTCTGCCATGTTTGTCCTAGTTACAAGCTAAGGCCGATTACAACAATCGATACTCTGACTAAAGTATTAAAATATAGGTCAACGCCCGGGGTGAAGTGACCAAGCAATACACACACGACTCATGAGAAATCAGTCAATCACTTGCTTAACTGATTGACATATAATAATAGTAACCGGCTACTTCATGGCACATCTACCGACCGGCTACTTCATGGCAGATCTACCGACAGGCTACTTCATGGCAGATCTACCGACAGGCTACTTCATGGCAGATCTACCGACCGGCTACTTCATGGCAGATCTACCGACCGGCTACTTCATGGCAGATCTACCGACAGGCTACTTCATGGCACATCTACCGACCGACTACTTCATGGCAAATCTACCGACCGGCTACTTCATGGCAGATCTACCGACAGCCTACTTCATGGCAGATCTACCGACAGGCTACTTCATGGCAGATCTACCGACAGGCTACTTCATGGCAGATCTACCGACCGGCTACTTCATGGCAGATCTACCGACCGACTACTGCATGGCAGATCTACCGACAGACTACTTCATGGCAGATCTACCGACAGGATACTTCATGGCACATCTACCGACAGGCTACTTCGTGGCAGATCTACCGACAGGCTACTTCATGGCAGATCTACCGACAGGCTATTTCATGGCACATCTACCGACCGGCTACTTCATGGCAGATCTACCGACAGGCTACTTCATGGCAGATCTACCGACAGGCTACGTCATGGCACATCTACCGACAGGCTACTTCGTGGCAGATCTACCGACAGGCTACTTCATGGCAGATCTACCGACAGGCTACTTCATGGCAGATCTACCGACAGGCTACTTCGTGGCAGATCTACCGACAGGCTACTTCATGGCAGATCTACCGACAGGCTACTTCATGGCATATCTACCACAGCAATAGCAGAAGGAACAACGTATTTCTTATATACCTTTTGTCACACCAGAGGAACTTATTTACGCATGTCCGATGGAGGTTTACGAAATTCCAAGTTCAGTAGATGATCAGTTTCAGTGAAAATATTAGGTGCTTGCCTAAATACGACGTAATCAAGAATCCTCAAATTCTGCTGTCTTCCATAAGTGAGAAGCACAATGTAAGTCAGGAGATATCAAGATATTGAGTGTTTATGAAAATATTTTAACAGACGTATATGAATGGAATATATTATCTAGGGATTTTTATTTAAATACTTGTGGCGTGAATATTAATACAAACGGAATCTACAAATACCACAAATGTTCGGTTAATGGAAAACATTGGACTCTACATAAGCCTAAGACTTCCTTGTGTACTTTCCATTTGATGGTTACGCTCTGGTAGCCAATAGTTTTAACCCTTGTTAAATTCTGTCAAAGCCTCATTAAAATATAATGTTTTGGACGGGGGGGGGGGGGGAGGAACCAAGCTTTACACCATAAACTATTGAAGGGAAACAAATCAGATGTATAAGAAAAACTGTACGATAATACCTGAGAGTGCATAACCCAGTGACCTCCTTTAATATCATTACACGCGACACTGGTTAAACCTTTGTATGGCATTTGACATATCACAAGCAACCCCCATGCAACCGATGTGGCAGGTGATTACCGATTAGACAAGTTACACCTTACTGTGTCAACCCAGTTGGTTTAGTTGAACCTGTGACAATAGGTTTAGTTTAGACTTATGAAAGTGCACGAACGTGTGACGTCCCAAAAATGAGCAGAACTACCGATTATATATAGATTAGTGCATTTAAACGTGTGTATGGTTATAAGAATGACGTAATAATGGACGGTGGTTGTAAATGTGTAAATATTGCGACAGGAAGTTAAAGAGACGAGAGTCTGTGTCACGGCGCTAGTAGATACGTGACGGTTGAAGATACGTGACGGTTGTAAGCTGCAGCTACGTTATTATCACGTAGAGTGATGGGGACACATCATGACTATCTGCCAGTAAGACAAGTTACATTGAGTGAGTGTCAACGCTACTGGTTGTAGCCAGTTGTATTGAGTGAGTGTCAACGGTAGTGTTTTTAGCCAGTTATATTGAGGGAGTGTCAACGCTACTGTTTGTAGCCAGTTGTATTGAGTGAGTGTCAACGGTAGTGTTTTTAGCCAGTGAAAGAAAAAACATAGTGCTGATGCAGCCCATTTCCTTTTTACGACACTTCGGATTTAAACATTTGTGGTATATTGAAAGCAGCACACGTGCCACTTGGAACAACACGACCAGTTCTCAGTTTAAGCCCACACATTTACCCAAGTACGACAATGAACTGTGTGATTCGTCCGGCATAACCACATGTGTTCTGTACTGCACTAATGAAATTGTTGCGAAACCTTCAGAATATAGACGAAATGTTCGCATGGACAATACACTGTACGGTAGACTACAGTGCAACACAATATGATACAAAATACAGGATATTGAAAAAGGTACTTACCTAGGTCAGGAGCTAGTCCGAATGCGGAAAACAGTACTTGCAGCATGATGATGCTTCCTGGCAAAGAAACATAATAACTATAAGTAATATAATTTAGTAGATATATATATAGACTGAATTCCTGTAAATGTTTACACGTTATAATCCTACTCTTAAGTAGACACGCCTATTCTTTACCAACAAGTTATAATGTCATAGGAAAACGTTGACGTTTGGCCTACAGCAGAAATGGAGCGTCGATTGCTGTGGGTTGATTATTTACAAACATATGCCATATTTAATCAAAGTCGCTTTGTTTCACCTACCGACAAGATAAAACATTATACATAATTGACGATATACATTGTGCTATGTATTGTTTTGAACAATTATAAATTCCATTACCGGTTCACGTTTCGCCAACAGAAACAGTATACAATATTTATAGTTTGTTCCTTAAATGTCTAAACATTTGGACAGTAGTGTACACATGTATAACTAACAACGTTCACAGGGAGAAATGGTATGACTTACAATCATGACAGGTAAATCAACTGAAATATTACTTCCTTTATGTTGGAGACTGAGATAAGATACATTAAAATAATCTAACATTAGCCTGTTGATATGTAGATATGTACGATTTTCATTATAAAAGTATCATGTAATCATACCATCATGTTCAATACTGCCATTTATGTCATTACGTAACTTACTTGTTAGTTGAACAATTGGCGCCATCTTCCCATTCATGCTGTTAATACGACGTCTCTAATGTATGTGTGGGTAACTGAAGAAAAACAATAGACGCATCTGAGTAAGCCTCAAGTTGTGTATCTTAGCTTATATATAATGGACCCGTTAACCGATGACTAATACACAAGCTATTTTTGTATTCAGTTTATGTCCGCCTTAGGTGCGCAGTTATGATAGAATGTCACCGACGTGGAACGATACTGACAGGGGCTAGGGCTTATATCCGGTTCATGACGCAGGTAACTCAGCGGCGGAAATCCGCGAACATTTCTATTGTATCGCCACGGGCGTCGATCGGTGGGGGACGGGGGGGGGGGGACGCGTCCCCCCACTTTTCAGGGCGGGGGGACAGCATAGGAATTGTCCCCCCCACTTTTCAGTTCAGAAAAATTGCGAGACATATAGCCTGACTCAACACTCATCTCTCTTAAAAGCCGCTACATAGGACTAGCTAGACAATAAATTCGTGATATGAAATTCAGCAGTTATTTATCGCAAATTAACAGGCAAACAAGTTTTGAGGCATGTTTTGCTGTTCGTGCGCCATAATCCGTGATAGTTATTTAAACAAACGTAATAGTTTAATGTATTGAATTTTAGACAACTCTTCACAGTAGTCATCATATGAGAGTTATCGAACAGCCCGTGGCATTTATACCAAAAAGGCATTATTATTTCGCTGCACATAGATGCGTTTAAATTTGTCGCGCAGAAAGGCCAATCGGAAATTTTATTACTACCGGAAAAATGTAAGTCGCTGCCGGGCTCCATCAACTTTGTGTTTATATTAAAAAAAAAAGTAAAAAAGGCAAGTTCTTATATAGCGCAGTATCCAGTCCTCAGGACCGTTCAGTGCGCTTTACACTTTACTTTTATTAATAGGCTCTAGCCATCACGCACATTTTAAATGATGACATTTGTGTTGCACTTTCACTTCGGCCTGCTTGATGCTTATCGCCTACGACAGAAGCGGCGGATTCCTGCACTTTGTGTAACATATTCCAATTTGAGTGATGACAAATTTCTTTGCCAAAATGTTGGATTGGGAAGTCCCTACTGCATGGGCGTCGATCAGTGGGGGACGAGGGCGACGCTGACCACTCCACGGCCTGAAGGGGTCAGCATAGGAAATCTCCTCATACTTTTTCAGTTCATAAAACTAATTTATAGGCATATATAGCGAGACTGATCACTCCCTTCTCTTAAAAACCCTACATCGGTCTAGTAGTAAAATTAATAATAAGAACTAAACTTCCGACTACCTAGTGGAAAATCACTAGATAAATTGCTTGGTTGGCAGCAGCCAGCCCGCAACTTGATCTAAGTCCATTAAATATTCATCATGCCGGGCTCTGTCATTTTGCACCCTTGTATTTATATTATATATATATATATATATATATATATATATATATATATATATATATATATATATATAGCCATCAAGCACATAATAGATTATTAATTTTTGTTTGCTCTGTCACCCCTTGGATCGCAGCCTGGTCGCCCTGATGGATATTTATATCGCCTACGGCGGAACCAGAGGATTTATGCACTTTGTGTAATTTGATCTCATTTTAGTGATGACAAATTTCTTTGCCAAAAGGTGGGATTGGGAAGTCCTACACAGGCACCCCTGTAAGCTCTGCCTCTTGTCACTCTTGGATCAGGCAAGCAGTGTTGGGTCCAAAGCATAGCTTTATGTAGAGACCCGTCGACCCGTCATTTGCATACATGCCACATTTTTGGGATGGCAATCCGTATTTTCGACCTAAAATTCTGTAAGAATCCATATCACTATATATATATATATATATATATATATATATATATATATATATATATATATATATATATATATATATATATATATTATGCATACATATATGTCTATATAAATTGGTCCCCCGTCCCCCCCCCACTTTTAAAACCGGATCGACGCCCCTGTGTATCGCACTGGATAATCATAGACGACTACCTGTATATTCGAAAAACGTCTCACATTGACTCAAAACCGCTACTGTGTCGGTATTTAGTTGGGAGCAAATAGTCACAATGAATATATTCGAATACGACATACTGTATGTAGCTACACCCCATATATTCGGCTTTATTTGCGACAGTCCTTTTAAGATGTTTCGTGTAATGTCATTAGCACATTTCGATTAACTTTGCTACTGAACTAATCAAGCGCTTGCCTCGTCCGTGCTTACCAACAACAAAAGAACAAATTATACACAATGCAACTTCACTGGATAACACACCACTGACCGCGGTTAGGGTTAATTCTAATTTATATTGCCACACAATCACAATTATAAATCATTGTTTGTTTGCGTTTTCGTGCATATGTATGTGTGCATGTGTTGTGCCGTGCCGTGCCGTGCCGTGCCGTGCCGTGCCGTGCCGTGCCGTGCCGTGCCGTGCCGTGCCGTGCCGTGCCGTGCCGTGCCGTGCCGTGCCGTGTGTGTGTGTGTGTGTGTGTGTGTGTGTGTGTGTGTGTGTGCGTGCGTGCGTGCGCGTGTGCGTGCGCGTGTATCTGTGTTTCTGCGTGTGCCTGTGTTGTGATGTGTATATGTATGTATGTGAATATGTGCGCGTGTATGTGTGTGTACATGCGTGTGTAGGCGAAAGTGTGTGCATGTTTTCATGTGTGACATTTAAACATACGCTTATGCCAAAAAAGCACGGAATTCTACTATTCCCAAGCTGAAATATTTATTATTTTATAATTATTAGTACATTTGGTCGTGCATTATGCCCAGGTCTTTACGGTGGCATTTGATAATAACAAAACGTGCCTGTTTTTTATGAAAATTGTAGAACGTGCATCACATAGAAATATAATGCATCGTTGCACGTTCGACGAGAAACTGCCATTTGATAAATGTCAACGCCAGTGCATAGACAAAGACTGGGTCTACATTCACTTGTTCGTCGCATGCAAAATCGAACAATAAGTTGAGTAATGTGGCATTTTTAAATGCTACATAATCTCTAATGCATTCTGCATGCTTCCCCTGCGCTAACACTATGACACATTCCAATTTGACACACAATGTGTACGTCCAATAAGTTATATGTCCGTCCGTCCGTCCGTCCGTCCGTCCGTCCGTCCGTCCGTCCGTCCGTCCGTCCGTCCGTCCGTCCGTCCGTCCGTCCGTCCGTCCGTCCGTCCGTCCGTCCGTCCGTCCGTCCGTCCGTCCGTCCGTCCGTCCGTCCGTCCGTCCGTCCGTCCGTCCGTCCGTCCGTCCGTCCGTCCGTCCGTCCGTCCGTCCGTCCGTCCGTCCGTCCGTCCGTCCGTCCGTCCGTCCGTCCGTCCGTCCGTGCTATCCGGCTATCCGGGTATCTATATATCTAAAAAAAACAAGTATTGCAAGTTATCCCAGGAAATAGTACAGCAATACTTCGTCATTCACAAATAAATAAAAACCCATTCGGTCGTGTAATTATTTTATCGAGCTGCTTGAAAACGAATATCACTAATATTAAAAGTCATCAAAATAAATTTATGGCGATGTTTTGAAAAGACACTTAAATGAATTGGGAAAATAACGCAACACATTTATGAAATTGCACTTCGAGGATAAAATGAAAAGGAAAAGAACCAAACATTAAAAAACATTCTTCAAAATAAAACAAGTAGGTGTGAATAACAGTTCTCATGGTCACGTTGAATTTATGAAGATATATTCCTTACTAGTAAAGTTACATGTCGCTTTGCTGAATCGTTATTATTTCTGTTACCCTGACGTTCAACAGGACGAATACCTTAACGGATGTAGACATGTCCATTTTTCGAACAAGACTTATTTTCATTGATATGACTGACGAAAAATATTTTTGTTTTCTGCCTGACGTCATTATGCAGTGCGAACCCGCAGGATACTTGTAATAGTGGCGGTTGTACACGAGTTTCAGTTCTACCTTGTTTGTGCAGTTCGTCGGCAACTGTCCTTTGATTTTCATATAATTATAATCCCCTTTCACCGTAGCGATCACAAGGCTGTCTTTCCACAAAGGTGGATGACATATACCTCATACTTCTCTCGCCGTTATTTTTAATATATTATTATAAAATATATCTCACATATACAACCACGTTAATAAAAAATAAATTGACTGAAAATAAATTAATAATTGCATAGGCCTAATATCAGTATTGGTCTAGAGTTTGTTATACGAAGAAAAGACAGTGCTATTTGCTAAATACACGACAACCACGCGATATGGTGTATTCCATTATAAAGTTGAAGAGAAAGTGTCTGAATTATATCCATCAATCAGTTTAATGTCTATAAAATATGAATTAGATAAATGTTCACTTTCCTGTTTTGTGAGATCTACTTGATTTGTTTAACTAATAATGTATATGATTATCTGGCATTGGTCCCCGTTCGGCGTCAGTGTGAAGCTACGCGTGAAATGTGCTTAGCCTACAACTGTCTGCCCCCTGCACACCACCACGGGCTTGTTGTGTGCAGGCCAGCGCACCCCGCGCCTCCTCCAACTAGAGGTAGCATGGTATTACAATATCCGCGCGCCTACAACAATATCTTCATAGTTCACTTACTCTTAGGTTGTCCACATTCATTACGAGATCCACTGACGCGTAATGTTTGGAAGAATACATGGGACAGGATAGAAACGAAGATAAATCAAACTAAGAATCAAATTGAAGTGGAAGTGAAACCGCGCTATTGTGTGCTACACCTATTCTATGCCTGGGTCAGATACAGTGCCTACAAGATATGTATATATATATATATATATATATATATATATATATATATATATATATATATATATATATATATATATATTGTAATCAAAATCGATGCCACATTGCCCCAATCAATCTTGTCTCATCATTCCGTTATATAAAAATGGATATTCCAAGGAAAAGTGACTTGCTGAATTGGCACGGATCTGTAACACGTCTGCCAACTCTTCGCGTTTGTTAGTGTGACCTCACGCCCGACGGACGATATATAAACACGCATTGTAAATAAGTGGGACGTGAGTGTGGATTTGTTGTCGTTGTCGTTGTGCTCCTACACGCACACATTGCTCTACAGCGTTCACTACACATGCACTGCGGCGGCCGCGGCGTCGCTCAAGTGAGCCAACCGTGACCGCGCGGCTGGAACGTATCTGACTGACAAATCGATAGCTCGATTGCAGCACTAACAGTTGCATGCATTCATTATCTGCCTACATGGTTGTTGATACCGTCCACCGTTGATATACGACATGGCTGATCCAGCCATCCGTGGCCATATTTTCTGAACGACTCTATACACTAGTACCAAGTATAGGTAGTCATCGGGGGACGTATTTTAGGCTTTATGCTACACTTCGCAAAATAGACTCTCACTGACCGGGTCCTGAAATCGACACCGTGAAAGCAACCACATTTCTAACAGCCTGCTTTCGCACCTATGGCGTAGGGTCGTGTCACAACACTGCCGACCTGTTGTTACACACATTAAACGATGATTGACGCGCGATATGTCCCCAAGATTAAACAACATCGTAAACAAATAGCACTGTACAGTAATAGGCCAGCTACGGTATGGAAATAATTCCACGTTTGTGCATCTAATGTTAAGTAACAACGTACATTTTTGAACATATTCATATAGCTTTGTGCGGCCACCACATGTGGAGCGATGACAATGTCTGTGAACACTGTCCGACTTGTTGTTAGGTCACTGAACTGACAACATTGGTCGACCGGCTGCTACACGTTTAACACAAAACCGACCAACATGTGAGACAACAGTCAGGTGGCCCCATCAGACTCTATCTGGAGTAGTCGCGACTGCTCCACCTGTGTTATGGTATAGATACCGAGCACATAACCAAGGTCGGCGGTATATAGAATCATGACATCTCTCGCTAGTTTACCTGCACAGTCCGTCTCTCTTCTTTGTCCGCACACAACGTGTGTCTGTATCCGTGTGGTCCGCTGTCTGTAAACTATGACACAGGTGCTGCTACCCAGTGCGAATGCGGCTGTGTTCTTTCACGACTGAATGTGCGTCTCACTTCAGGCCAACAATGCTCCTCACTGAACACGACTGACAGACTCGATGCGGAAGTGACGGCTAGTCGAAGCCGTATCGACCGCGGACCAGGCGCGTCAGTGAGCGGCCGGTCTGGCCTCTGTGAAAGGTAGTTGAAAGGTAGTTGCCTGCGCCGCGCCGGGCCGCGCCGCCCACATAGTCGGGTTAGTCACGATATACCGCGTCACCGGGGCAAATACGCTTTGTTTACTGGGGTTATCTTGTTCAACTGCCGGCCCCAATTGGGTACATATTGTTGCATTCATCCGTTATTGTCTGGAGAGACTAGTCTCATTTGTCACTGAATGTGGCGATTGCGATTGAGTGATATTTTCATTCTTACAAAAATACCACAATTAAAGCTTGGATACATAATAATTATAATATGATTTATGAAACAGGAATCATTATCACGTGACGCTTGTGGTGGTAATGGTGGTCAAGGTGCTTGTCATTATTGTAGATGAAGGTTGTAATCTTAATTGGAATATTATGTGTTTCTTATTGACCGGGTAGTAAAAAAAACACAAAAGTTGTGTGCGCGCGCATGCATATGCATGTTCGTGGGTGTATACGGGTGTACTGTGAATATAGGTTTTGTTCCGTGGATCAGGGCATTGTCATACTCATTGTGTAACATGCCTTGGATCATCAACAAAGTCTTATTGTGGGTTCACGATATCATTAGAAACGGAGTCAATATAGTGCCTATCATCTAGTTCGTAAACTACAGCAGGATTAGGAGAAGTTCTTCTTCTACGACAACTTGTTCTTGACCTGTTGGTAGTTTATGCGAAGGCATGTTTCATTCCTCGATGATATATACAAAATGCTACTACTTGCCCACTAATACCTTTCTGCCATTTTGAATGTTGGGAAAATACGTCTATAGTGATGTCATTCCTTGGAATTTCCTGTCCAATTTGTGTGCGGATACGTTTTGAATCGCTGCAAGGACAGATTCAGTTCGCCGCAATCACAACCATATCCGCACTGCAAACCGCTACCTCATCGCACGTGTGAAATCACTCCTATGCGTTCCCTCTGTAGCCAGTTATTGTTGTATACCGCATACCACATACCGTATGCCGCGTCCGCTTGTACATGTGAAATACTAGCTCGAAGAAATTGTGTTAAAGTTTTGTCCATGGAGTGGCTGTAGCCTCAGGAATTATGACTCAAGAACTATACCTACTGTACATTACCCCCCAGGCCCCAGGTGCCGCACACAGACCTGTGTTAACACCCCACACTACGACCTAGTTGTGTGTGTGTTCGTATGAATGTATATAGTTATGTATGTATACACTTATTTATGTATATACGTATTTATGTATACACGTATGTGTGTATATATATATACATGTATGTATGTATACACTAATGTATGTATACACGTATCTGTGTATATATACGTATGTATGTATATACTTATGTATATACCCGTATGTATGTATACACGTATTTGTGTGTACACGTATGTATGTATACACGTATGTGTGTATATACATGTATGCATATATGTATACATGTATGTGTGTATACACATATGTATGTATATCTATATATATATATATATATATATATATATATATATATATATATATATATATATATATATATATATTCATGTTCCAAAAAAGAAAGCTTGCGTATACACAACCGACGAACCTACACCATACCACACACAAGCTTGTAGCTGTACGGGGTTACAATGGGGATTCCCCTCAAGGTAGTACAAAGGACACACGTGACGCTCAGTCTAACATCCTGTTTGCCATGAATAACAACCAACACTCAAATAGTAACAGTGTAATTCTGGTCTGGGCGAAATGTCACATAAAAAAGAAAATATGGTGTCAGCTCACGAACTTCTATTTATACCAGCATTACTCAATAGGTTTGTCTAGGTAAGACATATATGTCGTGGCTTATAAATTCAGGGACAGATGCACAACGACTTTCACTTATTAAAATATACGCAGATAGTTGCAGGAGCGAGTCCTGAAAGGGTAATTTAGGCAGAGGCAAACATCTCCAACTGCACAGCTCGTTGTCCGCCAAAACAAACGGCAACACTAGAATGTTATGTATACTATAGTCTGAGGTCTGAGCCGGAGCTTCAGAACTATGCCGGTGTCTCGTTAAAGCGCATTCGTGCTAACATGCTCTCAAGGTTTCAGATCATGACATCGATTGGAGGGTGGGACGAGCTAAAACATCTGTTGCCGCCGCGCCGCCATAACTTCAACTTCTTTGAGCTAAACGGAGGCACATTCCTTAGGTCTAGTGCCTACATGCCCCATGAATCTGCACATGTATTATCGCACCAACCATTCATTTACAAGAACACGGACGACAGTCTTTGCTTTCTGGTCATTTACTGGGAATGTTTGTGCTTAGTTTAGAAACACATCAGTCATAACCAGGGCGTTCTCCACATGGGTGGTAATGAAATGGCAGTTTTAGTCACAAAGTAATTCATAAAAAAAGATATCAATGGCACATGTTTTACTTATTTACTTAGATAACCCATAAAGGTAAGACAATATTATTATGTCTAAAGAAAAAATAATAAAAAATTACATTATGATAGCCTGGCTATGCGTGTTGCCACATTGTGAAGGGTAAATACAATTAAGTGTGCCATGTCACACTAGCAACGGTTGTTGACCAGTGGGAATGAGCTAGGAGGATAAATTTAAGACATGGCTCGGGACAAAATAATCAGAAAGACTGCTGTAAAATGGAAGTGCTGGTGGCAGTACGCCTAGTTCGTATGTCAGAAATCTCCTCCTCTCAAGAATAGTTTCATAACGGCGTCTCCTTGCAGTGTCCTTCCTAACCATCAATTAAATCTGAATTAATAAAACACATCCCGCCGAAATAAAGGGCGTTTCCGGACTCATGGTGGGCATTCGTGGGTTCGGCCTAAGCACGAGTAGGACAGCAGAGCAGCAGAGCGTTTGACTATTGTTTCACTGAGTGAACTGTTACGAAGATTATGCACATGTGCACGAGAATTGATGACATTGTTAAACATGGATTACTAGGCATCATGGTTATTACATGCTTGTAACTCTGCCATGGACGGTCCCAAGCCCGGCTGAGAAAAGAGGAGGGTTGGGCAAAGGGCTAACAACCCTTTCCCGTAAAATAACATATTTTTACAAAAACATCGACCAAAGGAACTCTACTGAACTTGGGAGAAGGAGTATGACGCCATGCAGTGAAAGCCGTAAGGAAGTTACATCGCCGATACCTTTCTTGTCTTCCAAGAAAATTTCAAGAATCGGAACATGGAACGTGAGAACCATGTTCGAAGCAAACAAAGCAGCCCAAATAGCAAGGGAACAACGGGCCTACAACATCACAGTACTAGGGCTATGTGAAACGAGGTGGACACAGTCGGGACAAGTCAGACTGAATACGAGAGAAATGATTCTGTACTTGTGGCATGAAGAGGAAGACGCACATGATACAGAAGGCGTGGCACTCATGTTGTCATATGAGGCACATATTGCTCTCTTTAGCTGGGAAGCAGCGGGACCAAGGATCATCTATGTTCAAAACAAAGAAAGAAAACATCAAGCTCAACATCATTCAGTCCTATGCACCCACAAACGACAAGGATGAAGAAACACAAGAGGACTTTTACAACAAACTGCAGACATTGTGTGACAAACTAAAGGAGAAGGACATGACAATACTCATTTGAATGCCAACACCGGATCAGACAACAGCGGGTATGAAGAAGTCATGGGCAGACAAGGACTTGGCAAAATCAATTAAAATGGCGAGATGTTGGCTGACGTTTGTGCATTTAACAACACGATCATCGGAGGCAGCGTTTTCCCGCATTGCAGGATCTATAAGGCAACCTGGGTATCATAGGACTACAGAACAGAAATTAAAATCGACTATATCTGCATAGGACGAAAGTTCAGAAGATCAATGCGGGATGTGAGAATACAGAGAGGAACAGATGCAGCCTCAGACCACCATCTAGTGCTGGCCAGAATGAAGAGGAAACTGAAGAAGAGAGAAGTCAAGAGGAGCAACAGAACACAGTACAATCTGAACTTCCTAAAGGACAGGGTGACAACAGAGACCTTCCGACTTACAATGACAACCAAATACAAAAACCCTACAAGATCAGGGAGATGTAGACCAACACATGCAGTGAAGTTCTGGGAAAGAAGAAATACTAACAAAAATACTGGATTTCTGCAGACACTGTCAGCAAAGTGCAATTGAGGAAGGAAAAGAAAGGTGCAGTTAACAACAGCCGAACGAGAGCAGCAAAAGCAACAACACAGGAAGAGTATACATATGCAAATAGAGCAGCCAAGAACATCGTAAACACAGACAAGGAAAACTTCAATGAAGACCTAGCCAAAGAAGCAGAGGATGCATCAGCCCAAGGACATTTTTAAAGAACTGCTTAACCGGCTACCTACCTCAGAACCCTCCAAACATCGCACCCGCTGAAGATGTACTCCAGATAAACTGCGAAAGACCAAGTACGGCAGAGATTGAAAAAGCCATCCATCACACCTAGAGAGGGAAAGCTTCCTGCCTAGAAAAAAATCCAGCCGAGGCAATCAAGGCTGATACAGAGAAACTGCATGATCTATTCGGGAAGATATGGGAGCAAGAAGAAATACCAACTGATTAGAAAGAAGGTTATCTCGTGAAGCTCCCAAAGAAAGGAGATATGCAAGAATGCCAGAAATACAGAGGGATAATGGTCCTATCAGTTCCCGGAAAGGTCCTCAACAGAGTCATCTTGGACAGGCTGAAGACAGGGGTGGATGCCGAGCTTAGAGATCACCAAGCTGGCTTCCGCAGACAGATCATGCACCGACCAAATAGCAACATTGTGAATCATTGTTGAACACATTTTTAGATTACGAGAAGGCATTTGATAGTCTCGACAGAGTGGAAGCGTCTACATTACGGGATACCGGATACATTTATATCTGTGATAAGAAACACCTACGAAGATATGGCATGCAGGGTCATTCATGCAGGACTACTTACATACTCTTTCATGATGAAGACAGGAGTGAGGAAAGGATGTCTTCTGTCACCATTCTTATTCCACTCACCATAGACTGGATCATGAAAAAGACTACAGAAAATAGAGGAAATGGGATCCGGTGGACAACTTGGAGCCAGTCGGAGGACCTGGACTTTGCGGATGACCTTGCTCTCCTCTCACACAGCCATCAATATATGCAGGAAAAACAGAGCTGCTAAACACAGTGTCAACACTGCTAGGACTCAACATCAAAAGAAGCAAGACAAAGATTATGAAAGCCAACACAAAAACAACATCCCCATCACATTGAAAGGAGAGCCATTGGAAGAGACAGACTTGTTCACATACATGGGCAGCACACTCAACAAAAATGGAGGCACAGAAGAAGACGTCAAAGCAAAGACACAGAAAGCAAGAGCTGCATACATCATGTTGAGAAAAATCTGGAGAGCAAAGCAAATCAAAATTAACACCAAACTGTGAATATTCAATTCAAATGTCAAAGCAGTTTTACTCTGTGGATCGGAGACATGGCGAAGTACACAGAAGACACTAAAAGAATACAGACCTTCATCAAAAAAGCCTGCGCAGAATCTTACACCCGAAGCGGACAGACAAAGTATCCAACACGACACTCTAGAAAATCACCAAGAAACCATAGAAAGTGAAATAAAGAATAGAAAATGGAGGTGGATAGAAATCTTCCAGAAACCATCACCCGTCAAGCCATCGCCCTCAGGGAAGAGGCGAAGAGGTAGGCCACGGAACACCTGGCAAAGAGACACAGAAAGGGAAACAAAAGAGATGGGTTACACCAGGAGATAGATGGAGAGGATGGCCAAGGATAAAACACAGTGGCGTTCCTTGGTCGATGGCCTATGCTCCCAGCGAGCTAAAGGCCTAATTACGTAAGTAAGTAAGTAAGTAATGGTTATTACTAAGAAAGATTACCGACATGTCGGTATTTTACTCATTACACCCTCCATAGCCAGTCCCCATGAAGCAGATGTACAACATGTTGACAGTTGGTGACGTCATCAGGTCACTGGCATTCAACGAATCTCATCTCTGTAAATCGGGGTGTGCCTAGTGCTATGTATACACGTGTGTGTGTGTGTGTGTGTGTGTGTGTGTGTGTGTGTGTGTGTGTGCGTGTGCGTGTGCGTGTGCGTGTGCGTGTGCGTGTGCGTGTGCGTGTGCGTGTGCGTGTGTAGTCTTGTTAATGAATCTAACTCGATTCCGTCTTTCATCACATTTTTCTAAGGAAAACTGTAAACATCAGTTCTTATTATATTCAATGTCAAACTTATTTATTTGTTTGTGCCTGTGTGCTGCTGGTCAAGCAAATACAAAACCAAACATTACATCCTGATTTAATTAGGCATAATAGTTGTACAGTATTAATTTTACAAATGTTTCTGAAGAGTATTGTCATAATTGGCTAAATGGCGAAATATCACTGCGTTTTGCACCAATTTCAATTTGCATATCGCAACAATAGATCCGTTGACGACGCTGTCGCCATAGGATTGTTTCACGTTCTTAAGCATCTCGACAACCCAAATACTTACGCTAGGATCCTTTTTGTTGATTTTAGCTCTACTTTTAACACGATTATCCCATCAAACCTTTTCGATAAGATACAGAGTCTCGGTGTTCCTCAATCCATGTGTCTGTGGATCCTCGATTTTCTTTTAAATAGGCCGCAGGTTGTAAAAATAGACGACAACTTATCATCATCAGTTACGTTATCTACTGGCACGCCTCAGGGCTGTGTTCTGTCACCAATGTTATATTCTCTTTTTACACATGATTGTTTATCTTGTCACGTAGGTACTAAAATACTTAAATTTGCCGATGACACTACAGTGATAGGGCTTATAACAAATTCTGATGAATCTGAATATCGGGACCAAGTAAACAAACTCATCAGTTGGTGCAACGACAGCAATCTGGAACTTAATGTAAATAAAACGAAAGAAATGATTGTGGATTTTAGGAGAAAGAAATCTTCTCCACCCTCGCCTCTAGTGATCGATGGCAGGACAGTTGAAATCGTCCAACATTTCAAATTTCTCGGTTCTACAATCTCCAGTAATCTTAAATGGGAATTAAATGTTGTAAATATTGTCAAAAAGGCCCAGCAGCGGTTGTACTTTTTAAGAAGGTTAAGATCGTTTGGTTTGTCCACACAGGTCATGCTCAACGTTTACAGAGCTGTAATCGAGAGTGTTCTGACATTTTCTATCACAGTATGGTTTGGGTCGATTACACAGAAGGAAACGCTCAGATTAAACAGAGTTGTGAAAACTGCTTCCCGAATCATTGGCAGATACCTTCCCAGTCTTGAAGTACTGTATCAGCAGCGTCTGTTAGGAAGAGCCACTCTCATCTCTCAAGATACATCCCATCCTGCCCATGATCTATTTGAACCTCTCCCATCTAGTCGCCGATTCAGATCCATCAAAACCAGGACCAACCGCTTTAGTACTAGCTTTTTCCCCTTAGCCGTTCAAGCCATGTCAAAGCAGAAGTGATTTTCTCCCACCCGCAGCAAACACATAGTCCACTTTCCGATGAGTTTTTAGTATGTATATTTTATCATAATTTATTACATTTTATATTCTTTTTATTTCATATTTTACATTTTAAGCTACTATATTTCTACTAGATCGTATCAATTATTTATCAATGTTATAATGAGCAATTATTTATTCTGACCTTTTTATGTGATTGTTCTTATTTATTTATTTAATTTAATGTAGTAGTATATGTTAACATCATTGTTTGGTGCATGTGAATGTATTGTCATGTGAATGTACTAGTACGACGACCAATATCATTACACATTCCAATGTTTTATTGTAACTACAATGTGAACACATGGCAATAAAGCTATCTTATCTTATCTTATCTTATCTTATCTTATAATGAGTCGATACACCAGACGACGTGTACACGTTGTAAGCGGCACCCCAGAAACCAGCGGATACTTGTTCGGTGCGCACTGACAGCGATACCAATTGTGTCAATGTCATACGATTGTCGCGTCATCCTGCCAACTCAACCGTGATCACTGGTTCGACATCTCAACCCCGCCCTTTGTAAACTGTACTCGTGGACGTGACTTCTTCTGTCTGCCGGGTAACTAACTTACCTGCCAGGTAGTGTGGATACCCCTGCACCTGAGTTGACATCAATGTGTAGAGGAGTGACAGTCGATACGACGCATGTTTCCGTGAGACGAACACTTGTGACAATTGGAGGCTTTGTGAGCTGGGCGACGTGTGGCCAGACGACGGTGTTGCCTTACTCAGGCCACTCTTCTCCGGTTACGTGGCTATCTGGGCCACCTGCGACTGCTGTCAGATCTACGCAACTACATCGCAATCGACCGTGACTAACGTGCACACCTAATGGTGTGGCTGTTGTATGTGTACCTGTAAAGAGTTGTATACGCGCATTCAATATTGAAATCGGCCAGAATTCACAATTTTTGATGCAGATACAAAATTATTCACAGTATTATGCATGTCTTGCGTTTTAACTCAGTGGTTGTGTTGACTTTTGTGAGTTTATTTTTGTACAAAACAAAACATTGTAAATCATTTAAGCGGAAGTCTTACCGTGATGTCATTGAGGTCATTCTAAACTATTTTTGAGTATTTTAACAAACGGCTCTGATGGCAGCTTACTTCGCAGTTATACCATGTTTATATCTTATTGTAGATTTCATTTATTAACTTCAATTTAATTTGTATTTTATGTCTGTTGCATCATGTACCTTACTAGTATATATAATTTAGTATTGTATGTCTGTGCGATTATGTGTATGAGGACCCCACTGAAAAGAAGTCCAGTGTAAATGTTAATGTGCACTGTATTTAGCTGGGCCATCCTAAATAAATATAATATTATTAGGCCCGCCAACGAGATGGGCGTTTAAAATAAAAAGTATTGTTTTATCTTCTTAAATTTTGCAAGCAATTGATATCTTTTGCACCACTGTTACAATAATATTTCCACAGTGTATGCATTTCCTTTTTACCTGCGTTTCCTATGGCTAATTTACACTCGCATAGGCAGTTTCTGAGTAACAATATCACAACGTTCGCGAAAATACAGACAAACGAAATGCGCTTCATATTGGTTGAAAACCACAGCCACCAATACATGGACGGGAATACGATTTGAGCGACACAAAATGACTTCTATAAACGCGGCCTATTGGCCGTCAGATTAAGAAATTAGTCATTTTGGGCCTGCTCTTCGTCCTGGCAGGTGCTGTATGCTGTTTGACTGCCGCTTGTCTGTGCCGAAGTTGATATTGTTTCTCGTGTGCCCTTTTCGTCTCACCTGCACTTTTTGTCTTCTCTGTTGAAGATGAATTATGCAATAACGAATCCATCAACTGCATACGGCGCGATTTGCTCACAGTACAATCACATTATTATGGGCGTGACAAGCCTTTGCTAACACTGTTAATAACCGATAGACTCTACATCTTAGTTACCTTAAGACTTACTGTTGCGGCGTGACATCTGCTAGATCAAATGTCACAGTGTACATGTGTCACTTTAATTGACTTTCTGTATGCCGGTGCCATAAATAAAATCCTCTGAAATCATGATTTTCCTGGTGCCGTTGTCAGAAAGAAAATCTTCTGGTATAAAATGTCAACCAAACATACGGCGAAATGCACGAAGACGCCACGTATTAGGCATCCATTTTAATCGCATCAGGAAATGTAGTTGCACTTGGCCACGTGTTTTCATCAGCCACATTCAGCCTTGCTCAATGTTGGTTACAGTATCTATCACATAATTTGTTATGCATTACATTACTAGGGTTATTACTGAGATCTGCTAAAATCAAACATTCGTACTAATGGTTATCGCCTTAAAACGTGACGCTATGCTTATCGTTAAAGAGTAAATTGTCTGATGGTAGAATTCCAACATCTGTTTAAGTAGCTTGACGGACGTTTGCTAAGAAACTTTTCCTGCAATTGATGGATTAATTGACATTTTATGGCATATATTCCATCTGTATTCTGCAATAATGTTTTGCTGACGACGATTGTACAACAACGAGGGGAGAGGACAGGTTTGAGATAAAAATAACTGGGCGAGAATAATAGCGATAGTATAAAGAATAAACAAGTGACGCATTGGAGCGCTGAGGGGAAATTGTGTGGAAGAAAGTTACTAGAAGTGAGCTGGACAGACGAGTAGTCGGTTACAGTGAGCTGGACAGACGAGTAGTCGGTTACAGTGAGCTGGACAGACGAGTAGTCGGGTACAGTGAGCTGGACAGACGAGTAGTCGGTTACAGTGAGCTGGACAGACGAGTAGTCGGTCACGGTGAGCTGGCCAGACGAGTAGTCGGTCACAGTGAGCTGGACAGACGAGTAGTCGGTTACAGTGAGCTGGACAGACGAGTAGTCGGCTACAGTGAGCTGGACATACGAGTAGTCGGCTACAGTGACCTGGACAGCCGAGTAGTCGGTCACAGTGAGCTGGACAAACGAGAAGTCTGTCACAGTGAGCTGGACAGACGAGTAGTCGGCTGCAATGAGCTGGACAGCCGAGTAGTCGGTTACCGTGGGTTAGACACACGAGTAGTCGGTTACAGTGAGCTGGACAGAGGAGTAGTCGGTCACAGTGAGGTGGACAGACGAGTAGTCGGCTACAGTGAGCCGGACAGACGAGTAGTCGGTCACAGGGAGCTAGACAGACGAGTAGTCGGCTACAGTGAGCTGGACAGACGAGTAGTCGGCTACAGTGAGCTGGACAGGCGACTAGTCGGCTACAGTGAGCTGGACAGACGAGTAGTCGGTTACAGTGAGCTGGACAGACGAGTAGTCGGCTACAGTGAGCTGGACAGACGAGTAGTCGGCTACAGTGAGCTGGACAGACGAGTAGTCGGCTACAGTGAGCTGGACAGACGAGTAGTCGGCTACAGTGAACTGGACAGACGAGTAGTCGGCTACAGTGAGCTGGACAGACGAGTAGTCGGCTACAGTGAGCTGGACAGACGAGTAGTCGGCTACAGTGAACTGGACAGACGAGTAGTCGGCTACAGTGAGCTGGACAGACGAGTAGTCGGCTACAGTGAGCTGGACAGACGAGTAGTCGGCTACAGTGAGCTGGACAGACGAGTAGTCGGCTACAGTGAACTGGACAGACGAGTAGTCGGCTACAGTGAGCTGGACAGACGAGTAGTCGGCTACAATGAGCTGGACAGACGAGTAGTCGGTTACAGGGAGTTGGACAGACGAGTAGTCGGCTACATTGAGCTGGACAGACGAGTATTCGGCTACAATGAGCTGGACAGACGAGTAGTCGGTTACAGTGAGCTGGACAGAAGAGTAGTCGGTTACAGTGAGCTGGACAGACGAGTAATCGGCTACAGTGAGTTAGACACACGAGTAGTCGGCTACAGTGAGCTGGACAGACGAGTAGTCGGTTACAGTGAGTTAGACACACGAGTAGTCGGTTACAGTGAGCTGGACAGACGAGTAGTCGGTCACAGTGAGCTGGACAGACGAGTAGTCGGTTACAGTGAGCTAGACAGACGAGTAGTCGGCTACAGTGAGCTGGACAGACGAGTAGTCGGCTACAGTGAGCTAGACAGACGAGTAGTCGGCTACAGTGAACTGGACAGACGAGTAGTCGGTTACAGTGAGCTAGACAGACGAGTAGTCGGTTACAGTGAGCTGGACAGACGAGTAGCCGGCTACAGTGAGCTGGACAGACGAGTAGTCGGTTACAGTGAGCTAGACAGACGAGTAGTCGGTTACAGTGAGCTAGACAGACGAGTAGTCGGCTACACTGAGCTGGACAGACGAGTAGTCGGCTACAGTGAGCTAGACAGACGAGTAGTCGGCTACAGTGAACTGGACAGACGAGTAGTCGGTTACAGTGAGGTGGACAGACGAGTAGTCGGTTACAGTGAGGTGGACAGACGAGTAGTCGGTCACAGTAAGCTGGACAGACGAGTAGTCGCTTACAGTGAGATGGACAGACGAGTAGTCGGCTACAGTGAGCTAGACAGACGAGTAGTCGGTCACAGTGAGCTGGACAGACGAGTAGTCGCTTACAGTGAGATGGACAGACGAGTAGTCGATTACAGTGAGCTGGACAGACGAGTAGTCGGCTACAGTGAGCTAGACAGACGAGTAGTCGGCTATAGTGAGCTGGACAGACGAGTAGTCGGTTACAGTGAGTTGGACAGACGAGTAGTCGGCTACAGTGAGCTAGACAGACGAGTAGTCGGCTATAGTGAGCTGGACAGACGAGTAGTCGGTTACAGTGAGCTACACAGACGAGTAGTCGGTTACAGTGAGCTAGACAGACGAGTAGTCGGCTACACTGAGCTGGACAGACGGGTAGTCGGTTACAGGGAGTTGGACAGACGAGTAGTCGGTTACAGGGAGTTGCACAGACGAGTAGTCGGCTACAATGAGCTGGACAGACGAGTAGTCGGTTACAGGGAGTTGGACAGACGAGTAGTCGGCTACATTGAGCTGGACAGACGAGTATTCGGCTACAATGAGCTGGACAGACGAGTAGTCGGTTACAGTGAGCTGGACAGAAGAGTAGTCGGTTACAGTGAGCTGGACAGACGAGTAATCGGCTACAGTGAGTTAGACACACGAGTAGTCGGCTACAGTGAGCTGGAGAGACGAGTAGTCGGTTACAGTGAGTTAGACACAAGAGTAGTCGGTTACAGTGAGCTGGACAGACGAGTAGTCGGTCACAGTGAGCTGGACAGACGAGTAGTCGGTTACAGTGAGCTAGACAGACGAGTAGTCGGCTACAGTGAGCTGGACAGACGAGTAGTCGGCTACAGTGAGCTGGACATACGAGTAGTCGGCTACAGTGAGCTGGACAGACGAGTAGTCGGTTACAGTGAGGTGGACAGACGAGTAGTCAGTTACAGTGAGGTGGACAGACGAGTATTCGGTCACAGTAAGCTGGACAGACGAGTAGTCGCTTACAGTGAGATGGACAGACGAGTAGTCGATTACAGTGAGCTGGACAGACGAGTAGTCGGTCACAGTGAGCTGGACAGACGAGTAGTCTGTCACAGTGAGCTGGACAGACGAGTAGTCGGCTGCAATGAGCTGGACAGACGAGTAGTCGGTTACAGTGAGTTAGACACACGAGTAGTCGGTTACAGTGAGCTGGACAGACGAGTAGCCGGCTACAGTGAGCTGGGCAGACGAGTAGTCGGTTACAGTGAGCTGGACAGACGAGTAGTCGGTCACAGTGAGCTGGACAGACGAGTAGTCGGCTACAGTGAGCTGGACAGACGAGTAGTCGGTCACAGTGAGCTAGACAGACGAGTAGTCGGCTACAGTGAGCTGGACAGACGAGTAGTCGGCTACAGTGAGCTGGACAGACGACTAGTCGGCTACAGTGAGCTGGATAGACGAGTAGTCGGTTACAGTGAGCTGGACAGACGAGTAGTCGGCTACAGTGAGCTCGACAGACGAGTAGTCGGCTACAGTGAGCTGGACAGACGAATAGTCGGCTACAGTGAGCTGGACAGAGGAGTAGTCGGCTACAGTGAGCTGGACAGACGAGTAGTCGGCTACAGTGAGCTGGACAGACGAGTAGTCGGTCACAGTGAGCTAGACAGACGAGTAGTCGGTCACAGTGAGCTGGACAGACGAGTAGTCGATTACAGTGAGCTGGACAGACGAGTAGTCGGTCACAGTGAGCTGGACAGACGAGTAGTCGGCTACAGTGAGCTGGACAGACGAGTAGTCGGCTACAGTGAGCTGGACAGACGAGTAGTCGGTCACAGTGAGCTAGACAGACGAGTAGTCGGTCACAGTGAGCTGGACAGACGAGTAGTCGATTACAGTGAGCTGGACAGACGAGTAGTCGGTCACAGTGAGCTGGACAGACGAGTAGTCGGCTACAGTGAGCTGGACAGACGAGTAGTCGGTTACAGTGAGCTAGACAGACGAGTAGTCGGTTACAGTGAGCTAGACAGACGAGTAGTCGGCTACACTGAGCTGGACAGACGAGTAGTCGGCTACAGTGAGCTAGACAGACGAGTAGTCGGCTACAGTGAGCTGGACAGACGAGTAGTCGGGTACAGTGAACTGGACAGACGAGTAGTCGGTTACAGTGAGGTGGACAGACGAGTAGTCGGTTACAGTGAGGTGGACAGACGAGTAGTCGGTCACAGTAAGCTGGATAGACGAGTAGTCGCTTACAGTGAGATGGACAGACGAGTAGTCGGCTACAGTGAGCTAGACAGACGAGTAGTCGGTCACAGTGAGCTGGACAGACGAGTAGTCGCTTACAGTGAGATGGACAGACGAGTAGTCGATTACAGTGAGCTGGACAGACGAGTAGTCGGTCACAGTGAGCTGGACAGACGAGTAGTCTGTCACAGTGAGCTGGACAGACGAGTAGTCGGCTGCAATGAGCTGGACAGACGAGTAGTCGGTTACAGTGAGTTAGACACACGAGTAGTCGGTTACAGTGAGCTGGACAGACGAGTAGCCGGCTACAGTGAGCTGGGCAGACGAGTAGTCGGTTACAGTGAGCTGGACAGACGAGTAGTCGGTCACAGTGAGCTGGACAGACGAGTAGTCGGCTACAGTGAGCTGGACAGACGAGTAGTCGGTCACAGTGAGCTAGACAGACGAGTAGTCGGCTACAGTGAGCTGGACAGACGAGTAGTCGGCTACAGTGAGCTGGACAGACGACTAGTCGGCTACAGTGAGCTGGACAGACGAGTAGTCGGTTACAGTGAGCTGGACAGACGAGTAGTCGGCTACAGTGAGCTCGACAGACGAGTAGTCGGCTACAGTGAGCTGGACAGACGAGTAGTCGGCTACAGTGAGCTGGACAGACGAGTAGTCGGCTACAGTGAGCTGGACAGACGAGTAGTCGGCTACAGTGAGCTGGACAGACGAGTAGTCGATCACAGTGAGCTAGACAGACGAGTAGTCGGTCACAGTGAGCTGGACAGACGAGTAGTCGATTACAGTGAGCTGGACAGACGAGTAGTCAATCACAGTGAGCTGGACAGACGAGTAGTCGGCTACAGTGAGCTGGACAGACGAGTAGTCGGCTACAGTGAGCTGGACAGACGAGTAGTCGGTCACAGTGAACTAGACAGATGAGTAGTCGGTCACAGTGAGCTGGACAGACGAGTAGTCGATTACAGTGAGCTGGACAGACGAGTAGTCGGTCACAGTGAGCTGGACAGACGAGTAGTCGGCTACAGTGAGCTGGACAGACGAGTAGTCGGTTACAATGAGCTAGACAGACGAGTAGTCGGTCACAGTGAGCTGGACAGACGAGTAGTCGGTCACAGTGAGCTGGACAGACGAGTAGTCGGTCACAGTGAGCTAGACAGACGAGTAGTCGGTCACAGTGAGCTGGACAGACGAGTAGTCGATTACAGTGAGCTGGACAGACGAGTAGTCGGTCACAGTGAGCTGGACAGACGAGTAGTCGGCTACAGTGAGCTGGACAGACGAGTAGTCGGTTACAATGAGCTAGACAGACGAGTAGTCGGTTACAGTGAGTTGGACAGACGAGTAGTCGGCTACAGTGAGCTAGACAGACGAGTAGTCGGCTACAGTGAACTGGACAGACGAGTAGTCGGTTACAGTGAGCTAGACAGACGAGTAGTCGGTTACAGTGAGCTGGACAGACGAGTAGCCGGCTACAGTGAGCTGGACAGACGAGTAGTCGGTTACAGTGAGCTAGACAGACGAGTAGTCGGTTACAGTGAGCTAGACAGACGAGTAGTCGGCTACACTGAGCTGGACAGACGAGTAGTCGGCTACAGTGAGCTAGACAGACGAGTAGTCGGCTACAGTGAACTGGACAGACGAGTAGTCGGTTACAGTGAGCTAGACAGACGAGTAGTCGGTTACAGTGAGCTGGACAGACGAGTAGTCGGTTACAGGGAGTTGGACAGACGAGTAGTCGGCTACAGGGAGTTGGACAGGTGGCATGAATTGGAAAAAAACAGTTTGCGAACAAAATATATGTCAAATTGAGTGACGAAGACTGACATGGGGAGATTATATAAAGAGAAATGTATGGTGATTTGGAGAGGAGTACTGAACGAGAACGAAAGACAGAGGGGTGAAAACGATGGAAGAACAGGTGTTGGAGAAACAAAAGGAAAGAAAGCGTAAATCAAGAATCAGTATCAAAGCCTACTATTGGGGTAAATAAGGGAAAAGAAGAGGAAAAACAACAACAGTTACAGAGCAGCGTCAGTCGGATTTGCCGTATAGTCCAGGACCTGCCCTATACGCCCGTAGACATTTCGGAGGTATCGAAGTTTGACTGTAGATTTGGGTAATATATACATATGGCTTTAATATTCTACTAGGTGGAAATTTCAAAAACTGGGCATAACGTGGCGACGGCCATTTTTCAAAATGGCTGCCAAATTCAATATCCCCGTATCTTAATAAATACGGCATGAAAAGCAATAATTGTGGTATGCCAATGTATGTTTCAGGAGACTCCAATTTCAAATATACAATTATTTGGCTCCTATGACATTTATTTCCGCCATTTTTAAAGATGGCGGTCGTCAATACAAATGTCCCAATATCTCAAAAAACTACGTCACCTGTAGCAGTTTTATTGACGTTGCTGGATAGCATGGTGGATAGCGATATCAAATATGTTATTTGTTACCTTCAATAACATAACAATTCGCGCCATTTTTAAAGATGGCGTCTGTCAAAGCCCATTATGTCCGTATTTAAGAAATACGGTATTTAGATCCATCTTTCACCACATCTTAAGTGGTTCGTGTCGTCGAAGGGTGTAGCAGATATACAGTGGAGACCTGTTTGACCCACTGTTAACATTAGTTATAAGTTTGAGACGAGTTCAACGCCGTATATGATATGTTCCCCATTATCGCTCAGTATACATGAGATCATATGGCGAGACCATTAATCGATGTATCATCTGTATATAACCAAATGCCAATATAATTCTGAATTTCATGTATGTTTGAAAAGTGTCATCACCAGAACACATTACAGATGGAAAGGTGCATGTGAAAAACATGTTTATAGCTTAAAGCCTGCATCACTCAGGCCATGACTACCATCGATCTATATAGATTATCAGGTACTGAACAGTCAAATTATGTTTTAAACCAAGTGGTAATTGCCTACGAGATATATCCCCACTGTTAGAACTATCTCAAAAGAGAAGTAGTAATGTGGTATTTGTTTACAATAAGCCAAGTTTGCCTCATTGATTGAAGACATTTCTATTATATGCCAACACACAAGTACATTACTCTAGCTATTATTATTTCAAACTTTTTTGTTTCTTGTCTTGCTATATTTCAGATGATTGAAAATAAACGTGGCCATAGACAAAAATACATAATAACTTGAGATATTTACATTCGAATTTTCAAGTCTGCTCTTGCATCTTCTGAACTTGATGTATTATTTGCATATTGGGCAAGACAGTCGAGCCACTTTTTGGTGGGGAGACAAGCAGGAAACGTGTCAGTCACGTAGCTGAGCTAAAAGATTACATTGTTAACACAGTATTAGGGATTCACGGACATGACTGTGCATTCAAGTATCACAATATGTTATAAACGGTACACTGATATACGGAATCTCATATTAATTTTGGAGGAACCGGAGGTTACTTTTGAGATAAATAAATTACAAGAAGCAATCCATACTCCTTATACACGCAGCACAAGCTCTCATAGACCAGAATCCGTGTTTTTCCGGACTACATTGACTGTACCATACATTGCACCATACTACAATCAATGTACGTGGGAGTGATAGGGTTCGGTTAAAAAGAAAAAGAGTGAGGGATACGTTCTTACTTGTTAATCACGAAAGTGGTGTAAACTTTCTGGATGCAATGAGATAACGTATTTGCTAGATGCGCATACTTGAGTACGTCTGAAAGTGTATTTGCTGAGATATATATATATATATATATATATATATATATATATATATATATATGCATATATATATGCATATATATATATATATATATATATATATATATATATATATATATATATATATATATATATATATATATATACATACATACATATACAAACAAAATAATGGTCCTCCTCAAACTAAACCTAAACACGATTTGTTCGTGGAAGCTTTGTCTTATTTAGATCCACTGATAAAAGACAGCTATGGCATGACAATTACTGAAATTAAGAATTATGATTCTGCGTTATACAACAGATATTCCAAGATGCGTGTATTGGACAACTATAATGATACAATTCAGTTCTGTCCTAGTTATCAATTCAATGTGCCCATGGAATATGCTTTTCAAGATAAATTCATTCCATTGCAAGTGTAAGACGTGTTTACGAAGTGCTAGTTTCAGTTACGTATTTCTGCCAGTTTTAGTCGATCTTAACAGTGACTCTTATTATCATATACGTGTTGATCACCTTACGATTACACGTATACGTGACATCTTTCATTAGGCCGAGCCGATGTGATAGATTTTAAGTATTTTAATATTTAGCTGGATATCTGGGCCTTTTATCGCCCAACGGGTGATTCTACCAGGTGAACGAACAATAGGTAAAAGCAATAACATCAGCTTAGCAGCTTAGTTGTAACAAATTGTACCGGTTCCGCCTGAATAACCATGGACAACGACTCTAGCCCGGTGGCTAACAGTTCATGTGATAACTGTTGCGGATCACCTGAACTAACGGTTCATCTGCCGCCAGTAGACGTCACTTGTGACCCGGTGAGTGACAAGACCAGAAAAGCGCGCCGGAAAGTTGCGAAAGATAAACACGCAGGCAACTGGAAATACTGTGTGAAGACCTGCATACACAACGGCAAGGACAATAATCAAATGGTTCAATGCCATTTGTGCCAGTCGTGGGTGCACCCGGAGTGTGTGGGTGAAGACGATAAGGACACCCAGAATGTGGTGTGATCATAACTGGCGATTTCAACCAGTTGCGGGATAACTTTATGAAAACCCACTATAGATTTGTCCAAGTAGTTAATGTTGTAACACGTGGACAGGCGATATTAGACAAAATATGGACGAATATGGAGGAGGTATACACCCCACCTGTTACTATCTCCGAACTGGGGTCATCGGACCATAACATGGTTTTGCTTAAACCTAAAGCGAAAAGCTCAGTTGATACTGGTTGCGTGACACGGTTAACCGTAAGGTGTATGGGGCCAAAAGAAAAAGCCACATTCAATATGGCTTTATCAGCCATTAAATGGGAACCCCTATTTAGGCTTGATTCATGTGCAGATCAATATTCATATTATCAAACGGTTATTAGCAACCAAAGTTGTTACGAGGCATACGGCTGATAAACCATGGGTTACAGACTGGTTCAGAGTCTTAGTTCGTAAACGACAGCGAGCTCACATGAGTGGTGATATGAATCAAGCAAAAATATTGTGTAATAAGGTCAACCGAGACGCGTCGAAACTTAAGTATAATTTTTACCAAACACAAATTGCAGCAATGCATGAATCGGGATCCCACGATTGGTGGAAGCATATGAAAACAATAATGGGACTTAAAACAAATGGCAATTCATCGATGCAAGGTCTAGCTAACAAAACAACGGATGGTGATTGTGGCTTACTGGCCAATACAATGAATGATTTCTTTGTGTCTGTGAGTGACCATTTGCCTCGGTTAAATAAGAACCACAAGGTGTTCGACGTTAACGAGGAACTGCCGGATCAGTATGTGATAAGCATATATATTACTTTTAAAGCTTTGGAGAGTGTTAAAGCCAACAAGGCTACTGGGCCTGACAACACCCCTGCATGGGTGTTAAGAAACTATGCAAATGTTCTCGCCCCTCCATTAACTGCTATTTTTAACAATTCACTAAGAAAAGGTGTACTCCCTATGGAATGGAAAATGGCCAATGTAATACCGTTGCCAAAAACAAGCCCCCCTGTGTCGATTGAAAAAGACATTAGACCAATTTCACTAACTCCAATAGCTGCCAAGGTGTTTGAATCAATAATAATGAAATGGGTGGATGAAACAATTGAAGGTGAAATTGATGCAATTTGGAGGAATTAGCGGAACGTCCACAACAGATGTTCTTGTCGAACTGGTTCATATGTGGTATAAGGCGACAGATAAATTGAATTCTTATGTCAGAGTTGTAATGCTAGACTTTAGCAAAGCGTTTGATCTTATTAATCATCATTTGTTGCTAGATAAGCTACAATCGTATGGGTTGCCCGCACATATTTTAAGATGGATGGCAACATTTCTATTAGACAGAACTCAACGAGTAAAAATAGGAAATGAATATTCCCATTCTGGTCATCCCAATGGGGGAGTACCGCAAGGGGCATTGTCTGGACCTAAATGTTTCCTTGTTTACATAAATGATTTAAGAACGACTGTTCCACTATATAAGTATGTAGATGATAGTACGTTATTTGAAATATGCGACAGAAAGGGTGTATCTGTCATTCAAGAGTCGGTTGATATTGCTGCTAGATGGACAGAAAAAAATGACATGAAAATTAATTCCGAAAAATCAAAAGAAATAATCATTAGTTTTGCACAAGATGGCAATTTCAGAAGCACTATCCCGAATATAAAAATTGATGGGAGGGATGTAGCACAAGTTTGCCATGCCAAACTATTAGGTGTGACCATTTCTCAGGATCTGACATGGAACAAACACGTAGATACTATTGTGAAAAAAGCTGGTAAACGCTTGTACATGTTATATCAGTTAAAGCGTGCAGGGATTACACAGAAAGATCTGGTCAGTGTATATGTTAGTGTGGTGAGACCAGTTCTAGAATATGCATGTCCTGTATGGCACACTAACTTGCCCCAATATTTGTCTGACAATATTGAAGTTATACAAAAAAGGGCATTAAAATGTATTTTTCCTGGATTGGGTTACGCGGAGATACTAAGACGTGTTAACCTGGATACGTTGAATGTAAGACGGGAGAGCATTTGTCAAAAATATTTTGATAAAATTAAAGTCGGCACACATAGATTCAATTATCTGCTGCCTGACAAAAGACATATCGAGTATAATATTAGACAAGAAAATGTGTACCCGTTACCAGTTACTAGAACGAATAGATTCCGTAACTCCTTTATACCGTGGGCTTTATACAACTGTCAGTAAAAAGGTTATTAGTACGGTATGATTTGCGGTATCAAATGTATTTCTGTTGTATTTGTATGATGTTTTGATGAGTCAATTGTAACCTATTGTAATGTCAATCCAACTCAGTTGAGTTGCTAATAAAACTTGTGTTATTATTATTATCAGATATTACCGTAAAACGTACTGCAACAAAGATGAGAGAAATTAATGTTGTTAAGTCTTGTGTGGAGATTATCAGACGGTGACAGGCGTCTTTTTGAATATTTGATAGCGCAATATGTGGCAGAGGCAACTGAGTTAAGTTTGCGTGTTAATAACGATCCATTCTATGTATGTAGTATTCTCTTTGTGCTCAACGTCGTCACCACGCGTCACTTCATCGTCATCACCATCAAGCATCATACTCATCATTTCAATTTTAAACATACGAGATCTTTTAATGCCAAAGAGCGAGGCAAAGAAAGTCAGCAACTGATCTGACGTTTTCCCATAAATATTTCACATCATAATCATCACTCCATTTTTCACCTATCTTGAAATCAACTTCCTTCAAAAGCCTCTCTGAGAATGTCTCTTTTCTACGACTCGATAACTACGACAGAACTCAGTCATTTCACTATAGTTGTCCAATAAATTTGTGTTTACATCTTTGTTGTATAACTCAGTATCATATCATCATCATCGTGCTGTCGGTCGCGAAGCGACAAAGACTGCTTCCATCACTTGACTCTTGCTCTCCATTTGTCTCTCTGCTGTGAGAGTGATGTCCATGAGTCGATCTTTATGTCTCTCATCTTTAGGTTTCTCTTGATGGTATCTTTGAACCGGAGACGAGGGCGCCCTCTCTTTCTCTGACCAGAAGACAGTTGAGAGTAGAGAACCTGCTTCGGTAGCCTGTCTGGTGACATCCTCATGAGGTGTCCAGTCCACCGGAGATTCTTTCTGATCAGAAGATCTTCCATAGATGGCAGCCCTGTTCGTTCTAGTATTTCCTTGTTTGCCACTTTGTCCATCCAGGTTATCCTCATGATCGAACGCAGATGTCGCATCATGAAGGCATGTAGCTTTTTAACCTGTCGTCTGTACACTGTCCAGGCCTCAGCTCCGTATAGGAGGGTGGACAGCACGATTGCACGGTATATCTTGCCTTTAACCCGCATGGACACATGGTGGTTGTTCCAGAGTCTCTGGCGTAGTCGGCCGAAAGATGCACTAGCCTTGGCCATCCTCCTCTGTATTTCGTCGTCAATGCATCCGTCACTTGATATAGTGCTTCCGAGGTAGGTGAATTCTAGAACAGAGTTCAGCTTGTTTCCATCAACCATGATATCCTCCTCTCGGGTTCTTGTAGAGTTGGATTGGTACAGCACCTCGGTCTTCTTGTTGTTAATCTTCAGGCCGAACTTCTTTGACGCATCGGAGAAAGCATCCACTATTTTCTGCATCTCTTCAGCAGAGTGTGCAACCAGTGCACTGTCATCTGCGAATAGCAGCTCTCTCATCAGTATCCGAGTAGTCTTGGTCTTTGCTCTGAAGTGTGCGACGTTGAATAGGTCAGCGTTCTGTCTGGACTGTATGTAGATGCCATCCCCCATGTCTCGGAAAGCCTCGTCGAGCATTGCTGATAGGAAGATGGAGAAGAGCGTGGGGGCCAGTACACAACCTTGCTTGACCCCATTTCTGACACTGAACGATTCCGAGACTTCTCCTTCAACACTAACATTTGCCATCATTCCAGTATGTAGTGCCTCGATCATTGTTGTGAACTTCTCTGGGCAGCCATACTTCCTCAGTAGCTGCCATAGCCCGGTCCTCCCAACTGTATCAAACGCCTTGCTGAAGTCGACAAATACCATGTACAGTGGTCGGTCCTGCTCAATGCACTTTTCTTGTAGTTGTCGGAGACAAAATATCATATCCACGGTGCTCCGGTTACCTCTGAAGCCACATTGTGTCTCCGGAACTACCTCTGGTGTTATGTGAGTAGATAGTCTGTTGAGGAGGATCCTCGCGAAGATCTTGCCCGCTATGGAAAGAAGAGAGATTCCTCTATAGTTCCCACAGTCTGTTCGATCACCTTTCTTGTAGATGGTTACAATGCTGGCATCCTTCCATGCTTGTGGTACAGAACCCACCTCCCAGGCATTGGTGATTAGTTGGTGCAGTCTGCTGAACAGATTTTCTCCTCCGTGCTTCCATACTTCTGCAGGAATTCCATCTCCTCCAGGTGCTTTGCCATCTTTCAGGCCGGCGATTGCTCTAGCCATCTCATCCATAGTTGGAATCTCATCGAGGCTTGTCTTGATAATGCGCTGTGGGATGTTGTCCAGAGCTTCGTGATCTATGTCGCCAGGGACGTTGAGTAGCTTCTGGAAGTGTTCATTCCATCTTGCCACAACTCTCTTGCTGTCAGAGAAGGTCTCCATTCCATCTGATGATTTCAGTTGAACAGATCCCTTCTTTTTGGGACCCCACACTTCCTTCAGCCCATTGTAGAAGCCCTTCATGTTGTCACTGTCAGCAGCTCTCTGCAGCTCCACTGCCTTCCTTTCCCACCAGTCTGACTTCAGTGCACGCGTGTGTTTTTGTAGCAATCTGCAGGCGTCTTTATATGCTGCAGTGGTGGACCTGGTGCTCCTGGTTTGCAACACTCTCTGGTGGGCTTGGTCTCTTCTGCTCATAAGAGTCTGTAGCTCCTGGTCGTTGGGGTCGAACCAGTCCTGGTCTTTTCTGTCTGGCTTGCCAAGATATGTCTTGGCTGTGTTGTACACGACCTGCTGCAGAGCAGCCCATTCCTCATCTGGTGTTGAGTTTTCCTTCTCCTCCCATTGGGCGAGAGCACTGTCTATCTCCTGCTCAAAACTCTCCCTATGGCTGGTGGTACTTAGTTTTGCAATGTTCAGCTTGGTCGGCTTACTTGTCCCTTGCCTGTTGTACTTTTGTCGTATTCTGAAAGCCACTTTTGACCTCAGCATCTGGTGATCAGTCCAGCAGTTTGCTCCACGCATGACTCGGGTACTGTGGATATCCATCTTATCCCGACACCTCGTGATGATGAAGTCGATCATATGCCAATGTTTCGAACGAGGATGCATCCAGGTGGTCTTGCGTTCATCCTTCTGCTTGAACATGGTGTTCGTCACTATCAGTTCAAACTCAGAGCACAGAGCCAGTAGAAGCTCACCATTGGAGTTGCATTTCCCAATCCCATGTTTGCCCATGACCAAGGGCCACTTGTCATTTTCTCTTCCTATCCTCGCATTGAAGTCTCCTATCAGCAGTAGCTTATCTGTACGAGGGATGCCACTGAGCACACTTGCCAGCTGGTTGTAGAAGGCCTCCTTGTTTTCATCTGGGTTTGTCATTGTTGGAGCGTACACGCTGATAATTGTAGCAAAGTTGTCCTTGCTCAGAGGTAGTCTCATCGTCATGATTCTGTCACTTACTGGCCGTGGCATTTCTGTCAGCTTTGTGACGATATCCTTCTTGATAGCAAAGCCCACTCCTGCCTCCCTTCTTTCTCCTTCCGGTTTGCCACTCCAGAAGAAAGAGTATTCCAAGTCGTCGAGACTACCAGACTCTGAGAACCTTGTTTCACATAGGGCGGCGATGTCGATGTTGTATTTGGCAAGTTCCATTGCGACTAGTGCCGTACGTCTTTCATCTCGGTCGAGGAGAGTCCTGACGTTCCATTGTCCAATTGTCAGTAGTTGTCTTCTTTGTCTTCTTCTTCCTAGCTGATTTTCCACTGTCGACGGAAGATGAGGTCGAGCAGCGCGGTCCTTGGTAACCCGGGCGACGGCCGATCCGGTATGGAGTTTCATACAGTTGTACATTTCATGGAAGCTGCTTGCAAAAAGTGTTGAAGTGCCGCTTGCTTTTGCAAGTTACTAGCGACACTCTCTCGGGGAACAAATAGAGGTCTCGCACCGGCAAGAACATGTCAAGACAGGCGCAAACTATTTGTCCCTGCAGTGGCTGGTCGAGAGATGTTGGGAGTTCCATACATCAACCGCCCTTGATGCTGCCACAGTGACATGGTTTTCTGGTTAGGGTTTGCTCCCTTAGCCTTCGGTTCTGACAAGAACCTGTACCACAAGGCAGTGGTTTACAACTCTGCATGGCAGGGGCGTCAAACTCCCTGAGTTGTTGCAGTACCTGGGGTACTGCAACACCTGCATACCACTCAGTATCATAACTAACTGCTAAACTGAACATGAAATCCTTAATTTCAGTAACTGTCAACCCATAGCCATCTTTGTACAAAGGATATAAATGAGACAAAGCCTCCACGATTTAGTTTGAGGAGGACCATATTTTGTTTCTGACTGTCAGCAGCAAATACACTTTCAGGCGTATGCGCATCTAACAAATGCATCATTACAAAAAAATCTAATTGCATCTAGAAACTTCACCGCGCTTTCGTATTTACACATTCTGAACTTTTCCCTCACTTGTTTCGTTTGTTCTCGAATCCTATCACTCCCACATATGGTACAATCAATGTATTCCGGATAAACACGGATCCTGGTAGGGGAGAGCTTGTGCTACGTGTGGAAATATTGTTGGTTGCTTCTTATAGTTTGTTTATCTCACCAGTTACCCTGGGTTCCTCCTAAATAGGCCGGAGATTGCGTATACCAGTTTATCGTTTATAACATATATGTATGGGCATTGTGATACTTGAATGCAGTCAGGTCCGATAATCTTTATTATTATTGTGTTAACAATGTCATTGTTGAGCTCTGCTACGTTACTGACACGTTTCCTGCTAGTCTCCCCACAATAAAGTAGCTCGACTGTCTTGCCCAATATGTAAATAATACATTAAGTTCAGGAGAGGCAGGAGCAGACTTGAAAATCCGAAGGTGAAATATCTCAAGTTATTATGTATTTTTGTCCATGGCCACGTTTATTTTCAATTATCTGAAATATGGCAAGACAAGAAACAAAACATTTTGAAATAATAATAGCTAGAGTAATGTACTTGTGTGTTGGTATATAATAGAAATGTCTTCAATCAATGAGGCAACCTTGGCTTATTGTAAACAAATACCTCATTACTACTTCTCTTTTGGGATAGTTATAATAGTGGAATATATCTCGTAGGCAATTACACCTGGCTTAAAACATAATTTGAATGCTCAGTACCTGCTAATATATATTGATCGATGGTAGTCATGGCCTGAGTGATGCAGGCTTTAACCTATAAACATGTTTTTTACATGCACCTTTCCATATGTAATGTGTTCTGGTGATGACACTTTTCAAACATACATGAAATTCAGAATTATATTGGCATTTAGTTATATACAGATGACACATCGATTAATGGTCTCGCCATATGATCTCATGTATACTGAGCGATAATGGGGAACATATCATATACGGCGTTGAACTCGTCTCAAACTTATAACAAATGTTAACAGTGGGTCAAACAGGTCACCACTGTATATCTGCTACACCCTTCGACGACATGAAGCACTTAAGATGTGGTGAAAGATGGATCTAAATACCGTATTTCTTAAATACGGACATAATGGGCTTTGACAGACGCCATCTTTAAAAATGACGCGAATTGTTATGTTATTGAAGGTAACAAATAACATATTTGATATCGCTATCCACCAAGCTATCCAACAACGTCAATAAAATTGCTCTAGGTGACGTAGTTTTTGAGATATAGGGACATTTGTATTGACGACTGCCATCTTTAAAAATGGCTGAAATAAATGCCATAGGAGCCAAGTAATTGTATATTTGAAATTGGAGTCCCCTGAAACATATATTGGCATACCACAATTATTGCTCTGCATGCCGTATTTATTAAGATACGGGGATATTGAATTTGGCAGCCATTTTGAAAAATGGCCGTCGCCACGTTATGCCCAGTTTTGAAATTTCCACCTAGTAGAATATTACAGCCATATGTATATATTACCCAAATCAACAGTCAAACTTCGATACCTCCGAAATGTCTACGGGCCTATAGGGCAGGTCCAGGACTAGTAGGTAAACATCGACGAAAAGGTTTGTCATTTGGATAAGCAAACAGCGTATCCAGTGGTAACCCACCGGCACTGGATAAGTCGTCGTTCATAGTTCATACAACAGTCGTCGACTTCACAAAGGGACAGTAACAAGTGTCGATACGTCACTTATATACGTCTTCATTTAGCTCGCTCTTCCAGGTAGGCATCTCGCGTGTATATATTACTTTATTGCAATAACTGTGGTGAATATGGGGCACAGAGAGGGGGGGGGGGGGGAGACAGAGACGTGTGCCTGATTCAGTACACCAACGCTACTCGTGGCGTGGCCAGATGTTGTAGATCGGTGCCTTTGTTTGAGAACAGTTCGCTGTTTGTTTTGCTGCTAGCTGTCATCATGAGACGTTTCATTTGTGCATGCAATAATTTTAACGTTTTTTTTTATATTAACTGACATTATGCCAGTAAGTCTGAAGAACATAATTATTTATGATTAAACATTTGTTGTTAATAACCAGTCGACGTTTTCCACTAATGCGTTCTCCAGTGGCGTCCCCCACTCATACGTTATTCAGTTAAGTCCCCCACTCATACGTTCTCCAGTGACGTCCCCACTCATGGCTTCTCCTGTGACGTCCCCCACTCTTGCCTTCTCCTGTGACGTCCCCCACTCATACGTTCTCCAGTGATGTCCCCACTTATGCCTTCTCCTGTGACGTCCCCACTCATGCCTTCTCCTGTGACGTCCCCCACTCTTGCCTTCTCCTGTGACATCCCCCACTCATGCCTTCTCCAGTGACGTCCCCCACTCATGCCTTCTCCAGTGATGTCCCCCACTCATATCTTCTCCTGTGACGTCCCGCGCTCATGCCTTCTCCTGTGACGTCCCCCACTCATGCCTTCACCTGTGAAGTCCCCCACTCATGCCTTTTCCTGTGACGTCCCCCACTCATGCATTCTCCAGTGATGTCCCCCACTCATGCTTTTTCCTGTGACGTCCCCCACTCATACATTCTCCAGTGATATCCCCCACTCATGCCTTCTCCTCTGACGTCCCCCACTCATACATTCTCCAGTGACGTCCCCAACTCATGCCTTCTCCTGTGACGTCACCCCACTCAAACATTCTCCAGTGACGTCCCCACTCATGCCTTCTCCTCTGACGTCCCCCACTCATGCCTTCTCCAGTGACGTCCCCCACTCATGCCTTCTCCAGTGACGACCCCACTCATGCCTTCTCCTGTGATGTCCCTCACTCATGCCTTCTCCGGTGACGTCCCCCACTCATGCCTTCTCCTGTGACGTCCCCCACTCGTACATTCTCCAGTGACGTCCGCCATTCGTACATTCTCCAGTGACGTCCCCCACTCATACATTCTCCAGTGACGTCCCCCACTCATACATTCTCCAGTGACGTCCCTCACTCATACGTCCTCCAGTGACGTCCCCCACTCATACCTTCTCCAGTGACGTCCCCCACTCATACATTCTCCAGTGACGTCCCCCACTCATACATTCTCCAGTGACGTCCCTCACTCATACATTCTCCAGTGACGTCCCCCACTCATACACTCTCCAGTGACGTCCCCCACTCATACATTTTCCAGTGACGTCCATCACTCATACATTCTCCAGTGACGTCCCTCACTCATACATTCTCCAGTGACGTCCCCCACTCATACATTCTCCAGTGACGTCCCCCACTCATACATTCTCCAGTGACGTCCCCCACTCATACATTCTCCAGTGACGTCCCCCACTCATACATTCTCCAGTGACGTCCCCCACTCATACATTCTCCAGTGACGTCCCTCACTCATATGTCCTCCAGTGACGTCCCCCACTCATACATTCTCCAGTGACGTCCCCCACTCATACATTCTCCAGTGACGTCCCCCACTCATACATTCTCCAGTGACGTCCCCCACTCATACATTCTCCAGTGACGTCCACCACTCATACATTCTCCAGTGACGTCCCCCACTCATACATTCTCCAGTGACGTCCCCCACTCATACATTCTCCAGTGACGTCCCTCGCTCATACGTCCTCCAGTGACGTCCCCCACTCATACATTCTCCAGTGACGTCCCCCACTCATACATTCTCCAGTGACGTCCCCCACTCATACATTCTCCAGTGACGTCCCCCACTCATACATTCTCCAGTGACGTCCCTCACTCATACATTCTCCAGTGACGTCCCCCACTCATACATTCTCCAGTGACGTCCCCCACTCATACATTCTCCAGTGACGTCCCCCACTCATACATTCTCAAGTGACGTCCCCCACTCATACATTCTCCAGTGACGTCCCCCACTCATACATTCTCCAGTGACGTCCCCCACTCATACATTCTCCAGTGACGTCCCCCACTCATACATTCTCCAGTGACGTCCCCCACTCATACATTCTCCAGTGACGTCCACCACTCATACATTCTCCAGTGACGTGCCCCACTCATACATTCTCCAGTGACGTCCCCCACTCATACATTCTCCAGTGAAGTCCCTCACTCATACGTCCTCCAGTGACGTCCCCCACTCCTGCCTTCTCCAGTGACGTTCCCCACTCGTGCCTTCTCCTGTGACATCCCCCATTCATGCCTTCTCCAGTGACATCCCCCACTCATACATTCTCCAGTGACGTCCCCCACTCATACATTCTCCAGTGACGTCCCCCACTCATACATTCTCCAGTGACGTCCACCACTCATACATTCTCCAGTGACGTCCCTCACTCATACATTCTCCAGTGACGTTCCCCACTCATACATTCTCCAGTGACGTCCCCCACTCATACATTCTCCAGTGACGTCCACCACTCATACATTCTCCAGTGACGTCCCCCACTCATACATTCTCCAGTGACGTCCCCCACTCATACATTCTCCAGTGACGTCCCTCACTCATACGTCCTCCAGTGACGTCCCCCACTCATACATTCTCCAGTGACGTCCCCCACTCATACATTCTCCAGTGACGTCCCCCACTCATACATTCTCCAGTGACGTCCCCCACTCATACATTCTCCAGTGACGTCCCCCACTCATACATTCTCCAGTGACGTCCACCACTCATACATTCTCCAGTGACGTCCCTCACTCATACATTCTCCAGTGACGTCCCCCACTCATACATTCTCCAGTGACGTCCCCCACTCATACATTCTCCAGTGACGTCCCCCACTCATACATTCTCCAGTGACGTCCCCCACTCATACATTCTCCGGTGACGTCCCCCACTCATACATTCTCCAGTGACGTCCCCCACTCATACATTCTCCAGTGACGTCCACCACTCATACATTCTCCAGTGACGTCCCTCACTCATACATTCTCCAGTGACGTCCCCCACTCATACATTCTCCAGTGACGTCCCCCACTCATACATTCTCCAGTGACGTCCCCCACTGATACATTCTCCAGTGACGTCCCCCACTCATACATTCTCCAGTGACGTCCCCCACTCATACATTCTCCAGTGACGTCCCCCACTCATACATTCTCCAGTGACGTCCACCACTCATACATTCTCCAATGACGTCCCCCACTCATACATTCTCCAGTGACGTCCCCCACTCATACATTCTCCAGTGACGTCCCTCACTCATACGTCCTCCAGTGACGTCCCCCACTCGTGCCTTCTTCAGTGACGTTCCCCACTCGTGCCTTCTCCTGTGACATCCCCCATTCATGCCTTCTCCTGTGACGTCCGCCACTCGTACATTCTCCAGTGACATCCCCCACTCGTACATTCTTTATTGATGTATACCTGCAATCCGCACACAATATTATTCTTGATAATAGTGTGTGTAACTTTCGACCAAACCAACAGTTGTTTATCAGCAAAGGTTAGATTTGCCCTCTGACGGACATACGAAAAATTACGTTAAACAGTTATCGTACATCGTCGTCACACATGTTAATAGGCACACGCATGCGCACGCACATTCAGTTTCTCGCTCATCAACATAGTGTTTTGATTTGATATGTCATGACTTCTCATGTGTTTTATCCCGTACCGTACGTGGATATGTACGTGTATTTCAGGGTGTTTCACGCTTCTGCAGTCCGTTAAAAAGGTTACATGGCGTCGTCGGCGAAACCAAAGAACCATGCGAGCGAGTTGGTAGAGGCGAACACCTCGTTCGCCCTGGACGTGTATCGGCAGTTGTTGAAGACAACACCCGGAGACAACATCTTCGCGTCGCCTTTGTCCATCTCGGCTGCATTCGCTATGACGTCTCTTGGGGCAAGGGGAGACACGGCCTCGCAGATGAAGAAAGTTCTCCGTCTCGAGTCCCTGTCTGACACCGACGTACACACCTCGTTCAGTGAGCTTCTGACGGCACTGAGTGAGCCCAACGTGCCTTACAATATGTGGACAGCTAGCCGTCTGTTCGTCAGCGGCCAACACAAGTTCCTCGACGACTTCGTAAATGCGACGAGAATCCATTACGGGGCTGAGGCAGCGCTCGCAGACTTCGCGAGCGACGCCGAGGGAGCTCGCCTCGCAATCAACAAATGGGTGGAGGAACAAACGGCCGAAAACATCAAAGATCTTCTGCCGGGTGGTTCTGTAGACAGCCTCACGGCCATAGTTCTTGTGAACGCCGTCTATTTCAAGGGTAACTGGGCAGCCATGTTCGATTCCCGGGGTACTCACGATTCGCTCTTCAGTGTCAACGCCCAAGAGAAGGTCAACGTCAAGATGATGTTCCGACACGACACGTACCGCTTGAGCGTGGACTCGACTCTCGACTGTCAGATCCTCCAGTTGCCGTACGTCAGCGACCGTCTCGCCATGGTCGTCCTACTGCCGCGGCAACTGGACGGCCTCGAGTCGCTCGAGCAGAATCTCACCGCCGACCGCCTCCAGCAGGCGCTTCGTGCTGTCTCTTCAGCTCGTCCCGTCGAAGTCGACGTCTCCTTGCCCAGGTTCCGCCTCGAGCAGACGTGTCCCCTGACGGACGTGCTGGTGGCCCTCGGCATGGGCGACCTGTTCGCGGCGGACAAGGCCGACCTGTCGGGCATGGACGGCGGCCGACAGCTGTACGTGTCGAGTGCCGTGCACAAGGCGTTCATTGACGTGACGGAGGAGGGCAGCGAGGCCGCGGCCGCCAACGCCGTCGCCGCGACACTCAGGTGTCTACCTCACGACCCTCTACAGGTTGTCGCCGACCATCCCTTTGTGTTCTTCGTCGTCGATAACCGCTCCAGTTCAGTCATCTTCTTCGGTCGTCTTACACACCCTTCGTCCAACGTGTAGTTTCGGACACCTTGCATGATGTCATCTTAAATAATAATGAATATTTATAAGTAATTTCTGATTTATACGCTGATTTTTTGCAAGTGCATCTCATCTGTGGCGCCGATGTTCAGCAGCTTATGTTATATCCAATCCCTTTCAATTAGTATATTGTCCTCTGATCTACCAATTAGCAATGCATGATTACAAAACATAATATTAGCTTTAGACATAATTTTAGAATGGACTGATCTCGTTTATCCTGCTGGCGCCATTTCGTCTTCCATCGGATTTATCAAGTGTATCAAGTGGTGTACCTCACCAATAAAAAATCACAATTAGTTGACAAATGTGTTCTACGTTATGTAACAACTTTTTGGTCCTTCTGATTGTATTCTGACATTCCGAGACGCTTCTCGAAACAAATGTGTGCTTTTAATGCACAGTTGAATAGAGAATATTCAAATGGAATAAAAAAAGCCATTTCCTGTATAAAACTTGATACTTGTCGTCACAAAACAAACAAATACATTTGGGTAATTTACAAATCATTAAAAAAGACACATTAAATATTAATACATCGCTTCACGACAGAAAACCCTTTTTGAAGAAATAATTCAGTGCATTTGTGTTCTGATTCGTAATTTGTAATGAGTGTGAAGGTCTAGTTTGGGGGTGTTTTTTTTAGAGAAGTACGCCTAACCTTTGTTATTGTTAATAAATCGTTTCAAAATGTATGTCCTGTCTTTGGAGTAACTTAAAACAAATAAGTCGTCATGATAGAAGAGGTTCCATTTACCGGGACGGCACACTTGTCTATTTTCTTTATTAGAAAGCATGCTTACGGTCTAGGGTTTATTCCCAAGGGAAACCGTCAAGGTAACTAAAGATAGTCAACATTCGACAGCGCAGTAGGCCAACCTACGTAGACTCGAACTGAGCCGGCAGCCGGGTGTGACGACCCGCACATCAAGTCCCCGCCCGTCTCTCCTCTCAGCATTACACCTAATACAGGACACAAGTCATGGACAATTCATTTTTTTGTGTTATTATTTTAATTAGATTTATGTCTAAGTGTGCCTTTATTTTACTCGGGATTACGAAACAAAACAAACATGTGTTGATTGAAAAAAGTATTTATTCATTGTAAATAGTCTTTCTCGACGTACTTTCGAACGTACTTTTAATTAAGTGCACGGAATTTGAAATGATAGCGATTAGGTCGCATAGTAGGCCTAGTAAACGTTTCCGAACACTTTTATAGTTGGGTAACATTTATTTTATATATTAGAAGTGGACATACATTACCTAAAACCATGTTAATAATATTACATCACAAATTCATGCCTATTAATACATGCTAAATCGCCAAAAACATGTTAAGCCATTTAAGTTGAGTCATGGAGGCGCCGTGAGATGGCGGCACTTTTGCATGCGTGACTGAGAGAGAACGGCTGTATGATAGTGAGAGTGAAAACCTGTCATGCAGGTACTGGTGTATTTAATCAGTACCACACTGTCAAGGCACGAGCTGCTCTTGGACTAATATACCTGGCCTCCACGGTTGTGAAGTGGTATGACTTCCAATTTGTTTTCATCAATTGAACTATTGTACACATTACCGTGTATACATTGTCTGTGTCGGTAATCAACAATAAAAAAATTATATTCCTTGAGAAGACCAGAAAACATATAAGTACATGGCTGATCCCATTGTACTGGACGGCAGTCTCTGTTTAACACAAGTTTAACCCACATTTGGCATAGTTCAGATTTGTGCAAATACAACGATTTAATGAACTTTTGTATGAATTGGATTATAAAGAATAAAATAATTAATGGTTCGCCATTCGTATTCTATTTACCGATTTATAAGAAAGACTAACGTTGAATTGTAATCGCAATATACAAATACTCTTCAGAAGAGGATCACGCCAGAATGTCAATGTCAAATATCACACAAAATTACTTTCACCTGGCTTCTTTCCGCTCAGATGGAAATTGGTAAACACTGATTATGTTTATGATTCTATTAACAGTATCATTTTGAAGCGTAAACTATCGATATTCGACGCGATACGAAATTGTTTCTGAATTCCCTCCCCCAAAATATTGTTTGATATAGTTCTGACATGATCCTTAATAGGTGCTCTAAATGTAGGTTGCGGTGACACAATCAAGTGTTAGTCATGTACTATTCGTGACATTTCATTAGATAAACTAACATACAGCAACCGACATGACAACCCAGGATCAAAGCACTTGCATTAAGTATAGCAAAGGCATGTTTTGTGACTATAAACATAAAATATTTACGTTATATTCGAGTGAAGTAATTAGGACGGTTCATTATTATTGATGCATATAAGAATCTCCAATAGTTCTACGAATCAACTAAACCAGGCTAACGTATTGATAAAGTTTGGTTTGATGGGATATTGAGTTAAACGATATGGTAATTGATACCCAATTCAAATATGGCGTTTGACTCATAGCAAAAGGAGCACGAGTCAATATAAATTTCCGCGCCATGTAAATCATGGAGTGACCCCCCCTTGGACGAGCATAAATACAGGTGTTAACCAATCGAACTGTGCAGCGACCTGTGACCGGACGGGGTTGCCATGACGCGGGGCTGCTCAAAATAATACAATTCGCTCATTCATTCTCACTGGCATTGTCCCGACCCGTCAGCGACCGCCGTCCGCGAGTAGGAGGGGCACTTGGTAATGGCTGCTCACAGGAAGATACACGCGCTCGAAACAAATTCAATGAGACGGTAATCAGCGAGCAAGTGTACCTGTACTTGACGATATATCGACTTAGACGGGCGCGCCACTGAGTGTATTCCGTACAGAAACAACGATAACGCCAACTGCTCCGTCGACCTTTTGGACCGAAACTGCGCAGGTAAGTTGAGCGTGGACCAACGCATTCATACTGAATGAGTATACAGGTATTCAGGATTTTTATATGGTCAGTTGCGCGTGACACACGCATGCGGAGCAGCGCACAGGTGTTATTCAGACTAGCCTTCAGTTAGTAGGAATTGTGAATATCTGCTGATGTCCAGGTCAAGTATTTAATGTTGTCTGGATTTGTGTCGTGACCTGACATGTTCCATGTCGCTGAGCTATAACGACTTGTTGACGTGTCTCAGATCACCGCCTCTGATAGTAGTTTCCATGGCATTAGCCTGATCGCTGTGACGCTGTTGCTATTTTCCTCAATAGTCAACCTTCTAAATTGCTCTGTGATGCAAGCACCTAATTTATGTCTCATTTTTATTTACAAAATTCATCACGGTGCTAATTTATGGATGAGATAGCGCAGCAGTAAACATCTAAATACACCTGCCCGTGTCAGTACAGTTTATGGACCGAGCAGCGTATTCTTGTTTTAAACACCTGCGTCTCAACATAAGGGATTACACACACGTCGTGATTCTGGCGAGCACGTTAATGTCAATCCGGTCCCAATTTAGCCAGTATAAGAATCAGCGCGGCAGACGCACAATGCATGACGCCACTCAGTGTCAGCATAGACAGATCGACTTGCCGATAACGTTATGAGTCTAGTTGAAACAGACCTCAGACGTCTTCTAAGACCATGGACAGTGGACCACTGTACGTGTAGATTAGTCAGTTAAACGCACACAACTAGATACTATTACAAACGTACACATTCATGCGAGCTATTTTAGAGATAAACTGAACTCAATTGAGAACAGTGTACAACAAATACAGTGTATACAAAAGATACTATGATTAACCGAACTGGAATATATATTATATATATATATATATATATATATATATATATATATATCGACTACCTTCAGAAAGACTGTCGTGGTAGATCAAAATAACTGGACCATATACTACCGAGTGACATCACAAAGATTACATAACGCTGTTATATGTAGGTGAAATCCACATAGACAACGGAAACGGTTAGTAAATAGTAACGCTGTAGTCATTAGGTCAGACGATCGGTCAGTAGAAGTAGACAATGGGAAAGTAGACAATGGGAATGAATGCCCGATGAACATTGTCGTCAACGAGTGGACATTTTGGTTGATCTCCTGAAGTAACCCTGGCAGTGCTAGTGTAGCTACTGTATCGTATCACTCCCGACTGTCTCGATTGTTCCCAGTTCCCTGTTCCCTGTCCCCACCCGGAATACACTAGGTCTTAAGTTGACACTCTAGCCTATTATGTATTCTGATATAATTCATCCTATTTAAACGTCAACACATCTAGTCAGTCAGAATTATCTAACATACCGACAACAAAGGACAACACAGAACAAAGAATTACACACAGTGGCGAGTTGACATTGGCGAGTTGACCTACTAATCGAATGCGTGAATAAAAAACATACAATTATTCAGCAGTTACTAGATATTTTAACTACTACATGAAGACAGTTCAAACGTCATTATTCAAATAATTGCTATATCTCTAGTGGAAAGTTTTGTCTAGCGGCGCTCCGAAATTATTCATCGAGCGACCTTTTGAATTCACCACGAGTACTCATGTCACACTAGGAAGTCCATATTAAATGTTTGCATACATTCATTACTTGACTATCCGGTCAAACAGATAGACCAATGGTGTGTTTGTCAAGGTTGTGTGCGACGTGCCCGCAGCTCATCATCATGCTGTCGGTCGCGAAGCGACAAAGACTGCTTCCATCACTTGACTGTTGCTCTCCATTTGTCTCTCTGCTGTGAGAGTGATGTCCATGAGTCGATCTTTATGTCTCTCATCTTCAGGTTTCTCTTGAAGGTATCTTTGAACCGGAGACGAGGGCGCCCTCTCTTTCTGTGACCAGAAGACAGTTGCGAGTAGAGAACCTGCTTCGGTAGCCTGTCTGATGACATCCTCATGAGGTGTCCAGTCCACCGGAGATTCTTTCTGATCAGAAGATCTTCCATAGATGGCAGCCCTGTTCGTTCTAGTATTTCCTTGTTTGTCACTTTGTCCATCCAGGTTATCCTCATGATCGAACGCAGATGTCGCATCATGAAGGCATGCAGCTTTTTTACCTGTCGTCTGTACACTGTCCAGGCCTCAGCTCCGTATAGGAGGGTGGACAGCACGATTGCACGGTATATCTTGCCTTTAACCCGCATGGACACATGGTGGTTGTTCCAGAGTCTCTGGCGTAGTCGGCCGAAAGATGCACTAGCCTTGGCCATCCTCCTCTGTATTTCATCGTCAATGCATCCATCACTTGATATAGTGCTTCCGAGGTAGGTGAATTCTAGAACAGAGTTCAGCTTGTTTCCATCAACCATGATATCCTCCTCTCGGGTTCTTGTAGAGTTGGATTGGTACAGCACCTCGGTCTTCTTGATGTTAATCTTCAGGCCGAACTTCTTTGACGCATCGGAGAAAGCATCCACTATTTTCTGCATCTCTTCAGCAGAGTGTGCAACCAGTGCACTGTCATCTGCGAATAGCAGCTCTCTCATCAGTATCCGAGTAGTCTTGGTCTTTGCTCTGAAGTGTGCGACGTTGAATAGGTCAGCGTTCTGTCTGGACTGTATGTAGACTCCATCCCCCATGTCTCGGAAAGCCTCGTCGAGCATTGCTGATAGGAAGATGGAGAAGAGCGTGGGGGCCAGTACACAACCTTGCTTGACCCCATTTGTGACACTGAACGATTCTGAGACTTCTCCTCCAACACTAACATTCGCCATCATTCCAGTATGTAGTGCCTCGATCATTGTTGTGAACTTCTCTGGGCAGCCATACTTCCTCAGTAGCTGCCATAGCCCAGTCCTCCCAACTGTATCGAACGCCTTGCTGAAGTCGACAAATACCATGTACAGTGGTCGGTCCTGTTCAATGCATTTTTCTTGTAGTTGTCGGAGACAAAATATCATATCCACGGTGCTCCGGTTACCTCTGAAGCCACATTGTGTCTCCGGAACTACCTCTGGTGTTATGTGGGTAGATAGTCTGTTGAGGAGGATCCTCGCGAAGATCTTGCCCGCTATGGAAAGAAGAGAGATTCCTCTATAGTTCCCACAGTCTGTTCGATCACCTTTCTTGTAGATGGTTACAATGCTGGCATCCTTCCATGCTTGTGGTACAGAACCCACCTCCCAGGCATTGGTGATTAGTTGGTGCAGTCTGCTGAACAGATTGTCTCCTCCGTGCTTCCATACTTCTGCGGGAATTCCATCTCCTCCAGGTGCTTTGCCATCTTTCAGGCCGGCGATTGCTCTAGCCATCTCATCCGTAGTTGGAATCTCATCGAGGCTTGTCTTGATAATGCGCTGCGGGATGTTGTCCAGAGCTTCGTGATCTATGTCGCCAGGGACGTTGAGTAGCTTCTGGAAGTGTTCACTCCATCTTGCCACAACTCTCTTGCTGTCAGAGAAGGTCTCCATTCCATCTGTTGATTTCAGTTGAACAGGTCCCTTCTTTTTGGGTCCCCACACTTCCTTCAGCCCATTGTAGAAGCCCTTCATGTTGTTACTGTCAGCAGCTCTCTGCAGCTCCACTGCCTTCCTTTCCCACCAATCTGACTTCAGTGCACGCGTGTGTTTTTGTAGCAATCTGCAGGCATCTTTGTATGCTGCAGTGGTGGACCTAGTGCTCCTGGTTTGTAACACTCTCTGGTGGGCTTGGTCTCTTCTGTTCATAAGAGTCTGTAGCTCCTGGTCATTTGGGTCGAACCAGTCCTGGTGTTTTCTGTCTGGCTTGCCAAGATATGTCTTGGCTGTGTTGTACACGACCTGCTGCAGAGCAGCCCATTCCTCGTCTGGTGTTGAGTTTTCCTTTTCCTCCCATTGGGCGAGAGCACTGTCCATCTCCTGCTCAAAACTCTCCCTATGGCTGGTGGTACTTAGTTTTTCAATGTTCAGCCTGGTCGGCTTACTTGTCCCTTGCCTGTTATGCTTTTGTCGTATTCTGAAAGCCACTTTTGACCTCAGCATCTGGTGATCGGTCCAGCAGTTTGCTCCACGCATGACTCGGGTACTGTGGATGTCCATCTTATCACGACACCTCGTGATAATGAAGTCGATCATATGCCAATGTCTGGAACGAGGATGCATCCAGGTGGTCTTGCGTTCATCCTTCTGCTTGAACATGGTGTTCGTCACTATCAGTTCGAACTCAGAGCACAGAGCCAGTAGAAGCTCGCCATTGGAGTTGCATTTCCCAATCCCATGTTTGCCCATGACCAAGGGCCACTTGTCATTTTCTCTTCCTATCCTCGCATTGAAGTCTCCTATCAGCAGTAGCTTATCTGTATGAGGGATGCCACTGAGCACACTTGCCAGCTGGTTGTAGAAGGCCTCCTTGTTTTCATCTGGGTTTGTCATTGTCGGAGCGTACACGCTGATAATTGTAGCAAAGTTGTCCTTGCTCAGCGGTAGTCTCATCGTCATGATTCTGTCACTTACTGGCCGTGGCATTTCTGTCAGCTTTGTGACGATATCCTTCTTGATAGCAAAGCCCACTCCTGCCTCCCTTCTTTCTCCTTCCGGTTTTCCACTCCAGAAGAAAGAGTATTCCAAGTCGTCGAGACTACCAGACTCTGAGAACCGTGTTTCACATAGGGCGGCTATGTCGATGTTGTATTTGGCAAGTTCCATTGCTACTAGTGCTGTACGTCTTTCTGGTCGGTTAGCTCCTTCTCGGTCGAGGAGAGTCCTGACGTTCCATTGTCCAATTGTCAGTAGTTGTCTTCTTTGTCTTTGTCTTCTTCTTCCTAGCTGATTTTCCACTGTCGACGGAAGATGAGGTCGAGCAGCGCGGTCCTTGGTAACCCGGGCGACGGCCGATCCGGTATGGAGTTTCATACAGTTGTACATTTCATGGAAGCTGCTTGCAAAAAGTGTTGAAATGCTGCTGGCTTTTGCAAGTTACTAGCGACACTCTCTCGGGGAACAAATAGAGGTCTCACACCGGCAAGAACATGTCAAGACAGGCGCAAACTATTTGTCCCTGCAGTGGCTGGTCGAGAGATGTTGGGAGTTCCATACATCAACCGCCCTTGATGCTGCCACAGTGACATGGTTTTCTAGTTAGGGTTTGCTCCCTTAGCCTTCGGTTCTGACAAGAACCTGTACCACAAGGCAGTGGTTTACAACTCTGCATGGCAGGGGCGTCAAACTCCCTGAGTTGTTGCAGTACCTGTACTGCAACACCTGCATACCATGTATAGCCCGCAGCTATGCCCTACATAAGTAACCCTACATGACGTGTGCACGTGAATGTTTGACTGATTGCCAGCATTGCTAACGATATTGTTACACGCCCGCCTCCTGTTGGCGTAGTGCATGTTTTACAATTGTGTACGGACTACTACGGACAAAACAAGTGCACCCGCCCTACCGACACGCACGTTATGTAAATTTAGCCATTCATCTGCCGCGTCTTATTTGTACAATTATGACAATACGAGCGGATATTGACATCGTCGTTCCCAAGAAGTAAAAAAAAGCTTGTAAATATTTAAGGAATTGTTACTAGAATACATTGTGTGTGTTTGTTTATTAGCTTGTTTGTGGTGCACCGTTGTTCTTTGCAGCTAATAGTGTTTAGCTTGTAAAAATGCCGTGGTATAAGAGAAAATAATCGCAAATGTACAACAAGCTTGTGTGTAATGCATTGAGTATGTCTAGGTGTGTGTCTGTAAGCATATTTATTTCGCCCAAGGCACCGAGCAAAAGAGACACCCTTTACATATATGCAGACACCGAATTTCGACGTGATTAAATATGTCTGGTTTCTATATGAAGTGCTATTCGTTGAGGAATATGATTGTTGGTTGGACAATATCATATATAAAGCAATAAATAAAAAACCTTTAAGAACAAATGCCTCTGAAATAAATATAACATGACAATCGAAAGTTCAACTAATAACGTTTTTATATAAACCGGGCACGAAAGTGAACATATGTATACCTAGGTTGTATAAGTGTAAGGAGGAACACATGGATCTATACAGCACTACTAGCGTCGGCGTCATTGATACTGATGAAGCCAACGTGAGATGTTAGACGAAAGCCTCTACCAACAAAAAAATATACTCTAATGCAAGAGGGCTACGGAATTTATATTGCAAATTTAAAATGAATACTCGGTCATTCACAGTAATTCAAACATTGTCAAATCTCTGAGCAGTGGTGCCTAATGTGAAACACACGTGACGTGTACATCCGGGTAATCTCGGGATGAGCAGCGATTGCTCAATGCTCATGTGAAACTCGTGTAACGTCACATCATTATTCTCTATATCAGGCGATTCGTGTTGTTTCTCTTGTTATATTTGTGTACATGGTGTTCACTTATCAGTGAAAATATGAAGTACTGGGACACGTTCTGCAGACGTCATTGCTCTCACTTGTCAATTAGTTTCTTCTGAAATCAACGAAGAGTGTTCAGGCACGTAATGTGTTCGTGTTGGCAATACCAAACCTTTGTATTAAGTTTGCCTAAAGTAAGTTCATTAATAGCTTTTTCAGCGTAGCAAGGTCCATACGAACAGACACCAGACAGTTCACAATGAACAAATAGTCTATAATCAAGAGTGAGCAGGTCGTGTCAATAGGCGATGTTCTAGTTGCGTCAAGTCTCGGCATAAAACACACGTGTCAACTTGTCAGGATGTGAATATGTACATAGCTCAGGCTAACTTCAAGTGTCGTAAATAAGGCATAATATATGCAGCAGCGCAAGGTAGCTATCAAACCTTTATAAGAATCGTGTGTTTGCACGCGCGTGCGTGCGCGTGCGTGCGAGCGAGCGTCTGTAAATGTGTGCTAATATCATAGATTAAATGAAAAAGCTTAGTATAATTTGTTTTCAAATTAGGCCACCGGCTTGACAACTGGAAAATGTATTGCAATGATGTATTAAATAGTAAAATGAGATTGTTCTTTTTCAAAGTGGCATGGACATTTCTTTGCGCAAATTTATCCTTATTATGCTCTTTATCTGACCGCCAAACAATTTCAGAATGTTGTTTTTCGACGTGATAACTATTTTCTAACATGCTTGCTAAATATGCATTTATATATACACAAATACTCTGAGCCTACTTGGTAGCCAGCGTTCGCTTGTCTAAATATATTAGTAAAATATATCAAGGAAATCATTCTAATTGCCAAATTCGATTAAGTATGCTTACAACTTATGAATTTTATGAAGATGGTTACCACGACCATCTTTATCCGTTATCGGATATTGTTTTTTGTTTGCAGATTCCAACTAGGCGGTCGCAGCGAAGCAAAAACAAACTCAGGGACAACGCGTATGCTTAGTCATTCGAACCGCAGAACTGACGACTGACTTCCGGGTCATAGCAACATGGCGGCGATCCGCTTCAACAGGAAGTACGGGAGAACTCTAGGCGTGATAGCGCTAAGCATATTCGTAATTTTATTGTACATTACAACGCACGCTGTCTATACTAATGTCTCCAACAGAGAGTCGAACATTAACCACCCGATTACCTCCGACTCAATACAGAACAATATACATGCCACCATTAAGAAGATCGAACCGTCGAGTGACGGTAACTTGGACATACTTATCTCAATCAACATGAAGGACATCGCGTCATACCTCAACTGGTTTTCGGGTGAGGGAGAAGCGACAAGAAACAATCTTCCGGCCACTGTCAACGTGGTGATGCACAATTCGAAAATCTGCGAAAGTCGTCCGCAACTTCGCTGGTTGTTCTACGTGCATAGCGCACCGGCCAACCTGGTCAAGCGGGACAACATCCGCGCGACGTGGGGCAGCTCGGCCCACCACGCTCCAGGCACGACCCTACTCGTCTTCATCGTGGGAAGTGTGGACGACCCGGGCGTTCAGCGCGCGCTGCTGGAAGAACAGCACACACATGGTGACATCGTCCAGGGTGACTTCACCGACACCTACAAGAACTTGACACTGAAGGCGATCTTTGGACTTAAGTGGATCGCCACCTATTGCAAGAACGCCGAGTTCTCACTGAAGGCCGACGATGACGCTTTTGTGAACGTGTTCGAGTGGATGCGGCTGGCCGAGACGAAGTCCGCTGACGACTACCACCGCTTCATCATGTGTCCACTGTGGAAGGATAACACCATGCCGATCTTGCGCGACCCGTCGAAGTGCATGAAGTGGTGTGTCAAATACTCGGAGTTCCCAGGCCGGCAGTACTTCCCCCAGTACTGCGCCGGGCTGGCGGTCCTTATGACCCGCGAGATTGTCGCCGAGCTGTACACGGCGGCGATAAAGACACCGTTCTTCTGGATAGATGACGTCTTCTTGACAGGCATCGTAACCGCCAAGTTGAAGGGCGTTCACTATGTAGACATGATGTCGTCATTCACGCTAAAAGAAGCGCTGGCATCAGAGAATTACCTAGACACAAAGTCGCCTGTACGCTATCACGTGGCGCACGTTAAGAACTTCGCAACTTTTAGGACCATGTGGAGGGTATTGTTGGCGCGACGAGACAGTCGGCAACACATTCCTAATGCTGCTGATCCCCCGACCTCCCGACCCTTCTTCCCCCACAGAACCTGACACCTGTGTCGTTATGTCGCCCTAGTATGAAGCGATGACAGTTAACTGTTCGTATGCACACATGTGAGACATTGTGAGTCAACTAAGTGATCTCGAACTGTTGAACGATTTTATCTAACTGAAAGAAGGTACGCGAACCTTGCCTCATCGATGAAGTACCTTCATGCGAATCATTTTAAAGTGGTGCATGCTTGTCAATAATAATATAAGTGCAATGTCAATTTAGGATATATGTGTGCATGTAGATATATATTTACTCCTAAGGATTAGAAACACATATCGATTACCTTGCTAATTACCCAAATATTGACTTCTAGTCAGTGCAATTGTTTTAAATGAATTTTTTTTTCATTGGTGCTAGCAGCGTGTATTATTCGTTGTTCTAATGTGTATATCAGATCATGTTGACTGTGATATATTCCACTGCTCTGTCTGTAAGTTGCGATGATAAATCAAACTGTTACACATACATGTACACATATATGTACACATACATGTACACATACATGTACACTGCATGTACACTATAAACACAAATATATGTGCGCACACGCACAAGAAAGACAATTGCTGTCCATCCGATCTATGGCGACTGACAATGCTACTGGGTATAGCAGCATAATGTTTTATTAAAAAGTCAGCAGTTATTAGTTTTAAATAGATGAAGACAATGCGTAATAGAAAATATCTTGATCCGGTTTAACAAATAAAATGCTACGACCACTGTGCCCAATTTCCCCTTGCTTTCATAGGCGGTGGTGTGTATGTGCGACTCATGACACACTGCACCACCCGGCTCACTGACAACGTTACTTCCGATATGTTGGGGGGTAACCATATATTATGTTCCGGCGTCTATGCGAAGATGACTGGGACACTCTAATGTAGCAGTCTATGCGAAGATGACTGGGATACTCTAATGTAGTAGTCTATACAAGATGACTGGGACACTCTAATATAGTAGTCTATGCGGAGATGACTGGGATACTCTAATGTAGTAGTCTATACAAGATAACTGGGATACTCTAATATAGTAGTCTATGCGGAGATGACTGGGATACTCTAATGTAGTAGTTTATACAAGATGACTGGGATACTCTAATATAGTAGTCTATGCGGAGATGACTGGGATACTCTAATGTAGTAGTTTATACAAGATGACTGGGATACTCTAATATAGTAGTCTATGCGGAGATGACTGGGACACTCTAATGTAGTAGTCTATGTGAAGAAAACTGTGATACTCTAATGTAGTAGTCTATACAAGATGACTGGGACACTCTAATATAGTAGTCTTGGTGAAGATAACAGGGATACTCTAATGTAGTAGTCTATACAAGATGACTGGTATACACTAATATAGTAGTCTATGCGGAGATGACTGAGATACTCTAATGTAGTAGTTTATACAAGATGACTGGGATACTCTAATATAGTAGTCTATGCGGAGATGACTGGGACACTCTAATGTAATAGTCTATGCGGAGATGACTGGGACACTCTAATGTAGTAGTCTATGCGGAGATGACTGGGACACTCTAATGTAGTAGTCTATGCGTAGATGACTGGGATACTCTAATGTAGTAGTTTATACAAGATGACTGGGACACTCTAATATAGTAGTATATGCAGAGATGACTGGGACACTCTAATGTAGTAGTCTATGCACTGGGACACTCTAATGTATTAGTTTATACAAGATGCCTGGGATACTCTAATATAGTAGTCTATCCGGAGATGACTGGGATACTCTAATGTAGTATTGTATACAAGATGCCTGGGATACTCTAATATAGTAGTCTATCCGGAGATGACTGGGATACTCTAATGTAGTATTGTATACAAGATGCCTGGGATACTCTAATATAGTAGTCTATCCGGAGATGACTGGGATACTCTAATATAGTAGTTTATACAAGATGACTGGGATACTCTAATATAGTAGTCTATGCAGAGATGACTGGGATACTCTAATGTAGTAGTTTATACAAGATGACTGGGATACTCTAATATAGTAGTCTATGTGGAGATGACTGGGATACTCTAATGTAGTAGTTTATACAAGATGACTGGGATGCTCTAATGTAGTAGTCTATGTGAAGATAACTGGGATACTCTAATGTAGTAGTTTATACAAGATGACTGGGATACTCTAATATAGTAGTCTATGCGGAGATGACTGGGATACTCTAATGTAGTAGTTTATACAAGATGACTGGGATGCTCTAATGTAGTAGTCTATGCGGAGATGACTGGGATACTCTAATGTAGTAGTTTATACAAGATGACTGGGATACTCTAATGTAGTAGTCTGTGTGAAGATAACTGGGATACTCTAATGTAGTAGTCTATACAAGATGACTGGGACACTCTAATATAGTAGTCTATGCAGAGATGACTGGGATACTCTAATGTAGTAGTTTATACAAGATGACTGGGATACTCTAATATAGTAGTCTATGCGGAGATGACTGGGATACTCTAATGTAGTAGTTTATACAAGATGACTGGGATACTCTAATATAGTAGTCTATGCGGAGATGACTGGGACACTCTAATGTAGTAGTCTATGTGAAGAAAACTGGGATACTCTAATGTAGTAGTCTATACAAGATGACTGGGACACTCTAATATAGTAGTCTTGGTGAAGATGACTGGGATACTCTAATGTAGTAGTCTATACAAGATGACTGGTATACACTAATATAGTAGTCTATGCGGAGATGACTGAGATACTCTAATGTAGTAGTTTATACAAGATGACTGGGATATTCTAATGTAGTAGTCTATGCGGAGATGACTGGGACACTCTAATGTAATAGTCTATGCGGAGATGACTGGGACACTCTAATGTAGTAGTCTATGCGGAGATGACTGGGACACTCTAATGTAGTAGTCTATGCGTAGATGACTGGGATACTCTAATGTAGTAGTTTATACAAGATGACTGGGACACTCTAATATAGTAGTATATGCAGAGATGACTGGGACACTCTAATGTAGTAGTCTATGCACTGGGACACTCTAATGTATTAGTTTATACAAGATGCCTGGGATACTCTAATATAGTAGTCTATCCGGAGATGACTGGGATACTCTAATGTAGTATTGTATACAAGATGCCTGGGATACTCTAATATAGTAGTCTATCCGGAGATGACTGGGATACTCTAATGTAGTATTGTATACAAGATGCCTGGGATACTCTAATATAGTAGTCTATCCGGAGATGACTGGGATACTCTAATGTAGTATTGTATACAAGATGCCTGGGATACTCTAATATAGTAGTCTATCCGGAGATGACTGGGATACTCTAATATAGTAGTTTATACAAGATGACTGGGATACTCTAATATAGTAGTCTATGCGGAGATGACTGGGATACTCTAATGTAGTAGTTTATACAAGATGACTGGGATGCTCTAATGTAGTAGTCTATGCGGAGATGACTGGGATACTCTAATGTAGTAGTTTATACAAGATGACTGGGATACTCTAATGTAGTAGTCTGTGTGAAGATAACTGGGATACTCTAATGTAGTAGTCTATACAAGATGACTGGGACACTCTAATATAGTAGTCTATGTGAAGATGACTGGGATACTCTAATGTAGTAGTCTATACAAGATGACTGGGATGCTCTAATGTAGTAGTCTATGCGGAGATGACTGGGATACTCTAATGTAGTAGTTTATACAAGATGACTGGGATACTCTAATGTAGTAGTCTGTGTGAAGATAACTGGGATACTCTAATGTAGTAGTCTATACAAGATGACTGGGACACTCTAATGTAGTAGTCTATGCGGAGATGACTGGGACACTCTAATATAGTAGTCTATGCGGAGATGACTGAGATACTCTAATGTAGTAGTTTATACAAGATGACTGGGACACTCTAATATAGTAGTCTATGCGAAGATGACTGGGACACTCTAATATAGTAGTCTATGCGGATATGACTGGGATACTCTAATATAGTAGTTTATACAAGATGACTGGGACACTCTAATGTAGTAGTCTATGCGGAGATGACTGGGACACTCTAATATAGTAGTTTATACAAGATGACTGGGACACTCTAATGTAGTAGTCTATGCGGAGATGACTGGGACACTCTAATGTAGTAGTCTATGCGGAGATGACTGGGACACTCTAATGTAGTAGTCTATGCGGAGATGACTGGGACACTCTAATGTAGTAGTCTATGCGGAGATGACTGGGACACTCTAATGTAGTAGTCTATGCGGAGATGACTGGGACACTCTAATGTAGTAGTCTATGCGGAGATGACTGGGACACTCTAATGTAGTAGTCTATGCGGAGATGACTGGGACACTCTAATGTAGTAGTCTATGCGGAGATGACTGGGGCACTCTAATGTAGTAGTCTATGCGGAGATGAATGGGGCACTCTAATGTAGTAGTCTTTGTGAAGATGACTGGGATACTCTAATGTAGTAGTCTATGCGGAGATGATTGGGACACTCTAATGTAGTAGTCTATGTCACGGTGTTGATTTTGTTGCTTTCTTTGTTTAGGTGAACTATCGCCGACCTGTTTGGGGTATGGGTTTAAATGCATCGTATTCCAAAAAGCGATGCAGAACAGGGTATTTCGGCACTTCTTCAATGGGTTCACGACGGTGGTGTCGTCCGTCGTTTTGAGTACCTGCTATTGATTCCAGCTTGTTCTCGTGGCTAGTTTTTGTCTAAATTTGCAATAGTACTTTCGTGAGTACTTTTTAGACGTTTGATAACATACTTACCGGTCTGTAGTTATTTTTCCTTCTTATTTCGCTTATTAAGATTATCACTACCTTTGCGTTATTTCATGACGTGGGTATTCGTCTTTCTGATGGTGTCCAACTTAGCAAGTGTCTTCGAAATGGTATCGTCCCCTGTTTTGATTGCTCGATGTCTATATGTCGATACATGATGCTGCACAATACTTTATATCTTTGAGTTTAGTGCTGTTTCCCATGGTGTTACCTCGAATACCTCTTTCGGGTCGGTATGAATTATGTACAGCATTCCTCCTCTTATACGGCCCCTCTCGCCAACGCCCACCCTGATTATGCAGCCACATGTTCTAATACAATATGCCCCTCACCAGCGGCAACCGGTCAGGGTGGGAGAAAGAATCTAACCCTCTTCATGGTTCAATCGGCAGTCTAAAACTGCAATTTTTAATTACAAGTCAATACAAAATTATGTAGGCGTCCCATACACACTCGTCGTTCTTGGTAAAACACCACGTAGCTGGCATTATTGCAATGTTAGATGTCTCGAATGTTGACAACGTATATGTTGTAATGGAGTTGCCAGTCTACGGTGAAACAGGGGCATTCATCGATAGTTCCCCATCGCCAGAGGCCACTCGCCTTATGCGGCCATTTTATGTGTGCTGAAGTGTTGGCCGTATAAGAGGGGAACTACTGTAGTTCACTGTCGTATATAATTTTAGGCCTAAACCCAAACTCACACCCACATTTTGGAATACTTGTTCGGTCCAAATCTGCCATGCACCGTCAAACTGACATAGTACCTAAATCTTAATATCTTTCGATGTATTTCTAACAGTGTTTGGCGTCGTTTTCTTTGCCGTGTTCAAAGTTCAGGCGTATCTCATATAAAACTGACTATTCGTTTGTTGCTCAAACAAATGTAGCGCATTCTGCAATGTGCATATAAGTCCGTGGACAGGCGTCCGAACAGATGCGCCGACTCTAAACACGTGTTCTGACACCAGCAACGACGGCATATAATATAGCTCGATGTAAAAAAAAGTATTCGTTCTATGATCTTACCGTCAGAAATCGAAATAATAAAAATATTATTTATTGGCGCAGGACGACTGTTACAACCGATAATGTAATAATCGCCCGTTAATGTAATAACTACCCGAAAATGTAATAAAATCGCCCGTTAATGTAATAACCGCCTGATAATGTAATAACATCAACCGATAATGTAATAAACTTGCTACCCGATAATGTAATAACTTTCGCCTGATAATGTAATAACGTACACATTTCTCGTAGGACTTAGTCGTTTTCGTGGATTTCATGTTGGTTTCTTGGACTTAGTCGATTTCGTCGATTTCGTCTATTTCGCAATACCACAACTTTTGCTAGTGGAATCAATTTAGAGTAAATCCAATATGCTGGTTCCAAATCGGAAGTCCCAGCAGGTTAAGATTTTGAGGTATGCATTCTCACACCATTTATTTATGGCGGGTTGGTGTAATATGCTACTTTACAACTGTGGGATTCATTGATAACGAAATTGTCATACATACATACATACATACATA
>OZ024857.1:35373740-35408740 GCA_964017155.1 Oasisia sp. SBJ-2009 | reverse complement strand
AACACATTCCTTAATAAACCATATCTTCATCTGGGTTTCACACTTGGATTGCGCCGGCAAATCCCACGCCTGTGGGCATTCAATACCCTGACATTATAGCATGGAAAGGGAACACTTGTGAGATCATCGATACCAGGATTTGGGCCGACAATTTCGTTATCAATGAATCCCACAGTTGTAAAGTAGCATATTACACCAACCCGCCATAAATAAATGGTGTGAGAATGCATACCTCAAAATCTTAATCTGCTGGGACTTCCGATTTGGAACCAGCATATTGGATTTACTCTAAATTGATTCCACTAGCAAAAGTTGTGGTATTGCGAAATAGACGAAATCGACTAAGTCCAAGAAACCAACATGAAATCCACGAAAACGACTAAGTCCTACGAGAAATGTGTACGTTATTACATTATCAGGCGAAAGTTATTACATTATCAGGCAAGAGGAGTTTATTACATTAACGGGCGAAAATTATTACATTATCGGGTAGCAAGTTTATTACATTATCGGTTGATGTTATTACATTATCAGGCGGTTATTACATTAACGGGCGATTTTATTACATTATCGGGCAGTTATTACATTAACGGGCGATTATTACATTATCGGTTGTAACAGACGACACCTGGACCAAATTCGGTAATTTTGGAAGAATCTGAAAACAAATCCTTAATACCTAACTGGACATTCGGGAAAATTAAGGTAAAAACGGGCGCTCTCTTGTGAGCATTGGATGGGATCTTTCACTATACATAATTCCGATAGATGTAGACACCGTCTTGAACTGTAAACAAAAATGCGGCAACTCGATACATTACATACACATAATATCATTTTATAGTGTCATATATGTTGAGAGTGTTCAGATGGCAGACATACTCACATATGTCATAGTGCGGTGCAATACTCAACATATTTTGTAATCTAGTCCTGTGAATCCAAGGCGTAGACAAACTGCACAGTTAAGACGATTAATTTTAGTCTAGTCTGAGTATGGCGTATCGTATGTCTCTCGCGGCACTGTCGCGGTTGCCAGTGTCAGTGACAGTGGTTCGACCACTTCGCATATCTCAGACTCAGAGTATTTATAAACCGTTGACACGCGACGTGCAGAGTTCAAGGTTTCTCGCCATTTCAATTTGTCTCTCTGCTCGAAATAAGGTTAGTCAATTCAACTGTCAATGTACACTACACACACAAGGCTAATATACATCGTTACATACAGTATTAGTCACTCGTTGCGTGTACACTCGTTCACGACACGAACTGGTCAACTGCTATGCCTATGCCATGGTCTCTGCTCGGCCAGCTGGCGACCTAGTTACAGTAACACGGATAATTAGACTACCAGGTACGCTCCTAAGCACTAAACCTAAGACATTCCCCAGGGCTGATCAAGGCTAATTACCGAACTATTGTCCTTAATTGGTTACTGAATACTGCATGGGCATAGCCTTAGCTTATAGTAATTAAGATTCAGTATAGTTGGGCATAAGCAGGCGTAGCCTTAACTTAGCCAATCAATTGAAATAATATGCATCAATGTTAGAAACAAACATTAATTACACAATTGAATTTTATATAAATTCTCTGATGTGCAGCAACAACGATTCGGCTACACCAGCCAGTGCCCCATTAACAGGAGAATTACTGACCTGAAGAGACCTGGCCTAGAATCAAGAGGTCGCCCTGCAAGAGGTGTGTGTACACAGAGAGACATGGGACAGCAGGCAGACATGACCGAGGCTGGCATGAAGGAACTGTGGAAGAGGACAGATTGTGTTTGCTTCGATGTTGACTCTACAGTCTGCACGGATGAAGCGATTGATGAACTGGCAACGTTTCTCAATGTGGGTGATGAAGTTGCCCATCTGTAAGTAATTTAGTTGACCCGATGCTTGGTACACATGTAACTAGTACACTTTAACAATAAGGTGTTATGTTAAAGTATGTACATACACTGTATCCAGTATAATTTAGTATTGTTTAGCTATTGAGCAAATACAATTCAGATGTATAAATCGTAATATTGAAATAATAATTTGTAGAATCCATAACAGCTTGAAGGTAATTCCTCAACTGCTGTTGCCATCATTAATCTAGTTCGTTTGTATAGGTGTATAGTTTGCAAGCAGTGTGAGAACCGTGCAATGGCCAGCCAATATTTAGTAGTAGTACCAGCCAGTTTAACTTAATTGACACAAATGTAACTTACAGTTCTTGATTCTGTCAAAATGGGGCACGAACTGTCACATAAATATATCATAATTATAGCTCAAGCAGTTTCTAAATCTAATGCTCAGGTGCATAACTAGCATTACTACCACTCTTCAGCCGACACTTTTACATGTTTCGTGCATGCTCCTTGCTATAGGAAAATGTGAACATGTGGACACATCTAGCGAGGAGTGCAAGACCTCACCTAAACATTCCTTCATTTGTTCCTGTTGTAGAACTAACGATGCTATGATTGGTTCCATGACTTATAATGAATCCCTGAGGAAACGACTGGACATTATTTCTCCCACAAGGCAGCAGATCACCGACTTTATTCAACATCACCCGCCATCGTTGACACCAGGAATCAAGTAAGAGAAGCGAATAGACCAACACAAGCTGTTTTTACCTGTACATATTTTTAATAATTCAGCCTCACTGCTTAGGGGTTGTTTCATAATGTTTTGTTTTGGGGAGGGATTCACAGCAGAGCTGTAACAAGTACATTTATTTTGTACTTGAGTAATAGTAAAAGTAACTGAAGCAGAAAAAGTTAACCAAGTAAAAATGCTTTTAGAAAAATGTGCTTGAAGTACAAGTAAAAATGTAAAACGTGTACTTGAAGTAAACAGTTGTAGGAGAAACTAAACAGCTGACACTGCATTGTGAATAAATAAAACATTCACAATATAATTTAGTGTGTACACCAAGCAGATATAATTTGTGTGCTAATGCTTTGTCCTATGCATAATAAATAAATATTTTAATACTATGAAACATAATTCATATGGTGAAAACAGCATTGCATATGTAAGCTGTAAATAAATCATATTACTAACAAACAACCTTCATATTCATAAGTAGAACCAGCAGTAGCAGTTAACATACATTGTTATGGGGGTATTATATCTTTCTTAATGTTTTATCATCTTGGGTGATAGATAGACGTGTGATGAATTTTGTCATTTTATCTTGATGAAATAGATCCAGTGGTTATAACAATCCTTTTAAAATATGTCTTCATTTGTAATAAATATGAATTGCTCATAAACAGACATTAATAAAATATTGCAGAGAGCTGACTGCTGGACTGAAGAAGAAGGGAGTGCCTGTGTACCTCATCACTGGCGGCTTCCAGAGCATCGTTGAGTCTGTCGCAAAACTGCTCGACATTCCTAAGGAAAACATCTTTGCCAACAAAATTAAATTTTTCTACAATGGTTAGTACACGTGTAGTTTGAACTATGCCTAGTTAAAAACTACATTAATATTTTGTCTCATGGTTTTCATTAATGTAACACAGGGTGTGTTATAGGTGCTACTACTATCAATCATCTTATGTGTGCTGATGACCAGGTAATTCTGTCCGCATCTGTATTAGGACTTTCTGAACTGATGCAGGTATGTGGACTCTATGGGTTAAATTATGATATTAAGTACAATTCCAAGAAAAGTGCTGTGTTAATATGCAAAAGTAAATATATGAAAAATGTCGACGTTCCATCATTTAAGATTAATGGTGAACAATCCAGGAAGTTGATAATGTGAAATATTTGGGTCACTTTATTTCTAATACATTACATGATGACAAGGGCATTTTACGCCAGTGCCGACAACTATATGCTAGGCGGAAATTTTATATGTGTTCCACAGAAGTGAAGCTGACTTTGCTTAGAACTTTTGCTCTCCCATGTATACTGCCCAGCTGTGGTGGAATTACACAGTAGCAAGTATACAGAAACTTCATGTTGCTTAATGTGTTTCGCTTATTGCTAAATCAGCCTAAACATTGCAGTGCCTCCACCATGTTTGTAGAATACCATGTAATGTAAAGCTGTAATTAGAAACTTTGTATATAAATTCATGCTGAGACTTGATGCCTCTTGTAATAAGTTGGTAATTGCAATTATCAACACTGATTTAAAGTGGCAATCCAGGATACGACGACATTGGATTAAGATGTTGTATATACATAACAGCTTTGACTGAATGTACCATTGTGCAATACTATTTTTATAGCCATGTGCAATACTTATTTTACACGTGCAATACTTTTATATTTTTATAGAACTTTTTTTGGACATCTGTACATGATACGGATAGACTGAAATAAAGATATTGAATTGAATTAAAACTGAATAATGCAGTTGCCCAAATAAGCCAGTATGTAATAACAGATGGTAGATAATCAGGTAAATAAATGACAGCGTGATGTACCTAAAACAGAGGAATTGCTGATGTAGTCATGAAACAAAATATAGTTATTTATGTTGAATGTCCCATAAATAAAATATATACAATGTTGTTCTATGCTAGCAATATGCTAAAATTACAAAAACAAAAAAGTAAACAGACTACCAGTGTACTGTATATCCATTTTTAGACTTCATCACTTGTTGTTTGGCAGGTGACTTACTTTTGAAAGCATATGTTTGCAGGTGATTATGCTGGTTTTGACGAGACTTGCCCTACCTGTGAATCTGGTGGCAAGCCTCGTGTGATGACACTGCTGAAGGAACGTCACGGCTACAAGTGTGTCATACACATTGGGGATGGCGTGACAGACATGGAGGCCTGTCCACCCGCTGTATGTCTTACTCTCACAGTCTCTCACAGTCTCTCATAGTCTCTCATTTTATCACCCTTGTCTCTGAGGGTATAAAGTGTTTATCAGCAAAACTTTCAAAGCTATCATCATTTTAGAATATTGAAGACTACTTTTATGCTGCAATCTTGCCCTGGCACTAATTGTTTTGCTCTACAAACAAAAATAATGGTGTATTTATTTGATACATGTGCATTGCAAAATATAATATACATAAAGAAATAAAATTGTAATTAATGGTTTAAAAAAAAAATTCTCATACAACACAATAGCCAATCCTCGGGATTACTCGGAGTGCGTCACCCTGTACTCCCGGCAGACCTGTTCAACTGAACACCATCTCAACTTCTCTGTGGACCATTCAGCCATATACAAATGTCCACTCCTGTCCATAGCCAGGTACTCATTCACACAGCTAAGTGAACTGGAGCAGTGTAGAGTGAACTGGGGCAGTGTAGAGTGAACTGGAGCAGCCTAGAGTGAACTGGAGCAGTGTAGAGTGAACTGGAGCAGTGTAGAGTGAACTGGAGCAGCATAGAGTGAACTGGAGTAGCGTAGAGTGAACTGGAGCAGCCTAGAGTGAACTGGAGCAGCGTAGAGTGAACTGGAGCATTGTAGATTGAACTGGAGCAGCGTAGAGTGAACTGGAGCAGCGTAGAGTGAACTGGAGCAGCGTAGAGTGAACTGGAGCAGCGTAGAGTGAACTGGAGCAGCGTAGAGTGAACTGGAGCAGCGTAGAGTGAACTGGAGCAGCGTAGAGTGAACTGGAGCAGCGTAGAGTGAACTGGAGCAGCGTAGAGTGAACTGGAGCAGTGTAGAGTGAACTGGAGCAGTGTGGAGTGAACCAACCTGATCAGTGTTTCCACAGCATGATTTGAACTCGGTCCTCTTAGTCGAGAATCCGAAGCTCTAACCACTGCGCCACTGCGCTACTACACTGACAGATCTTTCATACCTAGATGCTTATCTTGCTCTCTGCCCAACTCTCTCCCACCCACCACCTCTCCGTCCTACCTCCACCCCTCTCTCCCACCCACCACCCCTCCGTCCTACCTCCCCCCTCTCTCCCACCCACCACCCCTCCATCCTACCTCCATCCCTCTCTCTCCCACCCACCACCCCTCCGTCCTACCTCCACCCCTCTCTCCCACCCACCACCCCTCCGTCCTACCTCCATCCCTCTCTCTCCCACCCACCACCCCTCCGTCCTACCTCCATCCCTCTCTCTCCCACCCACCACCCCACCACCCCTCCGTCCTACCTCCATCCCTCTCTCTCCCCCTCCACCCCTCTGTCCTACCTCCCCCCTCTCTCCCACCCAACACCCCTCTGTCCTAACTCCCCCCTCTCTCCCCCACCACCCTTCCGTCCTACCTCCATCCCTCTCTCCCACCCACCACCCCTCCGTCCTACCTCCATCCCTCTCTCCCACCCACCACCCATCCGTCCTACCTCCCTCTCTCTCCCACCCAACACCCCTCTGTCCTACCTCCCCCCTCTCTCCCCCACCACCCCTCCGTCCTACCTCCATCCCTCTCTCCCACCCACCACCCTTCCGTCCTACCTCCATCCCTCTCTCCCACCCATCCATCCTATCTCCCCCCTCTCTCCCACCCAATACCCCTCTGTCCTACCTCCCCCCTCTCTCCCCCACCACCCCTCCGTCCTACCTCCATCCCTCTCTCCCACCTACCACCCCTCCGTCCTACCTCCATCCCTCTCTCTCCCACCCACCACCGCTCCGTCCTACCTCCATCCCTCTCTTTCCCACCCACCACCCCTCCGTCCTACCTCCACCCCTCTCTCTCCCACCCACCACCCCTCCGTCCTACCTCCATCCCTCTCTTTCCCACCCACCACCCCTCCGTCCTATCTCCATCCCTCTCTCTCCCACCCACCACCCCTCCGTCCTACCTCCATCCCTCTCTCTCCCACCCACCACCCCTCTGTCCTACCTCCATCCCTCTCTCTCCCCCACCACCCCTCCGTCCTACCTCCATCCCTCTCTCTCCCCCACCACCCCTCCGTCCTACCTCCATCCCTCTCTCTCCCACGCACCACCCCTCTATCCTACCTCCATCCCTCTCTCTCCCCCACCACCCCTCCGTCCTACCTCCATCCCTCTCTCTCCCACCCACCACCCCTCTGTCCTACCTCCACCCCTCTCTCTCCCCCACCACCCCTCCATCCTACCTCCATCTCTCTCTCTCCCCCACCACCCCTCCGTCCTACCTCCATCCCTCTCTTTCCCACCCACCACCCCTCCGTCCTATCTCCATCCCTCTCTCTCCCACCCACCACCCCTCCGTCCTACCTCCATCCCTCTCTCTCCCACCCACCACCCCTCTGTCCTACCTCCATCCCTCTCTCTCCCCCACCACCCCTCCGTCCTACCTCCATCCCTCTCTCTCCCCCACCACCCCTCCGTCCTACCTCCATCCCTCTCTCTCCCCCACCACCCCTCCGTCCTACCTCCATCCCTCTCTTTCCCTCCCACCACCCCTCCGTCCTATCTCCATCCCTCTCTCTCCCACCCACCACCCCTCCGTCCTACCTCCATCCCTCTCTCTCCCACCCACCACCCCTCCGTCCTACCTCCATCCCTCTCTCTCCCCCACCACCCCTCCGTCCTACCTCCATCCCTCTCTCTCCAACCCACCACCCCTCTGTCCTACCTCCATCCCTCTCTCTCCCCCACCACCCCTCCGTCCTACCTCCATCCCTCTCTCTCCCACCCACCACCCCTCTGTCCTACCTCCATCCCTCTCTCTCCCCCACCACCCCTCCCTCCTACCTCCATCCCTCTCTCTCCCACCCACCACCCCTCCGACCTACCTCCCCCCCTCTCTCGGTCCTCTTAGTCGAGAATCCGAAGCTCAAACCACTGCACCACTGCACTGACAGATGTTTCATACCTAGATGCTTATCTTGCTCTCTGCCCAACTCTCTCCCAACCACCACCCCTCCGTCCTACCTCCACCCCTCTCTCCCACCCACCACCCCTCCGTCCTACCTCCACCCCTCTCTCCCACCCACCATCCCTCCGTCCTACCTCCCCCCTCTCTCCCACCCACCACCCCTCCGTCCTACCTCCATCCGTCTTTCTCCCCCCTCCACCCCTCCGTCCTACCACCCCCCTCTCTCCCACCCACCACCCCTCATTCCTACCTCCCGCCCTCTCTCCCCCACCACCCCTCCGTCCTACCTCCATCCCTCTCTCCCACCCACCACCCCTCATTCCTACCTCCCGCCCTCTCTCCCCCACCACCCCTCCGTCCTATCTCCCCCCTCTCTCCCACCCAACACCCCTCATTCCTACCTCCCCCCTCTCTCCCCCACCACCCCTCCGTCCTACCTCCATCCCTCTCTCTGCCACCCACCACCCCTCTGTCCTACCTCCATCCCTCTCTCTCCCCCACCACCCCTCCGTCCTACCTCCATCCCTCTCTCTCCCACCCACCACCCCTCCGTCCTACCTCCATCCCTCTCTCTCCCACCCACCACCCCTCTGTCCTACCTCCATCCCTCTCTCTCCCCCACCACCCCTCCGTCCTACCTCCATCCCTCTCTCTCCCCCACCACCCCTCCGTCCTACCTCCATCCCTCTCTCTCCCCCACCACCCCTCCGTCCTACCTCCATCCCTCTCTTTCCCTCCCACCACCCCTCCGTCCTATCTCCATCCCTCTCTCTCCCACCCACCACCCCTCCGTCCTACCTCCACCCCTCTGTCTCCCACCCACCACCCCTATGTCCTACCTCCATCCCTCTCTCCCACCCATCCATCCTATCTCCCCCCTCTCTCCCACCCAATACCCCTCTGTCCTACCTCCCCCCTCTCTCCCCCACCACCCCTCCGTCCTACCTCCATCCCTCTCTCCCACCTACCACCCCTCCGTCCTACCTCCATCCCTCTCTCTCCCACCCACCACCGCTCCGTCCTACCTCCATCCCTCTCTTTCCCACCCACCACCCCTCCGTCCTACCTCCACCCCTCTCTCTCCCACCCACCACCCCTCCGTCCTACCTCCATCCCTCTCTTTCCCACCCACCACCCCTCCGTCCTATCTCCATCCCTCTCTCTCCCACCCACCACCCCTCCGTCCTACCTCCATCCCTCTCTCTCCCACCCACCACCCCTCTGTCCTACCTCCATCCCTCTCTCTCCCCCACCACCCCTCCGTCCTACCTCCATCCCTCTCTCTCCCCCACCACCCCTCCGTCCTACCTCCATCCCTCTCTCTCCCACGCACCACCCCTCTATCCTACCTCCATCCCTCTCTCTCCCCCACCACCCCTCCGTCCTACCTCCATCCCTCTCTCTCCCACCCACCACCCCTCTGTCCTACCTCCACCCCTCTCTCTCCCCCACCACCCCTCCATCCTACCTCCATCTCTCTCTCTCCCCCACCACCCCTCCGTCCTACCTCCATCCCTCTCTTTCCCACCCACCACCCCTCCATCCTATCTCCATCCCTCTCTCTCCCACCCACCACCCCTCCGTCCTACCTCCATCCCTCTCTCTCCCACCCACCACCCCTCTGTCCTACCTCCATCCCTCTCTCTCCCCCACCACCCCTCCGTCCTACCTCCATCCCTCTCTCTCCCCCACCACCCCTCCGTCCTACCTCCATCCCTCTCTCTCCCCCACCACCCCTCCGTCCTACCTCCATCCCTCTCTTTCCCTCCCACCACCCCTCCGTCCTATCTCCATCCCTCTCTCTCCCACCCACCACCCCTCCGTCCTACCTCCATCCCTCTCTCTCCCACCCACCACCCCTCCGTCCTACCTCCATCCCTCTCTCTCCCCCACCACCCCTCCGTCCTACCTCCGTCCCTCTCTCTCCCACCCACCACCCCTCTGTCCTACCTCCATCCCTCTCTCTCCCCCACCACCCCTCCGTCCTACCTCCATCCCTCTCTCTCCGACCCACCACCCCTCTGTCCTACCTCCATCCCTCTCTCTCCCCCACCACCCCTCCGTCCTACCTCCATCCCTCTCTCTCCCACCCACCACCCCTCTGTCCTACCTCCATCCCTCTCTCCCACCCACCACCCCTCTGTCCTACCTCCATCCCTCTCTCTCCCACCCACCACCCCTCCGACCTACCTCCCCCCTCTCTCGGTCCTCTTAGTCGAGAATCCGAAGCTCAAACCACTGCACCACTGCACTGACAGATGTTTCATACCTAGATGCTTATCTTGCTCTCTGCCCAACTCTCTCCCAACCACCACCCCTCCGTCCTACCTCCACCCCTCTCTCCCACCCACCATCCCTCCGTCCTACCTCCCCCCTCTCTCCCACCCACCACCCCTCCGTCCTACCTCCATCCCTCTTTCTCCCCCCTCCACCCCTCCGTCCTACCACCCCCCTCTCTCCCACCCACCACCCCTCATTCCTACCTCCATCCCTCTCTCCCACCCACCACCCATCCGTCCTATCTCCCCCCTCTCTCCCACCCAACACCCCTCTGTCCTACCTCCCCCCCTCTCTCCCCCACCACCCCTCCATCCTACCTCCCGCCCTCTCTCCCCCACCATCCCTCCGTCCTACCTCCATCCCTCTCTCCCACCCACCACCCCTCCGTCCTACCTCCATCCCTCTCTCCCACCCACCACCCATCCGTCCTATCTCCCCCCTCTCTCCCACCCAACACCCCTCTGTCCTACCTCCCCCCCTCTCTCCCCCACCACCCCTCCGTCCTACCTCCATCCCTCTCTCCCACCTACCACCCCTCCGTCCTACCTCCATCCCTCTCTCTCCCACCCACCAACCCTCCGTCCTACCTCCGTCCCTCTCTTTCCCACCCACCACCCCTCCGTCCTACCTCCACTCCTCTTTCTCCCACCCACCACCCCTCCGTCCTATCTCCATCCCTCTCTCTCCCACCCACCACCCCTCCGTCCTACCTCCATCCCTCTCTCTCCCACCCACCACCCCTCTGTCCTACCTCCATCCCTCTCTCTCCCCCACCACCCCTCCGTCCTACCTCCATCCCTCTCTCTCCCCCACCACCCCTCCGTCCTACCTCCATCCCTCTCTCTCCCCCACCACCCCTCCGTCCTACCTCCATCCCTCTCTCTCCCCCACCACCCCTCCGTCCTACCTCCATCCCTCTCTCTCCCACCCACCACCCCTCTGTCCTACCTCCATCCCTCTCTCTCCCACCCACCACCCCTCTGTCCTACCTCCATCCCTCTCTCTCCCCCACCACCCCTCCGTCCTACCTCCATCCCTCTCTCTCCCACCCACCACCCCTCTGTCCTAACTCCATCCCTCTCTCCCACCCACCACCCCTCTGTCCTACCTCCATCCCTCTCTCTCCCCCACCACCCCTCCGTCCTACGTCCATCCCTCTCTCTCCCACCCACCACCCCTCCGACCTACCTCCCCCCTCTCGGTCCTCTTAGTCGAGAATCCGAAGCTCTAACCACTGCACCACTGCACTGACAGATGTTTCATACCTAGATGCTTATCTTGCTCTCTGCCCAACTCTCTCCCAACCACCACCCCACCGTCCTACCTCCACCCCTCTCTCCCACCCACCATCCCTCCATCCTACCTCCCCCCTCTCTCCCACCCACCACCCCTCCGTCCTACCTCCATCCCTCTTTCTCCCCCTCCACCCCTCCGTCCTACCACCCCCCTCTCTCCCACCCACCACCCCTCATTCCTACCTCCCCCCTCTCTCCCCCACCACCCCTCCGTCCTACCTCCACCCCTCTCTCTGCCACCCACCACCCCTCTGTCCTACCTCCATCCCTCTCTCTCCCCCACCACCCCTCCGTCCTACCTCCATCCCTCTCTCTCCCACCCACCACCCCTCCGTCCTACCTCCATCCCTCTCTCTCCCACCCACCACCCCTCTGTCCTACCTCCATCCCTCTCTCTCCCCCACCACCCCTCCGTCCTACCTCCATCCCTCTCTCTCCCCCACCACCCCTCCGTCCTACCTCCATCCCTCTCTCTCCCCCACCACCCCTCCGTCCTACCTCCATCCCTCTCTTTCCCTCCCACCACCCCTCCGTCCTATCTCCATCCCTCTCTCTCCCACCCACCACCCCTCCGTCCTACCTCCATCCCTCTCTCTCCCACCCACCACCCCTCCGTCCTACCTCCATCCCTCTCTCTCCCCCACCACCCCTCCGTCCTACCTCCATCCCTCTCTCTCCCACCCACCACCCCTCTGTCCTACCTCCATCCCTCTCTCTCCCCCACCACCCCTCCGTCCTACCTCCATCCCTCTCTCTCCGACCCACCACCCCTCTGTCCTACCTCCATCCCTCTCTCTCCCCCACCACCCCTCCGTCCTACCTCCATCCCTCTCTCTCCCACCCACCACCCCTCTGTCCTACCTCCATCCCTCTCTCCCACCCACCACCCCTCTGTCCTACCTCCATCCCTCTCTCTCCCCCACCACCCCTCCGTCGTACCTCCATCCCTCTCTCTCCCACCCACCACCCCTCCGACCTACCTCCCCCCTCTCTCGGTCCTCTTAGTCGAGAATCCGAAGCTCAAACCACTGCACCACTGCACTGACAGATGTTTCATACCTAGATGCTTATCTTGCTCTCTGCCCAACTCTCTCCCAACCACCACCCCTCCGTCCTACCTCCACCCCTCTCTCCCACCCACCATCCCTCCGTCCTACCTCCCCCCTCTCTCCCACCCACCACCCCTCCGTCCTACCTCCCGCCCTCTCTCCCCCACCACCCCTCCGTCCTACCTCCATCCCTCTCTCCCACCCACCACCCCTCCGTCCTACCTCCATCCCTCTCTCCCACCCACCACCCATCCGTCCTATCTCCCCCCTCTCTCCCACCCAACACCCCTCTGTCCTACCTCCCCCCCCTCTCTCCCCCACCACCCCTCCGTCCTACCTCCATCCCTCTCTCCCACCTACCACCCCTCCGTCCTACCTCCATCCCTCTCTCTCCCACCCACCAACCCTCCATCCTACCTCCATCCCTCTCTCTCCCACCCACCACCCCTCTATCCTACCTCCACCCGTCTCTCTCCCACCCACCACCCCTCCGTCATACCTCCATCCCTCTCTCTCCCCTCCACCCCTCCGTCCTACCTTCATCCCTCTCTCTTCCCCTCCACCTACCTCTCCACCCTTCTCTGTGTTTCTGCTTCTTATTCCATTCAGCTCTGTGTTTGTCTCATATGACATTCATGGATATGTTATAATATGTACATTTTGGAAAATGCCGTCTGCCATGTTTGCTACAGTGAATAATGGTATAGTTACGGTTACAACATTAATATAATGTACCGGTTACAACATTAATATAATGTACCGGTGTGCATTATTTATTGTAAAATGTCTTATTATGAATAATTATAAGAATTTACTCTGATCACAAGTTAAACAAATGACAATTATCCACTTCTGTTTTTACAACTTCTTATGCTAGCCGGAATACATGGCAAAAAATAATCTTTACGGTAGTTTTCAAAAGAAATTGTACCAAGTAAAAGGTAATATATCTAATTTTCCCAAGATTAAATATTTCACCCGTGCAATCCACATATGTAAGCTACCACAGTCGATGAAATATTTAGAACATTAAATCTTACTATCAAAATCAGGATAACATTTTTTATTTGCAGGAGGGATTTATTGGCTTTGGTGGAAACCAGGTTCGCGAGAAAGTGAAAACAGGATCGGCATGGTTTGTCACCGACTTCCAAGAACTTATCAGTGAACTGAGCTGATGAACCACTGGACGCCTAGGGTTAATTTAGCGCACAGTGTTAAAGAACAGGAGACAGCCATCCTCGTAAGCCAACGGGCGACACTAGAGTGGAGGTAGAGTAGAGCTGGTACTGATGTACTCAGCTGCAGCGACTCCTGGCACAAGGATGGAGACAGCTACTTAGGGAATTCAAGCATTACAGCTTATGCTGCCATCTCCCGACTGTCAACAAATACAATAAATAACATGCAGTAAACATCCAAGTTACCCATGTATTGTGTGTGATGTGGCTTATTTAATATTTGCAGTTGTGGTAATTTTATACTTACAATTGTGAAGATCATGGCTACTCGTGCAAATACAATACGTTAAATTAGCTTAGTTTGGTTTGTAGCGGTGGCACAACAATAATATGCCTCCTGTTGGCAGGCATAAAATGTTATATAAAAAATGTATTATTGGCAATTATTGTGTTTTGTCCTCTACGGAGTACAGATTGATTTAACCAGTAGAAGAACGGTTATCTCTGTGGAGTGGTACCCACTATAGATGTTTTAAATGTAATGTTACTGTAATATATATGCTATATTAACGATAATGTTAAAATGAATATTAAATTATATACAATAAAATCTCTCTTGGCCGACTGCCCCTCAAGTCCAGCAAAATCCATCGCTCAAGACAGGTGGTGGCTTACAACAGGTTGACACAAAATCATGTCGGCATAATTATGACTACAGGCATGTGTGTATAATTATGACTACAGGCATGTGTGTATAATATACATAATTATGACTACAGGCATGTGTGTATAATATACATAATTATGACTACAGGCATGTGTGTATAATATACATAATTATGACTACAGGCATGTGTGTATAATATACATAATTATGACTACAGGCATGTGTGTATAATATACATAATTATGACTACAGGCATGTGTGTATAATATACATAATTATGACTGTACAGGCATGTGTGTATAATATACATAATTATGACTACAGGCATGTGTGTATAATATACATAATTATGACTGTACAGGCATGTGTGTATAATATACATAATTATGACTACAGGCATGTGTGTATAATATACATAATTATGACTACAGGCATGTGTGTATAATATACATAATTATGACTACAGGCATGTATGTTAAATATACATAATTAAGACTGTACAGGCATGTGTGTATAATATACATAATTATGACTGTACAGGCATGTGTGTATAATATACATAATTGTGACTGTACAGGCATGTGTGTATAATATACATAATTGTGACTGTACAGGCATGTGTGTATAATATACACAGGCAAGCAGGCAGGCAGGCATTGAACTGGTATAACGAAAAAATAAGCGATCAGTAATATATCTAGGACTATGTGGGCCCTATCAGATAAGATACAAACGCATTGGTTAATGTGTATTATATTCATCATTGTTAATATCAGATTTACATTTCTGTCCACTCAAAAGCTGTCAAAGCCGGAGGCGGTGGTAGGGATAAGCTCCTGCTCCATTAAATGCTTCCATATGGTATGCGTAACAGCAAAGCCTCTGATGGCTGAAGTCCAGCTCGTGGTCTTCCTGTGGCGAGAGTGTTTATACTGGCAGGAAAAGGGGCGAAGGCGGGAATATCTGGTGCCTCAAAACCAGAAGCTATGGGTAGATAGGGCTCGTCAACCAGGGAAGGTAGCCTATCTAGGAGAAGCAAAACTCTGATTTAAAACCTCCGCTGCCTTGCGGCCATACTCGTTCAAGAGAAGGGCTAGGGGAGTTAACCCTGAACGGAAATCGAGGTGATGGTGTCACAAGAGAAAAACACCTCTGCTGCCTTGCAGACCGGTCGAGGAAGACCAAAGGCTAGGCCCACCGCTTACAACTGTGGTTGATGTCAGGAAGGGCATCCGATCATAAAAATATGCCACAAAATAATGCCTGATTTTTACAGATTTTCGGATATTGCTAGGGTGTCCCCCGGAGGCGACGCGTGCCAGCAGCTCCCGGCTGACATGAGATGTGGACGAGGGGTACTGCGGAGACGACGGCCGCAGCTAAAGAAGATAGTGGAAAGAAAGGAAAGAAATGTCAACATCGGAAGCTGGAGTGCCGAGAACAGAGAAGATTGTAGTAGGAGCTGACCTAAATGGACGTGGGAAAAATCCAGGTGTTTTTCAAAGAGTGCATGCAGGAAAAGGTTATGGCCAAAGGAACAGAGAAGGGGAGAAAATATTGGAAAGCAGAGTCTAGACTTGGCACTAGGAAACACTTTCTTCAACAAAACGGAAGAGCATCTAATCACTTATAAGAGTGGAGGAAACAGCTCACAAATTTATTTCATCATGACACGAAGAGCTGATCTGAAGGAAATGCGAGACTGTAAGATGATACCAGGAGAGGAGGTTGTATATCAGCATCGGCTACTATGTGCAGTCCTGAGGACAAAAGAAGCAAAACAGGAGAAGGAACAGAGAAAAAAGAATTAAGATCTGGAATCTGAAGGGAGAAAAAGTGAAGGAATATAGAGACAAAGTGGAAGAGGAATACCAGCTGGAGGCAGACACTAATGCAGAAGAAAGTTGGAAAGTATTTAAGAAAGTCGTCATGAGGGCAGCAGAAGAGATATGTGGAGCCACCAAAGGAGGGAAACACCTGGAGAGGGAGACCTGGGGGTGGAATGAAGAGGTACAGGAGAGCCTGAGAAGGAAAAAGGATGCATTCAAGAAATGGCAGATGCAGGGTGGAAACGAACTGAAGGAGGCCTATAAGAACATGAAGAGAGAGGCAAAAGCTGCTGTGGCCAAAGCTAAAAACGAGGCATACAAAGAGTGGTATGACAAGATGGGAACAGAGGAAGGTGAGCGATTGATCTACAAAGTGGCACAACAAAGGGCAACATCAAGAAGACACATTGGGGAAGTGAATGTGATTAAAGACCAAACAGGGGATATGCTAACAGATGAAGTAAAGATCAAAGAGAGGTGGAGAGAGTATTTCAGCAACCTACTAAATGTAGAAAACGCCAGGGAATAGCTTGGAGAAGTACCAGCAGTAGAAGGACCAGACCATGAAATATCAAGGGAAGAGGAGAAGAACGTCATAGAGAGAATGAAGAAGGGAAAAGCCCCAGGATGCTCAGGCCTCCCGATAGACCTTATCAAACACCTAGGGGAGAGTGGAGTGGACATGATGCATGAAATACTGAAGAGAGTTTGGGAAGAGGAACATATGCCGGAAGAGTGGAAGAAAAGTGAAATCGTCCCCATATAAAGCAAAAAGGGGACCCTCTAGAATATGGGAACTTTAGAGGCATTAAGTTGTTGGAACATGGGATGAAGATGTTTGAGACGATCCTAGAGCGCAGACTCAGAAACTGATCACAGTCAACAACATGCAATTTGGATTTAGTCCAGGGAAAGGTACAACAGATGCAGTATTTATCATACTACAACTGCAAGAAAAACACCTAGAAATACCCAAGGATTTGTTCCTTACCTTCGTTGATTTGGAAAAAGCTTATGACAGGGTGCCCAGGGATCTGGTGTATTGGTGTCTGAGAAGGAGAGGGGTCCCAGAGAAGCTAGTGGGGCTAGTAGAAGCAACATACCGTGGAGCATCAACAGTAGTGAGAACCACGCATGGCAGAACTGATAAGTTTCCCATCAAAGTTGGCCTACACCAGGGATCAGGGCTAAGCCCATTCCTGTTTATCGTAGTATTAGATGTCATCAGCGAAGAGTTCAGATGCGGGTTGCCAAATGAACTGCTGTTTGCTGACAATCTGGCAGTAGTAACAGATACAGAGGAGGAGATGCAGAGGAGTTGGCTTGGATGGCAGATTGGGATGGAGAGCAAGGGACTAAAAGTCAATATCGGGAAAACGGAAGTGATGGTCAGCAGCAGGACAGGAACAAAAGTAAACATCAAAGACAGCCAAGGCACGAGCCTCAGACAGGTGAATATATTGAAATATTTAGGTGTCACCATCAGTGAAGAAGGAGGATCTGAGGAAGCAGTAAGAGCAAGAGTTAGTGCAGCGTGGGGCAAGTGGAGAGATCTATCCGGAGTTAACAGTGACAAGACTATGCCAAGGAAATTAAAGATCAAGCTCTACATGACTGTCATTAGACGAGTACTTATGTATGGAGCAGAATGCTGGACAGTTAGAAAGAAGGAGGAACAGATTCTCGAGAAAACAGAAATGAGGATGTTGAGAAGAATAAAAGGAGTAACATTGAGAGACAGAATAAAGAGTGTGGACATCAGAAAGGAGCTATGTGTGAGTAGCATACAAGAGAAAGTAAGAGAAATGAGACTACGCTGGTATGGACACATGCAGAGAATGGAAGAAAACGAAGTGAGAGCAGTTGGTGACATGAGAGTGCCAGAAAAAACGCCAAGGGGGAGACCAAGAGGGAGATGGATGGCATCCGAAGGGATATGCAGGCACTGCGGATCACCCCGGAGGATGCGCAGGACAGAACATTCTGGAAATCAAGAATTCGGGCCGCTGACCCCACCTAGTGGGAAAAGGCGAAGAAGAAGTAGAAGAAGATTTCTGTCCACTGAAAATTCTTCGAGCTCTGTTCACCTAAAATCATCACTTTTTGAAAAAAGCCTCTATAGTTGTCTACTTAAAGCAATTTGCATTACTGGCTGCATTGTTCAGTTACACATTTCTTCTGCCTGGCAAATTGAATCAGTGAACTGGGGCTGATTTGTAAACAAGCCGAAGACGCGAAGTGCCCGTAGATGTTCAGCTACAATTTAAAATGTTTTGAAGCAAATACGTTTTTTTGTAGTTAGATTTACACAAAAGAGCGTAAATAATAACATGGTTTATAAATATTCGTGGTGCACGCGAATATTTATAAACTTTATTTACTGCATTCGCACGCGCGAAATAGTTTAATTAATCAAGTAATAATTAATTATTATCATTACAAAGATCATCAGAAAATGTTAAGTTTTCTTATAATATAATTATAATATTTTTTTTTCTTATAGCGCCAAATCCATAATTGTTTGTGGCGCTTCACAATATGATGTTATTAAAATAAATGCAATAAGAAGAATGCTACCCACAGGTAATATTTAAAAAAAAAAATGCATGTGTTTGCATAAAATTACGTGTTGTTCGATGATGTCACATTGTTAATTTTCAGAATATTTCTATAAACATCCCGCGTGTACTGCAAGCATGCAAGCTTATATTATATAAACGATGTTTTTAACAATGATAACGAAACAATAACATATTATTATTTTTGAATGCTCCAAAACCTTCTTTTTCTACCATCATATATTTCCCATATTATATTCATATTCTGCTTAAATTTCAGTGATTTATTGTCCCGATAATTAATACAGTGTTTTGTCCAAAAATTATTATTATTACATATCTGGTGGTGGAAATGTAATTCATGAGTAGAAAAATGTATAGCTTCAATAATATTTTCTTATGCATACTGTGTGTATGTGCTGAATGAAAATTATTGTTACGTCGTAATTATTTTACAATCTTAATTATTTATTACCTTTACATTAATTTACCACTATTGTTGTTATGGAATTTGTATGGGTTCTTTTTAATACTGATAGGTCACTTAGTTAATTACATAGACACACATATTTTCATTATTTATTTTGAAATATTGTCTGTGGGTAGTATTCTTCTTATTGTATTTTTAATAGCAGTATGTTGTGAAGCGCCACAACCAATTATGGATGTAACGCTATATAAATAAAATACTATATTATAATAAAACTTATAATTTCCTGCAAATCATAGTGATGATAATAATTAATTATTACTATATTATTTACAATTAATTAAACTATTTTGCGCGTGCGAATGCAGTAAGTAAAGTTTATCAATATTCGCGCCCACAAACGTGCCGTCTAATGGCATTTTGTGTAAGGCTAACTTATTTTTGCGATTTTACGGTACCGGCCAGCGGTCATCGAAATTGCCGTCGACATCAGCGCGTTTGTTTTATGGATTTTCTTCGTTAGAGGAATGCAAGTGATTTTATTTTATAACATAGTGTATGTATATGTATGTAACATACGTTAGGATAAGTTTGGCGGCTGTTGGTGGTCGTTTTGATGGTTAGGTCAATCAAATTGGGTCGTCTTGGATCGGCGCTGTGTCTGTGACTGTCCCAACGAATCCACCGAAACACTGTTTCAATTCTGCTCGATTCAAAGGTTAACAAGAAGACATCTTAGTGATACTGTCTTTCACTGTACTGTTACCATAAGCGTATGAGGAACAGTGTGGCATATTGCTGTCGCGATTTCGTGGTAAACCGACGTAAGGCAACTTTTAGCGTACCGCTTGGCTCTCTGTTATGACAGCTGAACCAGCAGACGACTGTCTGACGTATTACTTTTCCAAACTGCTGGGTTGTGATTGGTTGCAAGGTCCAAGATGGGCCGGTTCATGGTGTCGGTGATTTAGCTAGATTTTCCCAATTTAAGACCACTTTCTGAGGTAACCACTAAGGTGAAAAATTAGATTGTAGATGCAAATGATTAGCTAGTGTAAACTGTTTTAGGTGCATAACACTAAACTGTTGCCTTTTTTCACTTTAAGAGTGCCTGCCAAAGGGTCAGGTTAATTGCTTTCATGATCTGCTGGGCTGGGTGGACACCGGGCGGACAGTTGCCTATTGTCAGTGAGGTCAGTCTTATTGTTGTGTGCTTTGGCTGTTGTGCCCCAGTGTTAAATAGCATTATAACTTAAAATGAATTATTAATTCCAACTGCTATTACAACTTGGAGCAGGAAACTCCCGTCAGCTGTTCACATCAAGAACATTCTGACGCATACTCGTGACTGCTGCCACGTTTGCAGAAGAAATTGTCATAGTTATTTCTTATATTGTGCATTTTGAAGTGACTTTTTGAACTGATGGTCAATTATTCTTTTCTGCGACTTAATAGTTGTTGCTAGCAACCCTGTTATACGATGACATCGCATCTGTAATCCAAGTGCTGTCAGACGCTAATACGTCAACAGCAGGGGTGAGCTTCTCCAGTTCCTTCAGCGGAGATGCTTTGACAGTCTTTACCAAGATTCCCTCAGGTATTGCAATAGCAAGCGGTATTCCAAGGCATATTTGAAGAGATCCTCCGTGTGATCCCTGCAATTCTACGACGAAATATCGTAACCCGGTTTGCAGTCACTTTAATGGTTTTGTTATGTGGTATGCGGCCAGATGTATTTCCTGTCGATGTATGCACTGCAAATTCGTCGTTGATAAGCTGTGTGTGTGCGTGTGTGTGTGTGTGTGCGCGCGCGCGTGCGTGCGTGCGTGCGTGCGCGCGAACCTGAAAACCATTAGGCATCATCTCCAGCAAACACTGAATGTTCAAGTTCCAATCGACATTTCTTATGGTCCGAATACCCATCTTATCAATGTATGATGACATTACCATTTGGGCCAAGCGATTGTCAAAACTCTGTGAATCCCTGCTGTGCCCGTGCGAAGAGTTGAAATGTTAACAGTACGCATTCTTTCTGGACAAAGATTATGCCTCAGCTGGTAAATAGCCATTACCAGAGAAAACTCGTATAGAGGTGCATTTTGCTCTGTGGAAGAAGATAAGTCAACCAATGGCTTTTTGCAACCAATTCATCTGCTCTGACACATATGTTATAATGGTGGCTATCAAGTATAGCATCTACGGAACCAGTTGCTAACATAGTTCAGCTGACTCGATCAAAACATCTCACAAACCTGCGCCGCCATTGATTGGCATGAAGTTAATGATGATATAAAACGCACTCAAGCGCAAGTTAATTCTCTCAAGCATATTATATGCAAATGGATATTAGAAAGAAACATGTTTTGTTGTTAAATACATGTTAGTCAGAAATGTGTGTGTAGTCACATTGTAAGAAGCTGACATGAACACAGCGCCAGGTATGCCAACGCTGAAAGGACTTTGTGGTTTTGTTCGATAAGAGGTTAGGGTTACTGAATTTTTTTAATAAATGTTGAAACACAAGAAATAACAATTGCTTGTTCAATAAGTTGAAGTTACTTACCATATCAATATACACACACGGTATCTTTCGTCAAGCATTAAGTTGTATTCAAGTTCAGAGGCGCAACACACAAAATCGTTTGGCTAGTTATACACGGGGACAGGCAACAATCACCATGGAACTGCCGAGTATTTACGGTGGAAAAGCAATTTCAAACAAATAGGTTTTATCTCTTTACGAAAGGTGTCTATAGTTTCAGAAGATTTAGATCATGTTAGCACCAAGTATGTTAGAATATAAGATAAATATCCTATAAATGGTTGATTTAGAGCATATTGTGTGACAATGTTTTCGTTTTATTGGATACGGTTACATATATGATGATAGCTTAATTAATAATTAACATTTCTCGCCAGTTCTTTTTCAGTATGATAGTATATGGATATGGAAGCATATTGGTATGAAATTATCTGGACAATATTCTGTGTGTGAACGGAACAAACGGGAGCACTGCCCAAATAGGTTTTACTGGAAAAAGTGAGAATGTTTCAGATAAAAGTTCGAACGTATCATATTAATGATTGAACATTATACGTTTGGTGGTATGGAAATGTTGAGGATTTACTTATATGCTTGCCTGTGAAATTATGACGAGATTGACATAAATTATTCTATTTCTGTCAAATGTTTGTCAACCACTCATGATAAATGTCGTTTTTCTCATAGAACGGACGCCTTCATTTTTGGTTAATGTTTGGAAATGATTAGTTTATGGATCAATTAAAAAGAAAAGATCAAGACACCTGTTGGCCGTGGGTGCAATAGTCCTGGCGCTTGAAATCAGCTCCAGGATTATTAATATGATGTCACTTTGCTATTTACGGTGGGGAAAGCATGTGCATTGTTCCCCTACGTAAAGACGCGTTTCCTGACGTTGCACGTATACCGTGCGCGTCACCATAGCAATTAACGTTTCGACAAGAAGGAAACGGAAGGAAGTACGACAGTTAGCCGCTAGGCTAAAGTGATACCACCAGAGCACACGAAACAGAGGGTGCAGTACACAACGGTAGTCGCAAGGGGATGGTGTTAACGACAGGTTTCCACTGCTTCTAGGACCGACGCGATACCCGAGCCCACCGCGGTGTACTCGGCCACCATGGAGAAGCAGCCGGAAGATGGCTGGCAAAGTAACAAGACCGTCATCGAATGCAATCGATATATGCTGCAAAATCGCGTCAGCACAGATGTATGTTTGGAGGTGGGCAAACCAGAAACGAAGGTAACACTTTTCTTTGCCCACCAGTATGTACTGATCTCGCGGAGTCCCGTGTTCGAGGAGCTCCTCAGCCACGAGAAAAAAGAGAAAGCGGACATCATGCCGATCTTGAAGATCACGGACATACCACCAGACGCAGTCGAAGCTATCCTCAAGTAGGCGAAACGCGATCGTTCTGTGTATATATTTCAACCGATGTTATAATGTGTGTCTCATATATCTTCGCCTTTACATTAGACCTGTCCTATGCGCAACTATCATTGGATGTTGTAGAAATCCACGTATTGTGTCGAAAGGCAATATTAATGAGTCTGTTTTTTTTTACGACGGGTCTTGGCAGTTCTGCCGTATATAAAATGATTTTGGACTAGGCAGCAATAGACTATATTAAAAATATACACAGTTGTATATAGGTGAGAAAACAATTATGGATGCTTCTTCTTTAGGCAGTAATTGCACTGGTGTGCAGGTACAATTTACACAAATGCCGATGGTTTACATAATTAATGCACGATGGTACAAAAAGGTTCACATGAGACCGTACTGTCGCTGTTGGAACAAACTATGAAAGAATTGAAATCAGACTAACGTAAGGCTTTCAGTCGTACACGCCTAGGACAACATCAACAACACGAAACCAACGTACATGCCTAAGACAATATCAACGAAACGTAACCAACGTACACATAACGACTAACGACCTAACGACCATTGCTCTAAACAGCATTTTTCTAAACAGATAATGGTTCCTTTCTTAATGCGCTGACGCCACAGGTGCTCCGTGTCGCACGCAGGTACATCTACTGTGACGACGTTGCCATTCACCATCTGACTGTGTTTGATATCCTGCGAGGTGCTAAGAAGTTAAACCTGACGTCGCTGGTGAAGGCATGCCACGACTACCTCGAGAGCCACCTCTCCGTTAACAAGGTGTGCGACTTCCTCGAGAAGGCATCCGATGTTCCCGGCGACCCGTTCATCATGCAGTGTATGTACTACATCTGGCACCACGCCAAGGACGTGCTCGAGTCAAAGGGATTCACACTGGTGGGTAACACGCGATCACTGGCGGCGGCACACGCTGCATGCTCATGCTGAATGGAGCCTTGTGTGTGCTCATGGTGCGTGCTGTATATGTGTGCACATGGCGTGTGCGTGTGTGCTTATGGCGTGTCCATGTATATGTGTGCTCATGGCGTGTGCGTGTATATGTGTGCTCATGGCGTGTGCGTGTGTGCTCATGGCGTGTCAATGTATATGTGTGCTCATGGTGTGTGCGTGTATATGTGTGCTCATGGCGTGTGCGTGTATATGTGTGCACATGGCGTGTGCGTGTGTGCTCATGGCGTGTCAATGTATATGTGTGCTCATGGTGTGTGCGTTTATATGTGTGCTCATGGCGTGTGCGTGTATATGGGTGCTCATGGCGTGTGTATGTATGATGTATATGTGTGCTCATGGCGAGTGCGTGTATATGGGTGCTCATGGCGAGTGCGTGTATATGTGTGCTCATGGCGTGTGCATGTATGATGTATATGGGTGCTCATGGTGTGTGCGTGTATATGTGTGCTCATGGCGTGTGCATGTATGATGTATATGGGTGCTCATGGCGTGTGCGTGTATATGGGTGCTCATGGCGAGTGCGTGTATATGGGTGCTCATGGTGTGTGCGTGTATATGTGTGCTCATGGCGTGTGCATGTATGATGTATATGTGTGCTCATGACGTGTCCATGTATATGTGTGCTCATGGTGTGTGCGTGTATATGTGTGCTCATGGCGAGTGCGTGTGTGCTCATGGCGTGTCAATGTATATGTGTGCTCATGGTGTGTGCGTGTATATGTGTGCTCATGGCGAGTGCGTGTGTGCTCATGGCGTGTCCATGTATATGTGTGCTCATGGTGTGTGCGTGTATATGTGTGCTCATGGCGAGTGCGTGTGTGCTCATGGCGTGTCAATGTATATGGGTGCTTATGGTGTGTGCGTGTATATGGGTGCTCATGGCGAGTGCGTGTATATGGGTGCTCATGGTGTGTGCGTGTATATGTGTGCTCATGGCGAGTGCGTGTATATGGGTGCTCATGGTGTGTGCGTGTATATGTGTGCTCATGGCGAGTGCGTGTATATGGGTGCTCATGGCGAGTGCGTGTATATGGGTGCTCATGGCGTGTGCGTGTATATATGTGCTCATGGCGTGTGCGTGTATATGTGTGCTTATAGCGTGTATATGTGTGCTCAGGGCGTGTGCGTATATATGTGTGCGCATGGTGTGTGCGTGTATATGTGTGCTCATGGTGTGTGCATGTATATGTGTGCTCATGGTGTGTGCATATATATGTGTGCTCATGGCGTGTGCATGTATATGTGTGCTCATGGCGTGTGCATGTATATGTGTGCTCATGGTGTGTGCGTGTGTAGGTGTGCTTATGGCGTGTACGTGTATAGGGGGAGCGGTGGTCCCGCGGGAGAGCGCCGGACTGTCAATCGATGGGACGGTGGTTCAATCACAACTACCGCCGTTTCGAAATTTAGGCAATTTCGTTCACCACACATTGCTTGTGTCTTTCGAAAGAGACACTAGCAGCCAGTGGTTCCTTCTATCTGGTGTCTATGCCAGGGGAACGTGTGTGTGTAGGTGTGTTCGTGGCATGTGCGTGTGTAGGTGTGTTCACTTCGTGTACATCGTCATCTGCGTGTTACACACGTTTGTTCACCCTCACGCTCATTGAATGTGTGGCTTTCCGGATAGCGATTATACTAAGGAACGGCTTTATGTCAAAAGCGAATGTACACTCAATGTTCGTGTACAGCAGCACTAATGTGAGATCTTCGACATGTAGCGATGTACGCTTGTCGGTTTCAGTAGTGGTTTTGACCGCCGGTCCAAGAGTACACTATCTTCTATCATATTATCTATCCTTGACGAAACCATGAAACGTTGTTTGTTTTCTACCAGCAACACAGACACCGTCATAGCCCTGACGTCACGCCAGGCAGACAAACTATTAGAAATTCTCGACCATTCTGACACTTAATCCGGACCTTCGTCCTCAGTCACACCGTGCGTGTTCGTTGCTTGCAGCTGTCAGAGGCGATGTTGACGGCGATTGTTTCGAGCGACTACATCGTCCTACCAGAGAAACTCATCCTCAAGGCGTGTCTGCGCTGGGCAGAGAAACGCTGCACGGACGCAAACGTCGTACCAACGCCGGAGGTTGATACCTATCGAAAGTGCCTTGTACCATCAAACCACAGCTAAATGTCAATCAAGCAATTCCACACTGTGTTCACATTTGCTTTTTTATAACGAATCACGCACACTTCCGTAAAATCCTACAATTTTTGTTTTTTTAAACAAGCAGCTTGGAAGATGCTGTCCGAGGTTTGGTGACTAGACAAACCGGATTCTGTAGCAACTAAAATGCCCTTTCTCCCAAAAATGAACACCATTTTATCAGGTTCAACCGATCGTTGTAGCGTCAACAAATTACCGCCACTTTGTAGGCATCCTGTGAACCTGGACGTGAACTAATGATCTATCCGCAGATGATGCGGAACTGTCTCGGTGAGATCATCTATGAAATCCGCTTCCCACTGATGGAACCAAAGGATTTCGCCAACATGGTCGGCCACTCGGACCTGCTGACCACTGAAGAGAAGTCGGACATCTACACACACATGCTGGCGAGCAACGGGCCAAGTACACATAAATCAATGTTCAAAAGGCAAGCAAATGACTGACACTGACACTGACACTGACACTGACACTGACACTGACACTGACACTGACACTGACACTGACACTGACACTGACACTGACACTGACACTGACACTGACACTGACACGGACACGGACACGGGCACGGGCACGGGCACGGGCACGGGCACGGGCACGGGCACGGGCACGGGCACGGGCACGGGCACGGGCACGGGCACGGGCACGGGCACGGGCACGGGCACGGGCACGGGCACGGGCACGGGCACGGGCACGGGCACGGGCACGGGCACGGGCACGGGCACGGGCACGGGCACGGGCACGGGCACGGGCACGGGCACGGGCACGGGCACGGGCACGGGCACGGGCACGGGCACGGGCACGGGCACGGGCACGGGCACGGGCACGGGCACGGGCACGGGCACGGGCACGGGCACGGGCACGGGCACGGGCACGGGCACGGGCACGGGCACGGGCACGGGCACGGGCACGGGCACGGGCACGGGCACGGGCACGGGCACGGGCACGGGCACGGGCACGGGCACGGGCACGGGCACGGGCACGGGCACGGGCACGGGCACGGGCACGGGCACGGGCACGGGCACGGGCACGGGCACGGGCACGGGCACGGGCACGGGCACGGGCACGGGCACGGGCACGGGCACGGGCACGGGCACGGGCACGGGCACGGGCACGGGCACGGGCACGGGCACGGGCACGGGCACGGGCACGGGCACGGGCACGGGCACGGGCACGGGCACGGGCACGGGCACGGGCACGGGCACGGGCACGGGCACGGGCACGGGCACGGGCACGGGCACGGGCACGGGCACGGGCACGGGCACGGGCACGGGCACGGGCACGGGCACGGGCACGGGCACGGGCACGGGCACGGGCACGGGCACGGGCACGGGCACGGGCACGGGCACGGGCACGGGCACGGGCACGGGCACGGGCACGGGCACGGGCACGGGCACGGGCACGGGCACGGGCACGGGCACGGGCACGGGCACGGGCACGGGCACGGGCACGGGCACGGGCACGGGCACGGGCACGGGCACGGGCACGGGCACGGGCACGGGCACGGGCACGGGCACGGGCACGGGCACGGGCACGGGCACGGGCACGGGCACGGGCACCGGCACCGGCACCGGCACCGGCACCGGCACCGGCACCGGCACCGGCACCGGCACCGGCACCGACACTGTCTCTCCACTGACACTGTCTCTCTGTCTGTAAATCTCTCTCAAATTATATTATGTTCGTGTGTGTGTGTGTGTGTGTGTGTGTGTGTGTGTGTGTGTGCGCGCGCGCGCGTGCGTGCGTGCGTGCGTGCGTGCGTGTGTGTGGTGCATGTGTGTGGGTATGTATGCGTGTGTGGGCGTGTGTGTATGCGTGTGTGGGTGCGTGCGTGTGTGTGTGTGTGTGGGTGTGGGTGGGTGGATGCGTGGGTGCGGGTGCGCGTATGTGTGGGTGCGTGTGTGTGTGTGGGTGCGTGTGTCGGTGCGTGTGTGTGGATGCGTGTGTGGGCGCGTGTGTGCGCGTGTGTGGGTGCCTGCGTGTGTGTGTGTGCGGGTGCGTGGGTATGGGTGCGTGTGTGTGGGTGCGTGTGTGGGTGAGTGTGTGGGTGCGTGTGTGTGGGTGCGTGTGTGTGGGTGCGTGTGTGTGGGTGGGTGTGTGTGGGTGCGTGTGTGGTGCATGTGTGTGTATGTGTGCATGTGTGGTGCATGTGTGTGTGTGCGTGCGTATGAGTGTGGGTGCGTGGGTGTGGGTGCGTGTGTGTGGGTGCGTATGTGGGTGCGTGTGTGTGGGTGCGTGTGTGGGTGCATGTGTGTGTGGGAGCGTGTGTGGGTGCGTGTGGGGGTGCGTGTGTGTCGGTGCGTGTGTGTATGCTCAGGCGTGCTTTAGTCAAATGTTGTCCAGTTCCATCATGTATATTAACACTTGTTAATTTCACGATAACACTGAATAAGGTCGTATAATTTCTACACACTACAAACCCAACCTCAAACCGTCGCCTCTCAAAGAGTAGGTTAATTTTATAATGAAACTACCAATAAACAATTCCACAAAGGATATTCGCAGTTTCAAGAAGTTCGGAAATATGAAATACCACTTTTGTCAATTGTACTAGTCGATGAGATGTAAGACCTTCGTTCATTGTTTTAATCAGTCCTTGAATGTTTCTTACATTTGCACGAAAGACATCAATACTTACCTTCTGTTGTTGCTGTTTCTTCTTAGTGCGCCATCCCCATCCTTACGTCTCTATCATTAAATTATAGACTGACATTTTAAACTGCCCACTGCCTTGGTTTCTACGTGCTTCTGAACACGCAGTCTTGGCCCTAAATAATAGTTTAGTTTTGCGTTTCAAAAAAACGTTATGTGAATGAATAACTTCATATGACAGCTATCCCCGCACGCCGAAGTCGGTGATAACGCGGTTCCCGGTGGTGATGAAGAGGATGACGCCGGAGGGCGGGGAGGGCGAAGGGGCGACTGACGAGGCGATTGTCTTCACGGTCGACCACGACATCCTCTTGTGTGGGATCGGCGTGTACGGCGCCGTCACGCCTGGCCGCATACAAGTGCACTTGCAGGTAGACCTCGTACCACGTCAAGTACAGGCACTTAAGGTTGCTTTCTCAGTTAAACTGCTATTTAAAAATAATAAGAAAACGTACGCACAACATTAACACTTATTTATCTTTTCTTGATCATAATTGCTACGTTATAATTATGTATCACTTTTGACATATGATAACTAAATAATGCTTTTGAATCAGACACATGGATGGACATGATTGTCATTATTTGTGCTTGCGTTTTGTACCTGCCTGCCTGCCTGCCTGCCTGCCTGCCTGCCTGCCTGCCTGCCTGCCTGCCTGCCTGCCTGCCTGCCTGCCTGCCTGCCTGCCTGCCTGCCTGCCTGCCTGCCTGCCTGCCTGCCTGCCTGCCTGCCTGCCTGCCTGCCTGCCTGCCTGCCTGCCTGCCTGCCTGCCTGCCTGCCTGCCTGCCTGCCTGCCTGCCTGCCTGCCTGCCTGCCTGCCTGCCTGCCTGCCTGCCTGCCTGCCTGCCTGCCTGCCTGCCTGCCTGCCTGCCTGCCTGCCTGCCTGCCTGCCTAAAACGAACCTCCTGCACTCCCTATGTCAGCTGATCGCCAACGGAACCGTGCCAGTATCATTGGCGTCCGACCTGACAATTGATTGCGACGGTCAGCGTGATCCGTACGAGCTGTCTCTGCCTGTGCCAGTTTACTTGACGAAGTGTCAGCCGTATACAGTCGTCGTCAACATCAGGGGCGGCACAACCTACAACGGCTATCGCGGCAACGGAAACATCACCAATGATGACGTCACCTTCACGTTCAGCAAATCGGAGTTGTCGGACAACGACACGGTGATCAGTTAATGTTTCTCTTATGCCATCAAATGGCTGTCTGCTGATATTGGAGAATTAGCTCAATTCTATCTTGGTTTATTGTTTACTTCGCTCGTTTACTTTGGTTTCATTAATGTCTCTATCTCTGTCTGTCTGTCTGTCTGTCTGTCTGTCTGTCTGTCTGTCTGTCTGTCTGTATGTATGTCTGTATGTATGTATGTATGTATGTATTATATATATATATATATATATATATATATATATATATATATATATATATATATATATATATATATATATATAATATTATATTACATTAAGTGATACACGGTTTATTGTTTTTGCCTCTATAAACTGTGCGAATTAAAAATGCGTTTCTATTTCAGGCAGTAGAGACTGGTCAAATACCTCAGCTAATGTTTTACAAGGCGCCAGCGTGAGAAAGCTCGAGGATATCTTGTGCGTGCTTATTGAGATCGTCAACACACAAGCCTGGTGTATGACTTGTGTTTCAGTCATTGTCCTACTTATACATCGTCCTTTCAAATACTCTCGCAAGGGTTCAATACTTGGTTGTGAAAATAAAGAGACATGGCTTGTTAGTATTTAAGACTAGTTCTGTAAACTCACTTTCCACATGGGGGTTGTCTGAATCAAAGTTCAATGTAGTGTCTATAAATAACTGGAAATGAGTGTTATATAAATTAGAAATCCTCCGGATTCGATGCAGTCTCCAAGAATCAGTTTTAAAGGGAACAAAGAAGAGTCATAAGAAACACGTTATAAACGAGTCACCAAGGAACTGTGACGTTATAAGCGAATCACCAAGGAGCTATGACGTTATAAACGAGTCAACAAGGAACTGTGACGTTATAAACGAGTCAACAAGGACCTGTGACGTTATAAACGAGTCACCAAGGAGCTGTGACGTTATAAGCGAATCACCAAGGAACTGTGACGTTATAAACGAGTCAACAAGGAACTGTGACGTTATAAACGAGTCATCAAGGAGCTGTGACGTTATAAGCGAATCACCAAGGAACTGTGACGTTATAAACAAGTCAACAAGGAACTGTGACGTTATAAACGAGTCGTCAAGGAGCTGTGACGTTATAAACGAGTCACCAAGGAGCTGTGACGTTATAAGCGAATCACCAAGGAACTGTGACGTTATAAACGAGCTGTGACGGAAATGAGCGCTCACTTCGAGTTAAACATAATTATTTAGATGTACAACATTAGCTGGTGAGATGATGAATATGCTCAACAATGTAGCGTACGTCTTTCTTGTTACTTGGTTTAAGCCAAGCTTTGACTTTACTTGTATTAAAAGCGATGCAGAACCTTGACATGTTGACACGTGTTACCTTTATGGACGACGCAAAACTGAAATGTATAGGTCGTCATATTAACAAACATTAACAAACAGTAAATACTTTGTATTAATAGAATCTCTAAATAAGACACTGCTTACATCCGATTTGTTAATGTACTTTGGTAATTTTCATTAATCCAACATATGTCTAAGACAAATGCAAGGTGCAGACGGATATGGAACTCGCAATCGCAGGTAGCTTTAGTCACCTACTGTAATGTTGTGTTAATAATAGTCAGACGATTATTTGTTTCGATTTCTATAGAAGCACGTCGTTAAACTCTACGGCCATTAAACCAATGAAGGACGACAGAGGTGCGTAAAATCACGACTGTGTGTGTTTCACTGATAAAATACATTTGAGTAAATATTTCGTGTTTTGTTGTTTATTTATATATCCACCAAATGTAATGTCCTTGATAATGACAACCAGGAATGTACACGAGTATGTTCTGTTTGTCAATACATTGATAATGACAACCAAGAATGTACACGAGAATGTTCTATCTGTCAATACATTGATAATGACAACCAGGAATGTACACGAGTATGTTCTGTCTGTCAATACATTGATAATGACAACCAGGAATGTACACGAGTATGTTCTGTCTGTCAATACATTGATAACGATAACAAGGAATGCACACGACAAATAACTGAGGGACTGAAGCAGGCAGATATACATCATAGAGTGGGAAGAGAAAAGCAGGCAGAAAGGCAGACAGGCAGGCGGGCAGGCGGGCAGGCGGGCAGGCGGGCAGGCGGGCAGGCGGGCGGGCGGGCGGGCGGGCGGGCGGGCGGGCGGGCGGGCGGGCGGGCGGGCGGGCGGGCGGGCGGGCGGGCGGGCGGGCGGGCGTGCAGGCAGGGGCGCAGGCAAGCAGGCAGGCAGGCAGGCAGGCAGGCAGGCAGGCAGGCAGGCAGGCAGGCAGGCAGGCAGGCAGGCAGGCAGGCAGGCAGGCAGGCAGGCAGGCAGGCAGGCAGGCAGGCAGACAAACAGATAAGCAGACAAATAAACAAACAAACAGAAACAGACTCGCGCGCCCACCCGCCCGCACGCACGCACGCACGCACGCATGCACGCACACATGCACGCATGCAAGCACACATACACACACAATTATTTATATATCATTATCATTACATAGGATGATAGGAGTGAAGTCACATAAAGTGGAACAAGTTTTGGTAAACATTGGATGTGAACTATGTTCTTCCCAAAATGTAAGTCCCCCCCCCCCACATAGTGTTATATAGTCAGGGTTTATGTTATCCCGTGGGAAATAAAATAGTATAAGAACCGTGTTGCCAATCATGGACAAGTAGCAGGTGGCGCCATCTTCTCTTTCAATATGGCCGACATATTTAATAATTGTTCAACAGTGACTCAGTATAATGGGTGATACCAACATGAAACTTTGTGAATATGTAGATTAATATGCACGACTAATGTACAGATAAAGTGTCATCTTAAATGTTACCGGTATACGCCGTCATCTTGAAACTCAGTATACCTGACATGATGTGGTCTAAATATCTTAATGATTGTGTAACAGGTGATAACAATACGAAACTTTGTAAACATGTAGTCTAGTATGTATGAATAGTTTCAGATACTGGGCCATCTTAGACTACACCAGTACAGGCCGCCATTTTGTAATTCAAAATGGTCTCCGGAACTACCTCTGGTGTTATGTGGGTAGAAAGTCTGTTAAGGAGAATGCTGGCGAAGATCTTGCCTGCTATGGAAAGAAGAGAAATTCCTCTATAGTTCCCATAGTCTGTTCGATAACCTTTCTTGTAGATGGGTACAATTCTGGCAGTCTTTCATACTTGTGGTACAGAACCCACCTCCCAGGCATTGGTGATTAGTTGGTGTAGTCTGCTGAACAGATTATCTCCTCCGTGCTTCCATACTTCAGCAGGAATTCCATCTCCCCAGGTGCTTTGCCATCTTTCAGGCCGGCACAAGCCATTTCAGTCATGGTTGGAATCCCACCGAGGCTTGTCTTGGTAATGCGCTGCGGGATGTTGTTCAGAGCTTCGTGATCTATATCGCCATGGACGTTGAGTAGCTTCAGGAAGTGTTCACTCCATCTTTCAACAACTCTCTTGCTATCAGAGAAGGTCTCCATTCCATTTGTTTATTTCAGGTGAACAGGTCCCTTCTTCTTGGGTCCCCACACTTCCTTCAGTCCATTGTAGAAGCCCTTCGTGTCGTTTCTGTCAACAACTCTCTACAACTCCACTGGCTTCCTTTCCCACCAGTCTGACTTCAGTGCACGGGTGCGTTTTTGTAGCAATCTGCAGACATCTTTATATGCTGTTTGTTTTGGATCTAATGCTTCTGGTTTCCAACAATCTCAGGTGGGTTTAGTCTCTTCTGCTCATAAGAGTCTGTAGCTCCTGGTCGTTGGGGTTGAACCAGTCGTGGTGTTTTCTGTCTGGCTTGCCAAGATATGTCTTGGCTGTGTTGTATACGACCTACTTCAGGACTGCCCATTTCGCGTCTGGTGTTGAGTTTTCTTTCTCTTCCCACTGGGCGAGAGCACTGTCCATCTCGTGTTCAAAACTCTCCCTATGGCTGATGATACTTAGTGTTGAACTTGGTCGGCTTACTTGTCCCTTGCCTGTTGTGCTTTTTGTCGTATTCTGAAAGCCACTTTATACCTCAGCATCTGGTGATCAGCAGTTAGCTCCATCCATGGCTTGGGTACTGTGGATGTCCATCTTATCCCGACACCTCGTGATGATGAAGTCGATCATATACCAGTCTCTGGAACGAAGATGCATCCTAAGTGGTCTTGCGTTCATCCTTCTGCTTGAACATGGTGTTCGTCACTATCAGTTCGAGAGCACAGAGCAAGTAGAAGCTCGTCATTGGAGTTGCATGTCCCAATCCCATGTTTGCCCATGTCCAAGGGCCACTTGTCATTATCTCTTCCTATCCTCGCATTGAAGTCTCGTATAAGCAATAGCTTATCTGCACGAGGGATGCCACTGAGCACACTTGCCAGCTGGTTGTAGAAGGCCTCTTTGTTTTCATCTGGGTTTGTCATTGTAGGAGCGTACACGCTGATAATTGTAACAACGTTGTCCTTGCTCATCATCATGATTCTGTCACTTACTGGCCGTGGTATTTCTGCCAGCTTTGTGACGATATCCTTTTTGATAGCAAAGCCCACTCCAGCCTCCCTTCTTTCTCCTTCGGGTTTGCCACTCCAGAAGAAAGAGTGCACCAAGTCGTTGACACTACCAGACTCTGAGAAAGCTTGTTTCAAATAGGGCGGTGATGTCGATGTTGTATTTGGCATATAGAGGTCTCACACCGGCAAGAACATGTCAAGACAGGCGCAAACTATTTGTCCCTGCAGTTGCTGGTCGAGAGATGTTGTGAGTTCCATTCTTCGTGGTGACAACATCAACATATAAAGTAAAAAGAAAACATAGCAACGTGATGTTCCACATTTGCCCTGAACATTTGGTGTCCGAGCTTCAAGCCGTCCACGATGATATCTTTATCATTCGCCAGAGAATAAACTTTATTATTTACAAATACACGCGTGAGCAGGCTCTAGTTACATTTCGGGGAACGGTGGTTAACTGCGCGATGACATGAAGTAGAGGTATGGTGGCGCCACGGTGTATTCATAGTTACTCCAAATTATTTCTATGGACAGTTTAACGGAATCAGTTTAATCATACGGGTATACAT
>OZ024857.1:35356240-35363740 GCA_964017155.1 Oasisia sp. SBJ-2009 | reverse complement strand
ACACACACACACACACACACACACACTCACACATACATACACATGTAACTATGTATAAGCATAGGTATTACATTTTCATTTACTTGACAACATTGATATATTCTTGAATGAAGTTCACAGTATCCTACATGTAATAACCAGCTGCTGATTGCAAGCACAATAGGAGATATACAGGCAAATTGAATCAAAGCATGTTATGGTCGACTGTCTGTTTTAGAAAACTTGGTTTATGTTCTGCCATATGTTGTGGGTTGTTGATATTGCTAGGCCAACTTCTTCGTTTAACAAGTTTAATCACCAAGCAAACCTTTTAAAGAAATTAATTGAGCAGAATAAACCACGCAATATATTTGTTTTAGAAATAGCAATAACATTAAAAAAGTAACAGTTGGGTAAAATAAAAATAAAAAATCATATTGCATGGATAACATTATTATTAAAACACGGTATATCCGGAAGTACTCGTGGCGGGTAGACATAGATAATAACTACTGGTCAATTTGTTGACGACACTGACTTCGTCTGCAACATAATTCATATTCCGCTTCGCAAAACAGCTCCGAGCAAGAGTTTAAAATGGCACAAATGTGACCACATATAGTTAGCATTAACCGCAACCCTAGTTGGTCTTCAACGACAAATTGACCAATTTCATGGTTTAATAAGTTTTGTGTATCACATTGAAGACCACAATCTCTTCAATCTCTTCATATGCGTTGTTTTCGAGCCAGCAAACGATAATCTCGCGAGTTGACCCAGGAACTGCTTGCAGGAACATGTGTCCAGATAACATTGTCAACTGTCGTGTTACAAGGGACACACAGGGCTACAACTGTCGTGTTACAGGGGACATACAGGGCTACAAATGTCGTGTTACAGGGGACACAGGGCTACAACTGTCATGTTACAAGGGACATACAGGGCTACGACTGTCGTGTTACAAGGGACATACAGGGCTACGACTGTCGTGTTACAAGGGACACACAGGGCTACGACTGTCGTGTTACAGGGGACATACAGGGCTACAAATGTCGTGTTACAGGGGACACAGGGCTACAACTGTCGTGTTGCAAGGGACATACAGGGCTACGACTGTCGTGTTACAAGGGACATACAGGGCTACAACTATCGTGTTACAAGGGACATGTAGGACTGCAACTGTCGTGTTACAAGGGACATACAGGGCTACAACTGTCGTGTTACAAGGGACATATAGGACTACAACTGTCGTGTTACAAGGGACATATAGGACTACAACTGTCGTGTTACAAGGGACATACAGGGCTACAACTGTCGTGCTACAAGGGACATGTAGGACTGCAACTGTCGTGTTACAAGGGACATACAGGGCTACAACTGTCGTGTTACAAGGGACATACAGGACTACAACTGTCGTGTTACAAGGGACATACAGGACTACAACTGTCGTGTTACAAGGGACATATAGGACTACAACTGTCGTGTTACAAGGGACATATAGGACTACAACTGTCGTGTTACAAGGGACATACAGGGCTACAACTGTCGTGTTACAAGGGACATGTAGGACTGCAACTGTCGTGTTACAAGGGACATACAGGGCTACAACTGTCGTGTTACAAGGGACATACAGGGCTACAACTGTCGTGTTACAAGGGACATACAGGACTACAACTGTCGTGTTACAAGGGACATACAGGACTACAACTGTCGTGTTACAAGGGACATACAGGACTACAACTGTCGTGTTACAAGGGACATACAGGACTACAACTGTCGTGTTACAAGGGATATACAGGACTACAACTGTCGTGTTACAAGGGACATACAGGACTACAACTGTCGTGTTACAAGGGACATACAGGGCTACGACTGTCGTGTTACAAGGGACATACAGGGCTACAACTGTCGTGTTACAAGGGACATACAGGGCTACAACTGTGTTACAAGGCTACAACTGTCGTGTTACAAGGGACATACAGGGCTACGACTGCCGTGTTACAAGGGACATACAGGGCTACGACTGTCGTGTTACAAGGGACATACAGGGCTACAACTGTCGTGTTATAAGGGACATACAGGGCTACAACTGTCGTGTTACAAGGGACATACAGGGCTACGACTGTCGTGTTACAAGGGACATACAGGGCTACAACTGTCGTGTTACAAGGGACATACAGGGCTACAACTGTCGTGTTACAACAATTTTTGTTGTAGATTATAAATTATATATGTTATGTGCGAGATTACTGACTGATTTACTGACAGAATAATTTGATTTATATTAAACATGTCTATAAGTTAATAAAACATTTTGCAGTGACATCATAACCCTTAATATATACTTTACTATCTCTCTTCAGATGTGATACTATATTATATTACCGTGATTATTGTTTATTGACTATTGTGACTCTTACTGTAACTATCTTCCCGAAACCCAAACCATCAACACATATCAGATCAGCAAGCGTTCAAATATTAAACGGACTTTGACAGCCCCTACAAAATTACAATGGGTAAAATTACTCCATTACCAGATCGGCTGGTCCAGTGTCTGTGAACACTGGCAGAAAGAGAACACACAGAGGAACAAGAGCAGCAAAGGTTTACACTGCTAATGCTAGAATGTTTATGTTATTTTACAAAGTCTAAGCATGTTCTTGTGTAGTTTAATATTTCGGTCATAAATCATCGAAGATTTGTTTCGAACTCCAAAATTCTGTTCATTTCAAAAACCGCTAAATTAATTAATTTGGACAGGTTTCTCATGAACGAGCTTGGAGCTATTACGTGTCACGCACGGTCCCAGTAGGAGTCCATTGTATTGCTAACCAATCAAAGAAACTCAAGAAATCCCTCCGGTAATTCATCCTCGGGTATCGGTGGCCTGTAACGACAAGCGGTGTCTGGTGCATCAGCCCAGTCGCTGTACTGTCTGTCTGTCACGATGAGCGGTGTCTGGTGCATCAGCCCAGTCGCTGTACTGTCTGTCTGTCACGATGAGCGGTGTCTGGTGCATCAGCCCAGTCGCTGTACTGTCTGTCTGTCTGTCTGTCTGTCTGTCTGTCTGTCTGCCTGTCTGTCTGTCTGTCTGTCTGTCTGTCTGTCTGTCTGTCTGTCTGTCTGTCTGTCTGTCTGTCTGTCTGTCTGTCTGTCTGTCTGTCTGTCTGTCTGTCTGTCTGTCTGTCTGTCTGTCTGTCTGTCTGTCTGTCTGTCACGACGAGCGGTGTCTGGTGCATGAGTCCAGTCACTGTACTGTCTGTCTCTGTCACGACGAGCGGTGTCTGGTGCATGAGTCCAGGCACTGTACTGTCTGTCTGTCACGACGAGCGGTGTCTGGTGCATGAGTCCAGTCACTGTACTGTCTGTCTCTGTCACGACGAGCGGTGTCTGGTGCATCAGCCCAGTCACTGTACTGTCTGTCTGTCACGACGAGCGGTGTCTGGTGCATGAACCCAGTCGCTGTACTGTCTGTCTCTGTCACGACGAGCGGTGTCTGGGGTATCAGCCCAGTAGCCGTACTGTCTGTCTGCTCGATTCTGGGAACAACGGGTCATAGACCTTCTGGTTGGATTTAACCTAGTTTAATGTTGCTAAGATATCATTTACAAAAGATGATTTGTAAATGGGAACCTTTTCTTGCAATAAAAAGATGAGTTCTTATGTAGTGCAGAATCCAGTCGTCAGGGCTGCTCGACACGCTTTCACTGGCAGACCTGCTTAATACAATTCTTTGGGAAGCATCCAGCCACGCTGAAACTAATGTGCGATGATTACAAATATCCGCCACTGTCTGTAGCTCATTCATACACTGAGTGGACTGGGGCAACGTTCACGGCAGCTTTCTCTGCTGAGAGTGCAACGTTCTAGCATTCAGCCACGGTAAGAGGAACGATGTAAGCAATATACGTTACTGATGTTTTGTTTTATTGATTTGAAGTTAAATTGGTGTTTTTGTTTTGGTGATTTGATGATACATGACGGCAGAGTCTATAAGCATGAATACATATGTTTGTGTCTACTACTGCCAGTAGTGTTTGCTATCCGTGTTGGTCTTGTTTTCAACATACAACGAACCACATAAACGCAATATGCACTCAACTAGTAATTACACATCGCCATATAAAAGGCCAATAAATCTACATCACGTACACAAACAGGTCACAATTCACATTATAGAATCTAATGCCGATTACTTTGAATGTTTGTCTTGTGAATTTCGTTAGGTGTAATTCTATAAATTATGACAATTAAGTTGATCACACGTGTCCATTTTAACGCTGCATGCTTTCGTCGTAGTGGTGGGTATTTGACGCAGATGGATGTTCCAGCTACATGCCGCCAACAGTGTCCTCGGAGCCAAATAACACACCTGACGGCAAATGCCGTGAACCTGCGAAATGCAAGGACACGAAATCAATACTGGCAGTGGAGCCCGTCTACGAGGGGGGAATGTCACCGCGATCTATGATAGACGAGCGCTGTTGTCACCTGCACCTCTCGGAGGCACCAGACCGTGACCGATCCCCCCCCCCCCCCCATCGTTGCTTGTTAAGGCATGTAAATTACTGCGAGAGGAGGCCGACTCGTGTGCCGGTTAAAGGTATGCGTGTACGAATAAACACAACGTGTGCGTACAGGTGTGTGGACATAAATACACAAGATCAGTGTCTGTCTTTTCCGTAGTGGTCTTTTCAGAAGCACGTTAAACGGGCCCCTTCTATACGCATATGATTTGGCTAGATAAGTAAAAGACCGCAAAGAAATGCAATTCGTAATCATTGATAGAAATAAACATGACGTAGACCTGTAAGAAGGTAGCTGAATAAATACGTTGTCAGAAGCACCGCGAAGTTCTCCATATCTATTCAAAGACACATTTGTTTTATACTATTCACCACGGAGCTACGGTATTCAAAATTATCCAATAACATAGACGCTGACCCACTTCAAACAGGTACTACAAACTATTTATAGTAACTCTGCTGATATAATCTGGAGCAACCTCTTCATGCTTGGGGACCGTCGTAGGAAAGTATTCCGTACTGGTTCGACCGCAGATGAGTGAAACTTTACCAGAGCGCGGCAGACATGCGATATCCTTGTGTGCAGTGGAGCAGAAAGTGTCTGGCTAGCGATGAGCAACGATGCGTTGCGTTGAGACATAGAAACACGTGGCCCGAGGCAAGCAGCTCCGATCTCTAATGTACGTAGTTGAAAAAGCTCCTTCACACGTCAGGCGTGATGTCAATCCAGGAGTTTTATTGCGTCGTTGTCTGCACGCGTAGATTACAGTGTACTCGGGTTGAACTGGGGCAAACAGCTGTGGTAGAAACGGACATTGACCGTGCAGAGGGTTTCTTAAGTGGCATGTCTATCACAAGAATATGCAATTTCAGTTGAAAACCAACTGCCTGTCTTAATACCTAATAATAAATGCGAATCATTCACGATGTACCTAAAACAACATTCCGGCAAAGTTTGGTATAGCGTTGTGCAACAAGACAGACAAAAACAGGCATACACACAAAGAAACATGTCACAGCGACAGAAAAAAAGAGAACGACAGATATCTACGTTGTTCCCGCCAGTGTTGTCATCTAGTGCTGTTTTGCACTAAATGTCATAAATAATCAAAATATTGACTCCGTAAATATTAGCTTAATTATGAGAATAATAATTTGGCATGCTGTAACGTGTTTTTGAGTTCTTAGGTGGTTTCCTCCAAACAGCCCAAACTTGGGCTAACACAGGAGTTGTCCTCAAGAATTAGTGAGTCCACTACAGGTTACACATTTACCCCCTGTGTGGGATCTTTTACTTCCCCTGGCATAGACACTAGATAGAAGGGACCACCGGCTTTTAGTGTCTCTTCCGAAAGACACATGCAAATGTGGGGTGAACGAAATTGCGTAAGTTTCGAAACGGCGGTAGATGGGATTGAACCACCGTCCCCTCGATTGACAGTCCGGCGCTCAACCGCGCGACCACCGCTCCCCATACAATATGTTATTTCTAATGTCTACACTTCACAAAACAAACCATAAACAAATTTAAAATCAGATAACGTAGATAAGATAAAAATGGGTATGTGCTGAGGTAAAATCTCGAGACGTATTTCTAAACCAGCGGATTTAGATACTATCAATTTGTCGTCCCAGCAATGTAGCAACAGCCTTGCTGTGCACATAGCAGTAGCCCCAATACAAAGATGTGGTTGTGTGTTCACAATGCACAGCGAGACGACATATCAGGGGATTGTTGTATGTGACCGGATGGTTGCATATATGGATCAACCACGTGTGATTTCACAACTCATGTTTACTCGTTCCATATCTCCAGATATCTGATGAGTCATTCATACACTTAATTTTTTTAAATAAAATTGGGCTTGTTTATGCATATCGCCCCACCAACACAGTGAATACCTCACGCCGGAAACAGTCTTTGATTGCAATCACCTTTCTGAGACAAAATGTTGTTTGTTACTCTTTACTAGTATATGTATGCCCTATTGGCTGCCGGTCCGGGAACATGTCTGTTTTAAGATAAGGCTACTCGTCCACAGAGCGGTCAACTGTCGTGAAGCAGTGTACTTGCGTGACCTTATCTGCATCTACACGCCAACCAGATCACTTCGTTCAGCGGTAACCAAACAACTTAAGACCTGAAACAAATTGCAAAGCTGGAGGCGCGAGTTTCCCCGCAGCTGCTCCGGACCTTTGGAGCCCACTACCTTTATCTGTACGAGAACTGTACAACGAGGACGCTTTTAAGAGTGCCTTAGAGACATTATATTTTATATAATAGTTTAACTGATGCAGTGATAATTAAGTGTAGAGACAATTTGTGAATGCATCATTCTTAAAGAGAACATTATTTCTATCTTCTTAAATGACCTCTTAGAGTTATGTTTTTTAGCTTTCTGTATTGTATTTGTTTATTTATTATGCTTTTATGCCTGTCTATATGCACCTTTATAATGTAGAGTTAATTTTAGTTATACGTTTAAGTAATTATGTTAAGGACATGTACATGTAAAACTCCCTTAATACGTTTTAACTTGATTTGGCGCTATATACATTTATTTATTTACTTTATTTTTATTATTTGAACAGTTAGAAGAATTGTCCATGTAACTTTTTTGATTTGCTTCTTTATACGCCGTATGTGTTAAAGATGCATTTACAAACTTTAAAATACAATCTGGTAAATCATCTATGCCTTTTGATATATTACAGCCACGTCGCCGATATAGGCTTGTCGGGGCATGACGAAATCCATACACATGCAATCGATAAAGAAGTTAATCGCGTCTTTTAGCGACCACTTGCCAGCGAGGACTCAGCACCCCACCCGGCAGGGACATCAACAACGAATGCAGTCTGACAGCTGACATGTCCCATATCACACTAGATCCGGCTCGTGCCAGCTCATGCCCGTCGTGTAGCCGGCAAACAAAGCCGCTTTCTACGGTGTTAACGTCATATATAATGCAATATAATTATATACCAAAAC
>OZ024857.1:35051240-35351240 GCA_964017155.1 Oasisia sp. SBJ-2009 | reverse complement strand
TTGGTCGATCAAGTCGTGATTTAGATATTTGCTGCTGTTGCAGAGGTCGACCTGGTGATGCCGCTACTATGTATGTTGTGCATTTAACCTCAAAAGTAGTATATGAACAGTGCTAAACCACAATTTAATATCGAGTTTTTTGATAATAATTATTTAAATCATACCTCTAGTGCATTAACAGCAGTTTCAGTCATATGCGCAGTGGCCTCGATCACACGTGTATGGACCTGTTTTTGTTAGAAACGTTGATATAATTGAGTGTGACCGTTATATTTGGGCAACTTCCAAAAATGCAAAAACAATTGTTGTGTTACAATATATCGGACCACATTTGCTCTTTATTGTCGGTTTTGACAGGATTCGGAAAAAGTATTGTAATCATTTGTTTGTCAGATGAACTCACTAAAATTAATAATAACAAATCATTTACATCCAATATGTTTCTGGAACGAGTGCAGATAGTTAAATTATGGATAGATCTAGCTATACTATTATTTTTGTATTTCTATTTATGTACCTTTCTGTGGGACCCTTCTAATCTGTGGGACCCTTCTAATCTGGGGGACCCTTCTAATCTGTGGGACCCTTCTAATCTGGGGGACCCTTCTAATCTGTGGGACCCTTCTAATCTGGGGGACCCTTCTAATCTGTGGGCCAAACAGTTATGCATTGCACCAACAAGTGTACATTTTTAGTTTGCTTTGCTTTTTCTTATCATGTCTGGATATCCAGTACACCCTATGTATTATTCATTTGTCTACAGAGATTGTACTCAGAAAAGACATAAATGTCGTAATTGTTAAAAGCTTTATACAGGTTTTTGTAGAGTGTATTGTAAATTGCCGTGACGCATTATCAACCATACATTTTATTCTTGTATTAGAATTATGGCGTCTTCATTTTAAACTAATGGCTATAGACATAATTGGCATTGCGCCAGAAATGCTTCAAACCATTAATATAACATGTCCCCCATGTAAAAGACCACACTGGTGTGCCAAAATATAACCGGCATTGTAGCTGTGTCTTCGTTTGGTGTGTAAGCATTGTATACGAATCCTATTTGATATGTTGCAACAAAGGGCTTCTAAATGTGTAACCCAATTCATGTCATGGGAATTAAATATTGGCGGTGCTGAGCTCAGCACTGAAAGGTGTACGCAAACAATGTCCATTGACCGGCCAAGTAAAGGACACTGTTGTCAGCAACTGAGGTAGTGGCAGGTTATTTCAGGTTCGCGGATGACGTCAACGGAGATCTTTAAACTCTAATGATTATACAATATATAGGCAACCGTCGAATAAATACAGCGAACCTCTCAAAGTTGCATCTAACGACTATTACAGGTTGTAGCATATTCTCAGGACAAGATCACTAATTCAAAGGTTCGTTTGCCTTATGTAACTCTGCCATTTAAGTGGTCCACCTCATTCGCGGATATATACAATACACATTCGAGAACATGTGAGAAATTAGTTGCTAAGCTGGAATAACTAGACTAAGTATCCTAGTGGTCGTGTTAAGCATAAGGCCACTTAGAAGGTTTGCTCTCGGAAATAGAAAGACCGAGGTTGGGTAAGGTAACGTCCCTTGACGAAGGGATTGTTTACTGCGGACGTTACGAAAGTAGTTTAAATATTGATTAAGGATTAATGGACGGAGATGTATGTGCAGTAGCATGACTAAAGAGAGTTGGAATAATTTTTAGAAAGAATTTACTACTTTAGATTTGATCAAATAAATGCACAAGCGCAAGCCACTGCCTTTCTCGTTGAGCAAATCTCGGCTAGTTTTATATACCAAATTATGAAATTTAGAGTTTAAAATTAATGTTTATTTTATTGTTGCTGCGTGTGCACATACATCGTACAACACATACGCTACGCTTTTGTGTTTCCATGTGAACTAAGTATGCTGCTGCATGCGAGATAAAGTAATATTTAACAGACCTATCTCGTTTTAGAAAACACTTGAGGAATGTTTACAGCAGACTAGAAGAATTAAATAGTTGACTGAATTCAAAGTTCGACTCCTAGAACGTTTACACTCCTAACCACCAATTAATTGTAAAGACGCAGAGGAGACAATAAAGTAAGTATTAAATGTGTATCTATCCTATCAGTTATAAAATGTGTACTCAATCGATGATTTGTCGTTCTCCTGTCCTTACTCCTTATCACCAAACCACCTCCGATGACTCAAGCAGATGTCATGTCAGACCATTTCAGTCTGGCTACAAAGAAAGTACAAAAGTACAATGTCGTCTAGTTATGAGTATTATACACTCATGCTGTGAAAAACATCATATTGTTAGTTTTAATTAATAACGTCGACATGCCTTGCACTGCGTTGTGTACCCACTGATACCAGCATCATGGAATCATTTCACCAAATTCGAATATGTTCATATTGTTCAGCATTACAGGTTTGAATTCGTTGTACCTACTCCAGTAAATGTCACACTGGTTGCTTCTATGGAATACGCAAAGCTACTGCAGTTAACTGGTCTCAAATTGTGTAAAGGTTATCTTGAAGTTGACCATTGCTACGTTGTTTAAGCAGTCCTCGAGTACACCATACTGATTACAGAGTAAAGTGTTTGTGCCTTCAGAAAGAAACGACTTTTATTATCAAACCGTAGTCAAACACGGAGAAAAATGCGACTTTGACCTTTACATTTTACACTAAAGCTTTTAGAAAAACACGGCTAGTTGGAATGAACTAAATATAATCGTGGTACATCTATACATATATATCTATACACTGCTGTAGAAATGAAATATTACTGGGTATTTTTTCAGAATACAAATGTGAATTGTCACATCGTAAGTTGATCTAACTAGTTGTGGCCGCATATTATGTGGAATCCAAGCTATAAATTAGTCTGGTAAAGCATGTTTGTATCCGTATATCTAATCAAGTATGGCAATAGGCCTGATCTGCGAGAAATAATAAGTTCAAAAGCCGATTCACAAGGCCATAATTATCTGATCAGGTGACAACTGAGATCATCCGATCATATATCCATCACATAGGCCTACTCAAAGAGATCCTGTGTAAGGTTATATGCTCGAGATGTATTGTATCAAAACGTAATAATTCCCCATAAGCAACTTATATCTTGGCTGTTATTTGCGCGCACACACACACAAACACACAGTCAGCTTACTTGTTGATGACGTGGTGTGTGGTGCGTGAAAGACGCATTTTGTCTGGCGGATGGTGCCGAATATTTATGTCCATTCTTTATATGAATAATACACAACAAATTATATGGGAGCCCAAACTGGACAATCCGTGTACGCAGAGTTATTTGCAGAGTTATTTGTTCGATATATTGATAGGGTAATTATTATCAATGTAATTAAATAAAAGTACAAAATTACATGAATTAATTACATTAACAGGATTAATTAAAAACATTGTCTCATCGACAAAGATTTTCATACATGTGAGTTTACATGTAGATAAGACTTCAGACCTGATTTTTACTCAAAAAAATATATATATATAATAGTTCCTTCACAATGCCCAAGACTAGAGTTCTTGTCACTCTGGTAAAGGCAATTAATTCGATAATAAGGATACTGGAATGTTTTAACAGGGCTTAACGTTAGATGAATACATTTATAAAAAGGTAAACAACCACACACATCAACACAACTGGCTCTTTTAGAGAACGATTCCTTTTGGTTCTAGCGTACGCAAATTACCAATTCTCTATAAAAAAAAACCGCTGCCGTTGCACGGTATTTTTCATTCAAATCAAACACAATATATAGGGACTACGAAAACATAACATAATGTACCTCAACTAATATTTTATTTCAGTAACAGATACATTCCCATTTTGTATTCACTCATTCATGTGTTGTATATAAAATCATAAAACAAAACACTATATTCCGAACACGGTACGTGATCTTTGACGTATTTGTGTCCTTCCTCGGCAACACTAAGTTCTATTCCCACATTCTTAAACTTAGCAATGACTTCACATACATACACCTAAAACCATTTGTGCCTAGACATGGTCTTGCAATTCTTTGACACAGCATCATTACAGTAAATGTTGCACGTCATAGCAACAACAATCATTATGACGCATGACGAGGTTAATATTTCAATCGCCTACTCTAATGCACGTGAGAAACTGAAGTGACAGCAGAACTCAGAAAGAGCCCATGGACTCTCCGGATGACTGCTAGATGCTCCAAATTTGATCACTTCTGATCCCTAGGAATAGTTCAGATGAAATAACAATGTCGAAATGTATTTAATTGTTTTCCAGTGCCTATACCACGGCGCAAAAACAGCTTATAATTAATTCTTGGGTACAGATTTTATACATATTTCTCTCTTCGGCTAGGTACGAAAACAAAACGCATAGTACTATAAGAGGTTTATTATGTTATACGAAATGTTGTCGTTGGCATATGAAACCACTGGTCATCGTAAAAGCAACATATTTGGGGGGGATCAAAACCCATATTGAAAATACTGTTCATATAGCAAGTACTCATTGCAACTTAGCATCACGTGTTTGCATCGGTGTAGTGGTATGTTGTTCCATGTGGAAATCAGCATTGCCTTATGAACACTTATTTTACGTTGGAACACATCAGATTACCATCGAGATCATTTGAACGCTTAATCGTCACCAGCAAACATTAGTGAATCGTGATTATGTAAACTCCAGTAGGCGTAAGTAAGAATGTTTTGACTTCATCGTGGCACTCGTGGAGAGCATTTAAGTGCGTTGCAATCGAGTAATACAGCGACCATATGAAATGGCGTCTACAACAATATATCATCGAACTGATGCGCAGCATTGGTTGGAGTCTGTTCAAATATGTCATCCGGCTTGAAACGCGTGTAGATCATTATGTAGCAAAAGCATAATTCCAAACACCCAATATTTCAATAAAATATAAGCACAATTCTATTTAGACCAAACGCCAATGTACCGTGTTACATTTAGTACACATCTTCTGCGAATTGGTATGTTAACAGTGAGAAATATAAAGGCTATATCATATATAACATATCTACTATATTGATCTACGATATCTCTCAACTAAAAAGACATGATAATTATAATATATTTTACCTTATCACGGTCCAGGTTGTATCGATTGTCGTTCTTGTGGTCACCACCTGACTGATCTCAACGATCACGGCATAGTTAATATTCTCTCTAAATGAACAGCTCCACTTACCATCAGCTCACTGACTCTAGAGCATACGCACATGTATCAACTATTAAATGATATCGCCACTCCATGTTGTGTGAAACCACACACATTAATAAAACATTTGAGTAAACTAAGACTGTTCTATTCTATAGAGAACTGCACCGCTCTGCCTAAAGAAAGCGTAAAGCCCCTAACGCCACTGTAATAGCGATCGTCATCAAATGCATTAACCGCTTTGCCTAAAACCTTGACCACATCCATTACAATGTCATCTGAAGATTTGTGAAGTTAAGCATCATATACCATTATCAGTATTTGCGCCGGACAAAGCCTGTTCACCTAAGAATATTCGCGCTTCAAGCGCCGTAATGTGCCGCCTAAAAGGCGATAGCAGTATTATTGGTTGCTCTAAACAACGTCTAACAGTAACATCCTCATTCCGCCGTTTTCATTGGCAGCGTGTCGGCGCCACCTAGTCCGAAATCGTCGTCCGGAGTCGTGTCTCCCCGGAACATGGGTTTCCGTTTCGACACCTTCTCCTTCCAGAAGTCCCAGAGCGAACACGTGATCTCCGTCGTCGTGATGTTGTCCGTGTTGTGCGCCACCAGTCGCAGGATGAAAGCGCCGTCTTGGCGTAGGTAGGTGTCGAGGAACTCCCCGCATCGCTCGTAGTCTCCGTGCATCTGCAGTTTGTTCTGCGCCTCCAGGTGGTTCTGAATGAACTTCATGCGATCACCACGCAGGAGCGTACGCACGAACCAGACGATCAGACTGAGAATGCTAGCCGCAGCAACGAACACCATCCAGAACCAAAGGATCATATAGATCTTCTCGTTGTACAGGTTGATGGGCAGCACGCACTGCACCGTGTACCGGTGATTGTTGCCAAGACGACGCACGAGGAAGTCGCAGAACGTGACGCGCGGGAAGATCACATTCTTCGCCTCCGTCCAGTCGTGGTCAGCCACCTTGCGGACAACACAAATATGATAGTCAACAGCAGCCATGTTTACCGTACAAGTTTGCTGTCGTCATAACTTCTAGACTCAGTCGTGAATCTAATCATAAACCTGACCGAACAACTTAATATTATAGTAAATTTATTTTTATATTGTATTATAACATTGCAATGCCGTTGATACCACTCTGTCTTCATACGTTGGCAGTTATAGTTTCTCTTTTTACAAATCACCTCCCCATATTTGGATACGCATAGTGGTGTAACTTGCTGAGACTAAACACAAAGACATGATCACATTCACGTAACTATCCCTTTAATCAATATCGAACAAATGCATGGCACCGTGGACGAGGTCGGTGAATATGTACCTGGTCTCTCATGATGTCGAACCCGTACAAATTGAACTCAGCGGACAGGATTTTGTTCAGGATGAACAATTGTGAGATGACATTGGCTATGTAGCATATCTTCGAGAAGAGGAACAGCATGACTAGGTAATTTCCAATCCTGAAAACAAGAATCGTCATTACGTCTGAGTTTGGGAGCAACACCGTGATGTTACATCACTAACGTCGTTGCAGTGGGGCTAGAACAAGAACATGGTATTGAATAGGCTGGTGACGGTGTCATTTTGCAACTTGCCAGTGCAGACTGCGGAAATACTACATTGGTATCATACATAGATGACACATAAACGGGTGACATTTGTTGCGTACACGTTGGACACACTTATGCCACGACAGCGTATATGTCAACAACAAATATAATCACCCCATCTATCGTCAGCATACGTTGTTGACACGACGCCTGTAAAATATATAGTAACAAATTATTTAACATGATACTTGATTACATTTGGTGTCTGTCACATGAGTTCAGCCATCCAGAGACCAACCCGTTGTACTTGCTAAAGTATTGCAAACGATGGAGTTTAAGATGACAAAATGCGTTGTGATCTAGCCCTAAGAATGTCTACCTTTGTGAAAACGTTGTACCTTCATACTCACACTGTGACAGCATCATTTACTGCCGAGTAAACGTTGTATTGCTTTGTTAGTTTGTCATATAGGATGTGTAGAACAGTATGTTGCGTCGTTTTATTTTACACAATAATAATAAGTATATTACGACCACTGTTTCTAGTTAAATAACATTCGTGTGCCAGAATAACTTAATCAAGTCATATAAACGAACAAAAAGCATTTATGAAAACAATCAAGCCAGTTACATAACAAACATAGACTCGTTTCACGAAGTGGTGGTTGATATGTTGGATACACGCGAACCAGGTGGTGGTGTTATTTAATTACGTATCGGTCATCAATCGTCATATACCATGCCTCACACAACTACACAGAAACTACCTGGTATATAATATAACTGATTAGTTTTTTGCGAAGTTGTAAAAAAACAGTTTTTTGTGATGTTTAACATAAGACGAAATGCTTGCCACAGCAACATTTAGCAACCCAGACCGAGAAGAGTGTTAGAGGTAAAGTTGGAAGAGGTTAGTTGTTACTGTATTAGAGAGAAAGTTGGAAGAGGTTAGTTTTACTGTGTTAGAGAGAAAGTTGGAAGAGGTCAGTTGTTACTGTATTAGAGAGAATGTTGGAAGAGGTCAGTTGTTACTGTATTAGAGAGAAAGTTGGAAGAGGTCAGTTGTTACTGTATTGGCCGATGTCGACGACCTAGCGCTTGCGGGCAAGTGAGCATAATTAGTCATCCTTCAACACCCCCCCCCCCCCCCCCCCCCCCGTCAAGTAGGGACTCGTCACATGGCATTCACCCTTTGTGTCATTGTCTCCGATGTCTATGCAGATTCTCTACTCCAGTGACATATGATATGTGACCTGTCTTGACCTCTACCCAGACGGCTTATGACCTGACACAGCAGGGTTCACTGCGACGACAGAAAGTACCCGTCCACGTGGGAACAACATGAAGCCAAAGGTCAAACTGGTCAGGTTCTAAAACTGTAGTGATTAACTGATCATTAATAAACTAAATTAACATAATTGGATATTCTTATAAATTAAAGTATAACTGTTGGACACAGTCGACACACATAGCAATTATAATCGGCATTGCGACATGCCAACTATGCTTTCTTGGAGCTTCAAAATGTAATGCAAGCTACGGTTGGTAACCGGCGGTCACCGCCATATGAACAACCGTGTAATCACAAAATGTCCCAGTAGCAGGATAGTCAGAATCACAGTAAATAAACGATGTTTTATTAATAAAATACGAATGTGTGTGGATGAATCAAAGATCTTAATACCGTCTAATTTTTATTTTAGCAGAGCTATTATTAGTGTTGTACTTTTAATAGTTGACTATACTCAAAAGAATGGTGGATTGCGTTGCCTCGTGTCACGTTTGTTAAGTGGAATACTTTGTTTCGTGTTGTGTGACTTGTGTCATCTAAAGGTAGAAAACTGACGCACTTGTTGGCGTTATTTATGACACACTTGTGTGTAAGTGACACGTTGACAATTACTCTCAGCAGTTGCACTGCGACGTACCGCCATAAAATTACACTGAGTCACCATCGTTAGATAAACTAGTTAAATAAAACAAGTAAAGTATATGTATTTTATATATTATAATTATATATTACATTTTCCGCCATACAGCTTTCCAGATTACTTGCTAATGTGATTAGCTGCGGAATGAACCGGAACTGACGCCTCTCGCCACGCACCGCCCATGTGTCGGGCCTGTCTTGACACGATACCGCGACCTGCATTACTCCAGTGCGTTGCACAGCCAGGGACATGGTTAACCCTTTGATTGTGTATGCCATCAACAACTCATGGCGTAAAGTGACGCGTTGTTATCGAATGTCGCAATAACAAACAGGGACGATCGACGGTGTTAGCAAGTCAACGGGATATTGACAACAAGACAATAACGTTTGTGTAGCTGTGAAAGGTTGTAAAGATAAATAAATTCTGAATCTCTAGTGTTCGTTTCAGTGAAACACACAAACATGGCGCCACCAAAGCTAATTCACCCCAAAAAAGCAAAATAATGTAACAACCTCAATTTAGAACGTTCACGTTTAACCTCAAGTTAATGAACATGAATAATTATTTAAATGATACGGGCTTTTATATTAATAAAACTTCGTATTATTCTTAATGTTTCAATCTCAAATTGTCAGTATGCGGCGCCGTTATTTCTGTAGGATATTTACCGACGTTCACTCAGACATCGCACAACACGAGCAATTAAACATCCAGTCAACCGCCGGGTAACAATTCTGTATCCATGAATATAATTCTTTTTTTAATAACTGAAATATTATGAACGCCAATGCATTATTTGTCGCAATGTCCAAAAAGAATCTTCTTTTTATTCAAACAAAATTACTGTATGCATATGACCACTTATCTTCCGTTTAGAAGATCCGGTAGTAATCTCCCTGAATACAAGTCAGTTTACTGAAGTTCCTTTAAATTAGCAAGAGGGACTTTGTGATAACTTTACAATTGTACTACAATAAACATGTAGATCTACGGTGGACCCAGACCAAACAGCCGCGTTATCGATGTCATGAGACGTTGCGTCATAGGGGAGCCCGTGTCAACAGCCAAGAGTCCGCTATCAGTATGGTGAGTTACCCAGAGAGACGGTAGGGCGTGGCAGTAGGCATGTCAGTGTTCATGTAGCCAGTGTTACATTACCATGATGACACCGTAGAGTTGCCATAGAGTATAAGTATTCGGGTCAATGCGCCGCCGTCTGCTGTTAATATGTTCATTTGTCAACATTGCCTCTGAATGTTACCAGATAGATTGTGTGTGAAGACAGAAGCTAGCCTTAGGTCAAGTGACAGGAGGTGGTGGTTATCAGAGTTTCATATTTCTCAAAGCATGACAAATAACTACGTATAAGAATGTAGCCATGCCACGGTGAACATAAATAAAAGGGGGTTATCATGCAGCAGTCGTCATCTGTCCATAATATTATAATAGAAAAGAATTGATGCAAAAATGCGGTTGACCAAATAAAGCTATTCCAATGACTACGGTTCGTTCTGCATGTACATACAACATCAACAAAGTTGTGAGTCATATCAAAAATAAAAACTTGGAATATTGTTCGGTCGTGTACATCATATTGATTACTATCACTATAGACAGAGAAAAACAATTAGACAACGATGTTTTTGTTTTTCTTGTAATGCTTTCCTATTTGTCTGGGGTGAGTTTGGCTTTAGTTGTCACTGATGCCAGGTTGTTGTTCATTTGTTCGTGACAAATATCATTTAAATGAATTCAAAACCATTCACATTCATGTCGCCAGGACAAATTATACTTGGCATCGTGAACTAATTATGTTATCACGTTACTAATACATATATCTGATATGATGATTAGTAAATTGTGTAATATATCTGAAGTAATATCATAACTGTTCTTTATGAGCTCATTAATTTTAAAACCCCATTTGACGTTGTATTATTTTCTTCTTTAGTTACGTATTCGTCAGTAGATAGCACAGTGACCCTTCAGTACAGTCCAACAGCTATATCGTGCCACGTAAACAAATGGCCGGATACGACTGACAAAGACGGAGTGTCATTCGTCATGGGGAAACCATGATTCACACAATACACCAGATCCGTGTTTGCACGTCACCTTCACTATGTCTGACCTTCACTATGTCTGAATAACATGTTATTTTTTATTTATCCAATTTATTGAATTAATCAGTGTCCTGTGATGTATTATGTTTCGTTATACTTGCACTGACATCGTAATTACTAGAAACATAATAAAATTACATACTAGTATAACAATTTGGAATACGCCGGTAGGAAATATTAATTTGGAAGTACAACGCATTATGATGTGTTTTTTCAGAATTATTTGGATTTTCAAGTATTCTGACTTCGTTAAACGTGGCCACTTGTTAGACTTTAAGGAAGACAACAGGACCAGACAGCACAAAGTCACATTAGTCAAGAAACAATGTAGCTTTGTTTTAGAAAGTAGGGGGCCACTCTACTATAGGAGGACGATAAACGAATGGCACATTGGAACATACTAATACTATGCCCCATCTAAAGGCCCTATCTAAAGGCTGTGTTATGTCTAGCAGTGTGAATATATGCTACTTAAAACTGACAAACATCTTACTAGAAGGGGTGATATAGATAACACATTGTTAGAACTTTCGATAAGCCTGTTGGTTACGTGTCCAATGGCAACTGGCCAACTGCCATCTTAAACTTGTGGTTTTCATGTACTATCTTGCTCAATCTTGTTAAAATGTTGATTACACATTCTACATAGGGGTCAATTTGCCGGTCAAACAATGTACTTGAAATTCCGTTGCATGGTCGGCATTTTACAAATAATTATTCGCGTTTATGCAACAAATGCGATGTACATGTCGATTAGATATAACAAAACGTTTTATTTTGTGTGCAGCGTTCAATAAAAAATACTAAACAAATACATAAATAATGTCATAAAATTTATAAATAAATATAAAATACAAATAGTATACAATTAAAATAGTTTCTATATCATTGTCATGATTTTTTTAAACCTGACTATGGTGGCCGCATCACAAATGATATCTACTGAATGTGCAAATTCCAACAATGTTAATAAAACAAACTAAGTCAGTTATTATATAAGTTCGTGTTATGTTTTATTATACGTACAATTATATAACTTAATATTTATTATTGTAATAGTAAGAACTCGTATAGGATTGACAGACAGAAAGACTGTCTGGACTGTTGCAGTTGATGCCAATCTTACTCAAGACACGTTTCTTTCTGTTCTACGTTCGGAGAGCGCGTCGCTTTATCTTGACGAGACAACTTCACCCCTGTGTGCCCCCTACATCGGGTCACGCGTACCCCACCCGCAGCAAAGTTCTATGGCTGTCCAATCAACCAGTTGTTATCATTGCCCGCAGCCAATCGCAAAGACACGCGATCAACAAGACAGCAACTTAGTGTGTCTCAGTAGGTGTTCATTTGTCTATTGTCTGACCAATGAGTACTTCTAATGTCTGCAGACACAGTTTGCACACCGAACACACACTGCCAACATTCAGTTCACAAAATACTGTAGATAAAGGGAATTCATATTTTATGACGGTTGACCTTTGAGTTACTTCAGCGTTGAGTGTTTTTTCTTGAGACGATAGGTCAAGTTTATGCCAATTACAATAGTCCTTGAGTTCTTCATTGGTATGTAAATCATCCTATTGTGAAGTGTCTGTGAGAGTTAGTTTAATAAACCATATCACATACAGAAATGAACGTTTACCAATTGAAAGCTTGGAAAGATGTAGAGCACAGATTTTGTTATCGTTTATAGTTAAATACTGTTAGACCGTAAACTAAAATGTTAATCACTTAATGTTACATTAGAATACATTATATTGGCATTTGCCCAACAATATTATATGTTATATATGTTATATATGTTATATATATATATATATATATATATATATATATATATATATATATATTATTTATTACTACTGATGTTTATGTTTTAATAATAATAATAATAAGAAGAAGAACAAACATAATTATAATTGTTATTATTACGCGAAAATAGTTTTAAATATAAATACTTTTATTATTATTATTATATACACGAGCAAATACTATCATTGCCCGCAGCCAATCGCAATCAACAAGACAGCAACTTAGCGTGTCTCAGTAGGTGTTCATTTGTCTATTGTCTGACCAATGAGTACTGAATACTATTATCGAACTATTATTATATACATGAGCAAATACTGTTCAATCATGCATGTTTAATTGGTATTAATATTAATGTATCGATAACTGGACAACGAAAGCAGCCTACCTGCGGCCACAGCAGCGACACAGGGTGGCTGAGAGAATGGTCTTCATGTCTAGGTGGTAGCCCGTCTGGGTCGCCTTGCGGCTCTCCAGAAAGCGGTCGATCTGCTTCGTGACGAGCATCAGCGTGCGTTCCTTCTTCTCCTGCGAGTCGGTGCGCGACATTGTGTGAGCCGAAGACAGGATGTTGTCTGAGTCGACGCCGGCCTTGCTGTTGAGGCCGTGCCACACGATGCTGGGCAAGTAGAAGAAGAGCGCCTGGCCGAGCAGGATGAACGGGATCCACTGGTAGTAGAGGATCATCTGGCGCTCCTCGTTCGGGCGTGGGACCTCCTCGTCCCATGGAAGATAATAAGTATTCCGCACCCAACAGTAGCTGTTGGTGAACTTCCTATGACTGCTGTGGAAGTGGACCGGAGCCCAGCATGTGATGGGCGAGCCGACATATGAGCGAAAGCTGACGAGCACCGCGGCGACGACAAGGTAGGCGACCGTGTAGCGAGAACTCAGTCGGTCGGCGAAGTCGTCGTCGCGAGGATTCTTAACCTTCGGGTTGCTCGTCACCAACGACACGAGCTTATCCATGGCAGTGTCCTGTCCAGCAGCGGTTACAAGCTACGCCGTATGTTGAACAGGTTGAAAACGAACCCACCGAATGTAGATTCACCGCAAGTGTTTGTCTCGGCTTTGGTCACAGTGCCGTGAGTGAGAGCGCAAATCGCGTCTTGCACACGCCACGTAAACTATGTGTCTCAAGTAGTACGCTTATGGGCCACTAGTGTCGACTACGCCGTCACGCTTGGGCGCTTGCTAAACCTCCGCCGGAGTCCTTTGTGTAAATGGCCTATGGAGCTGGTCGACAGACGCGAACAAAGGAATGTCCCGTCGGTCGCGTTCACGTAGTTGAAATCGGTCGGCGACTTCCAAATCGGTCGCGTCGCTTTATAATACACAATCCCAACGACCGGAGATGTGTAATAGCGCTAGAAAAGGCGCAGTTGTTTGTGAATCCGGCCGTCCAACGATAACGCTGTCAACTGAGTGATCGTGTACCCGGCGGTCCAAAGTGTAGGTGGGCGGTATACTCCACTCAAGAGGCGGGGCTTGTGACAGGCTGGGTCGACCAGCCAAGTCACCACGGCAACGAGATCTCATGCAGCTGCTGGTGTTGTCACAGTCCCTTATCGCCCTTCACCCCGGGTGTTTGACCCCGTTCGTGTCCCTATGCCCTCCTCCCAGGAAACACGTTCTCCCCGCGGACTGTGGCACCGCCATAAACAGATATAAGAATTTACAATAACTTACGTTAACTTATATAGCATAACTCTTTGATGTATGGTGCCATGCATTTGTCTAACATAACTAAATTGTTTCCCATACAGTGGATGTAATAAATGGACAAGACGCAAACCATAATTATACAATGTATTCTTCATCTCCCTCGGCAGAGTGTACGTATGGCGCACACTCGATACTTACGTCTCTCTTCTCTTTATTTCTGTCCTTCTCTTCCTTTCTTCATTGTTATCCAAAACAATCTCCACAAAGCAAACAGACAACCAACTCCAGTAGTTTGCCGAGTTTATACTAAATATTCTATGTATTGCATTGTCGGCTCGACCATGTCCATCTGATACAAACATACGACAAGTGTGTTTTAAAAGAAAGGTGCTTCATCTAAGAATCACAATACATATTCCACTATGTATTAAGTTCATGTATGTACAATATTACATTTTTTATTAGATAAATCAACCAACCGGCCAAATTATTGCTTTTGCCAAAAGTGCTAACTTAATATTTACCAAGATTGAACTCCACAGTGCATTTCGTCGACACGTTAGCTGACTATATGCAAAGCTCTGTGTGCAAATAGGCCTACCCACAGATGTGGCCGGCAATGCTTAGCTCAAACAAACGTGTCGTCCGTGTTATGTATATAGGTCGCCGGGAGCGAAACACAACACCGTCTCGGTAAATTAACTGACTGTGTTAGTCAACGACACGTCTACGCCACACTACACACCGTGCACTTCAAGTGTTGCATTGTTTGCCGTGGATATAATGCTACATCCGAGAGTTGCCAAGGGGATAGAGTCAATAGATGGCAAGGCCACTATTACCAAGTTCCAATCTTCCGTTTCGTGGGAAGGAAATACTGTGACCGACCATGGCGACGATGATGGTGATAATGTTAATTGTAATAATAATTTCAAGCGTCGATGCCATAGCCGACAGAGAAATAAGATGATGATGATATTGTTGTTGGTGGTGGTGGTTATGGCACAGATTGAAACATTCGTTGTCGCAGGAAGTAGAGCCGTGTGGAAGTAAAAGCGACCACAACACCATGGCAACCGTCACTGCATGCGTGCAATGCGTGCAATGCGTGCAATGCGTGCAATGCGTGCAATGCGATATGCTATTGTGGATATCGCTAACTGTCTGACAACTGTCTCAACTGGAAAACACGCTAACTGTCTCAACTGGAAAACACGAGGTCCGGCGTTGGTTAATCTTTTTTGTCACTGTGTGTTGTTTTACTTTTAGTCTTTCAACACGTTGTTAACACAGTGGCGTAGCCATAGGGGGCTAGGGGGCCAAATATAAGAAATAATAAGCCGAAACGACAACAACTAGACGCTTTACTCGGGAGAAAAGAAATTGTGCGACAAACGCAGAACACAAGTCGACAATACCGGACCATGAGACAGACATAACTGTGTGGTAGACTGGGAGGAGGCGGCGGACAGACAGACAAACAGTTGAGTGCGTTGGACTTAAAGAAGCCATCTGGATTAGGAAAACTGCATCAACTACGAAGAGACGAGGGGGTACAGATTTAGTCAGGTGTGGAACAGTCTGCTCGCCACGCCATCTGGCGAGCAGTGAAAATTCAATTGCTGACGAAGGCTGCCGATGGCGGTCGAAACGTCGATGTGAGCCGACATTTATTGATTGCCAACGAGCATTGTGGTTTTTTAATAAGTTATTATTTAATGTTATACTGGCTTTAGTTGGAACGTCTTGGACGTTACAGGTGCATTTCTCTTGTCATTGACGATGTTTAAACTGAGTGGCGCCATCTTGTGTCTTGTCACGTTTGTTGCGATACAGGCAGTCTGGTATATTACGTAATTATAATGATATATTCCATAGCGCTGAAGAAAATTGTTGAACATGGTAATAGTTGACAAATTACCAGTTTCTTGAATACTATTTCCATATACTAGGCATACATTGAATAGAGCAATGTTTTCCCCAAAGACAACACAGCACGTAGCCAAATATATAGGCCTAGATATATCCCTGTCCCTTTGATGTAACTGGCACTATAATGTATGATAGGTTGTTTTAGCAACTGGATGCTTAAATTGCCGACAAGATTGAATAAATAAGGGTAGTGCAACTTTGTAGTATAACCGTTATTAACTAAACTGCAATACGATTTTTGACCGTGACCGTTGATGGTAATATGTTGATACAATAGTCATACACGTGGCGGGAGATTCCATATTATAGCTATAGCTATCCTTGTTTTGAGACACACACACAGTGTGGGCCCCTGCAGTGGTGAGCGTTCATTTTCAGTAGTGTCATTTCCCGACAGTGACATCCACAAAGATCACAACAATATATGTCACTGCTCATTAACCATGACCCGACGCCTGCATGGTAGTAATGTATGCCTACAGTGAGTATCTGGGTCATCCATTCAGGAGTTGAATTCATTATGTAGCAGTTAACTAACGTACCGTACTCCAGATAACGTTCTCATGCAACTGGCGTGTGACACAGTTTATATGAGTACCATACTGCATGAATGCTGTGGCATAGCCTACCGTGACACTGCTCAGATTCGCACCGAAGATTCCTCCAAAGGTTATCACGTATACATGCATGCATGTGCAGTTTTTAATGGCGTAGTTGCTTTCTTACACAATAAGTCTTTATGGTTCAAATACTGATTTTGTAGAATAATATAGTATTGTCGGAAATGGTGTGAATTTAGGTCGACTTTTGGAGACGTCAAAGTTCGGACGTGTTTCGGTACGCGGCCCATCCTCTACAAGAAAGTGTGTCACCGACCACTTACTGGCCGCAGTAAACAGCTGGTCATAAATCAGCGACCGGACCTCATTATGAGCGAGAACACTTGTTAAATTCGACCACATAAACGATGACACTGACCATTTCAAGTACTAGTAACGGCTGTACTAACGCCAACCAGCTCGTGACACACAAGCCAACAACAGACCTACGCCGATAATTAATGCTATAACATTTGTGTCGCGCCTACTAGGAGGGAGCACTATGCATCCCTGTGACACATCGTGGTGTTGTGACGGTGGTGTTGAAGGCGTGTTTGGGGTTTGACGCTTGTGCGCAGCAACAGGATTTCCCTCGCTATTTATAGCGACGCAGTGGTTGCCGGGGGCGCGGTGACGCACCGTACTCCGTTGGCAATCCGAGGACATTGCCTGCGCGACGACGGGGCAGGTCGGGTGTGTTTTCTGTTCGTTGTCACGCCCTAGCTAGCATCCGTGACGACAGCACCGCTGTATCGGGATACGTACGACAGAAAGTGTGTGACATAAGTTTGGAAACATGTATGGTGTACTCGCTCTTGTTTTCTCTCTACCGGAGACGAAGTGGAGTAAAGATGACGACTTCGCCGACCGACTCAGCTCTCGCTACAGCGTTATCGTCCTAGTCATTCTCGCCATTACCATCAGCATGAACGAGATCGTGCGCGAACCCATCACCTGTTGGGCTCCCGTTCATTTCGCCGGCAGCCACGAGAAGTACGCGAACAGCTACTGTTGGGTCCGGAACACGTACTACCTGCCGTGGCACGAGGAGGTCCCTCGGCCGCACGAGGACCGCCAGACCATCCACTACTACCAGTGGATGTCGTTTATTCTACTTGGTCAAGCCCTCTTCTTCTACCTGCCGACGATCATATGGCACGGCTTTAACAGCAAGGCGGGCATCGACGCCGACAACATCCTGGAAACAGCCCAAACACTGAGGAAGTCAGAGGAGGAAGGGGAACGTCATCGCACACTCAACCTCATCACCAACCAAATGGACAGGTTCCTGGCGACACGGGCCAAAGACTGGCAGTTCGAGTTTGACCTCAAACATGTCCTCTCGGCGACGCTCTGTCGGTGCTGTGGACGAAGGTATGATTTCATGGTCTTTCAAATCTATTCGCTATGCATTACACTATACACTACAATATGTTGGTGTCTCGCTCTTGCGATTGTGCCAATATGTTGGAAACCTAATCAATAATTCCAAAGATACAACTGAACTCACACTCAAATACTCATCGTTGCGTCCGTTAGATGGCACAGTAATAAGCTGTGTATTGCATTTTGCAGCTATATCAACTAATCATCTGCTGTCATCTTTTCCTGTTTTAGCGCGTCAAGTATGTAGAATGCCCACACACACACGCGCGCGCACGCACGCACGCACACTCATTCATTCACTCACTCACTCACTCACTCACACACACACACACACACACACACACACACACACACAGACACACACACACACACACAGACACACACACACACACACACACACACACAGACACACACACACACACACACACAGAGACACACACACACACACACACACACACACACACACACACACACACACACACACACACACACACACACACACACACACACACACACACACACACACACACACACACATGCACTCGTGCTTATTGTATGCATCAGTCACGCCGTATATAAATTACACAACCGTGTTTCGCATTGAATGTGTGCAGCCAGACCTGGGCATTCGAGAGAGAGTCGGTTCTTTCATCATACTCAATGTACTCATGATTTAATCACCTACGACTTGGGTCAGCGTGCCATATTGCTCGGTATGACGGTACAGTTGACTCACACCTATCTTAGCAGACTCTCCGGTGAATCGATCAATGACTAGCGTTTGTATGTGCCTGTATGTACACAATGGGAGAGACCACATCGTGTACTAGTTATACTATGTTGCCTTGTTGGATTAAGATCACAGAGCTCATAACATCATTCAACTCACACACTGTTTAACAGAACAATCACGAGTAAGATCTACTTGCTTTCAGGCGACTTTTAGTCTTTTATCTGCGACCCAAATCATGTTCGCACATTTGTTACTTGCTTTGCGGCACAATCGTCACACGGTTAACAATGCGTAAATAATTATAAAATAAATATGCGCAAAATAATAAACTGTAAAAGGGGAACATTCAAATTGCATATTGAGCACCGGTTATTGGTGTGTGGAAATTCGTATTAGATCGATCGATTTCGAATATGTTTGAAATGCATTATGTTAATCTACGTTATACTGACGATACAAAGAAGAAGAAACAGTAATCTTATACTTAACTTGCCTAAATTATTACGGCCTTTTAAAACCGTTTTTCACCTTATATCGATGTGTATGTATTCGCAATGTGATTCTACATCACTTCCGGTAAAAAGAAGTCAGATTAAACTATTTTAATTTGTGTTTTAGAACAATTTAAACACGCCGAGTCGAAAGAAATCGCCTCCGCGGTTCTGGTGCTGGGGAGGCGCCTACAGCTCGCGCCATATTTGCGGCGGTGACATCGCGTTGTTTACTTCGACTTGGCGTCTTTAAATTAAATTTAAACATCGATATAAGGTGGAGAAAAACAACCCCTTAGTAGACACTATGTCGTGGCTTGGCATGCTGATTAAATCAATATTTGTATGTTAAAGCGTATTTGGTGAGCATATTGCTCGTGGAATGAATCTAAAACGGCACCCATTTTCGCCCTGTGCATTTTGGTCGGCATTAAACATAATATAACTTAATAATAATAATAATATAACTTGTATTGCGCCTAAATCATCATAAATCAAGTTCTGAGGCGCATCAATACATAAAGGTAAATCTATCTCAGAGTCAATAAACAATTCACGTTGTCAACATAGTGAATTGATAAGCCATGGTGCTATGGTGGATAGGCAAGGTTATAAAGGTATGTTTAACTTTAATTGATGGCTGAATTTAGCAGTACTTTCATCTGATCTAACATAAGAAGGAAGCATAGTCCAAAGAGTAGGTGCAGCTACAGAAAAACACTTATCCCAATGTTAGTATTGAATTTTTGGACACAATAATGAATCAGAACTAGATGATCGAAGCTGGAGAGGTTTTCTTACAGCAACGAATGTAAATACGATGGTTGCTTACAGGAAGGTGTATCAATTAGCAGGTGGAGAAGACACGGGTATATAAATGTGTGTATCAATTAGCAGATGGAGAAGACACGGACGTATAAATATGTGTATCAATTAGGAGATAGAGAAGACACGGATGTATACATATGTGTATCAATTAGCAGATGAAGAAGACACGGATGTATACATATGTGTATCAATTAGCAGATGGAGAAGACACGGATGTATAAATATGTGTATCAATTAGCAGATGGAGAAGACACGGAAGTATAAATATGTGTATCAATTAGCAAATGGAGAAAACACGGACGTATAAATATGTTTATCAATTAGCAGATGGAGAAGACACGGATGTATAAATATGTGTATCAATTAGCAGATGGAGAAGACACGGACGTATAAATAAGTATATCAATTAGGAGATGGAGAACACACGGATGTATAAATATGTGTATCAATTAGCAGATGGAGAAGACACGGATGTATACATATGTGTATCGTTTGCATAAAGATTTCAATTGTCACTATTTTTAGCTGAAGTGAATGGAGTTGTGAACTGTGTAAAATAGTAACAGGCCCAACACTTAACCATGAGGAACACCACGTGACACATTAAGTGGTGGCGGAGAACAGCCTCTAATGTTAACTCTCTTGTGTCTCCCACTAAGATTAGATTTAAACCAACATAAAACTACACCAAATACACGATACCACAAAGACAAAGGATCACGAGAATAGTACGATTAATAGTATGAAAAGCAGCTGACAGATCAAGCAAGGCAAAGGCAGTAACCGTAACGTTATCATTATCCAGATATAATTGCGCACTTTTAAGAGAACAGTTTTCGAAGAAAGAAGTTGTTTGTATGCAGATCGGAATACATTTGACACATTATTTGAATTAATATAAGATCCAAGTGCTTTACTACAACTTTGTCAAGTGTCTGAAAAGCGATACACATAGTCAATTGTTGAAATATTTTGTTTGAATTTTTTCATATGCTGTATTCTGTTATTTGGTATTTTTTAAATTCAAGAAGTATTGGCGTAAATTAATGTATTAGTTGGCCCACATGCATCTAGAACGTCTACGGAGATAAAGGGACGTTCGGACAATCGCTTAAGTTAACGTTGGGAACTCTTGGTAATGCACTCAATACGGCATGGCGACCTAATGTTGGGTCCAGCCCACAGGTTAAAAAAGGTGCTTTAAGATGTTGAAATAACATCACAAAAAGCAACCCTTCGTCGAACATGTTATGAAAGGAAATGCCATAGTGTGGGAATTTGATAACTACTTCGGCTAAAATAGTAAAGCAATAAAACGTTTCTTCCTTACGTCAACATTATTTTGATTCATACACACCTACGCTTGAATGGCGTTCTTTGTCAGACTATCAGCCATATTGTTAGGTTCACGCGTACAGTGGTCCACAAGTGTCCGGTACCATACTATAACAGCACTTTAATTGACATAGTTTCCGAAATTGTATTACCATATTCTTATTTGCCAAGGATGTGATTGTTTTGTAAATAAATGTCGATATATATCCACGTATCTGTTTGTCAGTCATCGCTTTGAACATGTTCAAATGACAGGCAGGCAATCTGTTTAGTGCGTTTTTGCTGTGGTACATTGATGTGATTGTGTCATTCACACTGCACGTCCAGAAATACGTATTTAATCAGTTGGACTACATATTCCTCTTTGAAATTCGAAAATATATCATGTGACTGTCTACTATCACTTCCCTCGTGATGGATGCTACTGAGCCTGCCAGTAAGTCGACATGTACATGTACGCTTTATTAAACAAATGCGTAGGATACATAGAGAGAAACAGAGTTTAGGAACTACTGACAAAGATAGCGTCTAAGACCACTAGGATCACATGAATTCAGTAGAGTGGAGAGAGGAAGACGGAGCTCGTGGTTACAGCAGAACAACTCAAGTTAAGTTGTCACATGATAGGGAAGACGACGACGATGAAAAAGAACGACAGATGTCGTGTTCGATACACGAGTTGCTGTTAGTATCTGGATGAACCGTGGATGGATCGTTTCGTTATTTCGCGACTGCCTTCAGGCTAGACAAAATGCAAGTAGTTTCGAAACTTTTGCAATTTGCAATGTTTGCGCTGCCTGGGTAAAATACCCGCGGAAAAAGGATAATGGCATATTTGCAGTTCACAATTTGTCTGTGGTAATATATATATACAGTATATACATACAGTATATATACAATATATATATATATATATATATATATATATATATATATATATATATATATATATATATACGACGAGTCACATGTATACACCGTAATTTAATAGTAGCACGGAGTTACGGTGCAATTACTCTATATACATGTACGTATAAATTCCTATGCCAACGTTCCGACATCATAAAATGAAACCAAAGAATCATTGTTATGGGTTGCACATGTAAATATAACTGCATTCGTGATTCGGTAGATTGTGTAAATCATGCAAACTCTTTGGTTTCACTCTATGATGTCGGAACTGTGGCATATGAATTTATAATACATGCATATATACGGTAATTTCACCGTAACTCCGTGCTACTCTTTAATAACGATGTACACAAGTGACTCATTGCGACACCCCGAGGGCACAGCTCAGCGCCAGGCATTCATACTACCGTTGCGACATGATGTCAATCTGTCTGACCAAGCCGAGATTACGGAATACAACCTACATATTTGAGTCATTCGTTGCCGGAATTCAGAACGGACAGGACGTGGTCGGGACGACTTCCGCTGTTGGTTGACTGTCCATATAAATTCACGGTGATTTAACAGACATTCTTGTGATACTTAATAGTGTGATACACCGTGCCCTGGTTCACCGTACCACACGACATATTGTGATATTCAATTTGTTGGAGAGAGCGGATGTCTTGCAGACATGCATGACGTCGTTGAATTTTTATTTTCCTTGCCGGAAACGAAGTGGAGTAAAGACGACGACTTCGCCGACCGACTCAGTTGTCGCTACAGCGTCGTCGTCTTGATCGCTCTCGCCGTTACCGTCAGCTTGAGCGAAATCGTCGGCGACCCAATCCACTGTTGGGTTCCCGCTCATTTCGCCGACAGCCATGAGAATTACGCGAACAGCTACTGTTGGGTCCGGAACACGTACTACCTGCCGTGGCACGAGGAGGTCCCTCGGCCGCACGAGGACCGCCAGACCATCCACTACTACCAGTGGATATCGTTTATTCTACTTGGTCAAGCCCTCTTCTTCTACCTGCCGACGATCATATGGCACGGCTTCAACAGCAAGGCGGGCATCGACGCCGACAACATCCTGGAAACAGCCCAAACACTAAGGAAGTCAGAGGAGGAAGGGGAACGTCATCGCACACTCAACCTCATCACCAACCAAATGGACAGGTTCCTGGCGACACGGGCCAAAGACTGGCAGTTCGAGTTTGACCTCAAACATGTCCTCTCGGCGACGCTCTGTCGGTGCTGTGGACGAAGGTATGCTTTTGTTGTCACTATTCCAAAGTCGGTTGAGTGGATTGGTTGATAGAGTTTATTTGGTAAAGCATTATATACATGCAAATAAAAAAATAAAAACATTCGATGCAAAAGCAAATAAAGAAATAAGCATATATATATATATATATATATATATATATATATATATATATATATATATATATATATATATATATATATATATATATATATATATATGTATATATATATATATATATATATGTATATATATATATATATATATAATATTTACCGAGGATAAACACATTAAAATACACAATAGCACACTTATTTTCAATGTGGTCCTCCAAAAATACTAATAATGAAGTAAGAAAATATAAAAATAAATACATAAAAAAATAAACACAGTTATAAAATAATAAAAATGTAAATATTTTCAAATACAGGTAAACAAATGTCGTCAATAAGACAATGTGCTAACATAAAAGGTACTCTATTAAAATATAATAACACATTAGTACATAGTAAGATTAAATTTAAATAAAATGCACTTAAAATGCCACTTTAAGATAATTCGTCAGCCATGAATCTGCTGTAGAGAAGGGTCGTTTGGAACGTGCTGCCCAGGTCTATGGTAACCTGGGTACAATTAGTCGTCAGTGGTGAAATAATCAACAGTTTGAGCAAATGGCGTGTTGTCCGTAACGTTGTCGATGATGATTGGGTGTGATGGTGAGCCTTGCGCGTAACGTTATGAGTGTGATAATGAGCCTTGCGCGTAACGTTATGAGTGTGATGATGAGCCTTGCGCGTAATGTTATTGGGTGTGATGATGAGCCTTGTGGGTAACATTATGAGTGTGATGATGAGCCTTGCTCGTAATGTTATGGGTGTGATGATGAGCCTTGCGTGTAATGTTATGGGTGTGATGATGAGCCTTGTGTGTAATGTTATTGGGTGTGATGATGAGCCTTGCGTGTAATGTTATGGGTGTGATGATGAGCCTTGCGTGTAATGTTATGGGTGTGATGATGAGCCTTGCGTGTAATGTTATGGGTGTGATGATGAGCCTTGCGTGTAATGTTATGGGTGTGATGATGAGCCTTGCGCGTAATGTTATTGGGTGTGATGATGAGCCTTGTGGGTAACATTATGAGTGTGATGATGAGCCTTGCTCGTAATGTTATGGGTGTGATGATGAGCCTTGCGTGTAATGTTATGGGTGTGATGATGAGCCTTGTGTGTAATGTTATGGGTGTGATGATGAGCCTTGCGTGTAATGTTATGGGTGTGATGATGAGCCTTGTGTGTAATGTTATTGGGTGTGATGATGAGCCTTGTGCGTAACATTATGAGTGTGATGATGAGCCTTGCTCGTAATGTTATGGGTGTGATGATGAGCCTTGCGTGTAATGTTATGGGTGTGATGATGAGCCTTGTGTGTAATGTTATGGGTGTGATGATGAGCCTTGCGTGTAATGTTATGAGTGTGATGATGAGCCTTGTGTGTAATGTTATTGGGTGTGATGATGAGCCTTGTGCGTAACATTATGAGTGTGGTGATGAGCCTTGCTCGTAATGTTATGGGTGTGATGATGAGCCTTGCGTGTAATGTTATGGGTGTGATGATGGGCCTTGCGTGTAATGTTATGGGTGTGATGATGGGCCTTGCGTGTAATGTTATGGGTGTGATGATGGGCCTTGCGTGTAATGTTATGGGTGTGATGATGGGCCTTGCGTGTAACGTTATGAGTATGATGATGAGCCTTGCGCGTAACGTTATGAGTGTGATGATGAGCCTTGTGTGTAACTTTATGAGTGTGATAGTGACCCTTGTGCGTAATGTTATGAGTGTGATGATGAGCCTTGTGTGTAATGTTATGAGTGTGATGATGAGCCTTGTGCGTAATGTTATGAGTGTGATGATGAGCCTTGTGCGTAATGTTATGAGTGTGATGATGAGCCTTGTGCGTAATGTTATGAGTGTGATGATGAGCCTTGTGCGTAATGTTACGAGTGTGATGATGAGCCTTGTGCGTAATGTTATGAGTGTGATGATGAGCCTTGTGCGTAATGTTACGAGTGTGATGATGAGCCTTGTGCGTAATGTTACGAGTGTGATGATGAGCCTTGTGCGTAATGTTATGAGTGTGATGGTGAGCCTTGTGTGTAATGTTATGAGTGTGATGATGAGCCTTGTGCGTAATGTTATGAGTGTGATGATGAGCCTTGTGCGTAATGTTACGAGTGTGATGATGAGCCTTGTGCGTAATGTTATGGGTGTGATAATGACCCTTGTGCGTAATATTATGGGTGTGATGATGAACCTTGTGCGTAATGTTATGAGTGTGATAATGAGCCTTGTGCGTAATGTTATGGGTGTGATGACTGAGAGCAGTACTATGTAGGTAATTAAACGCGGTAGGTGATAACCGTATCTAGAGTGTTGCATGTTAGATGTAAAGTTGTTGCTGGTACTAGTTGTAATGCTGGTAGCTACGCGTAATTAAATGATGATGATTGGTCATTTGGGATATGATGCTGAGTACCAGGTAGACGATGACGACTGAGTATACTGCGGAGTGTTGTACGAATTGTTGTTGCTAATGAATGAGTGTAATGATTATCGTTCGTTGTATATAACGTTGACGGTGTTGTTGCTAATAAATGAGTGTAATGATTATTGTTCATTATATATAATTTTGACGGTGTTGTTGCTAATGAATCACTGTAATGATTATCGTTCGTTGTATATAATTTTGACGGTGTTGTCTGCGTGTATCGTATACACTAAAGTCGACACGGAGTGTAATTATTGACACTGTTGCAGTTTTAAGTGGAGTATACGAAGTGTATTGTGTAGTGTAACGCATGTGTATTTAAGGTGGTGCGCGTCCATAAGCTTAGGTCGATAGCGCGACGTTTGTTTGCTGGTCTGTTGCCTTATCAGGTTAAATACACACGTCAGCATACATTGGTCATAGATTTTTAACTCAACATGAACACTTGTAATAAAGCTAACATCATCCATGACGTCATCATTTGGTGACAAAATGTTCGTCAACATCTCAACAAGATTTAATAGTGTATTTGAATGGAGACATGGACATGTTAAGAAAAAATATACTCATATACATATATGTATATATGTATATATGTATATATGTATATATGTATATATGTATATATATATATATATATATATATATATATATATATATATATATGTATATATATATATATATATATATATATATATATATATATAGTATCAGTGGGATAACCAGACCAGTTTTAGAAAAGGCTAGGCGTGATGTTAAAAGCCAACATAGTATGTGATTTGTCATAGCAACCTGGATTCAGTGTGAACGTTACGCTAACACTTGCTCGGCACGTTTGCGCGATGGCACTTGTTAATACATTTTGTGGGTTTAGTATTTGTCAATATTTGTCTGCTACAAGTGCCACGAACAAAACTTGTTAGTTTTGGTGATCGTTCCTTCAACGTGATTGGACATTGACTAGGAAGTTCGCTGCCGATTTATCAACCTTCATTTCAAATGTTGTACCGCTATTTGTATAATATAAATGTTGCTCACATGACGGTTACCCACAACAGAAGATATCATTGATCACGGTGCTCACGATATGAAAAGGCACGCTTGTTCCCATTACACATTCCGCAGCTATGCTAGCGTGTATAGTCTACAAAGTTAAAAAAAAAACTAACATTATCTTATATCTAAGTCGCGTACTAACGGCATGGTGTAAAGCAGCAAAGTTGAATATATTTAGGTAGGGAATTTATTATACATTGACAGGATGCATATATGTCTAGTATACTAAATTAAGTAGTGGTTCGCAGAAACTATGTGTAATTGTCAAACTTGTATATGAGATCATGAATAAACACAATCATATTCTATCGCAAGCATAGTTTAAATTAACTTTGCCGTTTTACAACGTTAGCAATACATAGAAGTGTCCTGGTGAGCAGACGTCTACTTGAGTCATGTGTCGTAGGTAATAAATACCTTGTAAACAAATGTCGTAAGAGCATAGGCCCTACGAGCAAAAACACCATTAGTACCGTGGGAGCAAATGACTGCGTTGTTGTACGCTCGCTACAGTGGACTGCGCGACCTAAGTCAGGCCTGACTGCGCGTATGACACAGTTGTTCTGTCTGACGCTGACACATGACTTACACGTTGCCCGAGCCACGGAGCGACTTGTCGAGTCTACCTACTGCATCTGTATGCCGAGTACGTACCGATTCACGCATGCAACGTACGAACGTACAGTTATAACGACAAATATACTTGTTCCTGGCAGGATGTGTGAGCTTATCTGCATTGCACAAGACAACAGCCTTCACATCTACCAGATTTCGATTATTTAGAAATACTTTGTATTCAGTGGTGGTAGTTATCCATAACTAAACGGGCAGCGAGACTATATTTATTTCTATCTCACATTACATGTAGCACGCCTAGTACACATTACAGTTATTGGCGAACTAATTGGCATGAATATGAACAGAGGGACGATTTCGTGAATTGTAGTATCATGTAGCAATGTGTGTACACTTTCCTCCGTTCAACACCCACCCATATTCACTGACACTCAGCACTGCTATTGCTAGTCACTACATAGTTGGATATCTACTGTGATTTATGTTGTTTAAATTCGTTAAACCGTTTTTCACCTTGGGTATGATTAGATAACTATGATTAGATTTAAAAAAAATCAATAAGACTAGTCAATTGTATTTTGAATAATCATATCACCAATTTCTGCAATCAAGATGTACTGTTGTAGAAACGTGATAGTTTAAAGATGACTCCACTTTGTAATTTGCTATGACCTAGTTATCACGTTTGTCTTCCCTGAGGAGTATCCGGCTGTCGGTGAGTATAAATACATCACACAATGTGTTGGTCATGCTTCGTTTAAAACGGAGAACGTTCAGCGTTGAAGGTAATTCGAAAACAGTTGGAAATAACTTGTGTTTTTAATGAATTGAGAAGATTGATTTGTAGTATATTGGGCACATTAATTCACTGCAAATTTGTGTTTATGATAGCAACTATTTCAGCTTACAAATAAAAAATTCGATGGCAACCATGTCTATAGTACAGTTTGACAGCTTATTCGTGATTGGGAATATTTATTTGTTTGTGCGTATGGGTACATTTTGAAACTGAAAGCTTAAGAAATCACACATCAATAGTTGACAATTAAGTGCGAGCAATGATTAGAAGAAAAAAAATGATATGTCACTTGTTGTTTAACGTCGAGTAGTTTCGTACAACCAATGTGGCTAAAATAGTTTACGTACATGTAATATGTAGACCCACAGACGACCTACATAGTGGACAGGGTCTCACTGCCAAGGAATGTTTGACCTGACGCTATTCAGCTCCCACGCTAGCCACCTTACAATAGCAGCATGTCACGTCGCAGCATTGCTTTGTACGCGGAATGACATCCTATACAGCTGGTCGTGAAAGATGAGTTAATTTTCAATCTATATTTACAGGTGTACGAACTATTTATAAAGTTGTTCATTTGTCCAATAAGTGAGTGGGGAGAGAAGGTGGCCCAGATAGTGACCTTTTTGAATGTATCTCAGTGGTCTCAAACTTTCCCATCAAACTGCCCAGTTGGGCTGGCAGAGTGTGTAAACGTGTCCTAAGGGTAAATCCTGCACAGTTTCAGTTTTTTTACGATATCTAACTGTTCATAAATACGTTCGCTAGATGCGTTTCAAAAACATGTTGAGACTCTGGTTCATCCAGTAGTTCCTAACAGCATGTCCACATGGTGTGTGCGTGTGTGTATGTGTGTGTGTGTGTGTGTGTGTGTGTGTGTGTGTGTGTGTGCGCGTGCGTGCGTGCGTGCGTACGTGGGTGCGTGCGTGCGTGCGTGCGTGCGTGTGGTGTGTGTTGATATTTGTACACGAAGATTGATAAACCACCGTTGTCAGACGTCAGTGTGATCAGTTCATAGATCAGATCAAGATGTTGCCATGATGTCGCTGCGGTAATTCGAACAGTCGAACTAAGCAGTCGTAATCGTCCTATAGGGTTCATGTCCGGTGTTGAGATAATGTTAACGATACATATTCGAAACACCACGCGACTGTTTTGCGGAATGTCCGCACACAAAACAGTGGTGTGCTGTTTCTACAAGTAATGTGGACTTTGCCCTTGTCCGCTAGACAGTGTGCTTTTTATGTGTACGGACTAATGAAACATATGTGGACGCGGCTTCACCGTCATGCTGTTGAAACCCAAATAACATAAGCATTACTGGCGACTCACTTGTAACAATCGGATAAAGACCTTGTATTGTCAGCTGATGTTTATGTGTAATTTCGCGTTTTAACTGGTTGCCATGTGATTGCTAGTAGCCTAGTCTAGTGCCCAGCACCTGTCCTGGGCCGAGATTCGGCCGGGCCGAGATTCGACTCCGAATCGTGTGTACTCTACTCAATAGCCTGGAACAACCAACGAGTAAGCGAGATAACGCTGCAACTCAGATGTTGTTAAGTTTAGCAGAGTCCTGTTTGATCAACTGCTCAACGTGGGTCGAAGCAATTTGGCAAACACGGACTGTGGACATTCACACCGCCAGCATGTCCAGTGGCGTCACATAACAGCGACGTAATTGCACCCACTCGCTGCGTGCTGAATAAGTGTGGTAGTGACATAACCGACACATCGCTGTTTACCTCTGTCACAATTCTGATCTCCTTCAAACTGTTCTGCACCAAATGTTTTAATAACGGTGTGAAATACGTCACTACAGCGACATGGCGTCAGACCTTCACGCATGCAGTTGTAATTTTATAAACTTTGCCTCATGTTTTGCCATAAACACCCTCGTTTCCAAAACTTCAATAAAAACATAGGAATGTCTGAATATATCACGTGTTCGACAGCCATAAAATGGTTTGGCGTAGCTTTTAGTAGGGAACAGGTCACGTTATAGATAAATCAACGAATTTATCTTTTTCAATCCACGTTTTAAATAAACCTCAAGTTCACATGTTTGGTCCCGACCTTTCTAGTGTCTAGCATCCCTAGTGGATAAATGATTGGGTGAAACGTCGAAGAAGAGGGACATGCACATTCAATGCACTGCATTCTCAAGTTAGTCAAGAGGATAATAATGTTGTGTTATAGCGGCGCAGTCCCATTTATTAGTTAGTTACAGCTAGTGACATCAATATACCCGGAAGTCAGTTCCCTCCATATGGCTGTCGCCTACCGTTCCATCCCGTGCAACCGGATGTTACCAACCCTCTGTGACAGACTCATTTCAAAAGCAAGTGTCGACATCCCATTTATATTTACCAACAGTCTGATAACAGTGTGATCTCACGAAAGCACGGCATCGTTTATTAGCAGAAACGTACATATTATATACGAAATCCTATGAAATACTGTGTGGCTGTCAGTAAATTATGATTCATGAAAGGGTACATCGTTTCTCCATGTGCACTGGCATCGAGTTTCTAATTTACTAACATATTTCGATGTTATGAACTCACTGAATGAGAGTCGGCAGAATCACACGCCTTTAATGTTTCGATTATATCACGAACAGGCTGAAGAGTGACGACGTTTCTAATTTCGGCAGGACTGGTTCAATCATCCGCCCAAAATAAAAATAAAATCTTCAACTGTGCCTCATGACGGGATACACACAAATCACAGCGAGAAAGGGGAAGAGTCACCATATCTTTCTTCCGGATTTCAAATGCATTTATTCCCTACTCGATAATATCGCTACAAATGTAAAGCTGTCGATCAATCCTTTTGTTTTGCACTGCGTTGGTCGCTTTCACATCAGCAGCTATTTACCAGCCTAGTGAGAGTCTGTTGACAAATATATGTCATTTACCCGATTACGAATGGACTAGAGTTCATCATTTCTGTCCCAGATCAATTTCATAAGCACTCCAGCGGACTTGTAGACGAACAGAACCTGGCGTGATAGTTTTATTTATAGGTTAAGGAAACTGGTTTAGCCTGTTATAAGGTATTCGGCAATACAATCAGGTTATATTAACGATTCGACAACAAATGACAGGTAATGTGTTCATTTAGAGCCGTGCGTGAGATGTCCTTTGTATAAGATGGCCTAGTTGAAATATAAAACAGAAGAAACGTAGAAGAAAATGATAATTCTCTGAGTTTCGTGTCCTGTGAGTGTCCCTGTGTCCCTGTGTCCCTGTGTCCCTGTGTCCCTGTGTCCCTGTGTCCCTGTGTCCCTGTGTCCCTGTGACTCTGTGTCCCTGTGTCCCTGTGTCCCTGTGTCCCTGTGTCCCTGTGTCCCTGTGTCTCTGTGTCCCTGTGTCCCTGTGTCCCTGTGTCACTGTCAGAAGGAGCGCGAAGACCGCCATAATTCGGCAGACATGTCGTGCCACCAAGAAGGAGTTATATCCTGGGACAAGGATCTCCGTGTATTTGTAATATAATTTATAAATACCCGCTTACGCCTAAGACAGCGGTATCGTTTTAGTGCGTTCAGTCGTTGTTTCACTTTCGTTTTAACAGTCGACCTTTTAATGTTTACATAAAAAGTAACCTCAACCGGCAAACTTTCATACTAAGAGCTAGCTACACATAGAAAGCTCAAAGGTATCCCTTTGAGGAATACTGAACGTTATTGCATCTCCTTGTTGACTGCGAGACTCTTATAGCATGCTTTGCGGTTTCTGCGAAAGTATTGCTGTAATATGATGTTTTCATTAGTGTTTGGTTCTGTTTGTTCTAACCGTCAGCTGAACGACAACCTAGCACGTAGTGTGTCTTTATGCAGCATGAATATGCATTTCGCATTATGCGTCGGTCATGTGGTGTGATGCCTGCTGTACGCCACCAGGCGCTGGGCTTCAATTACAGGCAGACAGCTTGCCCCGTTACCGTGTCACAGTTAGCATGACCATCGACTCATTTTATACTGGATATTTGACCAAACTAAGTAAAACGTAAATTTGTAACGGACCAGATAATAAAGCCGTTGGGCAGTTCTGCTTGGCTATGCCAGAGAAGTAAGAAACCCTAAACATGCATAAAATGTCAACCAGGGGAGTGGCCGTCACTTATGACCTCATACATGTCTGAGACCTATCGCTACATGTCTCACACACGACAGACATACATTATCTGGAAAACCACGTGTGTCAAATGTTTCAACATCACATCGCAACATCGCGTTTGTGTATAGCAGATAGAATATTTACGATGATATAACCAACAGTTTCTAAACATATCATTACTTAGTGGAAAACATTACTTAGTGAAAAACACATAACTGGCGGTACAGATCACGGTCTATACTCGCGTTATTTTCACTCCTATTGATGATCCCGGATGTGGAGACAAGTTTTACTGTTATGTCGCAGACGATGTGACGACTAATACAATCCTGTTGCATCATTTCGAACGCGGATGTAGTTTTTGTCCATTTTACTTTCAACGCAAAACCTGTACATCACCATAGCAACAGTCCAAGAACGGCTCGACCTGTTTTCACAAGTGCTGTAATGAACAATACACGCAGGCTTGGTTTGTTTATTTTTTGACGAGCCTGATAAACCATCGACAACGTTTGGGCCTGTTCATTCACAACATACTCGGTCTGCCGGTCTGGCTTCCATCTTATTTGGTGTAATTGTGTTTTTCGTAGTGTTCATGTTTTATTGCGCTGCTGCGAGATCAGGATTCGGAGTTGATCACAATAACAAGTGATAAGAGGACACAAACTTACAGCTATCTAAAGTTCAACTATATTAAATCCTTATTACAGTATATGTCGTCTTTGTTGTACTTCTGCCCATTGGCAGAAGTACAACAAACACACAGTTAATCACAAGTACCCTCACAGCAGATAATAGTAATGCCATTCGTGTATATTAGCAGCAGTTTTTTTGCATTACCTTTGCTGGAGTTGGGTTTAAATTAAATTAACATTATTATTAGTCAACGAACGTTATGCACACAGTCTCACGTACTCGTCAAGTTGACATTAAACTGCATCGTTTGTGTATGCAAAGTATGGCATAATGTCGTCCATTGACAGAGCAAGCTACTTGTCATAAATAAGTGCCTCCACATCACACAACAATAGGTGTGTTGAGAAAGGAAGACTTGTGATCTCCAGGCGGTATGCTCACAGTTTGTACTCTCGATCAATGTCAACTTTCACCCTGCCGCTGTTTTGGCCTACAGCAATGCAGCGAACGAGAACCACTAATCACTTTGTTTATTCAAGAGTCGTGTTTCATATTTTAATGCGGCCTTTCCTACGTCTAGCCAACGATGAGTAACAGAATACAAAGTGAAACAACAGATGGCACTTCCCATCATGTGAAACGATATGCGGATTAGAGACTACACGAACAGAACAGAGTGTGTTGTTGTGTTGTTGTAAGACCTACCATTCAGTTTTAAGTGGATTACAGATTTACGTATTCTGTATAATAATTCGTATATCTTATTTGTTGAACCTTATGAAAGGCCGGGGAAATCCAGAGTGTAGGTGTTGATTAGGTAAGCAGGTATAAGTAGCTCCTTGCAACTGTGCAACTGCAGTCAAAATAAATGCTGATGTAATGTTTTCGTTTAGTAAACAACATGTCGGTATCAGGTTGCTTCGTTTCCTTTGTTAAGACTCGACGTCAATTTAAATGTTTGCAGCGTGAGGTAATACGGTGTGACTGCTGGTTTCTTTGTTTGTTTGTTGTTTATGAATTTATAACATGAAGCAGCAATATCCAACTCAGAAATGTGGTCTAAACGCGAAAATAAGACAGTAACACAAATGTCGCTCCACAGAAGAGAAAAGACGAAGACAATCGCATCAGACATTGGGAATTTCACGACGTGTGTCGTAGGTTTCAATTTGAACTTTAATGCAATTAATTTATGCTTATTAATTTATGTAGTTTCTGGTTTTTGCCTTGAAAGCAGATACGTGCCAACCGTGATATATATATATATATATATATATATATATATATATATATATATATATATATATATATATATATATATATATATATATATATATACACATACATACGATTTCACGTAAGCTCACATATATAATGTGCATTATTCATAGCGAATAATTATGTAATTTCGATTCAAACACCTAAAATACATTCGGAACATCAATTGTTTAGATCATTAGCCATTTTTTTTTCAAATATAACCTGCCATGCTTTAGCTGATAACATACCAACCAACATGTGTGTTGTGTGATTAAAAAATTATCCGTGTTTATGGAGGAGATTATGAAATATCACCCGTTTCACTTTGCTGACCGAATTGTACAGACCCCCCTCGCTTTGGATGATTCAATGTACGGTAGCGCACACATTACACGTTGCGCAATCGAAACATGTGGGCAGTAACGGCTAGCGGCACAGGGGGGCTAGCGGCACAAGGGATTGCTTTGTACACTGGTGCTGCCTCGATACTGAGGCGAGTGGGCGGGTAGACAGTCAGGTGATTTATCATTTTGTGAGTAACCCTGGGGGCTAGAATTCTACAACATAACATCACACAATGTTCGTTCAACTTCACTGAGGCGATACATGTCTGAAAGCGCACGACTGAATGCCATAATTAAAACGTCGTCTTGGTCCAGCCAGAAGTAGGTCTATATGTAAACAATACGCAGATGTGCAGAGTAACACCATTAACATTACAGACCATGTGTTTTATGCCTATCGAGACTCGTTGCTGAACAATATGAAGCACGATAAATGAGTAAATGGTTCTTGAATTAATATTTGCATCTGCAAAGCACGTGTTTTCTGATAAATTCTTCCAGTATTTGTGCAACTATCTTTTCTAGTGATCATTATCGAAAATTATCCCACAGATAACACTATTTGTGACTCAGAAAAAACCAGGCCTACCGTTACTAACTACTACTAACAACACCACTGCCCGTAAGCAAAGAGAGACGCCGTTAGGGACCTACACACTATAGACAAGCAGTTTTTATAACGATTACTTCGCAAGTGGACGCCACTTATCCAGGAGAAGATCATTTTCAGGAAAGATATATTTCAAACTCATATTTTACTAAGACAGTTTTTTCTCATCGTTCTGAGTGGACTGTAATGGTTACGGTGATGTTGTTTCAGGGTCGGCAACTACCTGATGATGCTGTTTCTCTTCAGTAAAGTCTGTTTTATCGTCAACGCCATCGGCCAGCTATTTGTGCTGAATAGGATTTTATCCACAAAGTACAATCTGTACGGCTTCGAGGTAGGTTTCCACTATGTAAGAGCGTGTGTGTGTGTGTGTGTGTGTGTGTGTGCGTGCGTGCGTGCGTGCGTGCGTGCGTGCGTGCGTGCGTGCGTGCGTGCGTGCGTGCGTGCGTGCGTGCGTGCGTGCGTGCGTGCGTGCGTGCGTGTGTGATTCAGCTAGGCTATTCCATGATTCTGTTAACCAAAGGACAAATGCATTCTTTCACAGATTTAAATTCATTCCTTTAATAAAATATTATGTACTTTACGAGTATTGGCCCGATGCCATTATTGTGGTTTCATCCTATTTCACGGGGATTTGTTGTGGTGTTACCAGGCTGTCCATGTCATGGGTCCGTATAGTGAGCGTTGGTGTTTGTGTAGGTGCTCAAGTACATGGTGGCTGACCACGACTGGACCGAGGCACGCCACGTCGTCTTCCCGCGCGTCACGTTCTGCGACTTCCTGGTGCGTCGTCTTGGCAACAACCACCGCTACACGATACAGTGCGTGCTGCCCATCAACCTGTACAACGAGAAGATCTTCATGTTCCTCTGGTTCTGGCTTGTCATGGTTGCCGCTATTAGCATCGCGAGCTTCGTCACGTGGGCGGCGCGCGCGTTATTTGGCAACGACCGTGTCGTATTCGTCGCCAACAGGTTGCAACAGGGCAGACGGAACGGGAGAGATGATCGGGCACTGAACGCGTTCGTCTTTAATTACCTTCGACAGGACGGTTCCTTCCTGCTGCGTCTCATAGCTCACAACACCGACAGCATCACCACGACTGACGTCATCTGCTCACTCTGGGACAAATGGCAGAAGAAAGCGCCAAGAAGAAATAACGACCTTGATGATCCGCCTGAGTCAATAGAACTGAATGAGACGACGCCAAAACTAAAGGAGCATAAATACGATTAAAGAGGGCCGGCGTTCTGGCGCACGCCATAGCGATACATTCCTGAGCAAAGTAGATGGACGTGTTCGGGTGGTACGGATGAACGATATTACGCACTCTTCTCCGTGATTTGGTTGAGCTTTGACTTAGTGTTGCCCTAAAACAAACGGGGGTGGCTATTTGCTACCCCTCCATGTACAAATGCACGTAAACGCCTAATGTCAATCTTGTCAAAAGTACCTTTAGTCCAACTAAATCTAATCGAAAATAATCTAACTTAACCCCTAGCCTAATATGTTTGTACATCGGAACAGCCATAAAAGCAGGGGTAGTAAATAGCCATCAACCCCAAAAACAGACTCGTCGATTTTCTGGTTGTGAGCAACGTCGCCATCTGGCGGATACTTAGGCGCTATGCAATGAAATTCGGCCCGAAATGGATCAACTGCGCGCACTGAACCGACGAATGATGTATGCCTAGTCATAGTGGCGTAGTTCGTTGGTCAAGTCGAGTCGTCAAGATTATTCACAGGTTAGCCTGCTTTCTAGGGTGTAGAAAAATGAAATATGTCTTATATTGTGCAAGGACACACAAGTAGTATCGAGTTTTGGTTCACAAAATGCCTAAATGTATTGTCTTGACGATCAATCTACATCATGTGGGTTCTCATAAAAAGAACGGGTCGATAATCTAGACAAATTCAATAAAACATTGCCAGTTTTAGTTATGAACCATATGATACGCCTGGACAAGAGTAATCTCTATTTTATCAAGTAAAGCGTGGTGTCAGTTCTGGGTGTGTGTGTGTTCGTGCGTGCGTGCGTGCGTGCGTGCGTGCGTGCGTGCGTGCGTGCGTGCGTGCGTGCGTGCGTGCTACTGTCTTATGCTACAATTGTGTGCCCTGTATGAAGCTTCGCTACTCTTTGTCATATACGATAGTTTATGCAAACATGCAATATTAATAGCGATCAAATAGGTACGATCACGTGAAGACAAATAAAGGTAGTACTGTTTGCTAGATACAAAGAAACACACACTAGGAGATAATCGGTTCTATTAATGTTTATTAATTGCTAGAATCCTCCTGCCATGTTTCATCTTACCTGGGAAGACAAGTGGCCAGTTCCCCGAGCACGGGATAGAGACAATAAGTTATAGTGCCCTGTTTCGTTTGTATTGAGCAAAACATTAAATGGGTCAGATCTCAGCGAAGACATTTATTGCAGTGTCTTGTTTAGAATGCCTCTAAGAATGCGTAGTTTAGCAGTTATGTATTGATGTACACCGTATCTTACTCCAGTTTTCACTGAGAAATATTTGTGTAATGTTATGCACAAGGTGCATTAAAATGATGTTATTACAACTGATTACATATTGTCACTACTGTTTCCATTGACACCAGTGATTGTTGACAGTGAATTCATTCAACCCTGCAACCAAAGTTACAAGTTTGTTAAATACAAACTGTACATCTTGAGTTCTTAAGTTTGTTCGAGATATAAATCATAATTGATCTCCATCATCAAAACACACACACTCATATATATATATATATATATATATATATATATATATATATATATATATATATATATATATATATATATACCGCACACACACACACACACACACACACACACACACACACACACACACACACACACACACACACACACACACACACACACACACAATGAATCACTAGTTTACGAGTCCGTTTGATACACACTGTGCATTTTACACACACACACACACATCATACACTCACACACGCATACACAACACACACAGTTACATATACACTCACTCACTCAGTTACAAACACTCACACACACACTCACTCACTCACTCACTCACTCACTCACTCACTCACTCACTCACTTACTCACTCACGTTTATCTTTGTTCGTTAAAATTAAACACACACACACACACACACACACACACACACACACACACACACACGCGCGCGCGCACGCACGCACGCACACACACACAAACAAACACACACACACACACACACACACACACACACAAACACACACACACCAACCAATTAATATAAGAGGGTTCAACGACCTTAGGGTCAATAAACAATTTCAGTTCTAAACAGATTGATTGAAACACCAGGGAGCTATGATGAATAGGTTAGGTGGTAAAGGTATGTTTTTAAATGACGGCCGAATTTAACAATGTTTTCAACTGATCTAACACTAGAATGAACCATATTCCAAAGAGTAGATACAGCTACAGAAAATGTCACAGGCCCAATATTGGTATTGACTGTAGAAATAAAAATAAACAAGGTTTTCGTACAGCAGTAAGCAATGAATACGAAGGCTGCTTACATGAAAGAAGTGCCTGGTAAGTAATAGCACATATCTCATAGATGATGCGACATCGGAGAGTAAGCCAATGCAGAGACTGTAGAAACGGATAAAACGAGTAAAGCGTGGAGACCATTGCTATAATTTTGAAGACAAATAGCGGCGAATACGCCGTAAATCACTAATATGTTAAATAACACGTTCGACAAATGTGTTCTCTAAAATTGAAGTTATCGTGAAAGTTTACTCGTAAATTCCGAGATGGAAATGCAAGCATAACATGCTGACTAAGTAGGGGTTAAAGGAAAACATTTGTCGTTTTCTCCATGCAGCCTCTGTATGTCAATAATAAGACACTGTTTTATCTGCATTTAGCTTTAATATATTCTCATTAATCCAGTGCAAATGTCATCAAGACAATTTCTAAGCTGTTATAAGAAAGAATTAGCATCTGGAACAGACATGGCATATAAATATGTGTATCGTCTGAATAAAGATGATGACTAAAATTGTGACTACTAATAACTGACCTCAATAAAGTTGAATACAGTGTAAAAAGTAACGGCCCGAAAACTGAACCTTGAGAAGCACCACATGACATATTAAGAAGTAACGAAAAACAATTTGTATGCAGATTGGAAAAAATTTGACTGATTATTTGAATTAACATGAGATCCAAGGCGAATCCGTTTGATACAAACTGTACCAATCAAGATACAATGAAACGAAGAACGACTTTAATATTTCAACTTTGTTAGAGATATATAGCACACAACAACCACGGGGTAGCGATAATTGAACCGACCCCAGAGCGAAGCTTACACTGGTGGGGTTAGATCACAATTGCAGATGACAGCACCATTGCTTTTATCCTTCATTGTTTTTAAAACGAATATTAACTCCCAACAATCTATTCATAATTTCATACTAGTAACAAGTGTTCTATTGCGAAGAAAAGAATAACGTAATCAAAATATCTAAATATATACTGAAGTGGACATACTTGAGCACAAGTAGAACGATAAATTAGCAGTATAATAATACACAGCCGTCATCGGGTAGACTGCCCTCAGGCAAACTAAAATGGGGACTATTCTGCCCTAAAGCCATTAAGACAGAAGCACAAGATCATGATTTAGTCTCGGCGTCAACAACCACTTATTCTTTGCGTATTAAACAGTCTCATTGTCAGCCAACCATTTGGGTTTCTTCACCGGCCGAAGTGAACGACGTGGAACGTCGGCATATCATCAGGATAGTCTGCATCTTGGTGACAGTGTGACATTGGGTTTTTATCGTCTACGTAAGTGACGGGACCCTCATCGAGGTGGTGAACAGGAGTTGACAGTCCAATGGGAACATGAGGTTGATCTATTAATCCCACATCTTGATCTCGTTCGAAGGTGTCGTCACAATGACTTGCATACAGATTCTTGGTCGAACGATCTACGTAGTTAGGCAGTCGTGTTTGGACAGTCATAGGGAACGGTGTAGTACTCGAATTGAACGATAACAAGTGTTGCGTAACTGCGATCCGACAAAGTTACGGATGCTACAACACCGTCTACAGGTACCCCCAAATAACTTTCACGGGCCTGTGACCTGTTGCGATCTCCATAAATGCATACTAGATCGCCAACTATGATGTGGATCTCGGAAGGACATGCATCCGAGGAGCCTTCGAACGTTCGCTGTGTGAACGGTTGTCAACGCGTTGTTTGCGTTGTTCTAATATCATCGATCGATCTGCCGACGGTATCTGCTGACTACTGAACTGATCCCGATGCATCAGCATCTCTCTTGCTAATAGACATCGGCTGTGAATACTCGTGAGCACTCAGTTGGGCAGTTACAACAGCGAGAGTTAGCATAGTCACTGCACCACCCAAACGGTCCTTACGTAGCAATTAACTCGTCCTCCAGCTCGAGAATTGCCTTTTCTGCCACAGAGTTCTTATTCGTATTCATCATGCGGCCGATTTCGATGGTTATTCTACGATGTCGGAGGAGTTTGTCATCGACTATGGCTGTGAATTCAGGCGCGGCAAGTATGCGTACAATAGCAAGTGAGTCGTCGAATTTTCCCAGCTCTATACACAGGCGTATTAATGCACTCCGGATTGTATGGCAGCGTTCGTCTTCAACCAGACACGTGGGTGTGTACGAAGTTGCACACTTTCTGACGACAGATATTAGCTGTCGTGCTCGCTTAATGACTTCTGCTGTGAATGACATTCTAACTGCATCGGGAAGATCGCATGTCGACTGTTATACGACAAGGTGTGGGGCATTCCACAGAGACACACACAGGTGACATTTCGAAATCACTCTGTCAATGGCCTTGTCCATGTTCGAGTGCATAGAAGAAGCGACGCACGACAAATTTGAGTTGATGTGACGTAGGATGACGAAACTGTATATGCAACACCTTCAACAAGCCATGCAGGACTTGGCGGGGTACGATGATGCATTCGCGGGTGATAGACAGTGGTGAATCTCGCTTTACTTCAGATCGTCCCTGGAAACAGTTGCGACGTTGATATAACGCTTTACGTCCGTGATGTCGGTTAGTTTCTTGGACGGTCTAGTCCTTTGTACCAAGTGAGCGTGAGTACACCTCAAATCCTGTCATTCGCTTTGGATTGATAACCACGTAGTTCTGCTGGTGAAACGGAGTTTGGTGTCGCCATTGATGACATCTGGAGTGCACTATTTTTGGACTAAGCACTCTTCCAGTTGTCTCGTAAACGAACATATCTGGGATCGTCACACGTTGCTGCAATACAGTTGCGAAATCAAATGGAACATTGGCTGAACCTTCTAGATGTTTCATCGACGCTTGATGCCGGCTGACGCAAGTATGTATGTTGATACACGTGGACTTGCTGAGAATTCTCCACAACAAAGTTTCCAAAAGACTTGTACACATGGCTTGCTGTCGGTCAGTCTTGTGTCTAGAGTGAATGATATAAGGACTGTAATGCTTCGTTGCAACAGCAATGGACAGAGCCTCTATATCGCATGGTAGCCATGTGGCCTGAGGTCCACGAAGTTTCGCACTGAAATAACCTGCGAGGAGATGCTTTCCTCCTCGTGTCAAGTACAGGGTAGCTCCACTGTCTTGAAACTTTACCGCTCCATCACTGATAATTCATCGCTGATCGTTAGGTCGTGGGAGAACCACTGTGCGGATAGATGACAATTTTCGTCTGGGGTTGTTGGAATGCTTCATGTAGTTCGTCTGACCATTCAGTATTCTCTTTGAGATTCGCGACATCTTCGAGACTTGACAAGATGTGGGAACATCCAGGGATGACTCGTGAAAACACCTCGTATGCGCCAAGGAAGGATCGCATTCCGCGTACATGTTGCGAGTGTAGAGATACGATGAGGACTAGCTGAAATCGTGCCCAGGCACCATGTCCACCACAGTATCGTGGCAGGTCTAGCCTGGATGACCCTCTCCCAGTTGTGATGGAGCTCAGAAGGTGTGTCACGTCTGCAGAATAAATTGTCTGACATTTTTACAACACCTTCTTCAAGCAGACAACCTAGGATGCGACATATGGGTTCTCCAAGGGCGGTTTCTTAACCTGGCATGCCCATAGCAGATCTGGTATACACACGGAGCCCACGAAACGGCGTCGCGACCACACATTATTTTATGGATTGACGAGACAAGGATCCCTGCCAACAATGTACTTCCATTTGGCAATGTTACGAACCGTAGAATCTACATCGGGAAGGACCGAATTGGTTGTGGCTTCCTGAATCTGCCCACGTCAGCGAAGGCAATGACTAATCTGAAGTTTTCAGCGCTTTTCTTGACCAGGAAGGAAGGATTCAAATATTCAACCGTGACGACGACATCTTCTGGTTTGACGAACACCTCATTCCTCTCAACTTATGTTGGAGGGTGTCTAGCTTGTCGCGTGAATATTGTAGAACACGACCTTTGCGTTGAGGAGGTTGAACAGGATACATATTGACAACAGCTTGGGAAGGCACCGCGACACCACTGCACCGTTGGAATTGTGGACTGAAAAGGGTGTCATATTCTTCTAATTGGGACCGGAACTTCCCCTGATAATGTCATCCAAAATACAGTCAGGATCAACGCGCATAGTGAAATGCTACCGTTGGTGGTGTGTTCGGAGGATTAACACTATTAACACTATTTGTTACCCGTCAGTGAAGCAAAGGTGACAGCACGTATTTTACAGAACTGTTCATTCTTCTTCAGGACTCTCGGTGCATGGATGCGGAGGGTTGATCGTTTGCAACGTCTGATAACAAAGTAAGAATGACTTTATTCCAGGCAAAAATGCAACATGTAAATTTGCAATCCCAGCATGGTTCAAACACAAGCCCCGTAGCCCGGAGTCCGGAAAACTCGGTTAAGAAGTGTCACACACTGAGATGTTTGTCCCGCCAAATTAGCGATTTCGTGACATCTACCCTCTTTCAAAGTTCAAATCGAACCACGTAATGTTACTCAAATGTTACCGGCCGACGGACTGCTCGGCCACACCTGGTATACACTGCCGGCTTACTCAGCCCGGCGGGAACGTCCACGGGCGGCACGACTGCATCACCGGGATCGTCCGACGGCACGACTTCATCACCTGGATCGTCCGGCGGCAAGACTTCGCCTAGGTCCTCATCCTGAATGTCCTTACTATCAGGCTCGTCGTTGGGCCTTGATGGAAGCACGTTCGGCACACATTGGAGGTGCTTTCGATTTCTGTGGGGCGACGCAGGGTAGTTCAACAGACCTATCTCCGGCTCGTCGAGGTCTAGCAATCTTTTCACCGTCTGCACAGCTCGCTCTGCGATCCCATTTTCTCGCGAATTTCCTGAATTCCTCCGAGACGAACTGTCTTCCGTTGTCTGATACCACCACATCCGGAATACCATGCGTGGCAAATACGGTCTTGACGCGGCTAAACTGGTCAACTATTTGATTTCAATCCAACGCGAGAAGTAGTCGATGATCACGAGATAGTCATTTCGCTTGTAGTGGAAGTTGTCCATGGCGACTTTCTCCCATGGTCTTCCGGGTAGTTCAACCGGACGAAGAGGTTGTTCTCTCTGTGTTGGTCGAATGCGTCGGCAAATATCACAGCGATCGATAAACCTCTTTATGCCGCTACTGATACCGAGCCACCAGATGGCACTGGCTGCTCGTTCGCGACATTTCGAGATGCCTTGGTGCGATTCATGAAGTCGTCGCAAAGCGTCGGCTCGCATCTTTGGAGGTATAACAATTTGGAGTTTATATGTGACAACATCGTCATTTAATGAGAGTAGCGCTCTATCGCGGTTGTAGTCTCGAACAGAGTGTGGAACAGCACTTTCATGACTAGGGCATCCATTCGCAATGAAATATGTGATTGATTTCACTACAGGATTTGTCGAGGTTTCGACTCTGATCTCGGTAAGACGGTCTTCCGTCACGGGCCAGTTTTGTTGAACTGCTTCAACAAGAGCTCTTATATCGTCTGAGAGTTCGATGTCATCGATTCGAGATTCGCGTTAAACCAGCGGCTTTCTGGATAGTGCGCATCTACGATCACGAGTTGCTTACCAGGAACGTATTCAACAATCGGATTAAACCGCATGATGGCCCTCAACAACAATCGCTGGCAACGCAGCGGTGCGTCATCTATGCGTTTCGTGTTTATAATCGATACCAACGGTCGATGGTCGGTACGTAGTTTGAATTCCTTCAGTCCAACGAGATATCTTCGGAATTTCTCGCACGCCCAAACACCTGCAAGCATCTCCTTTTCGACTTGGGCGTACCGTTGTTCCGCGGTCTCAGCGTCCTCGACGCGAAGGCGATGGGCTTGACGACTCCACCAGTAGGTTGCATCAGCACAGCAACGATTCCGTAATAGTCAGGTCGCCAAAGTAGATTTTTGGGCCTAACCCTGCACCGACTGATATAGTTTTTTTCTCGCTGGATTCTACACCCCTAGGACCTCTATAAAGCATATCAAGCGGATATCAAGCGGATATCCTTGAGCAATTCCAACCAGTAGACATAGAATCGTCTGTGATACCACTTTTTTAGGTTAACCTTTTATGAGCAATCCGTTTTTGGGGTATATTTTGCAATTTGAGGTCAACGAAAGGTCAAAGGTCATGATCAGTGTAGTTAAGACAACTAAAATTAGGTTTAGAGGTGAGATTAGCAATTTTTCTGAACTGACATGTGCAAGTGCATGTATGGTTGGCCTTATAATGATCGAGAGCTTGTCATATTAATTCTTTATTAAATAATGATGTAGTTTACAGACAATATTAAATCTGAAAAGCAGGAACGTAGATAATACAAACATGCAAAACATAATTCATAATCAAATTTTGACGCAAATATATCAATAAATATCACTGGATTTTTGCATAATGATATACTCATGAAATATCAAGATAGATCAGCCAAATCATATCGGTGGGGAGAAAACGGTAATTGTTTTAATCGGCGTACGCGTCGCTGCTGTATACGCCATGTTTGAAGTAGGTAACATAATAGAAAGTACTAGTTCTCTCGTATTCTTCAAATTGTTATCACTAACTATTTATACCAGAGTGATCAACATAGGCTAGTCAATAAAATAATGCGTGCCGCATATATATCGATATATATATATTTTCAGAGAGGTCATCTGCGGTGGCCATCTGGCGGGATTGCCCCAAGACAGACCCTCCTACCCTGGACCCAACGGAGCATGGGTGGTACCATCCTGAGGGCAGCGCCGCTCTTTCCCCAACTATCGTCCCTTCAGACAGTCCTCTAGCTCCTGCTGAGCTGCTCAAGCTCTTAAAATGTGGCTTCAGCAGCGAAACACCGTGTGCAACTGAGAGGTGTAGCTGCAAGGCAAATGGACTCAGTTGCACATTGTTCTGTCATTTCAGAGGGGAGAATGATTGCAACAACAAATAGAGCATCTAACTGCATTGACAGGGACATTTTGAATGACACTGCTAGACGTTAATAATTAGGAATTTCAATGCACACGCACGCACGCACGCACGTGTGTATATGTTTGTGTGTGTGTGTACGTGCGTGCGTGCTTGCGTGCGTGCGTGTGTGTATCTACCCTCACACAAAGATACTAATAGTTCTGGTACTTGTTCAGATCAATGATTATCAGATATTACGTGACCTTGGCTTTGACCGTTGCATGGTGTATCTAACATGTATTTGAACTATATAATTCAGACCTCATTTAAACATACAATTTTGCAAATTTCATTCTAGCACAATAATATTAAATAAATAGTTTAATTACATGCAAAACTATTGTTTTATTTTGCATTATCTCTGAGACATGACCTTGAACATGACCTTTGACCTTTATGTTTACATAAAATTGCAAAAATACCTCCAAAAATTGACTGTTCATAACAAGTTTACCTAAAAAAGTGGTATCACAGACGATTCTATGCCCACTGGCTCGAAAGATATTTTTCTATTGGCGCCGGCGGCCATCTTGGCAGCCATCTCGGATATCTCAAATTGCTCAAGGATATCCGCTTGATATCCGCTTGATGTTCGCTATGGAGGTCCTAAGGATGTAGAATCCAGCGAGAAAAAAACGATATCAGTCGGTGCAGGGTATACCTGTCTGGCGACCTGACTATAACTGCTTGCATCCCCACTCACTACCGTCGGTTTCGTTGAGTCGTAGTATGACAACATCGGCGTAGACGTCAACAATTCTTTCGTCTTATCAAACGAAGCTTGTTGTGCCTTGTCCCACTACCAGACGACATCAGACTTGAGTAAGTCAGTCATCGGTTTCATCACTGACGACATGTCGTACCCGAACTTGGCCAGGTACTGAAACATACCCAACACTGTTCTCAGTTCGCTAACGTTATTCGGACGTGACAGTTCCAGTAGAGCTTCAACCATCTCTGGATCGGGCTTGATGCCATCAACGCCAGTCAGGTGACCAAAATACCTCAGCTGGTTTATCTGAAGACGCATTTTCTTGGGTTGAGTTTCAGGCCCGAATCGTTGATTATCCTTAGGACAACATTGAGACGAACGTCGTGTTCTTCCCTGTTACGACCATGAGCCAGTATGTCGCCCATGATCACTTCTACTCCGTCCAGATCTTCGAGAAGTGTCAACATCTTGCGTTCGAATATGTAGGGGGCGGAGGAAATTCCAAATGGCAGTCTGCAAAATGCATAACATCCAAATGGTGTAATGAAGGTAGTCAACAACAGGTTCTATATCTGCCAGCGAAGGAAGCATAACAATGGTGTTCATGTCGAACTGCTGTATTTAGTTGCTTCAAGTCCGACGTAGATACGCACAACTCCGGTTCGTATAAAACAAACAACTATATATATATATATGCCTATATATATATGCCTATACATATATATATATGCCTATATATATATGCCTATACATATATATATATATATATATATATATATATATATATATATATATATATATATATATATATACATATATATATAGCTTACGTACAAACTGTGTAAGTTCACGCGCAATCCGTAAATCGGTTTGTTCTCAGTAGCAGTAGGGGGTAGGTACTCAAACGAAATTAGGTTTAGCAGACGACACATAGTCGGGCTTGATCACCCTGCATACTAGGTGGCGCTGCTCCGGTGAACAATGCGCGCGCGCTGCTGTCTCTGTTTACCTCAAGTACTAGCTGGCGCCTGTTGCCTTTATTACGACTGGTCTGAGTGTAGGCACTCCACTCGGTCATTATGGTGTCATGTGCCACGCGCCAGGTGCGGAAAGTTAAAAGAGTCGCATGTAAGTAGATCTTGTTGTACTGTCAGATAATCTACAGTTTGTGGCATTGCCATTGGATTGATACGTGGCATTTATCTAAGCACTTTTGGTCTTTTGCAAAGTTTGCCACAGCTCGAGTCTCGACTCCGTCTGGCGTCTCAATCGTGATCGATGTCATTGTCAAGTCGGTGTCGGTGTCGCGGTCCAGAACGTTGATGCAGTCCAGAACGTCGAAGGTTAGCAGTTCATGTCAAAAGGTTAGCGGTTCATGTCAAAGGTTAACGGTTCATGGCGAAGGTTAGCGCGACGGTATGCAACGTCGAGCGGTCCAGAACGTCATCGTGTTTTTACAAATTACAGGCCAATATCTTTATTACCACAATTCTCAAAAATTCTGGAGAAACAATATAACAACAGATTGGACATGTTCATTGATTTCTTCTAAGTAATCATAAATAGTTGTATCGTTTTTAGGTAAGGGGATATTGTTTGCTAAGTTGGGGCCAACATTTGTAAAGAAGTTATTAAATTCATTAGCAATATCTTCTTTCTTTTAAATTATCTTGTTTTTTTTATAAAGTATTCTGCACATGTTGGCTTATTGTTGCGTGTGTTAATTACTTCATTTAGTATTTTCCAGGTCGCTTTAACATTTGCTTTTTTTTTAACATCGGGCTATAATAGTTTTTATGTAATTCTTAATATAGATGTTAATTTATTTGTGTATGTTTTGTATTTTTGTTCTGCTTCTGCAGATCTCATTAAAATGAATGCTTTATATAACTTATTTTTCTTTGCACAAGCACGTTTTAAACCTTTGGTGAACCAGGTTTTTTATTTTCAAAGTTATTTTGGGGAACTTTTGTTACTGGACAGTGTTTGTTAAATATATCCATAAATATGTGTAGTCATATGCTTGATTGACACCATCAATTTTTAGCACACTTTCCCAGGTTTGTTGACTTAGTTCGATGCCATTTTATCCTCATTCATATTTCTGATAAATTGAAATTCTTTTACATTATACCTGATTATATTGATGCGCTTCCTTTCTTGAAATTATTATTAATAAACATAACAAAACCTCACAATCATCATTACTTGTAATTATTTATAAACAGTGTTTTAATGTCCTTGTCTCAGTCTCAGAGCGTTGTGCATGTTATGGCTTCGTTACAGCCATGGTTTTCAATGCAGTCTATAGTACGTGCAGCATTGAATACAAATCCCCGCGTCTTCGTGACATATAACTCTGGCAGTTTATCCCAGGATAAACGTAGGTCGTCGCTGCAGCGCGCAAAAATGATTTCTTATGTAACACTGTCGCCGCGGGGGTCATGAGCTCAGTCTCGACATTCTGGCACGACGTTCTGGACCGCTCGACGTTGCATACTGTTGCGCTAACCTTCGCCATGAACCGCTAACCTTTTGACATGAACTGCTAACCTTCGACGTTCTGGACTGCATCAACGTTCTGGACCGCGACATCGGTACCGTCAAGTCCATGCCAAGTTATCCAGCCTCCAGCACTGGATATTCAGGTTGACGCCTTGCTGTGTCCGTGTTAATTGCCACAATAACGCCTAAGTGAAAGTCAGTTACCTTAATAATCATTATGTCCCTTGCACCTAGTAGACCATATTATACACAGTGAACACTGTAGGGCCAGGGGTAAAGAATCACGAATCATGCGCGACATGGGAGTTAATTGAGCATCAGCGAATAGACGAGTGACGCCAATGAGTGACGCTGTCGCGCTTATATTTTTCCGGTCGTTAAAAACGTTCCGCTTGACGTTTCTGCGCATGGGTAATAAATGTGAAATCATCAATGTCCAGCGAAACAACAAAGAATTTTCGATATAGATGCCACGTGTCGTTCGTTAACTTTCCTGTGATTATTACTGCATGTGAAGAGTTTCTTAAGTCAGTTAAGATGTCGTTCAATGCAATATAATATTACGTTTTTTATAAATCACTGTCACGGATTATGGCGCACAACTGTCACGTAGTTTAAGCTTCCTATCAAAATATGCCTAAAAACTTGTTTGCTTTGTGTTAATTTGCGACAAATAACTTTGCTGGGAGGTTATATACATCCTAACGAACAACCCGTAGTATTTAGACTATAAATACTTTGTCTTTTCGCTGCACATTGATGCGCATGCGCAGAAATGTCAATTGGAACGTTTATAACGCCGGAAAAATGTAAGCGCTACAGCGCCATGTCAAAATGTCTGCTACATACTGACATTTGTTCATCCAAAGTTTTCTGGAATGTTTGGAAATATAACTCTGTTATATAACTTAAGGGTTGTTGATCATTTTATAACTCGTAGCCTATATCTATAGTACCCTTAAAGTTAAATTATTTTACTAGCCTAAGTTGTTAAACTCTGATGTCTTCAAAGCAGAGTTCACAATGTCATACTTAAGACGAGAGTGCCAGCTCCTAGATGTTACTTTTTATTTAATATCTCAGCTCCTACAATGATAGCTCTGTTATGACTGTAGCATACATGTTGAAGTTATAATGATTGTGTTAAACCAGCAGTAGGAGTGTTCCCGTTACCTGGTACTGGTAGTTCATAATGTCTGCAAAGATAGGCTCTGCATTAATTTATTTGTGATTGATAAGTAATACTGGGGCATGTCACTTAAACAGAAACCAGAACTTTAATATGACCACTGTTAATGTTATTACTGCTTAATTGGAAGCTGGATGTTTGCACTGTTGTTGTGATTGTCATAATTGAAATTAACTGGTTCAAAGACATTTATAATTAGAAGTAACCAAATGAATTGCAATTAAATGTAAAAGGTAAATACATCCAGTCATTCATTCTCTTCAATGAACAGATTCTTGGCAGTAATTGCTATTGACAAGTGATTGTAAAAACACACTTGCCACTCCTTCTGGGCAGTGTTTGTGACTGGAGATGACTGACGAAACACTCTGCCACTGTTTTAACAATGTGGAGCAAGACATTTGATAAATGCAGTGGGAAATCATGGTTTAAAGAGATGATTATTATAATATAGCATTATATGATATAATATTCCACAAAATATTTCTATATCTTCCCTTTAGCAACCACATTTCTTTGCTAAAAACGTATTATTTGCCAATTCGTATTAGCCTTGCTAAGAGTAGGAACAGTTGCTCACCCTTTCCCAACACCTTGAAACCAGTCTTTGTGGTAGGCTTCCACTACAATAATTAAAGATTTTTTATAAATGACTAAATTAGTATGATTTTTATGAGTAGCCGTGTAGCTGGAATTGGTTGGTGAGCCGAGAGAGGACTTGTGGTTGTTGACGTCAAAGGCATGCAGTTTAATGTGTCAATAAGGTACAATACTGGTATCCAGACATTTTGGTAAAGGACACTTTGGTAACGGACGTTTTGGTAACAGACATTTCGGTAACAGGACATTTCGGTAACTGGACATTTTGGTAATAGGACGTTTCGGTAATAGGACATTTTGGTAACAGACATCTTGGTAACATGCATTTTGGTAGAACAAATAAATATTCTTTAAAGGCTTATTTCTCTAAAAAAAACGTTCAGGTTCATAAAAACCGGTTGTGTGTTCAGTAACAATTTAATATAACTCTTCTAGTGATGGACATTGGGAATGTCGTGTTGCCATATTACGGTGGTATATTACTAGTGTCCTAGAAGTTAGTAATGTTCGTTACTTGCAGCAGCACGTATACATATTTCCATATGGCTTCTGTCAACCTCTGCCAACCTCTAGCTTCACAGGTTCAGGACAATGGTTGTGGTTGCTTTTCAACACTGTATTTGCTTGTAGCAAGTCGGTGTATGCACTAGGCACTAGCAGGGCAATGAGGGCATACGCATAGCCATTCCACAAAAGCGTTGCTTCCCCCTGGCAGTTGTTGATAACTCCATGTTCACATGTATGACATCACCTTATATGTGTCTGGATTTAGATGTGTTCTGCTAGCCACTGATTGACTGTAGTGGTTGAACACTCTAGCCACCACCACTACTATTTGGAAGCCATGTTCCCTTCAGAGGCAAGCACTACCTTACACCATGCCTGACTGCAGGTGGGAAGCCAAGTTCCCTGTCTGGAGTCTGGACCATCCTAATTTACAAACAGTTTAACTGACTGACATCTCAATAGCTTACCTCCTGATATGGCAGACTGGACTGTGGTTATTTTCAGTAGTTTTACCAAAATGTCTTGTTACCAAAATGTCTTGTTACCAAAATGTCTAGTTACCGAAATGTCCATTACCAAAGTGTCCTTTACCAAAGTGTCCTTTACCAAAATGTCATGGATCCGTTGGAGGTGGCGGCAGGAGTAATGTAATGAAGTGGTCAGTGGGACGTCTTGGTAGGTGCATTAAAGATTGGATATATCAGTAGAATGGGATACTCAGGGTGGGGAGGTGCAGTTGGAGGTGTTTGATGAGCAGACTGGGCTAACATCAATCATTAGCTGTATATATCCCTGTGCCCTGTGTATTGATTGTATGTTCACAGGCATTTGTCTTTGTGTAGTGTGTGTCAGCCTGTTGGTTTCTTGTGTCAGCCTGTTGGTTTCTTGTGTCAGCTGCTGGGCATAGAGCCAGACACAGACAGAGACTTAATGTAATTGCTTACACAATCTAGATGCTTGTAGAAAGTTGTAGGTAAATACATGTACACATGTAATTAGGTTTGGTTATAATTAGCTCATTAAAAAGGCAGGTGCACAGGCAAATAAAAGTGAGCACTTTAAAATTTGTATTGATCCAGTGTTGATGTGTGGTGGGTAAGAAACTGGGTATCATCCCACTAGCCCTCATGTCTCTAGTACCCATCCCAGTACCTCCCGGAGGTGTGAGAATTTAATGCCAGTTAGTATGCTGTTAGTTTAAATTAACACACCTCACCCTCTTTGTAGTTGAATTAATCATTTAAAGCTTCTTGTGACCTTCACACATACATTGTGTGGTGTTGAGCTCATTGTTCTACGAGGTAAAGTAAACCCTCTACATAAGTTTCTTTGAGGTGAGCAAACTTGATGCTCTCGCCAACTTCAAACATCGACTGAAGACACATTTCTTTTGCATTTCAAATTAGTGTAATTCAACACGAACATTAATGTTTTACTAAATTATTTACACTGTATTACTATTATCAATACGTATACATTTATTTACTAGTATCATAATTATTTTAATTATTTTTTTCTGAAACAAATATATAAAACCTCACAAATATATCTTTATTATTAATTATCCTGACTCAGGTATAAGCTTTTGAAAGTCAACTGCCCTCACTTTTAGGTGAACAACTTATTGATGGTGATTTATGGTGTTTTACGGTTTCCCTTTACTCAGAAAAGTCTGACATTCCTTGAATGTACGTATGGCTATTTTCTTATTTAAAATCAGGTACCTAAAATTGAGGTGGGTCAGAACACTGAATGGAACAGCCAGGTACTGTTGGTAAAAGGATTAGTGCCACTCCCCCCCCCCCCCCCTAGTCACAGTAGCCCTCAGGGTGGCTAGGGGTACTAGACCGTGTGAGGATGACTAAATCTGTTAAAGAAGGCTTCCTCCTACTCCTAGCTTCCTCCTACTCCCAGCTTCCTCCTACTCCCAGCTTCCTCCTACTCCTAGCTTCCTCCTACTCCAAGCTTCCTCCTACTCCCAGCTTCCTCCTACTCCTAGCTTCCTCCTACTCCCAGCTTCCTCCTACTCCCAGCTTCCTCCTACTCCTAGTTTCCTCCTACTCCAAGCTTCCTCCTACTCCCAGCTTCCTCCTACTCCCAGCTTCCTCCTACTCCTAGCTCCTTCCTACACATAGCTTCCTCCTACTCATAGCTTCCTCCTACTCATAGCTTCCTCCTACTCATAGCTTCCTCCTACACCCAGCTTCCTCCTACTACTAGCTCCTTCCTACACATAGCTTCCTCCTACTCATAGCTTCCTCCTACTCATAGCTTACTCCTAGCTTCCTCATACTCCCAGCTTCCTCCTACTGCCAGCTTCCTCCTACTCCCAGCTTCCTCCTACTCCTAGCTTCCTCCTACTCCCAGCTTTCTCCTACTCCTAGCTTCTTCCTACTCATAGCTTACTCCTACTCATAGCTTACTCCTAGCTTCCTCCTACTCCCAGCTTCCTCCTCCTCCCAGCTTCCTCCTACTCCTAGCTTCCTCCTACTCATAGCTTCCCCCTACTCCTAGCTTCCTCCTACTCCCAGCTTCCTCCTACTCCCAGCTTCCTCTTACTCCTAGCTTCGATCCTCCTACTCCCAGCTTCCTCCTACTCCTAGCTTCCGCCTACTCCTAGCTTCCTCCTACTCCCAGCTTCCTCCTACTCCCAGCTTCCTCCTACTCCCAGCTTCCTCCTACTCGCAGCTTCCTCCTACTCGCAGCTTCCTCCTACTCCCAGCTTCCTCCTACTCCAAGCTTCCTCCTACTCCAAGCTTCCTCCTACTCCCGGCTTCCTCCTACTCCCAGCTTCTTCCTACTCCCAGCTTCCTCCTACTCCTAGCTTCCTCCTACTCCTAGCTTCCTCCTACTACCAGCTTCCTCCTACTCCCAGCTTCCTCCTACTCCTAGCTTCCTCCTACTCCCAGCTTCCTCCTACTCCCAGCTTCCTCCTACTCCCAGCTTCCTCCTACTCCCAGCTTCCTCCTACTCCTAGCTCCTTCCTACACATAGCTTCCTCCTACTCCTAGCTTCCTCCTACTCCTAGCTTCCTCCTATTCCTAGCTTCCTCCTACACCCAGCTTCCTCCTACTCCCAGCTTCCTCCTACTCCTAGCTTCCTCCTACTCCTAGCTCCCTCCTACTCCCAGCTTCCTCCTACTCCCAGCTTCCTCCTACTCCTAGCTTCGATCCTCCTACTCCTAGCTTCGATCCTCCTACTCCTAGCTTCGATCCTCCTACTCCCAGCTTCCCCCTACTCCCAACTTCCCCCTACTCCCAGCTTCCCCCTACTCCTAGCTTCCTCCTATACTCCCAGCTTCCTCCTACTCCCAGCTTCCTCCTACTCCTAGCTTCCTCCTATACTCCCAGATTCCTCCTACTCCCAGCTTCCTCCTACTCCTAGCTTCCTCCTATACTCCCAGATTCCTCCTACTCCCAGCTTCCTCCTACTCCTAGCTTCCTCCTATACTCCTAGCTTCCTCCTACTCCTAGCTTCCTCCTATACTCCCAGATTCCTCCTACTCCCAGCTTCCTCCTACTCCTAGCTTCCTCCTACTCACAGCTTCCTCCTACTCCCGGCTTCCTCCTACTCCCAGCTTCCTCCTACTCCCAGCTTCCTCCTACTCCCGGCTTCCTCCTACTCCCGGCTTCCTCCTACTCCCAGCTTCCTCCTACTCCAAGTTTCCTCCTACTCCCAGCTTCCTCCTACTCCCAGCTTCCTCCTACTCCTAGCTTCCTCCTACTCCCAGCTTCCTCCTACTCCCAGCTTCCTCCTACTCCTAGCTTCCTCCTACTCCTAGCTTCCTCCTACTCCTAGCTTCCTCCTACTCCCAGCTTCCTCCTACTCCCAGCTTCCTCCTACTCCTAGCTTCCTCCTATTCCCAGCTTCCTCCTACTCCCAGCTTCCTCCTACTCCCAGCTTCCTCCTACTCCTAGCTTCCTCCTACTCCCAGCTTCCTCCTACTCCCAGCTTCCTCCTACTCCAAGTTTCCTCCTACTCCCAGCTTCCTCCTACTCCCAGCTTCCTCCTACTCCCAGCTTCCTCCTACTCCCAGCTTCCTCCTACACCCAGCTTCCTCCTACTCCCAGCTTCCTCCTACTCCTAGCTTCCTCCTACTCCCAGCTTCCTCCTACTCCCAGCTTCCTCCTACTCCCAGCTTCCTCCTACTCCTAGCTTCCTCCTACTCCCAGCTTCCTCCTAATCCCAGCTTCCTCCTCCTAGCTCCCTCCTACTCCTAGCTTCCTCCTACTCCCAGCTTCCTCCTACTCCTAGCTTCCTCCTACTCCCAGCTTCCTCCTACTCCTAGCTCCCTCCTACTCCTAGCTTCCTCCTACTCCCAGCTTCCCCCTACTCCCAGCTTCCTCCTACTCCTAGCTTCCTCCTACTCATAGCTTACTCCTAGCTTCATCCTACTCCTAGCTTCCTCCTACTCCCAGCTTCCTCCTACTCCTAGCTTCCTCCTACTCATAGCTTACTCCTAGCTTCATCCTACTCCTAGCTTCCTCCTATTCCCAGCTTCCTCCTACTCCTAGCTTCCTCCTATACTCCTAGCTTCCTCCTACTCCTAGCTTCCTCCTATACTCCCAGATTCCTCCTACTCCCAGCTTCCTCCTACTCCTAGCTTCCTCCTACTCACAGCTTCCTCCTACTCCCGGCTTCCTCCTACTCCCAGCTTCCTCCTACTCCCAGCTTCCTCCTACTCCCGGCTTCCTCCTACTCCCGGCTTCCTCCTACTCCCAGCTTCCTCCTACTCCAAGTTTCCTCCTACTCCCAGCTTCCTCCTACTCCCAGCTTCCTCCTACTCCTAGCTTCCTCCTACTCCCAGCTTCCTCCTACTCCCAGCTTCCTCCTACTCCTAGCTTCCTCCTACTCCTAGCTTCCTCCTACTCCCAGCTTCCTCCTACTCCCAGCTTCCTCCTACTCCTAGCTTCCTCCTATTCCCAGCTTCCTCCTACTCCCAGCTTCCTCCTACTCCCAGCTTCCTCCTACTCCTAGCTTCCTCCTACTCCCAGCTTCCTCCTACTCCCAGCTTCCTCCTACTCCAAGTTTCCTCCTACTCCAAGTTTCCTCCTACTCCCAGCTTCCTCCTACTCCCAGCTTCCTCCTACTCCCAGCTTCCTCCTACTCCCAGCTTCCTCCTACACCCAGCTTCCTCCTACTCCCAGCTTCCTCCTACTCCTAGCTCCCTCCTACTCCTAGCTTCCTCCTACTCCCAGCTTCCCCCTACTCCCAGCTTCCTCCTACTCCTAGCTTCCTCCTACTCATAGCTTACTCCTAGCTTCATCCTACTCCTAGCTTCCTCCTACTCCCAGCTTCCTCCTGCTCCTAGCTTCCTCCTACTCCCAGCTTACTCCTAATCTTAGCTTCCTCCTACTCCCAGCTTCCTCCTACTCCTAGCTTCCTCCTACTCCCAGCTTCCTCCTACTCCCAGCTTCCTCCTACTCCTAGCTTCCTCCTACTCCTAGCTTCCTCCTACTCCTAGCTTCCTCCTACTCCTAGCTTCCTCCTACTCCCAGCTTCCTCCTACTCCTAGCTTCCTCCTACTCCTAGCTTCCTCCTACTCCTAGCTTCCTGTTTTTTATTTTCTTATAAGTGTCCTGTAAAAATGAAGAAAATGACTTTGCAATAAACTTAATTAGTGAAACAGCAAAATTGTTTATCTAACTCTAAAAAGTATCTTAGCAGTCCTTTGAAGTTCAGTTTGTAACATCAATTTGATGAGTACAGATATAAGTCATATATGATATCTGGAATGTAGTTTGAAACAATACTTGTGTTTCCGAACCAATTTCTATGGTTGGATTTATGACAAGCCATGTGACAGCTAGTACTACCCAGCAAACAAGGACCCATGATTTGACATGTTCTTTAAGTTAATTCACGAGTTCAACTGGCTCAATTCACGTGAATTCACCGGATTTTGTGAACAAATATGGTGTGTCGATAAGTATTTCCTGTGAAATCATGAGTTTTTTTAAGACACAGACACAGAGGCAGGCAGGCCGAGACAATAAATACATTTGTCTGCCTACCTGCCTCTGTGTCTGATTATGTGTGGCATTAACAGGTTCAAGTAGGTAGTGCTGCTAGGTGGCAGCACGGGACAAGGCAATCTTCACATGTAATATGTATATGTTTACTTGCTGGCAGCACAGAGTATACATACTAGCTGTCACACGGCATTGACCACAAATGTGCAAAGTAATATGATTATGAGTATGTAAATGTCAGGGAGAACATGTTGCTAAGATGATAGCCCTATACTATTTTGTGTACATGCAACTTTCTTTGCTGCTGACCAGTTAGATTGATGCATTCACACATGCATGTGCGTGCACACAGGCCACCATCATCATGTGTGCATACTGTATACACACATGCATACATACTTACACACAGACAGACAGACACAGACAGACAGACACAGACAGACAGACACAGACAGACACACGCACGCACACACGCACACACACACGCACACACACACACATGCGCGTGCAACTGCATGAATACATACAATGACATTGTTGTCTAGCATTGTTGATAGTTGAAACTGTGATGCAATAGGCATCATCACACTCTAGTGAACTAGTTATTGCCTAGACTAGACGCTGACTGTCACACAAAGAAGTCCTTCAGGTAGGTGGCACTTAATTGGATTCCCTCTTGCACCTAACTAGCCCACAGCCTGGGCCAGGTGTCAGAGTGAGCCTTGCTCTGCCCCAGTGCTGCAGGCTTGGGCTGGGAGGAGGCAACTCTTGTTAATTGGGTCATGGCAGGAGGTGTTGGTGATTCCCCTTGTGACCCAGTCAGTTCCCAGTCTTCCTGCATGAAGCTTGTTGTGTGTAATGCAAGTATTTAGGCAGTCTGCATGGAGCCCACATGTTTCCTGTACACTCCAGACCAGAGTCTGATGGCTTCCTTTTCACACAGGGAGTCAGGTAAGTCTGCCTTGTGTCCTGTGTTGTTGGTGCAGGGAGGTGCAGTAGAGATTTATTATAGCATGTATGTTCAGTAGAGATATATAACATGTATGTTCAGTAGAGATATATAGCATGTATGTTCAGTAGAGATATATAGCATGTATGTTCAGAAGAGATATATAACATGTATGTTCAGTAGAGATATATAGCATGTATGTTTAATAGAGATATAGGACAGGTTGTGTGAATTTAATGTTCTATGTAGTTGGTAAAATTAAGTCATGTATAGGTGACTAAAATATATGAGAAGATGCTAAATTATAGACTTTTGTGACTGTCATTCAGACAGAATGGTGTCAAGTTGTAATTAAGGTGCCTGTTCTGGACCTGGAGGTACTTTGTATAAAGGCCTTCGTTGTATAAATAGCCTCAATAATTATGTACAGGCTTCATTTAAATCTTCCGGTCTTGAGTGTGATTGGTTGGTATTTGTGTAGGTAATGTACTGTGCTGCCACCTATTGCATGTTGTTGAGCTAAATGTACTTCACACGCAGAACACTACAATATTGTTGTGTTCAGTGTGTGAAGTACATTTAGCTAAATATTATTTGTATTGTTAGTGGGTCCATGGCATTTTGGTAACAGGACATTTTGGTAATGGGTCATAGCATTTTCTTCTGGTATCTAGAATCTGACCGAGTTGTTTTCTACTATGTGTAGCTGTGGCCTGCGCCTGCGATTACCAAAACCTTTCTGTCCAGTTTTCTGTCCCATGTAACTCCTTCCTCCAATGTCTCTCATGTTGTTGTTCCTGCTTCCACCTTCTACTGTACTCATAATTACTACTTTCACACACTATCATCCATGTATATCAAGCTGTTCATAATATATATATATATATATATATATATATATATATATATATATATATATATATATATATATATATATATATATATATATATATATATATATATATATAACTACATGTAAGTCCAGCCTGTTCACCTACCCACTTTTCTCCAGATTCCTTTTTTAAGAATTACAAAACACCCCCTCCAAAAATAAGCCCTCCCCAGAAAAAACTAGAAAATACTCAATAAGATAGTATAACAAGGAACATATAGAAACTCTTCTGTTTTTGAATCCTGTCTATCAAGGACCCAGTAAACAAAGTAGAAAATACATGTGATAATGAGTCTCTGACTAACACAAGTCTCTGATTATTGAAGTCCTAATGCACTCCCAGTCATGTCTACTGCCTAATGCACTTCCACAATTGCAGTTATCTAAAGGGGGTGTAATAATCAAACTGCATTGTTAGGCACAACTGTAGTCAAAGGAAACATGTAGATTCGACTTTTGCACCATCCAACATAACACTGATCAAGTCCTTTAATCACCTGTCACATAAACCTGTACAAATGTATATGTTCCAACTAGAAGACTGATCTAAGAGAAGGTTACTATAAACCTGTACAAATGTATATGTTCCAACTAGAAGACTGATCTAAGAGAAGGTTACTATAAACCTGTACAAATATATATGTTCCAACTAGAAGAATGATCTAAGAGAAGGTTCAGCAGAACAGAGGAAAGATTGGAAAGATTCACACTCAATGTTTACCAGAAATGAATGGTTTGGTTTCCAGACTTTATATGATAAAGTAGTGAACTTGTGAGTTTGTCTACAACTGTAAAGTTGTTTCAAAGCCCTGTGCTTCAGGGACGTCAAACGTTAAACTTTTGTATGATTTTGGTTTAACTTCTGTTTAGTCATCTTTTGTGAGCATTCATTTGACCTCATACAAGGTAAAATTGTCAACAGTAGAAATCAAGATTGATAATTTGAGGCCGTGCAGTCTGTCTTGTAGATGCTTGACACACTAATAACTCACTTTTATATTTTACTAAATTAATTTGATCGGTTCTTTAATGTCTGTGTGACAGTGTCTTCTTCTTTTGGTGTTTAACTTATGTTTAGGTTATTTCTATTTATTTTTCAAATATATTAATTTTCAAGAATTTGTATTGTAAATTAGACTAAAGTGCATAGTAGACTAGAGTTTACTGAACAGCCATTTGCATAGTATAATGTAGACATGTGTATTCTTGGATCACACAATGTACACTACACATCCACCCTTTCACCTGCTGGTGCGTCAGCACAGTGTAGTAGGTTACTAGCACCAATGAAAGTACCATTGGTTGAGTTGAAATGAAATGCACAAAAGACAACAGCTGCTTCAGTTCAATCAGAATTTCTTTGACACGTAAACAATAAGACAAAGAAGCTTTGTTTGGGAGATTACAGCCTGGCTTTGTAGATCCCTACACCCTGGGTGAGATCAAATAGCTGGTTGTCAAGGAAGGTGTGAAGCTTGAATGGATTAAATACAGGTAGCCCTGTGACATGACATCAGAGAGCTGTATTGAATGTGGACAGAATGTCTGGCAGTGAGTATTACAATGACAGTGGACAGAATGTATGGCAGTGACTATATCATTGACAGTAGATAGAATGTCTGGCAGTGAGTATTTCATTGAGTGTGGACAGAATGTCTGGCAGTGAGTATTTCATTGAGTGTGGACAGAATGTATGGCAGTGACTATATCATTGACAGTAGATAGAATGTTTGGCAGTGAGTATTTCATTGAGTGTGGACAGAATGTTTGGCAGTGAGTATTACATTGACAGTAGATAGAATGTCTGGCAGTGAGTATTACATTGACAGTAGATAGAATGTCTGGCAGTGAGTATTACACTGACAGTAGACAGAATGTTTGGCAGTGAGTATTACATTGACAGTAGATAGAATGTTTGGCAGTGGGTATTACATTGACAGTAGATAGAATATCTGGCAGTGAGTATTACATTGACAGTAGACAGAATGTTTGGCAGTGAATATTACATTGACAGTAGACAGAATGTTTGGCAGTGAGTATTAGTTTATTACATTGACAGTAGACAGAATGTTTGGCAGTGAGTATTACATTGACAGTAGACAGAATGTCTGGCAGTGGGTATTACATTGACAGTAGACAGAATGTCTGGCAGTGGGTATTACATTGACAGTAGACAGAATGTTTGGCAGTGAGTATTACATTGACAGTAGACAAAATGTCTGGCAGTGGGTATTACATTGACAGTAGACAGAATGTCTGGCAGTAAGTATTACATTGACAGTAGACAGAATGTCTGGCAGTGGGTATTACATTGACAGTAGATAGAATGTCTGGCAGTGGGTATTACATTGACAGTAGGCAGAATGTCTGGCAGTGAGTATTACATTGACAGTAGACAGAATGTCTGGCAGTGAGTATTACATTGACAGTAGATAGAATGTCTGGCAGTGAGTATTACATTGACAGTAGACAGAATGTCTGGCAGTGAGTATTACATTGACAGTAGACAGAATGTCTGGCAGTGGGTATTACATTGACAGTAGATAGAATGTATGGCAGTGAGTATTACATTGACAGTAGACAGAATGTTTGGCAGTGAGTATTACATTGACAGTAGACAGAATGTCTGGCAGTAAGTATTACATTGACAGTAGATAGAATGTCTGGCAGTGAGTATTACATTTACATTGTTACACTATTCTCTTAAATGTCAGCTCAAGGCACAGTGTTGTGCATGTTTGTTTTGAACTTCTCTTTCCAAACCTATTTGCAGCAAGTCTGTTCAAACACGTATGTTGCTGGGAGAGTTAATTGGTCTGATGAGGTCAGGTGAACACTTTGATTCATCCTAGAAACAACATAAATATATGCATAATTTATTATATTAATTTATTAAACAGGATGAACACCACCTTTACATCAATAACTTGTATAGTATATATGGCAATGCAATACTTCTTTATTATTAGCATTTATACTGTAGCTTTAAAATTATCAGATTCTCAAAACTACTGTATTACTGAAAAAAAGTACTGTACTATTGGAAATTCCTATTAATGCAGACTTGTTGTCATAGTAACTAAACAGTATACTGTATATTTGTTATAGTAAATATATTGTTCATGGCTCCAAGAATGGTTTATTTTAGTATGATTAAAATCATTTACTTACTTTGGAGCATTTTTGTCGAAGCGAGTACGACTTTTCGATCCGTCGTCTACGGGCCTTGATCATGTACTGGTGTCATGTGTGTTGCCTTCAATTATTTGTTGTCAGGAACTACACTGTATACTATATATTTTTCATATGAACTACACAGTATACATTCACTTATTGTATAATAGCAAGTCAGCAACACACAGTTAAAAATGAAGGAGCAAAAAAGTTTTTCAAAGTCATAATATATATTGTCAGTTATGCCTTGAAAACGGGTGTTATATACGTGTGTTTGTAGTTTATTTCAAGTCATAAAGCGTCAACTGGTTTGTATGTACACTGTATATGAGTTTACATTCACCCAAGCAGTGTGGAACTAGCAAAACAATTATCCTGCAAAAGGCCCTGGAATGGACAATGGGTGAACATCACATCATATTTGTGGCCTAAACATATCAACCTAAGACAAGTCATATATGTGTGATCATGAGAAAAAATCAATAAGATCTGCAAAAATGTGTACAAACTGTAAATCATAGAAACAAAAACAGAAACACAATTTTGGTATATATGTGCATTCGAATGATTATACACTCGTACGCACCTGATGCTGACACGTTCACGATGCATGCACAAATGCACTAAACATGGTGCTCTCCCATGGTTGATGGACCAATTATTCAATTAAAAATCAATTTCCAGTCATCCTGGTAATGACCACCATATATACTTTTTTCATCCATCATGTCCAAAACGTATCCAAAAGGATTGTTTCGTATGCCTGTTATCCTTTATAATTCGCAAAGTACATACGACTTACATGTAAAATGTACTGGTTGACAACTCTATTGTGGCCACTAACTAAACCATGTCAGAAGGAGAAGACAAAAGCAAACAAACATGAGTGTTACAGTCACTGGACACCACGTCTTATGGAATGCAGAATGAATCTCAATAAGATACTCAAACAACTGTAGAGTGACTGAGTCTGCTGGTGTGACTAACTGGTGCCACTGGTCAGTGTTGACTGGATGTGTATTGTAGACTCAATCAACACACAGAGGTCTTTAATGACCCACACTGGGTCCCTTCCTGGACACCTCATAAAGTAGCCACATGCCAGTTGCTGCCATTCCACTGGGTGTGTCCCAGCCCACCCTGGCCATTCAGGAGCAATGCTGATGTGGTCCCGGCCGAATCTGGGACCACAACACCCAAATTCAGCTGGTCACAGATTTAGCATGAAGCTGCAGAATCTGGGAATGGTAGCTGGCCAGGATTCTCCGTTGTTATTAACCTAGTTTCTGTTAGTAATACATCAAGTATTCCAATATGATTGTTATTCGCAAGTTATAAATAAAAATGCATTTTGAGTAAACTCGACCCGAGCGTGACATATCACCAATGCTAGCTATATCAGTGCAGATAAAAATTGGACTGCAATTGCGCAAGCGTATGTGAGATATGCGTTTAGACGAATCTGGGACGGCCGGATCAGGGACCACCACACAGGGTTTATCAATGGTCATCTCTCTGCTTGACCAAGGCAGTGACAAATAAGGTATATAGACTCAAACATTCCAGATTACTGGAACATAGAAACATTAAGCAAAACGTGAAGACCTGCAATAACTGATATTTCAAACATGTTTATTGTTGTTTAGTGCACTGTAACAGAAGCAAACATTGCAACTTCCTTTGTCAGTGACTGTGTTACTTTGTGTTTAATCATTCTCCAATCTCAGGTGTTTCGTCATTTAGTATTCTTGGAGATTAATAGACAAGTTTCCTACTTTGATGTTATACCTACTCCAGAATGCCAGACAATAGACTAATTAAAGACCACTGCTGAGTCTCCTGGGAGCACTATGTGCCTTGTCCCCATGTGTGGGCAGCCAGCTTATGTGGAGTTAAGTCATTGATGGCTGTTTGTGGCTGCTTCATCCTGGATGCACAGAGTACTTAAACATTGATCGATTCATTCTGGCCCATCACCCCTCATGTGGCATAGTGGACTGGCCCACTGACTGGCAGTCACATATTTGCTATGCAGTGTGAGGGCACTATTGAATGGGGAGAGGGTGTCTGTGATGGTGGGAGAGTGCAGGAGAGAGAGACTGGGATGGGAGAAGGGCTGTGTACATGTCCCTAAGGAAGGAATGCCTGGGGCTGGGTATGAGGACAAGTACTGTGTATGAGATGGTGCTGTGAGTGCACCACACAGCACCATAGACAGCGGTGGCACCGGCATCACACTGGGCCACATCATGGTGGACATGAGGCATGTCCAGCGACTGATCAACAGTGTACTGACCACTGCCGCTGGACCAGCCAACATGAGTCTAGCTGAGTACTGTCACAAACACTTCATTGTCATCACTGTCGTCCTGAGGAACAAAAACACAAACATCCGCATAGAGATCAACGCCGTGGAAGGCGCACGTAAGTACCAGCCATACACTCATCGCTTACTAGTCAGATGTAATCCTCACCACATAATGACAATGCGCTCCAGTCTATATGCAGATGACCGCGCCGTGGCATATCATAAAAAGAACCACTGCCAGTACAAAAAGTATTCCTTATTAATGATTAATTTATTGGTGCACTTGCAGACCTAATGCCAGGTATTGATCTGTGTATTATAGATTTCAGGGTGAGTAATGGTCCTTAGTACAATCTCAGGTCCGTGCTCCCCAACGGTAAATATCATAATTAAATAATCAGATGTTAGAACAGAGGAATTAGGTTGTGTGAAATGTGGGAGTCAGGAAGATACATGTGAGCAGGACACGACTCAGCAAGGCTGAGCTCTTGTCCACAACTGAGTTAATTCATTAATTAGGATATTATCACTGCAGGTGTATAGTTCAGCATGGCCTTTCACAGTGTCAGACCACGTTGGTGTCATGTCTCTGTTAGTGTGGCCCAATGTACAGAGGTGTGCACTGTGATATTGGGTGTTGACATGTTCTATGTAGTGTCATTGCATCTTTCCGGGTAATTCCCTACACAGTGAGTGTTCTGGTCCTCTGTAATGCTGCTCATTCAGGGCCAATGCAACACTTCCGTGTAGATGTCATAAATACTTCTAAATGCTACTCTCTATTAGCAATATGATTGCTACTCTCTACCATCAGTATCATTGCTTCTCTCTCTCTCTACCATCAGTATCATTGCTACCCTCTACCAGCAGTATAATTGCTACCCTCTACCAGCAGTATCATTGCTACTCTCTATCTCTCTATCTCTCTATCTCTCTATCTCTCTATCTCTCTATCTCTCTATCTCTCTATCTCTCTATCTCTCTATCTCTCTATCTCTCTATCTCTCTATCTCTCTATCTCTCTCTCTTTCTATATATATCTCTATCTCTATCTCTCTCTATCTCTCTATCTCTCTATCTCTCTATCTCTCTATCTCTCTATCTCTCTATCTCTCTATCTCTCTATCTCTCTATCTCTCTATCTCTCTATCTCTCTATCTCTCTATCTCTCTATCTCTCTATCTCTCTATCTCTCTATCTCTCTATCTCTCTATCTCTCTATCTCTCTATCTCTCTATCTCTCTATCTCTCTATCTCTCTATCTCTCTATCTCTCTATCTCTCTATCTCTCTATCTCTCTATCTCTCTATCTCTCTATCTCTCTATCTCTCTATCTCTCTATCTCTCTATCTCTCTATCTCTCTATCTCTCTCTTCTCTCTTCTCTCTTCTCTCTTCTCTCTTCTCTCTTCTCTCTTCTCTCTTCTCTCTTCTGTCTTCTCTCTTCTCTCTTCTCTCTTCTCTCTTCTCTCTTCTCTCTTCTCTCTTCTCTCTCTACCAGCAGTATCATTGCCACTCTCTACCAGCAGTATCATTGCTACCCTCTACCAGCAGTATCATTGCTACTCTCTACCAGCAGTATCATTGCTACTCTCTACCAGCAGTATCATTGCTACCCTCTACCAGCAGTATCATTGCTACTCTCTACCAGCAGTATCATTGCTACTCTCTACCAGCAGTATCATTGCTACTCTCTACCAGCAGTATCATTGCTACTCTCTACCAGCAGTATCATTGCCACTCTCTACCAGCAGTATCATTGCCACTCTCTACCAGCAGTATCATTGCTACCCTCTACCAGCAGTATCATTGCTACTCTCTACCAGCAGTATCATTGCTACCCTCTACCAGCAGTATCATTGCTACTCTCTACCAGCAGTATCATTGCTACTCTCTACCAGCAGTATCATTGCCACTCTCTACCAGCAGTATCATTGCTACCCTCTACCAGCAGTATCATTGCTACCCTCTACCAGCAGTATCATTGCTACTCTCTACCAGCAGTATCATTGCTACTCTCTACCAGCAGTATCATTGCTTTCCCATGTAAAATGTATAAATGCTTCTCAGCAGCATTACTGCAACTGCCAGTATTACCCATGTCCTGAAATACTTCTCAGTACAGTATCTGCAGTATCTTTGCAACTTCACCAGGTTCCCATATGTGATGTTTGTTCAATTTCATTACCAGGGCTTTGTGCAGGAGAAATGTTTGTCAGTCAAATTTTTTGGTGGATATATGGATCGTGTTAAGTGGTAACCCAGTTGAGAAACTTGAAATGTGTTTTATGACATGAAATTAACTACAAACACATGTGACACCTTTTAGACTCATTTTTAAAGCATGACTGACAATATTTATGAATTTTGAATAATTGTTTTACCCTTTCATTTTTTATCCGTCCACCCATATTTCTATCTGTCCACAACGGGTTTTACCCATCCAAATAATGCATAAAACGATGTTTAGTACTCGGTAGTGTCATTGCAACTCTTCCACATGGGTTATTACTTATTACGTTGAGATGTTATATGCACTTCAAATAGAGAGACCAAAAGCTGGTAAATAAAAAACATGCTCCCACATATACCACAGTGTCACATAATATTTCAACCATTCATACATGGTGAGCACGGACTCATCTACAAAAGATAGTAAATTAAGTAACTTGTATAATATGAATTATAATAATCTGGATTGACATATTTCTACATTCCCCAGGTGCCAAGTTGACCGACAGTGAGTGCCTCCTTTGTTGTCCATCAAGGGAACAAATCAGCCATTTAAATAGTGATTTCATTTTCAATGGGCTTAGAACATGGCTTATGACCATGGTAAGCAACTGTTGTCACAAATCTTTAAAATACCTCCAACATAATAGCATTAATCAAGATATACACAGGTCTTCATAAGCTGTCTTAGGTCACAAAGTGACCCAAAATTATTCCTTTTATCATGCAAAGTAGTGGTTGATGGCAATAGGACTTTGGAGAAGCCCTAACCTGTGGAAAATTGTATTTCTTTGTTATTAACTAGTAAACAAAACATTACTTATGTTGATGTTCCTCTCGTTTCTCAGATAAACAATCATTTAGAACATCTCGGCAATTCGTTCCATATTCCTTCAAAATCTTGTGATGACTCTTCTCCACTTAAACTGCTTTATTGGTTGGTCAGTAAGATCAATAAAAAGAGTCGAATTAAAGGTCATGTGAATAGTGACAGCTTCAGAAAACATGATTTTAAAAATAATACTTTTCAGTTAGGATAATAAATACCGGGTACTGTCAGAGAAGATTGATAGTAACCAACTAACCATGGTTTTTAATGTGTATTTACTGTATTACGTAAACCCCATAATCAACAGTATATTTTATTCTATGAATTATTACTTGGATGCTAAGTCAGTTTTACTGAGTTATGGACATCAGCTTCAAAGTTACCCAGTCATGACCTTATTGACCAAGTGTAAGAATCAAGGTTGAGGTTAATACTGATGTACTTCTACAGTCTACTCCAGTTTCAATTTGGTACAAACTATGAGACAGAAAATGCTCACAGTAGTGGGATAACCGATTATCTATCCCCATAAGTATAACAAAGGTAATGAGAAATGGCTCATAATTTCTGCACCAAGACTTCATTATGTCAGCAAGTAAAATGCCATGTGTGCTAAGTCTGTAGACGACAGTGATGGTTTCCACCGACACTAATTTATTAATACAAGTGCATTTGTGCACATGAAGACAAACATGTCATGGAACTTATGTTCAAATGTTAGGTTTTAGAATCATCATTGGCTAGAATAAAATAAATATGATGCAACTAAATATATTTTGGCATCCCTATAGAAGGTAGATTTATTATCAACTTATATTCGATCTATGGTCATTTTACGACATATTCCTAAATTGTATATTTTTGTTATTTGAGTTGTATTTTAGTGATATTTAGAATCAGCAATAAGTTTCTTGCGATGAATCATGCCAGATTCCAAATGAATGAACAATAACATTTTTGGTAGAAATCTTTTGAAATATTGTATCCTTTTAATTGATCTGGTTATCTTATATTTCTCATCATTGTTCTGATAGTGCTCAGTTTGATTGTGTAAAAACACATGTTGCAATAGGTGCATATATCATCAATTTTTATTCCAACCTGTCAATGTATCCTTACTGATGTATGTTTCCTGTTGTTGATGGTAGATAACACAAATGAACTATGACAGCTAGTGTGTATAATCAGGACTACCGGACCACATGTGTATTTAATTAGAGTTACTGCATTCTAATGATTATGTGATAGCTGACTGGTATGTGCAATGTTTGTTCATGCTGAATATTGGTTCTGTGCCGGATTGTCATAAAAAGCCAGCCGTGCCGTATTCGGATAATCGATGCTTATATTGGTGGTCTGACAGCCTCCTACTGAGGATTCTCATTCAGAATAACCCAATTTGCTGTGTGCTAGTTGCCTGCAGGCTGCAGCCTTGTCAATCAGAGGAGGGAGGCCCTCACTGACACACCGTGCCTTGCAATCACGCTTTCATTTGGACAGAGTTCTACAAGTTTGCATCATTCATATTATTCATAATTCATGACTAGGCTTTCACTGTCAAGGATTATACATTGGGATTGGTTATACTTGACTAGTCATTTATTATGCGTAATTACACTGTAAACAATTAACTGTAATAACAAATATGTGTTTGTCCTGTGATCATCATAACAAATTCTTGATAGAATCAGGAATTATTTTAATAATAACTCTATACCTTTAGGAGAAAATTGAACACACATCTTAAATTCATGCATACATGTATTATGACACACCATATTTTATCACCACTTAAATATTAATAATAAAAGTTATATATATATATATATATATATATATATATAATCAGTTTTAATTATATTGTTTGTCTGCTGTATTGGAACAGTTACCATGGTAAGGGAAAAGTTATCACCATAGCTACAAAACCTAGCCTATACAATGTGTAAAGGAACTGAAGGCAGCAGTCCTGGTGGGCCGACCTACAAGTGTTTGCCTCTATCAGTCTTCATACTTCACATACTGGCAGTGTCACAGTTCTGCTGACTGATACTTTGTTCTGCTTGAAAAAGAGTGTTGACAAGTTGACACACAGATACAAGTATCAATGCCAGCAAGAGGTATGCCTTGACAGTGTATCTGGGTGTCACTTCCATGAAGTCTTTATGTCAGGGTGCTTAGTACTGCTTACATGAACATGTCCTCAGGCCAACAATCTAACATTCCCACAGGATACATAAGAAATATCACAAGACACAACTTTGCAGCTGAATCTTATCAACCTATTTATTTCATTTCATTTCGGATTTGGGCTTCTGTGAAGGAAAAGACAGAATTGCACACACTGCATATACCTGATCATCAAGATTGTATCACCTTGCCTTGACATGAAATTTAAGTTTTTATACTATAATTAACTTGTCAATAATAATACAGGTTATTGTGGGTTGTTTACACAATTAAAGTGAAAAAGAACAGTAATTAATATAACATAGTGATGCAGTAGCAACAAAACACAAACTATTCAATACAATCACCCACATGTTATGTGCAGTCAGTGTAAAGCATTAAACATTGATTAGAGATTATATTGTATAAATTCCATTGTTGATCTTCTTGATATAATTTGACGCCTTGATATGCTGCTGTGAACAATATTATAGTGAGTGCAAGTAGCAAACAATTGCAAGAAAGCAACCAAAAACGTAGTGAAACTGCTGTAATATTGTTAGTGTTTTAGTTGTACTGTGGTGATTGTATTTGTCATATGGACACACACCTAAATCAGCCTAAATAAATCTTCAATTCTTCACACATCATAACTAAAAAGGACTATTAGAAAGCTATCATCATTTTTTAATGGAATATTATAGACACCAGCTTTTTGTTTTATTCTCAGAGTAAGCTAAATTATGCAGTTGTGTGTAAAATGTGTAGGAACTTTTGGTTTACTGTAAATTTAGGTCCTATGTAAATTCCTGTTATTACTAATGATCAGTCATGTAAATACAAGTTGTATGTGCTCTCTGTAGCAATATACATACATTCCACAGTTGATGTGGCATTGGGACATGTTGGGAGAGTGTTCGTTATACAGTCTCTGACTCCCTGTATCTCCTTAAATAACAGCTGCAGACTTACAGGAAAGAGGTTATGCGTCACGGAAGAGTTTCCTGCACCATTGCCTGCCATAATCAACAGTATATTTTATTCTATGAATTATTACTTGGATGCTAAGTCAGTTTTACTGAGTTATGGACATCAGCTTCAAAGTTACCCAGTCATGACCTTATTGACCAAGTGTAAGAATCAAGGTTGAGGTTAATACTGATGTACTTCTACAGTCTACTCCAGTTTCAATTTGGTACAAACTATGAGACAGAAAATGCTCACAGTAGTGGGATAACCGATTATCTATCCCCATAAGTATAACAAAGGTAATGAGAAATGGCTCATAATTTCTGCACCAAGACTTCATTATGTCAGCAAGTAAAATGCCATGTGTGCTAAGTCTGTAGACGACAGTGATGGTTTCCACTGACACTAATTTATTAATACAAGTGCATTTGTGCACATGAAGACAAACATGTCATGGAACTTATGTTCAAATGTTAGGTTTTAGAATCATCATTGGCTAGAATAAAATAAATATGATGCAACTAAATATATTTTGGCATCCCTATAGAAGGTAGATTTATTATCAACTTATATTCGATCTATGGTCATTTTACGACATATTCCTAAATTGTATATTTTTGTTATTTGAGTTGTATTTTAGTGATAGTTGTAGGGAGTGTGATGTCTGGGCAGACTAAACACCTCTGTATAGATCTACTACCTTGCACTGTTGATATCTACTTCTGGTGACTCATTCCTTGTCTGAACTTTGAAATCTGTATCCTATGATGTCCCTTGATACCAGATTACTGTGAATTACCAGGCATCCACACCCACTGTTTCCTCCGTACCTCGGATATTTGAACCTTATGTGAGCTGGATAAAAACAAGCTGTCTGCAGATAAGCTTTTGATAATGTGTACATTATTGGATAAAGGAGAAGGGTAATCTGCAGCTGGATAATGTCTTACTGTGATCTAAAGAAAACTGAAGATGTGTCCTTGCTGTTGTATGCGATGTGGATCACAACTAATCGATGTGGAAAGCAATGAGTGTATGACAAGAATTACAACAAGGTTGATGATAAATGTATCCTGAGTGTTCTTTGTCAGTTTCTTTGTCCAAAATTGTCTTTTATTTCTCAGAAACCTGGCCAATCTTCTCAACAGGACTTTATACTGCAGACTGTTTCCTCTGTCTATTAATCTCCTTACTTTTTGTTAGTCAGTGTGTATGATATTATAATGTTACTTGATGTAGAATTCTTCTATCGAATAGGAATATCACAATACCAATACCCATATCAGACCTGGAACTAAACGCCTGTACATGGATACTGCTATCAACATCAAATTATACATGTTCAAGTATCATAAATTATTCTGTCAACTGAATATTTAATGACATTGTTTATGTAATATTCCATCAAAATTGTGTCTGCCACTCTATCAGTTTTACTCAACAGATCACTAATTGGCTGTTATTAATTGTCCAGAATTATTAACAGTGGACATGAAAATAGTCAACACTCAGCAGTGTCAGTTGCTGACCTTATTTTATTAATACACTAAAAATGTGAGGATACAGTGTACTTGATTTGCTTATTTTAGTTATAAACACATGGAATAACATCACCAAAATGCCTCTACAGTCTACAGTACTCGTGTCTGTTCTCTGATGCCAACAGCTACATCACCATCACCTCATTTGATGCAGCACCATGGCAACGTTTGACTTCCCCTTGTATGAAGGTTGTCTTACATGTTCGCAGTAATTGACCAACAGAATTACTCGCTATTGAAGGAAACCAGGCCTTTGATTACAGTTTGGGAGGCGCTGCCGCTCTATACATACTCTCCCTAGTTATAATTAAGTATGATAATAGTGTTCATGTATGATTTAGTGTTTAAGTGGGAATGTCTTAGTAATGGGGACACGGGAGGATTATTTTTAGCGAGTACATGCTGTAGGCGTTGACTTCTAGGGAGCCAAGACTGATGGAAGGTCAGATCCATGGTGATATCATATTGGTTGTGGGTGTGTGAGAACACGTCCACTATAGTTATACAGTTACACAGACACATAATGTATGTATAACTATACAACTATTATCTTGAATGAAATAAAAACAACACTAAGTTTAACATTGTTTATAACTTTTGACAATATTAAAATTATACAGAAAATACATTTCTAGTATACATTTGTTAAGGAGATCACATACATTGCTATTATATATATATATATATATATATATATATATATATATATATATATATATATATATATATATATATATATATATATATATATATATATATATATATATATATATATATATATGGCCTATAATAGCAATGCACACATTGTTTTCTACTAAATTAGAACTTAGACAACTAATAAAAATTCTTAAGATAGTATGCGTACATATTTCAAGGAAATAATGCCTGTGTATTCAGTGATTGAACACTGCAGATGTTAGCCTGGTGAGGCAGTACCACTGTAGATGGCAGATGTTAGCCTGGTGAGAGGCAGTACCACTGTACATGGCAGATGTTAGCCTGGTGAGAGGCAGTACCACTGTACATGGCAGATGTTAGCCTGGTGAGGCAGTACCACTGTACATGGCAGATGTTAGCCTGGTGAGGCAGTACCACTGTACATGGCAAATGTTAGCCTGGTGAGGCAGTACCACTGTACATGGCAGATGTTAGCCTGGTGAGGCAGTACCACTGTACATGGCAAATGTTAGCCTGGTGAGGCAGTACCACTGTACATGGCAAATGTTAGCCTGGTGAGAGGCAGTACCACTGTAGATGGCAGATGTTAGCCTGGTGAGAGGCAGTACCACTGTACATGGCAGATGTTAGCCTGGTGAGGCAGTACCACTGTAGATGGCAGTGTATTGCCTGACCTTAGGCAGGGCAAATGTACAGACAGGATCCTTTGCAACAGATGCTGAACCAATTAGATACAATCATCTAATCTCTTATAAGCCTACGCTACATAATTGCAACAGTAGATAATAAATATTAATAATACATTTCTCCAAAACATTTAAGAATGACACTTATATGTTGTTTTTAACCTTTATGTTTTGTTTATTTGTTTGTTTGGTGACATTCCTGTCGCAAGTTGAAACAATGTGCTGCGTACATTTAACAGTCTTTAGTGTAGCATGAATGTACCTGATATAAATGGTTCACTATAACAGCTTTGTCTAGTTTCAAAGAGCTGTATAACTATATACTTACCCCATTAGCTATAATCACAACTGTTCCAAATAGTTGCCAGAACCATTACATGTTATGGCAGTACTGTTCAGTATTAATCCCTTATGGTCACAGCAGCTGTGCTAACAGTAATGCACCAGTTCACCTACACTCTCTTACTCGTAAGACAAAGCAATTTGTCCCCAATGACATTATGTATGTGCCCAAAATTACAACATAAAGTCAGGTCCTGACCAATGAGATGTGACAATTGGAAATGTCACTGGTTAGTTGGGTTGGTGTGAAAGTTAATTTACAAACAGACACGGTTACATTTGTTGGTGAGTTTGATGGTACATCCCAGCTAGACATGGAAACTTACTGAGAAGTGTGTAAATGATTCACTGTATACTGTACATGGTGGACTAGGTGTACAAACACACTAAACTGTATCTATAGGTTGACTTGGTGTACAAACACACTGAACTGTATCTATAGGTTGACTTGGTGTACAAACAATAAACTCTATAGTATGACTTGGTGTACAAACACACTAAACTGTATAGGTTGACTTGGTGTACAAACACACTAAACTGTATAGTTGACTAGGTGTACAAACACACTAAACGGTATAGGTTGACTTGGTGTACAAACAAACTAAACTGCATAGGTTGACTTGGTGTACAAACACACTAAACTGTATAGGTTGACTTGGTGTACAAACACACTAAACTGTATAGGTTGACTAGGTGTACAAACACACTAAACGGTATAGGTTGACTTGGTGTACAAACACACTATACTGTATAGGTTGACTTGGTGTACAAACAATAAACTGTATAGGTTGACTTGGTGTACAAACACACTAAACTGTATAGGTTGACATGGTGTACAAACACACTAAACTGTATAGGCTGACTTGGTGTACAAACATACTAATCTGTATAGGTTGACTTGGTGTACAAACATACTAATCTGTATAGGTTGACTTGATGTACAAACACACTAAACTGTATAGGTTGACTTGACGTACAAACACACTAAACTGTATAGGTTGACTTGACGTACAAACACACTAAACTGTATAGGTTGACTTGGCGTACAAACACACTAAACTGTATAGGTTGACTTGGTGTACAAACACACTAAACTGTATAGGTTGACATGGCGTACAAACACACTAAACTGTGTAGGTTGACTTGGTGTACAAACACACTAAACTGTATAGGTTGACTTGGTGTACAAACATACTAAACTGTATAGGCTGACTAGGTGTACAAACATACTAATCTGTATAAGCTGACTTGGTGTACAAACACACTAAACTGTATAGGTTGACTTGGTGTACAAACACACTAAACTGTATAGGTTGACTTGGTGTACAAACACACTAAACTGTATAGGTTGACTTGATGTACAAACACACTAAACTGTGTAGGTTGACTTGGTGTACAAACACACTAAACTGTATAGGTTGACTTGACGTACAAACACACTAAACTGTGTAGGTTGACTTGGTGTACAAACACACTAAACTGCATAGGTTGACTTGGCGTACAAACACACTAAACTGTGTAGGTTGACTTGGTGTACAAACACACTAAACTGTATAGGTTGACTTGACGTACAAACACACTAAACTGTGTAGGTTGACTTGACGTACAAACACACTAAACTGTGTAGGTTGACTTGGCGTACAAACACACTAAACTGTGTAGGTTGACTTGGTGTACAGTGCTGATGTGGACCTCATGATGTGGATGCAGAGAAGCCTGCCAAGGCTGCCATGAGAGCAGTCACTAAGAGCTCCCCTGGACCAAAGATAATTCATAGGCTCTCCTTCCAATCTATATGTGGCTGGGCCCACTATATATAGTTATGTCAGCAGAGACAGACTGAGACTGTCCAGTTATCTAGTGTTGTGTACATTCCTCTCCAACAACAACAACAATGATCTTCTATGCGCAAAATGGTCAGTCACCTTGGGCATCTTATCTAAAGTCCAGCTTATGTTATTAGACAGTCAATAGATAAGGGTTTCCTCTATGTGGCACATTTGGAGAACTGCAAGATGATTACTGCTTGCATCATTTGGGGTATATATCATATTAGTCAGATTTGCCAGATGCCAAAGTTAGGAAGTGCACTGAAAGCTTAATGTGTGTTTTTATTCATACTATTTCTGATATCATACACTATTATTTATTGTCAATTGTGAAAATATCTTTCTTAAGGAAACTCATAATTATTCACTATGTGGAGCCACATTATATTTTACTCGTTGTTGTAGTTTAATATTACTCACCAATAGCTAACTTTTTGAGCTTAACACGATGTTCAAAAAAAGACCCCATTGTTAAGAGAAAATCTTTTGAAATGTTATCAGTGTGAACAAATTAATAGTTTACTTTTTCGAAAAACAGATTGACTCACCCATGTACATGTTCTGTTGAGACTGCTGTTATAAGTGCACTGTCATATGATTTACACAGCTAATTGAGCACTGTACTGAGAGATCTGCAGCTTTAGCCATGTATGGTTATGCAAGGAGACTGAATACTTTGGTGAATATGCATGTAGTAACATTTCAACATACAGCATGATTTTGACAAGGGAGATTTTTGCAATCTTTCTGTTTTCAATTATGTGCAAAGCAAACAATTGATGCATTAACTAACTGCTTGAGGATGCACTCTCAGTCTCTATGTGACACAGTGCATTAACTAACTGCTTGAGGATGCACTTTCAGTCTATATGTGACACAGTGCATTGAGTGTAAGCTCAGCAGTCTGTATGACACTAGTAGTGCACTACACAGGTGATATGTGGCTACCTGTGTTAAAAGGTAAACAAGGAGTAGACCTGTTGACCACCTGTATGTATTCCATAAAGACCCATTACACAACATGCTGTGCAGATATCTGTGTAGATTACTCGACAAAGACAACTTTTTGAGTAATTTTCTGCACACAAAACAAGTTGATTTTTTTCTCATAATTTGGTTTGATGCCAGTCTGGTTTGTTTAGCACTGACAGATCCTATCAGTACCACATGGCTCTGGGCTGTATGGGGTAATGTGAGATTGTGTATACAGCCCTGCTGCCTGCTCTCTCTGTGCCCAGCCCCACCTCCCCAGCCACAGCCACCCAGAGACAGAGTGGCAGTCCTTATCAGTGGCTGCTGATTACAGCTGACATCCTGCTCCACCCACGGCTCCAACAGGCCCCCACTGACCTGCTTCTGACAAGTTGTTCATAGGACCACTGCCTCCATACCTCACAACCAGGAGAACTGCTGGTGTTGGTTCTGATTTACATGGCAGATTGTTAGGCTAAACTTTGAAATGTACACTGCCTACAACACTTGTGTGCCTTTAATGAGCGCGGCCTGGGACACTTGAGAGTGGAGTCCAGTCTCAACACTGGGCCACAGTGTCTGTCCTATTATTAGTGCAGGACATGAGCACTGTGATAAGTGGAGACTCTGCCACATTGGCAATAGCAACCAGGAACAGCTTGGGCTGCACCAGTGGAAGGAATGCACTGCCTGATGTGGCCAGGTGCAGCTCTAAACATACCTCAGTGACTGGTTGGGCTGGCTACCAGGGATCACTCACCTACTTGACGATGGAAAAGTAACACTGCACTAGTGCCTGCGTCTAAGCCCAGGCAGAACCATGTTCACTCCAATGATTTGCTCACAAAGTTGCCTGTTTCAACATGATGTCATCATGGAGATGTTGGACTGTGTTGGTGTGTGTGGACACATCAGTTGTCGTGTTCTCTGCCTTGGTATTCTGACCGAGTCATCAAACAGACTGCTGAGGACCCGACACAATGGTAGGTGATGTAGCCACAGACCAGCTAGGCACTTACAGGCACTGTCAGAGGAGAGGGTCTGGCAGTGATGTATGCATAGGAGTGGTACTGCTCCTACTATGGAAGTGTCAGAATGCCTTGCTCCTGTGTAAACTGTGACATGTGTTCATACATGTACAGGAGAGAGCTCTCTGCCAGTCACCGAGGACAGGAGAGAGCCCTCTGCCAGTCACCGAGGACAGGAGAGAGCTCTCTGCCAGTCACTGAGGACAGTGACACTAGGGCAGGACACAGGTTTTCCAGTAAGTCAGATTCCACCTGGAATCGGTGGGTCTGTTGTTACAGACTGTTGTAGTTTATAAATTTGCAAAATGGAATTGTTGCATTTGGTTACACATGTCTGGGACAGTGCAATTGTGAACATGTTTTAACATCCATACACATAAATAGTTTTTACGTCATTATTGCAACTTTGTAAGCCCATCACACATTTTTATGGAGCCATGAACAGTATATTCCATATCACTTCACACATGTTGTTGATTGATAATTTACTGTGGCAGTAGTCCAGTACTTGCATGATACTGGGGAGTTGTTGTGGAGACATCAAATATGAAAACTAGTACTAATAATATACTAATGTATCAGCTTGAAATGAAAAAACTATATAAACGATGATAATAATGACTAATAACAACATGATGTTTGTCAGCACAGATGTTTGTGTATTCTGTTGTAATGTATAGATGTTAAACATCTATATAAATATCTTACAAAAAATAGTTTTGCCATTGGAACTTGGGTATTATAGTTTATGTTTGCTTTAACAATAGCTATATGCTTGATATCGTGTGTTACTGTTAAGTTAAAATTCACAAATGAATGTCATAAAATTCGATTGTATTATATGTATAATTCTTGTAAATCTAATTCAAACAAATCCAAGTGTTTAGGCAGGACAGGATGTAATAATAAACAAAAACAATAGCTGTCGCTTATTAAATATTTCTTATACACTGTAAATATATCAAACCATAATAAACGAATATATAAGACCATAAATGATATCAAACATACATGACGATGTCAAGTTATCACTCAGCCAGTCAGTAAGTGTAGACTTGTTACAGGGTGGACTCATTGAGGTCAGGTAGCTGCAGTGTTGCCAGGGATGTGGGCTGGTCTAGGGGTGTGGGCTGGTCTAGGGGTGTGGGCTGGTCTAGGGGTGTGGGCTGGTCTAGGGGTGTGGGCTGGTCTAGGGGTGTGGGCTGGTCTAGGTATGCAGTGCTGTGACTTCTATCACGTATATCACATCACGTACAGCAGGTCTCAGTCACACACTGGGTCAGCTGTACATAGCAGACTACCGGGGTACTGCGGTTAGGTAGTGTGCCTGCCACAAATAGACCATAAATGATATCAAACATACATGATGATGTCAAGTTATCACTCAGCCAGTCAGTAAGTGTAGACTTGTTACAGTTTATTTCCAGCACATGTGATAAGCTAGATCATGTTACATGACTCACCTCATTACCTCATTCATTGTCCACTCCTCTACTTGTGAGAGATCCAGTGACTAGATGTCTGCCCAGTCCTTGTCAGTTGTTTTACCTAATAGAGTTTTTGTGTGAGTGATACTTCATTGATATTTTTCTTTGAAGAATGTGCACTAAATCAGAAAATATAGCAATGGCATTGTGCAAGTTTTGCATTCTATTCCTCCTGACCTCTTTGACAAAACAGTACTCAGAATATTGCATTCTTACCCTTAGATGCTGTCTTTACCATCACAAAGCATTGGATGTCCTTAATATCCCTTCGTTTGGTTGATGGAAATAAATGTCTTAATACACATAATCCAATTTCTCTTGTGTCTGAATCTTTGATATTTGTTCCCAGAACAGTTCTACTGTCATGCGGCATCTTTCCCTCTACAAATGATGCATGGATACATTGACTTATTATAAACATTGCCTACTTATGTAGTCAGACAATGGAAATGTAATTTCCTGTTGCAGTAGCGAATACTAGTGATAGGCTGTCAGATTTGAAATTTGACAAAGTCCTGATGTGATATGATCGCCATTGTCACAGTTCTGTATTGGTAGTTGTTGAAGCATGACATGGCGCTACACTTACATGACTTCATGTCACCCCTAGCAGTCATCAGTTGACCTGGAGGACACCTGGATGTAAGAGACACTGGGATTATGTGATTGCTAGACTAATGAGTACTCTACCCTACAGATCAATGCAGCAGTCATAGATTCCCAGCCAGCCACTGCAGTAGTGGGCAGCACAGTGGGGACAGCCTGTGATGACAAACAATGACAGTCTGTCTATTTTTTGTGAGAGAGGCTGGGGAACAAGTGTCAGCTGCACCAGGGTGGAGGTGTGGGTGTCTGTCAGTGTCACCCCAGGGTGGAGGTGTGGGTGTCTGTCTGTGTCACCCCAGGGTGGAGGTGTGGGTGTCTGTCAGTGTCACCCCAGGGTGGAGGTGTGGGTGTCTGTCTGTGTCACCCCAGGGTGGAGGTGTGGGTGTCTGTCTGTGTCACCCCAGGGTGGAAGTGTGGGTGTCTGTCTGAGTCACCCCAGGGTGGAGGTGTGGGTGTCTGTCTGTGTCACCCCAGGGTGGAGGTGTGGGTGTCTGTCTGTGTCACCCCAGGGTGGATGTGTGGGTGTCTGTCAGTGTCACCCCAGGGTGGAGGTGTGGATGTCTGTCTGTGTCACCCCAGGGTGGAGGTGTGAGTGTCTGTCTGTGTCACCCCAGGGTGGAGGTGTGGGTGTCTGTCAGTGTCACCCCATCGTGGAGGTGTGGGTGTCTGTCAGTGTCACCCCATCGTGGTGGTGTGGGTGTCTGTCAGTGTCACCCCAGGGTGGAGGTGTGGGTGTCTGTCAGTGTCACCCCATCGTGGTGGTGTGGGTGTCTGTCAGTGTCACCCCAGGGTGGTGGTGTGGGTGTCTGTCTGTGTCACCCCATCGTGGTGGTGTGGGTGTCTGTCAGTGTCACCCCAGGGTGGTGGTGTGGGTGTCTGTCTGTGTCACCCCATCGTGGTGGTGTGGGTGTCTGTCAGTGTCACCCCAGGGTGGTGGTGTGGGTGTCTCAGTGTCACCCCAGGGTGGAGGTGTGGGTGTCTGTCAGTGTCACCCCAGGGTGGAGGTGTGGGTGTCTCAGTGTCACCCCATCGTGGTGGTGTGGGTGTCTGTCAGTGTCACCCCATCGTGGTGGTGTGGGTGTCTGTGACAGTGAAGTTGTTACACTGGCTGAGGATGAGGCTGAGGACTGTCTTCTGTGTTGTGTTTTATTGAATTCTCTGTGTTGGTGATGTGCCCCACAACACCTGGCAGATGGACAGTTGTTAGGTTGGAAGAAAGCCAGGTACACGTAACTAACTACTGTGATATGTGTGTACTGAGTAGTCAGACTGACACCGTTCACAAGTGGAGGTCTCAGGTTGTCTTCCTTCAGCAGCTCTCTCTATATAGTCTTCTATCCAGACACATATTTGGCACTGAAGTCCACATGGCTGCCCATTTGACTCTATTGTAGATAAGTAAATGTTGGTTATGACATTGCCATGGCAACACTGTCTATATTTGTGAAGATATCTGGTTACGTGCAGTCACATCGAATGATATTGTTAATTGTTTTGTAAGAAATATTTAATATCATATTAATTTGATTTAACATTGAATGTTCAAAACTGACCATTTTAAAATGTGAATAGCTTAATTATTGTTATTTAAAGTTTTTTGAGTTCAGAATTGTCTTTACATGTTCAGTTATCAGTTACATGCAGTCACATTACAAGTGTTGAATGAAGCAGCATTAATTTGAGATAATTAGCTATGCAATGACATGTGTTTCAGTGCGAGCAACCAGCATACTGTGTCTACTTGGGTTTGGTCTTGGCCTTGGCTCCGTATTGCTCTACCGACTCTACACCCGCTTTATCTCCCCTGCTGGCGGCTCCAATGGCTGCCGCAAGCGTTCGACTTCGCCGTCCTTTGAGGAGCAGCCCTTCAGCAAGCAGATCCGCTGTGACCAACACGACAGGGTGAGTGGCTTTTATGGTCTCTATAATTAATCGTATACATTTCTTTTCACTATAGGGGAGTGCCATTGTAGAAACCAGTTTTAACAGAGTGAAATATTGTAGTCGTGGCTTTCTCCAGTCTCCCTTGGGCTGTTCTATGTGTAAGCTAGTTTTATGTTCTTTAGTATGTATTTTGTAGTAATATTTAGAAGAAAAAAGATAAATATCTGTTTTTATCTGCTCTGCCTCCCAGGTAAGAGGTCATAGCCCTCTGCCTCCCAGGTAAGAGGTCATAGCCCTCTGCCTCCCAGGTAAGAGGTCATAGCCCTCTGCCTCCCAGCGATGATTATAAGTATAATATAACCCATATAACCCTGTCACCCAGCTGTGAGGTTGTAACCCAATGTCTAACAGGGTCACCCAAGAAGAGTGTACTGGCACGGATAAAGCGAATGAAGGTTCCTGAAAGGAATTTGTGAAATTATTAAATTATTAATTTTGCAACAGGGCAGTAGATCAAAATAATAGTAAGTTCATAAGGTTGTTATTGTTTTGTCCCTGCACATAATATATAAATATTTTGTGCCAAATTAATTAACTTTTTCTAATCTATTTTAACCAGTTTATCTTTTGTCTATGAACAATATATTCTATATCGATTTACCTTTGTTTGTAGTTTTGTTAAAGTATCATGATAACCTCAGGTAAATGAACTACTTTGCACATTTGAATATAGCCATGCATTAATACACACAAGTGACTGTCACATAAAACAAATCAACATGTCTGTGCATGTGGCCATGATGTGGGTTTGAACAAACATCTGTGCACAGACACAGACACAAACAGCACCAGCCATGTAAACAGACAGTGTCTGCTACTGCTGAAAGAAGTATTTGCCTAAGTCAGTCCTTGAACAGTAATACATGCCAGCTGAGGTATGTGATATTCATGAACCGGTGTGGTGCATGAAGTCATGTGATGTCATTTGATGCTGGAGTGACGCATGCCATCCCATCCGGCGGCAGTAGTAGGTCGGAGCTATCCTTGTGTAAGGCCAACTCTAAACAGGATCAATACATGGCCTGGCTCAGCCAAAGCCAGACTATGTTCCCACACTGTCAGTGTGGTCATGGATGCACACTGATTGATTGACCCCAGTCAATACATGCTCCTATCAGGACATGTACGAAGACATACACATAATTAAACACAGGGGCTTTAATTAAGATTGACAGTGAATAAAAAATGTGGATGGTTTGAGGTGACTGAAGTAGATATGTCATTGTGTGGTGTCAGAGGACATAAGTACATGTAACCAATACATCATGTGTGTTGATTTAGTGACAGCAGTGCCACGTCACAGACACGTCACACGCTTGTCAAACAATACGCCAGTACAAAATACAAGTATAAAGACAGGCAAATATACATCTATGTCTTTATGTGGATCTACAAATATACATCTATGTCTTTATGTGGATCTACAAATATACATCTATGTCTTTATGTGGATCTACAAATATACATCTATGTCTTTATGTGGATCTACAAATATACATCTATGTCTTTATGTGGATCTACAAATATACATCTGTCTTTATGTGGATCTACAAATATACATCTATGTCTTTATGTGGATCTACAAATATACATCTATGTCTTTATGTGGATCTACAAATATACATCTGTCTTTATGTGGATCTACAAATATACATCTATATCTTTATGTAGATCTACAAATATACATCTATGTCTTTATGTGGATCTACAAATATACATCTATGTCTTTATATAGATCTACAAATATACATATGTCTTTATGTAGATCTACAAATGAGCTGTGCACAGTGGCTTTGAAACAACACAAAAGGTGTTGTCTCACATTTTTTAAATGAAGGCTGACCACACCAGGATAGATTGGATTAGTGACCATTAATTACAACTACATCATAGGTGGTCAGTTACTGGAACTTCCTTCATTCTAGTAACGTTTTGTTCAAGCAACACACCATGGCCCGTTCCGGATGCAATTGTTTCCAGTAACTTCCCCAGAAACTCTTGGACGCCTTCTAATGACAGGATTGCATGTTTACAAGTTTGTCTTCTTGTGTTGAAACTAAGTTCACATACTGCTGCTCCACAGTTAGTCCTACTGCTCCACAGTTAGTCCTGCTGCTCCACAGTTAGTCCTACTGCTCCACAGTTAGTCCTTACTGCTCCACAGTTAGTCATACTGCTCCAGAGTTAGTCCTACTGCTACACAGTTAGTCCTACTGCTCCACAGTTAGTCCTACTGCTCCACAGTTAGTCCTACTGCTCCACAGTTAGTCCTACTGCTCCAAAGTTAGTCCTACTGCTCCATAGTTAGTCCTACTGCTCCACAGTTAGTCCTACTGCTCCACAGTTAGTCCTACTGCTCCACAGTTAGTCATACTGCTCCACAGTTAGTCCTGCTGCTCCACAGTTAGTCCTGCTGCTCCACAGTTAGTCCTGCTGCTCCACAGTTAGTCCTACTGCTCCACAGTTAGTCCTACTGCTCCACAGTTAGTCCTACTGCTCCAAAGTTAGTCCTACTGCTCCAAAGTTAGTACTACTGCTCCACAGTTAGTACTACTGCTCCACAGTTAGTCCTACTGCTCCACAGTTAGTCCTACTGCTCCACAGTTAGTACTACTGCTCCACAGTTAGTCCTACTGCTCCACAGTTAGTCCTACTGCTCCACAGTTAGTCCTACTGCTCCACAGTTAGTCCTACTGCTCCACAGTTAGTCCTACTGCTCCACAGTTAGTCCTACTGCTCCAAAGTTAGTCCTACTGCTCCAAAGTTAGTACTACTGCTCCACAGTTAGTACTACTGCTCCACAGTTAGTCCTACTGCTCCACAGTTAGTCCTACTGCTCCACAGTTAGTACTACTGCTCCACAGTTAGTCCTACTGCTCCACAGTTAGTCCTACTGCTCCGCAGTTAGTCCTACTGCTCCACAGTTAGTCCTACTGCTCCACAGTTAGTACTACTGCTCCACAGTTAGTCCTACTGCTCCACAGTTAGTCCTACTGCTCCACAGATCATCCTGCTGTTCCACAGTTAGTTCTGCTGCTCCACAGATCATCCTGCTGTTCCACAGTTACTTCTGCTGCTCCACAGATCATCCTGCTGTTCCACAGTTACTTCTGCTGCTCCACAGATCATCCTGCTGTTCCACAGTTACTTCTGCTGCTCCACAGATCATCCTGCTGTTCCACAGTTACTTCTGCTGCTCCTCCACAGATCATCATGCTGCTCCACAGTTAGTCCTGCTGCTCTACATATCATCATGCTGCTCCACAGTTAGTCCTGCTGCTCCACAGTTTGTCCTACTGCTCCATTATCCATAGTTAGTCCTGCTGCTCCACAGATCATCCTGCTGCTCCACGGGTAGTCCTGCTGCTCCACAGTTAGTCTGATCTGGCACACTACACAAGAGTAATCAATGATTAATTAATTAAGACATCAGCCCACTCAGTGCAAGTTTATTTCTCTAGTCATTTATGTATTGCATTAGTCTGATCAGCTCTACCGATAGTGCTAACACAGTATAAATAATCCTGCTTTATGGCAGCCTGTTCTAAATATAACAGTTGATTATGCCCAACTCATACCAGTAATCGTTTTGGTGTAATTATATAAATGTTGTAATGTGGCCCTAGTTTACCTGGGATTTAAAAGAGTCATTATATAACGTAAAAGGGATGTTGCAACAATCATGGAATAGAACTAGATTGAATTAAAATACAGATGAATGCTGATGCAAAAGGTGTATTCTTTTGTCCTTTTCTGATCTTATCTCATTCTCAGGTGAAGATTGTCATATCACAATAGGACTTTGGCAGTAGTTGATATCATGCTGTCATGTGATTAAGTGTAGTAGTTATTCTACCTTAGTGGTGACAATAGTCTCTGTTGTACTTAAATGAGACGGTTGCCAGTAAATAGTGCAGCTGGTCATTGCTGGAACATGAGTGGACTGAAGCTGAGTGGACTGAAGCATTGCTGTTTGTGACTGTCTACTGCTTTTTCTGGGGTACTATTACCTGCCTAACAACTTGAGAGTGCGTGTCTGTGTAAGAATACAGGAGTGAGTAAGACTTCAATCTTGATGCTGGTTCCTGGGTGTGTCATACTTGTGGGTAGTGTGTGAATGTGTCAGTTTTTCCCCCACTGTCCACCCACAAGGGTCCAACCCACTCTAGTGAGATCTGTCACCAGTGGCAGTCAGCTACTACTGCTGCTTGAGGTCTGTCACCAGTGGCAGTCAGCTACTACTGCTGCTTGAGGTCTGTCACCAGTGGCAGTCAGCTACTACTGCTGCTTGAGGTCTGTCACCAGTGGCAGTCAGCTACTACTGCTGCTTTGCTTCTCCACTGCTGTGGAGCATCTCAGTCTGACTAGCTGTGTTTGTTTGCTTTGGTGTCTATAGCCCTTGTATATTGTGGGCTCTGGGACTGCCTGTTGTACTTATCTAACAGTTAATGACTACTTCATTAATGCTATGCTATGCTATGCTAGTGATGTGAAATTATTACAGATGATCCAATAACAGTAATGTTCCAGTTAATAAGAGTAACTAACCAGTATTGTTTATGTTTGCAGATCTCGAGTGACATTGACTGTTCGAATGTCACAGGTCATGTTATGGGTAACCACCCCACGTTGGTGTCACAGAAGCCTGTCAACGATCCGTCCGTGTCATTCTCCCCAAAAGAAGGACTACATTTTCGCGGTCTTCGCTGCAGTTCAATAGATGAGGAATGTAGCGGTGATGTTGCAGAGAACTTGAATAACTGCCACAGTGACTCCCCTGCCCATTGTGACGTCATCAATGGCAATGTTCACTCCAGCCAAGGGTTGACACTCAAACATGGTTGTGACACTCCCAGCACAGCACAACCTATTAGGAAGTCACCAAGACTGTCAGTCTCTTCAGTTGGCAGTGACTGTGGATTTGTGTCAGGTGAAAACTTCTCCTGGACACTCCCTAGTGGTACTGACGACGAACTAGTCGGTGAGTCACCAGGAACATACTCGCTCTTAACCAACTTTAGTTTAAGTTCAGTGAATGAACGAAGTCAGCGAGCGGCGGAGGAGTTGGCCAACTTCCTCTCAGGAGGAGATGGCCACTTCTGCAGTACTAACAACTGTGACAATGCACAAGCTGGGTCACAGAAACACAGCACCCCCGACACACACACTCAGTGTGAACTGGCAGCGGGGGACATTGGTGGCAAACAGACGTTTCTACGCAGACAACACAGTCTGCCATCAGAGATGGGGGCATCCTTTCTCATCGACGACGATGTTTTCAGAGACTGCATGTACCAAGGTCACAGCATTGACCTTGGTGAGAATCTGTCGGGGGTCATGACCCCTGACAGTGAGATGCTGGAGAATATCATTGTGGGGGAGCAGACAGCTAACAACATGGATAAGATCCAACATGAACTGAGACGGCTTCGTCTGGAGATTGATTCGATGAATGATGAAGTGACCATGCTGAACTCACGGGAGAACCTGTCTGTCGTTGCTACCATGGCAACAGTTGTCATAGATGCAAGTGACATGGGTACACAGACACACCAGAGGAAGTTTTATCCGGTGCAGGTGACAAAGAGACGTAGTTCGTCTCTGTCATGTATCTTCTCTGATGACAGTGTGACAGAGCATGTGGAGACACAGTGGAGTCACCATCACAACAGTGACTACATGTGGGACTACCAGTCAGACCTCGCAGTGGAGGGTGTACATGGAGAGACCTTTCTCGCACAACGTCCTGTCGTCAGCAACTCTGGCTTCTACATCGGGTCTCGTCCTCAGACGCCAGTGTCCGATGTAGAGAAACCTCTCTTTGATGTCACCAATTCGTCAGCAGAGTTTGACTGCAGCGGGTCATGTGGCAAGAGGGCGCCACAAGCAACAGTGTCAGACCTGTACATAGATGATGACATCAGTACCATCGCCTGTCTCGTCAGCTACGACTACCCGTCTCCACTGGGGCACATCAATGACACAACTTGCAGCAAGAACCTACGCAATGTGCAGGATAAGTGTACAGATGTGAATATGGATGACTCTGATATATTCTACACTCCTAGAGGGGTCCACTGTAAGTCAGACCCTGCCTCCTGTGTAGTCTCACCTGCACCACACAGTTGTGACAAGAGTGCTGGCATAGAACAGGTCGGCACACCAAAGAAGACTGCCATTGTGAGTCCAAGCAACACTAAGAAGTCTTCCAAGGTGGGGGTAGTGCCCTCACCCCTGACCATAGCTCAGCCAGCGAATGACAGGCTCAGTTGGCAAGTGGACAATGTCAGTGGCAAGTACAACATGTTTGAGTATGCGGAGAGAGAATGGGGCGGGAACACAGAGCATGCTCACAAGATGCGCAAGGTAAGACCATTGTTGGTGAACATTACATTTACAAAACAATGATTCATTTAAATTCCATGCACACAGTTACATAGCGAAAGTTGATCCATTTATTTTGCGATATGCTTGTGACATTCCTGTCTTGTCTGTGCCAGGTGCTTCTCCATTAAGCTGAATATAATGTTACCTGCATAACCGATGAACCAGTTCACAACTGCATCTGCATTGCCAACCAAGTACATGGTCAACCAATTACAACAGTCAGACCATACGTACTGTCACATATGTCCAGTCACAAGCTTTGTCATATTCCCAGTCACATATATCCAATCACACATACAGTCACATGTACAGCCACACAGCCATATCACACCCAGTTGTGAATGTATTACCATCCATATAACTAGTCAAATTCTGTGTCCACACTTATTGTTTTCATTCACATTTCACATGACCAATAACACGGTTCAGTAGACTGCAAACCACCTGTTTTTAACATACACTGCCTATGTTGAAACTCATATCTATTTGAATTCTACTTTATCAGGGACTGTTTTGTTTTTGGACCTTCAGATATTTAGTTAAGATATGTGACATGTGACAGACAGTCTATGACCACAGGTATGACATGATTATTGTAAGTCTGACTATAGATGTGACATTGTTGAAAGTCTGTGACCACAAATGTGACAATGTTATTTAAGTTTATGTCTTTATGACCACATATATGACATTGTTGTTTTAAGTCTGACTACAGATGTGATGTTGTTTTAAGTCTGACTACAGGTATGACAGTGTTGTTGTAAGTCTGTGACCACAGATGTGACATTGTTGATATAAGTCTGATTCTATATGTGACACAGTTGTTGTTAGTCTGTGACCACAGATGACATTGTTGATATAAGTCTGATTCTGGATGTGACACAGTTGTTGTAAGTCTGTGACCACAGATGTGACATTGTTGATATAAGTCTGTGATTCTGGATGTGACACAGTTGTTGTAAGTCTGTGACCACAGATGTGACATTGTTGATATAAGTCTGTGATTCTGGATGTGACACAGTTGTTGTAAGTCTGTGACCACAGATGTGACATTGTTGATATAAGTCTGTGATTCTGGATGTGACACAGTTGTTGTAAGTCTGTGACCATAGATGTGACATTGTTGATATAAGTCTGTGATTCTGGATGTGACACAGTTGTTGTAAGTCTGTGACCACAGATGTGACATTGTTGATATAAGTCTGATTCTGGATGTGACACAGTTGTTGTAAGTCTGTGACCATAGATGTGACATTGTTGATATAAGTCTGTGATTCTGGATGTGACACAGTTGTTGTAAGTCTGTGACCATAGATGTGACATTGTTGATATAAGTCTGTGATTCTGGATGTGACACAGTTGTTGTAAGTCTGTGACCACAGATGTGACATTGTTGATATAAGTCTGTGATTCTGGATGTGACACAGTTGTTGTAAGTCTGTGACCACAGATGTGACATTGTTGATATAAGTCTGTGATTCTGGATGTGACACAGTTGTTGTAAGTCTGTGACCATAGATGTGACATTGTTGATATAAGTCTGTGATTCTGGATGTGACACAGTTGTTGTAAGTCTGTGACCACAGATGTGACATTGTTGATATAAGTCTGATTCTGGATGTGACACAGTTGTTGTAAGTCTGTGACCACAGATGTGACATTGTTGATATAAGTATGATTCTGGATGTGACACAGTTGTTGTAAGTCTGTGACCACAGATGTGACATTGTTGATATAAGTATGATTCTGGATGTGACACAGTTGTTGTAAGTCTGTGACCATAGATGTGACATTGTTGATATAAGTATGATTCTGGATGTGACACAGTTGTTGTAAGTCTGTGACCACAGATGTGACATTGTTGATATAAGTATGATTCTGGATGTGACACAGTTGTTGTAAGTCTGTGACCACAGATGTGACATTGTTGATATAAGTATGATTCTGGATGTGACACAGTTGTTGTAAGTCTGTGACCACAGATGTGACATTGTTGATATAAGTATGATTCTGGATGTGACACAGTTGTTGTAAGTCTGTGACCACAGGTGACATTGTTGTAGGCGTACCACCAGATCCCGAGTTTGTTTGGTTTGTCTCACCTGTGTGTGGTACGGGGGGACAACTACTGTGCCCTACGCTCTGTGCTCTACCAGGCCCTAGTCAACAACCTGCTTGCCTATAGGGGCATTGTCACCCTCAATGGCACCCTACAGGTAAGGCAAAGACATAAAGGCACAGTGTGGTTAAATTGACAAAGCATTAAGAACATATATTCCTATGTCAGCCCTTAGGAGTGATGAGACCTTTATCAGGTGGTTGGTGACCAACCAACTGCGTCCAACTCAACCACACCCATCATGTACCAGATGAAGTTACTACATTCTCCACACTACAGTCTCCATTGGACTGTCATAAATGTTGCTACACAAACATAAGTTAGCTACAATTACAAAAATCAGTCAGGTCTCATCACAGACATTTGACTGAACCACCAAATTGCACTGAAAGCATGTCTGTTTAAATGCAGCCAACTTCACGTGTAAACCAAGTTGTATACATGTGCAGCTGTCCTGTGTAAACTAAGCTGGTCATGGTAATTGCTTCTGAGAGCTACTTCAAAACTTATATGAGTGTTTCATATTTCAGGAAGTCTTATTTGTAGCACTTTAAAGTACACTGGACTAATAATGTATTTTACTTGGTATATTGCAACATCCAATACATCACAGCAAATTAAATATTAATAAGATCTCAAACAGCTACTGTTATTGAATTGAATTGAATTGAAATTTATTTTCAACAACAACAATTACTACATTATACAGACAGTGCATACAATACCATTTGTTGAAAAAAAGGGTAAAAGAAGTACAATACTTATCATGTTTACCCTTATAATTTCTTAATTACATACATAAAGCATCTGAACAGTGCAATAGAATGTGCGACAACATGATTTACATGTATAACCATACAACATTTAATCGAGTAAAAAGACATTATGATATTTATTGAAGAAGAAGAAACCTTTATAACATTAAACAATCTGAATGTTTAATTTAGTTATCTAATTTATGTTGGCAAAATAGTCTAGGACTCTAACACATAACTATTCAACAGTCTATCTGTATAACACTTTTTGAAATGATGAACATTTTTACAACTATTCAATGAATTATCGAGGGTGTTCCAAAGTTTAACCCCAGTAACAGAAATACACATACTTTTTAAGTTAGTACGTACATAGATTTGCTTGAACTTACATTTATGCCTGGATGAATATCGTGATTCATGTATTCTGAATAATTTTTGTACATTCATTGGTAATATATAACGATATGCCTTAAACATAATTATAGCAGTTTTTAGTTTTACAAGATCTGGTATTTTAAGAATATGTACATTGTAAAAGAGTAAGTTTGTGTGATCAAGTCTTTTGGCACCACAAATTAATCTTATAACCCTTTTCTGTTATACAACTAAACAATGAATATTTGTAGCATATGTGTTACCCCATACTTCAGCACAATACATAATGTAAGGCATGAAAAGAGAATAGTACAAAATATGCATACAATGTTTGTTAATTAATCAAGGAACTGGCTCTATACATAATAGCACAACATTTTGACAGTTTAGATCTTATTGATAAAATGTGACTTTTCCAGTTTAATTTGTCATCAATTACTACACCTAAAAATTGTGTGCAATTTACTCTATTGATTTTTTCTTGATTTATTCTAACACAAATATCTGCAGTTATTCTGCGATTACCAAAAATCATGTAATTAGTTTTTGATATATTAAGAGACAATCTATTAACAGAAAACCATGTCTACAGTTGTTCTAAACCACCATTTATCATCCGAACAAGTTCATTTAAGTCTCTATCACAACATAATAGATTTGTATCATCAGCAAATAAAATATACTTGAACACTTGTGAGACTTTACAGATGTCATTAATATACATGATAAATAATGTTGGTCCCAAAATGGAACACTGAGGGACACCACACGATACATTTAGTATTTCTGAATGACAGTTATTAAAACTGACAAACTGCTTTCTATTTTCTAAATAACTCTGAATCCATTCCTGTGCGACACCACGCAAACCATAGAAATGCAGTTTTTTACACAGTATATCATGATCAACAGTATCAAAAGCCTCATTCATATTTCTAATAAATTGAAATTCTTTTACATTATACCTGCTTATGTTATACTCACAGAGTGCAAAAATTGGTAAATGATCACTAATATCATTGAACATGATACCACTAGTTAGGTTGAAGCGTAATTAATTTGTGAATATGTTATCTATTAATGTAGTTGAGCTATCTGTGATCCTGGTAGGCTTATCAATTAGCGGGTAAAGACCTAAACTATGCATTGTGTCTAGAAACTGTTTAGTATTTTTATGGGTCTCATGTTTTAATAAATCTATGTTAAAGTCACCACACTTTATTACCGATGATAGAAGTTGTTTTTGTTGTCTTTCATACAAAGACCTGCTAGAGCAGTTACAATTGTCGTTGTTTTCCTCAGAGACTGGAGAATGTGTTTGAAGATCGTCGCTATGGTTACCTGCACAGCTGGCACTTTGCCAATCGTCTTCCCTACAGCAAGGACAAAGTGAAAGACACTCTAAAGGACTGTTTGCGCTGTCTGTGTGAACAGGTAGGAAAAGGACATATATTACAATAGAAGCAATAATGTAATAGATGCATGTCTTTCATATAATCTGGAATACGTCTTCAGATAACACCTTTCTAACAAGAAGTGTAATAAGTCTGTCCATTGCATATAACTTTGAATGATAACACACGTCATACTTTCAGTTGCCTCGTGTGTCTTGTTGGTGTGTAACACGTGATGTGGTGTCCTGTTGATGTGTAACACGTGATGTGGTGTCCTGTTTATGTGTAAAAAAAACTGTTTATCACATGGTGTGCTGTGGTGGACACGTAACACGTGGTGAGCTGTCCTCTGGGCAAGTAACATGTGGTGTGGTGTCCTGTGGGCACGTAACATGTGGTGTGCTGTCCTGTGGGCAAGTAACACGTGGTGTGGTGTCCTGTGGGCAAGTAACACGTGGTGTGGTGTCCTGTGGGCAAGTAACACGTGGTGTGCTGTCCTGTGGGCAAGTAACACGTGGTGTGGTGTCCTGTGGGCAAGTAACACGTGGTGTGCTGTCCTGTGGGCAAGTAACATGTGGTGTGCTGTCCTGTGGGCAAGTAACACGTGGTGTGGTGTCCTGTGGGCAAGTAACATGTGGTGTGGTGTCCTGTGGGCAAGTAAAATGTGGTGTGGTGTCCTGTGGGCATGTAACACGTGGTGTGCTGTCCTCTGGGCAAGTAACATGTGGTGTGGTGTCCTGTGGGCATGTAACACGTGGTGTGCTGTCCTGTGGGCAAGTAACATGTGGTGTGGTGTCCTGTGGGCACATAACACGTGGTGTGCTGTCCTCTGGGCAAGTAAAATGTGGTGTGGTGTCCTGTGGGCATGTAACACGTGGTGTGCTGTCCTCTGGGCAAGTAACATGTGGTGTGGTGTCCTGTGGGCATGTAACATGTGGTGTGGTGTCCTGTGGGCACGTAACATGTGGTGTGGTGTCCTGTGGGCAAGTAACATGTGGTGTGGTGTCCTGAGAGCATGTAACACGTGGTGTGGTGTCCTGTGGGCATGTAACATGTGGTGTGGTGTCCTGTGGGCACATAACACGTGGTGTGCTGTCCTCTGGGCAAGTAAAATGTGGTGTGGTGTCCTGTGGGCATGTAACACGTGGTGTGCTGTCCTCTGGGCAAGTAACATGTGGTGTGGTGTCCTGTGGGCATGTAACATGTGGTGTGGTGTCCTGTGGGCACGTAACATGTGGTGTGGTGTCCTGTGGGCAAGTAACATGTGGTGTGGTGTCCTGAGAGCATGTAACACGTGGTGTGGTGTCCTGTGGGCATGTAACATGTGGTGTGGTGTCCTGTGGGCACGTAACACGTGGTGTGGTGTCCTGTGGGCATGTAACATGTAGTGTGGTGTCCTGTGGGCATGTAACATGTGATGTGGTGTGGTGTCCTGTGGACACGTAACACGTGGTGTGGTGTCCTGTGGGCATGTAACATGTGGTGTGGTGTCCTGTGGCCACCTAACACATGGTGTGGTGTCCTGAGAGCATGTAACACGTGGTGTGGTGTCCTGTGGGCACGTAACATGTGGTGTGGTGTCCTGTGGGCACGTAACATGTGGTGTGGTGTCCTGTGGGCATGTAACACATGGTGTGCTGTCCTGTGGGCACGTAACATGTGGTGTGGTGTCCTGTGGGCACGTAACATGTGGTGTGGTGTCCTCTGGGCAAGTAAAATGTGGTGTGGTGTCCTGTGGGCATGTAACACGTGGTGTGCTGTCCTCTGGGCAAGTAACATGTGGTGTGGTGTCCTGTGGGCATGTAACATGTGGTGTGCTGTCCTGTGGGCAAGTAACACGTGGTGTGGTGTCCTGTGGGCAAGTAACATGTGGTGTGGTGTCCTGTGGGCACGTAACACGTGGTGTGCTGTCCTGTGGGCAAGTAAAATGTGGTGTGGTGTCCTGTGGGCATGTAACACGTGGTGTGCTGTCCTGTGGGCAAGTAACATATGGTGTGGTGTCCTGTGGGCACGTAACATGTGGTGTGCTGTCCTCTGGGCAAGTAAAATGTGGTGTGGTGTCCTGTGGGCATGTAACACGTGGTGTGCTGTCCTCTGGGCAAGTAACATGTGGTGTGGTGTCCTGTGGGCAAGTAACATCTGGTGTGGTGTCATGTGGGCATGTAACATGTAGTGTGGTGTCCTGTGGGCATGTAACATGTGGTGTGGTGTCCTGTGGGCACGTAACACGTGGTGTGGTGTCCTGTGGGCATGTAACATGTGGTGTGGTGTCCTGTGGGCACGTAACACATGGTGTGGTGTCCTGAGAGCATGTAACACGTGGTGTGGTGTCCTGTGGGCATGTAACATGTGGTGTGGTGTCCTGTGGGCACGTAACACGTGGTGTGGTGTCCTGTGGGCATGTAACATGTAGTGTGGTGTCCTGTGGGCACGTAACACGTGGTGTGGTGTTCTGTGGGCACGTAACACGTGGTGTGGTGTCCTGTGGGCACGTAGCACGTGGTGTGGTGTCCTGTGGGCACGTAACACATGGTGTGGTGTCCTGAGAGCATGTAACACATGGTGTGGTGTCCTGTGGGCACGTAACATGTGGTGTGGTGTCCTGTGGGCACGTAACACGTGGTGTGGTGTCCTGTGGGCATGTAACATGTAGTGTGGTGTCCTGTGGGCACGTAACACGTGGTGTGGTGTCCTGTGGGCACGTAACACGTGGTGTGGTGTCCTGTGGGCACGTAACACGTGGTGTGGTGTCCTGTGGGCACGTAACATGTGGTGTGGTGTGGTGTCCTGTGGGCACGTAACACGTAGTGTGGTGTCCTGTGGGCACGTAACACGTGGGTTAGTGTCCTGTGGGCACGTAACACGTGGTGTGGTGTCCTGTGGGCATGTAACATGTAGTGTGGTGTCCTGTGGGCACGTAACACGTGGTGTAGTGTCCTGTGGGCACGTAACACATGGTGTGGTGTCCTGTGGGCATGTAATATGTGGTGTGATGTCCTGTGGTCACGTAACATGTGGTGTGATGTCCTGTGGTCACGTAACATGTGGTGTGGTGTCCTGTGGGCATGTAACACGTGGTGTGGTGTCCTGTGGGCACGTAACACGTGGTGTGGTGTCCTGTGGGCATGTAACACGTGGTGTGATGTCCTGTGGGCATGTAACATGTGGTGTGGTGTCCTGTGGGCACGTAACACGTGGTGTGGTGTCCTGTGGGCATGTAACATGTGGTGTGGTGTCCTGTGGGCACGTAACACGTGGTGTGGTGTCCTGTGGGCACGTAACATGTGGTGTGGTGTCCTGTGGGCACGTACACGTGGTGTGGTGTCCTGTGGGCACGTAACATGTGGTGTGGTGTCCTGTGGGCACGTAACATGTGGTGTGGTGTCCTGTGGGCATGTAACACATGGTGTGCTGTCCTGTGGGCACGTAACATGTGGTGTGGTGTCCTGTGGGCACGTAACATGTGGTGTGGTGTCCTGTGGGCACGTAACACGTGGTGTGGTGTCCTGTGGGCACGTAACATGTGGTGTGGTGTCCTGTGGGCACGTAACATGTGGTGTGGTGTTCTGTGGGCACGTAACATGTGGTGTGGTGTCCTGTGGGCACGTAACACATGGTGTGGTGTCCTGTGGGCACGTAACACGTGGTGTGCTGTCCTGTGGGCACGTAACATGTGGTGTGGTGTCCTGTGGGCATGTAACATGTGGTGTGTTGTCCTGTGGGCATGTAACACGTAGTGTGGTGTCCTGTGGGCACGTAACACGTGGTGTGGTGTCCTGTGGGCACGTAACATGTGGTGTGGTGTCCTGTGGGCATGTAACATGTGGTGTGGTGTTCTGTGGGCACGTAACATGTGGTGTGGTGTCCTGTGGGCACGTAACACATGGTGTGGTGTCCTGTGGGCACGTAACACGTGGTGTGCTGTCCTGTGGGCACGTAACATGTGGTGTGGTGTCCTGTGGGCATGTAACATGTGGTGTGTTGTCCTGTGGGCATGTAACACGTAGTGTGGTGTCCTGTGGGCACGTAACACGTGGTGTGGTGTCCTGTGGGCACGTAACATGTGGTGTGGTGTCCTGTGGGCATGTAACATGTGGTGTGGTGTCCTGTGGGCATGTAACATGTGGTGTGGTGTCCTGTGGGCACGTAACACGTGGTGTGGTGTCCTGTGGGCACGTAACACGTGGTGTGGTGTCCTGTGGGCACGTAACATGTGGTGTGGTGTCCTGTGGGCATGTAACATGTGGTGTGGTGTCCTGTGGGCATGTAACACGTGGTGTGGTGCCCTGTGGGTGTACAACACTAATTAAGTATAGAATTTGCGTTACTCATTGTTGAGCTGTGGGTACAGTATATGAAAATAAGAAGACAGTATTCAGTACAATTTGGAGCCTCTTATTGTGAGGTTTACACATAGATGTTTACATCAGTTTGGCTGTAGACATAACTGATTCACTGTTGGTTGTGTTGTGTGTGACAGGTTGACAGACTGTCACAGCTTAACCGCTATGAAGATCGCACCCGCTACCTGCACCTGCTGCTCAACCACAACCCGGAAGTCGATCTTCAGCTGCTGGAGGCAGTAAAAGTGCTCATGATGCTGAATGCCCTGTCTCTGTATGAGGACAATTTGTGTGGCAACCGTGTGCCAATCTTTGTGTGGTTGGTGTATGCGCGAGAAACATCCCACACCCCAGAGATGCTCTTCAGGAACCACATCGACAGGATCGGTGATTCATCTGGCATAGAGCAGGTAGGGGGCAGCACACTAATTTGTACACTAATTTGACATCTTATGATAACCAGAAGAGAAATTCAAACATGACAGTTTGAATTTCCCTTCTCACTGCGTTTAAATAATCTCTCTACATTTCATTGTTGCAGCTAGGGTCCTTCATAACATATGTCAGGTGGCCAAGAAATAATCACTAGATAAAACAGTTATTGTTAATTGTTCATCTCGCATATGTATAATGCCCTCCAAATTATTAAATTAATATACACTGTAGTTCACAACCAGAGAAGAACAAAATTGGAGAAGATTATCATAGATAATTTGATTTTGCTCTACCAGTTTGTGGAAGTCATCAACAGTTGCGCTATATTTGCTTAATATATACCAATGTTTTAAGATTTGACCTCTGTATGAATGATGTGCCCCACTTCAGGCTGCAGTTATGACGTCTGATACAAATGGCATAAGTCTGAATCTAATTTTGATGACATTTGTGTTGTCTGTCTATATAACAATATTTTCCTGTGAAGGTTAATACTTATTATTCTGCTGTCATTCTGCCTGCTGCTGTGGCTGTGCCTCTTGTGTAATCACCACTTGATGAATGTATGCATATTGATGTCAGTCTAAATGACGAGTGTAAACTGATTAGAGTGACGGCTCACACCCAGTGGCAGGGAAAATTGATTTTTTCCGTTGTTAAGGACATGCTTAATTGCACAATAACATGAGTCATTAAAGAACCAGAATTTTTTTTAATGAAATTTGAATATGATGTTGCATTTGCTAATAAAATTTTACAGATTTTATTTAGAATGATTATTGTTATATATGAATAGTAATATATGACAGTTCTCACGGGGAGATTATTATTACTTAATAAGTAATATATGAGAGTTCCTACAGGGGAGATTATTTCTGTTTCAGATTGAGATGTTCCTCCTTGGCCACACCCTCAGTGTGAAGATAGAGGTGGCCCGTCCATCTCAATACGGCAAGGATGACTTTATGTCTCATTACCCTGACGATGGAGCAGACTCCTTCCCCAAGGTGTACATGATTGCTGAGGACAGTCGTCACTACAATGTTGTCGTCAAGTGAAGGTGGTCAAGTGAATGGTCACTCAGACTCATGGTTGTAGATGGAGATGGACAGTAAAGTTATAGACAATGGCCAATAGGAAGTTTATAGTGTCTACGTACAAACTGCAGCAGGTCTGCATAGCTAGAGATCCACAGAAGGTGACGGTCACAGTCACATCTTGTCACTGGTTAGTTTTCTCTGTGGTGATTGGTTGTCAGATTGCCTTTATGGGACATCCTCATGAAAGATTTTATTTACTGAATAAGCCAGCAACTTTAGCCAGATTTTGAAGGTTTTTTTATTTATTTTTTATGAGAAAATATTGGCAATTGATTAAACTGTTAAACATCTAAAGTTAGCATGTTTATCAAGTAATTTTAAGGAATTAATTTGTTTCCTGAAGAAAAAAACACATGAAGTATTTCTTGTTCTCAATTTGATTACTTGTGGAATTACTGATTGAGTTGACAGTGTGAAACAAATGGTGAGAGGAGAGGAGTCTTAAGGAGTGGAGTCTTAAGGAGTGGAGTCTTAAGGAGTGGAGTCTTAAGGAGTGGAGTCTTAAGGAGTGGAGTCTTAAGGAGTGGAGTCTTAAGGAGTGGAGTCTTAAGGAGTGGAGTCTTAAGGAGGGTAACAAAGAATGCTTTCCAGAACATGTAATCCCTGTAAGCATCACTTCCAAAATGTTGTCTCTTGGCATAAACTTCATCCTTAAATAAAGGAGAGTTTAATTTCGATGGAAGTTTTGCTGTCACCCAGGGGACTTGCGTGGTTTAAGTCTGAAGTGCACATTTCAGTTGTAGAATGATTTTCGTTCTTTTCAAACTTTTGGACGCCTGTTAGTTTTGCCTAGTATTTAGTTAGGACACACACTAGGCAACACAGGAGTCACTGCTTTTGTTTCAACACTGCGGAATCTGTTCGGAAATAAATATACAGCATAGCTGTATATACAGCTATGCTGTATATACAGCTATGCTGTTTATAGACACTGTGTGATCAATCCATAGATAACTCTGTGGATCAATCATATTTCAAGACTGACAGAATCTGTTGTTGACATGGATTGCAAGTGCATGTCGCTTAAGTGCCTGTTGTAATTGTAACAAAGAGAAACTGCTCTCATCCCACTCATGCATTAGTTTCACATTAACACCACTCAACTCCAGCATCATTGTTAGTGAGTTTATTAAATTAATGCAACTTATATTAATCACGGCTGGTTATAGCATCAGATATGGCTATTGTTGTTGGCATCTTCAGTAGTACCGTACTAATACACCCTCTATTTGACTCATTTATTGCAAGGATACATTCATTTGTCCACATAATCATTTGTGTTATTTTAAATTGAGCAGTAGGCTGGGTGTGATTGTCTTGTGTGGTACCTCATCCTGGTACTAAGTTGTGATACAAGAACCAAATGACAGTATGTCAGCTGACAGACAAACCATGTCGAGAGACTGCTGCTGACTGTCACATATAGCCAGAGACTGCTGCTGACTGTCACATATAGCCAGAGACTGCTGCTGACTGTCACATATAGCCAGAGACTGCTGCTGACTGTCACATATAGCCAGAGACTGCTGCTGACTGTCACATATAGCCAGAGACTGCTGCTGACTGTCACATATAGCCAGAGACTGCTGCCGACTGTCACATATAGCCAGAGACTGCTGCCGACTGTCACATATAGCCAGAGACTGCTGCTGACTGTCACATCAGAACAATCTTATATACACATACTTGGTTTAGGTTACCAACATTTTGTTTACCATTCAGCAGCTAGCCGAGTTTAAATGTTAGATGTGTGCATGATAGTAGGACAATTTTATGCAAATGGATGCTTCTGTAGAAACTGATTGGTTGATTGATACATGTTTTGCATGGGTTATTCTTGTGGGTTGCTGGTAGTTCATTTTCTGAACGGCAAAATATCTCCAATAATTCAACTGAAAGGTTGTATTGCTTTGAAGAAGTTATAGTCTGTGTTCTTGGGTTACTCTTACACTGTCAGTGCCTACTGTACATACCACATAGATGTTTTATCAAAAGCCAAATAAGCAGTGTTGGTGTGTCAGAAAGCAAGTGGCTAACAAGAAAAGAAGTGCCGTGCTGTTATAGAGATAATTGTCTGGTTAAGCATGTGTGAGTTGATCTTGTATTATTGCCAAAAGGCACAGTGTGTGATGTGCTTAACTTGACATCATTTAGCAGACATTGTTATCACTTGGTTGAGGTCATGATGGATTTGTGAGTATTATAAGTATTATACTTAACCTTTGATTCACTGGTGCTGAAGCATATTGTTAGTTGTGTGCATGTTGCATGAGGTGTGTTTGCTTGGATTCACGTGTTGGTTGTGCGACTGTTGTGTGTTAAATACAGTGCACTGGTCTGTACTTGGACAGAGAGACTGTTACAGTTTGTAACAGGTATTCACATGATTGTAACAAATAACTACAGGTGTAATTCACTGGTGTATAGAGATGGCTTGACAAGTACATTACGTCAGCCGAAAATATATAATGCTATGTAACAACGTATTCAGCCTTGTTGCATAAATGTACATAAATTGTGACATCTAATTTTAATATATATTGGGGCATAGTGGTGGTAGAAAGTGAGTTATTCCCAGCGTGGCTGAGTAAGTGGTCATACTGTGCCAGCATGTGACAAGAAGTTAAAGAGATGACCTGACGGAAATTATGCAACTACCAGCAGGTATTCAACATGGCAGCAATTACATTTATTTGTAAACTTGTTACCATTGTAGGGTGTAACCACATAGCCCACTATCACTAACCATTGATTGGTCAAGATACATCATTACATGCAGTGACACCATGATAGAATAACATGTGTTTGGAATAGTACACTGACATTTTGGAAGATACATGTAGCTTGAGATTTAGTAAATGGTTGCATGGCAAGGTAATTAATTACATGCTATTGGGTCGTCACAGTTCATCTTAAATATAAGTATATGTTGGAAACATCATGACTACAAGAGCCAGGATCAACATAAGTTAATTTATTTATTAGTGGTTAGAAATATGAAATAAACTGATATGTGGTTATATACACGTGTCTTTGTTGTACTTTTTCATTTCAATTTTTCAGTTGCATCAAATTTACATATTAAGGTGCTAAAACAGACAAACAAAGCATGTATCTCAAGATAGTTCTTTCTATAACATTATTTATTTGTATAAGATACATATGCATGTAATGATATAAAAATTAAAAAAGGAAATTGTACATCAGCTTAAGCAATTCAATCGCTTCTGCAACTGTAATAGTTACTAGTATACCGGGCTATTGTAATTACCTTTTTCACAATATTGGACTTGAGTCTGCATTGGAATCCTGTCCATTACATAATTTTAAAGATATTAATTTTATTACATATCCAGCTCTTTCATGTAAGTAACCATTATATTTACTTTTTTTATGCACTTCCGCTTGATTTCCATGGAATTTGGCGCACCAGAAGTTATTATAGCACATTCTAACTTGTGTATCACCATTCACACAGGCATTCACACTATATCTATATATTTATATGTTGTTTATTCAACAATGACTACCTATGATATGCAGTTGATACGCACTAAAATATGTTCTCAAACAACATGACATTAATGTAACATATTTAAAAACAACAAGGTCAAAGAATGTAAAATAACATATGAAATACTATGTAGTCATACCAAATTACTTAGACAGCTCAACAATATCATAGATGTGATGATATTTACTGTTTACCCATTTAAACATGTTGCTATAAAACATTAACCATTTACCAAGGTAATTCATATTTGTTGTACCCCAGAAAGCACACACTAATTGCCCACACCCGATTCTGTTGCACAGAATGGTGAATTATCAATACTGGACAGTTGTTCTGATAATGACATTATCACAAGAAAACTATATATGTATGTATGAACAGTCATACCAATATAACCACCACAGGTGGTCACATCAGTTCACAAAGTTACAGGAATTATCAAAATTTCATAATGGTCACGATATTTAAGTTGTCATCATGTATCGCAAGGGAAACTTAAATTAACACAGTCGCACCACCTACTGAGTCGCACCACCTACTGAGTGGAACCACCTAATGAGTGGCACCACCTACTGAGTCGCACCACCTACTGAGTGGAACCACCTAATGTGTGGCACCACCTACTGAGTGGAACCACCTAATGAGTGGAACCACCTACTGAGTGGAACCACCTAATGAGTGGAACCACATAATGAGTGGCACCACCTAATGAGTGGAACCACCTAATGAGTGGAACCACATAATGAGTGGCACCACCTAATGAGTGGAACCACCTAATGAGTGGAACCACCTAATGAGTGGCACCACCTACTGAGTGGAACCACCTAATGAGTGGAACCACCTAATGAGTGGCACCACCTACTGAGTGGAACCACCTACTGAGTGGCACCACCTACTGAGTGGCACCATCTAATGAGTGGCACCACTTACTGAGTGGCACACACTTATGACTCTGAAGGATTTCAGAAGTGAGCTCCTGGTGGCTGACGTCTGAGCAACAACGTCAGGTCAATTGAACAGAGAGCTGCTTTGGATAGCTAAAATACTCATACTATGTTTTGGGGTGTCAGAGTGATTAGGACCAATACAAATATGTGCTTTGGACTTTCTGAACTGATAAGACCGTCATTAAGATGACTATTGCACTAGATTAAGAAGCAGCTGACTGCCACTAGAAAATAATCATATTAATTCATCAAATTTTCTGAGAACATAAGTGTCTGGTCCTGTGATCTCCACCTTCATGTGTTTGTAACCGAGTATATTCTCTGCCTTCATATCATGAATGCTGTCATAGATCTGTGGCAAGATGCGTGGGAGTGGGGGGACTCCAGCAAGGGATGCCAGCTCATCGTTGTATTCCCACTGCTTCCCTGCCAACTTGTGGGCATGTCTCTGTGGTTCCCCAGTTGCTAGCTTAGCCTTGTACTCACACTCTGTATCTGCGTCCATCTCTGCCTGCGCTGGTAGTTCCATGCTGCCATCCCATGCAGCCAGACAGAAGCGGATCTGACAGTCAAACTGAGGAAATGGCAGAATACTGCTGCATAGACCGATAAACGCAAGAGAGGTGTACTCTGTGTGCAGGATGTGTTTATAGAGGGGTGTCACGCGATTGTCCTCCACTTTGACATGACAGGAGGGTGCTAGGAAGGGGAAGGTGTACAGGTAGCCGGTACAAGGGATGAATGCGTCTAGAAGAAGCTCTTCCCCCGTAGTCAGCACTGCACTGTCAGACTTCAGACTCGCGACTGCGGATGTCTGACGCAGATTGGTGGGCAGAGGTGCTTGTAGTCCCTTCTTCTTTCCATGGCTCAAGTACACCTGCAATGCACAATTATATATCTATAACAGATGAAGGGAACATGTCTGCTTGCCAAAGGATGCCATCACTACAGGTATGTCTACTCTGACTAAAATCACATGTTACTTGCTTGATGAAGCGTATCATCTCTATAGATACCCAAACTAGGAAAAAAGTAATCCATTTGGCAGAGGATGCAATCACTATAGTCTGTAGGTAATTTGTATCCACCCAACCCCAGAGAACATGAAATTTGTGTTACCTGTTTGGCGAAGGGTGCCATCTCTATAGATATGTCTACCCCTGAAGGTCCAGCTCCAAGGCACAGGACATTCATGTCTGTGAACACTTCGGGGTGTCTGTAGTCGTGACTGTGCATGACAAGACCCTCAAACTGACTCTGCCCTGGCAGAGAGGGAACAAGTGGCTGCGCGTAGTGTCTACAAAGACACCAACTGCCAGTGTTAACAGAGTAGTCTACGTCTGTATCTTCTGTCATAGTCATAGCCACTCACTGTTGTAGAACACAATGCACAACTCTCTCTAATAACACTTCTTGCCTGCCATTGCCAGCTAAAAGCCCATAATTATGTTGGATCTTTGGCACAAAGGACTACAAATGTAAAAACATAAGGTAATAATATACTAATATTGACTTATTGTGATGGACTTGCTTTGGTTCAGTTGTGGTTTAACCGATTGTTATGATGAAATTATTAATTTTGTGGACAATACATTTAATGGAAAACCAATTTTTGAACTAAAGTCTGTTTATTGATCAGCAAAAAGACTACATCCTATCTGAAGCACTAGTCATGTTTATGGATCAGCAAAAAGACTACATCCTATCTGGAGCACTAGTCATGTTTATGGATCAGCAAAAAGACTACATCCTATCTGGAGCACTAGTCATGTTTATGGATCAGCAAAAAGACTACATCCTATCTGAAGCACTAGTCATGTTTATGGATCAGCAAAAAGACTACATCCTATCTGAAGCACTAGTCATGTTTATGGATCAGCAAAAAGACTACATCCTATCTGAAGCACTAGTCATGTTTATGGATCAGCAAAAAGACTACATCCTATCTGAAGCACTAGTCATGTTTATGGATCAGCAAAAAGACTACATCCTATCTGAAGCACTAGTCATGTTTATGGATCAGCAAAAAGACTACATCCTATCTGAAGCACTAGTCATGTTTATGGATCAGCAAAAAGACTACATCCTATCTGAAGCACTAGTCATGTTTATGGATCAGCAAAAAGACTACATCCTATCTGAAGCACTAGTCATGTTTATGGATCAGCAAAAAGACTACATCCTATCTGGAAGCACTAGTCATGTTTATGGATCAGCAAAAAGACTACATCCTATCTGAAGCACTAGTCATGTTTATGGATCAGCAAAAAGACTACATCCTATCTGGAGCACTAGTCATGTTTATGGATCAGCAAAAAGACTACATCCTATCTGAAGCACTAGTCATGTTTATGGATCAGCAAAAAGACTACATTCTATCTGAAGCACTAGTCATGTTTATGGATCAGCAAAAAGACTACATCCTATCTGAAGCACTAGTCATGTTTATGGATCAGCAAAAAGACTACATCCTATCTGGAGCACTAGTCATGTTTATGGATCAGCAAAAAGACTACATCCTATCTGAAGCACTAGTCATGTTTATGGATCAGCAAAAAGACTACATCCTATCTGAAGCACTAGTCATGTTTATGGATCAGCAAAAAGACTACATTCTATCTGAAGCACTAGTCATGTTTATGGATCAGCAAAAAGACTACATCCTATCTGGAGCACTAGTCATGTAGACACACAAAACAAGAACATCAGTGCCAAGTCATCAAGTGGCTACCATTCAACTTTAGCAACTGACACTTACCCATTGCACACCATCACACAGTCAAACTGATGGTCCTCAAGACCACATGTTGGGTCTGTCACATTCCTAGAACGTAGATGCCAAATGGTCCTGTCTGACTGCGTGGTCTCAGGCTCCACTAGCTCCACCTGGGTGTTGAACTGTGCAACAGAGCAATCACCTTAACCACCACAAGTTCAGTCATAATACCAATAATAATAATAATAGTCACTTCTTCTGCACCAATATCCTCGAAGACCAAGCTCAGTGGCGCAATCAAGCTACTGAGCTTGATTGCGCCACTGAGTGGTAAAGTAGGTAGTAGCCTAGCTACTTTTCCAACTAGTTTAGCTATCATACTATCTAGTTCATTTCCTTTACATATTTTATATGCTGTCATTGCCATAGAGACTTAGAGTAAGCATGGACAAATTGGAAGCTAAACACTTCAGCATTTCAAAAGTAAAAACTGCTACAAAAAACAAGATTTGAACACCAAGAAGACTACAATGATAAGCAGCTGCTTCGTTTAGAAATGTTTGGGACAAACTCCATGAAGTGTGTGGAGATATTTATGTACAGCTGTACACTGAACGACACTGTTGGTGTGGAAGAGACAGCAGCAACTTCAGCTAGTCTCTAACTGATAAAAGATCATCAAAATCATACACAGGCAGTTCATTGATCGACAGTGATGACACAGTTAGTGACAGTCACTGATCGACAGTGATGACACAGTTAGTGACAGTCACTGATCGACAGTGATGACACAGTTAGTGACAGTCACTGATGCACATTCTGCTCTGCTGTCACCAAGACAGAATCGTTTTACATTTGGCAAGTGGGATTTTCGTTAGGTCAGTTTTTCGCATGTATCTTAGGATCCCACTTGGGTAACGTTTACTATAATATTTAACACAATCATCTACAACGCAGGGTTGGCACGTTTTCTCCATCCTGGTAAATACTGGTCGGTGAATACCAGTAAATTAAAATCCTGTCCTGGGAAAACCTCAAATAGTGGTAAATACCAGACTACCTGAGAAAAACTTTTTAAAGGATTAAAATGTCAACTATTTCTGCAATATAAGTTACTGTACTGGTTGTTTTTATCTTTCTGTTTGCATTTTATCCCAATTATTAAACACAAATACATAACATAAATCAATTTTATAGTAGAGATTTATTGATGGGCATTCTTTCAATAGATACTGAATGGGTTGTAATTATATTGTTTATTATGCATAAAAAGTCTATATGTATACATAAAATAGTGATGAGTAAGAAAGCCAACATAGAAATATCTTCATGATTATTGTATCCTTTTGTGATTATATCTTAGCTTCTGATAACAAATGTTTAAAATAATGTTGCCTTGCAATTTGTGGCATGTTATGAAAGATAACTGCAAATTTAGATACAAGTAGCTGAGTGGACAATGATTACAAAATAGGACCGGGAAAGATCGCCACGACATGCAGTGTGGCAACATTTTGTTTTAAATAATATCACGTCTTCAGTGTGTCAGTGATCTTGGGTTATTCTTGCGAGGATCTTATGACAGGTGTGGGTTTTACAATGAATTATGATTCTTTTTTGTTTGTGTTTTGTTTACAGAGTACTGTACATTTTCAGTTTGTGATGTGGTGTTAAAACACATCTACACATAAAAGTAATGCATTTGAGATTTTATTTCATATTTGAAAGTGTATTAAAAGAAAATAGTCTGAAAATACACTAGGTTGTATCACAGACAATGGAGTCTTTATTTGTATCTTCATCAGTTAGCCACACCACGTGCATATGTTTCTCGGGGTGCGCGGACAAAACCCCCTCGGACAAAACCCCCTCGGACAAAACCCCCTCCATACATAACTCCCTCTACACATAAGCCATTTCTGGACAAAACCCCTTTGGACAAAACCCCCTCCATACACAATCCATTTCCGGACAAAACCCTCTCATCAATGATACTAGACAGAGGGTACCTTGCTTGAATAATAGCTTTATTGCCATATTCAACGTGCATTACATGATGAATTGGAATGTAGTCTGGTGTTGACTCATATAGTGCCTATATATATATATATATATATATATATATATATATATATATATATACATATATATGTATATATATATATATATATACATACATATACATATATGTGTGTGTGTGTATACAATAAATGAAATATGGCAAATAAATATAAGATATAGATATAAGATATACATATTGTACATAATGTGTTCTTTAAAATGAAAAAAATATTTTAATTAAATAAATAAAGACAAAATTAAAATAATAGATTATCTTTTTAACAATAATTGTGGTGTATACTAGTTAATAAATAATAAATATATATAAATGTCCTTTAAAATTGTTGAAAATATATATATAATATTATACTATCTTCTAAAAATATAATTTAAATTAGTAGACATACATTATAAGAGGACTAATATATCATTTAAAATTATAATTGAAAATTGAAATTGAAAAAAATATATATATTTATACAATTCTTAAGTTAAGCTAAAATTTCAGGCGAAGAGAAGCTTGTTGTTCAGCACCACCGATCCGCTATATTATATATAGTATGCACAAATATACAGCCAAGCTAAGTTTACTTCTTTTGATAATTCTTGAGGCTAGTATCTATGATGAGGGGGTTTTGTCCGGAAGGAGCTTATGTCTTGATGGAGTTATGTATGGAGGGGGTTTTGTCCGAGGGGGTTTTGTCCGAGGGTTTTTTGTCCGGAGGGGGTTTTGTCCTACCTTCGTTTCTCGGAGGTGACTGCTCTCAACTAACAAGCCTGAGAAGTCACATGCAGCATTTGGTGTGTGGCTGCATGAACAAGTATAAGCTATTGGACATTAATTATAAATTATAAATGACTTTACTTGTTAATTAACATCTAGAACACTTGTTACTTTGTAATGATTATTATATTGTATAACACAGTATATAGCAGTTTTTTTGGTTAAAAATGAAAGATATCTGTATTTTTTAAGTTTCCCATTAAATGTGGCATACCGGCAGTTCCAGATTGCACAATAATAACATTAACTCACACAGTACTGTTCATTCAGAAATAAAAAAATCAGGGGCAACTTTCAATTTGAACTTAGTCAAAATATGTGAACACTTCAGAAAAATGGTAATTTGAATACACTAGCAACATATATGTACACTGTTAGGATTACATAAGATTAAAGCAGTGTTCCAGCTAGGCCTTTCCCCAAGGGCGCAGCACCCTGCCCTCATTGACATGTGCCCTGTGCCTTTTATCTTGTGCCCTGTCCAGTAGCCCTGGTGGTCATATAACGCCCCACGTTACTTGCCGACAACTTACTAATAAATATTGCTGATAGTCCACTTCAAAACAGCTCCCAAACTCAATCTAACTGCCTGAATTGGTATAATAACCCTATCCATGGCTACTGTAAGGTATTTTGGCGATATGTTGATGCGGAAACTTAAAATAAGGCAAGTTTGACTTATATCAATCATCAAGGCGATACATAACAAAAACAGCCTGACCGGGTCTGTGGGAAATCCACAACAACATTGGCTGAACATGTCGTAATATATATTGGATAAACCAATGCGTAGGTTTTCCACTGGTACGACACTTTCCTGATTATGACCATATGAATGGGAATGTAAATTTCTTACACAGAATGTAGTAAAATCAGCCTTATTTGGTCATCTACATGCAGTTTTTCCCCAGTGGTATGCGTACGCAAATTGTAACCTGTGCCCTGATTCGCAGTTCCTAGCTAATCGAAATGCAGGTTACCTTTTAATAGAACGACGTCCGCAAATGCGATCTATGGCACGCCAGGAATTGACACAAAATTTTAATGTGTTATCTATTTCTGAACAGTTCCCCCCATATTAGAAAAACAAAACCTTGGATTAGGACGAATCACAGAAACGGCCAAATCACGTTCACGAACCGCGGAATTCCGTGGAAGTTTCTCATGCCTGCTACTAAGTTTCTATTATAACCAGTTATTGAATGTTAACCGATTAACACTCAAGTCGGGCATTGACAGTCACCCCAAATCTCCTCAGATAGGCCATAGCCGGCCAGTGAATACAGCACAGCGTTTGAATTCGTTTGAACTTTTAAGTGGTTGCATCTACTGATTAAGATTTGCAATAAATGCGACACCTATCTAGACATTAAATTATGACTATTTTGGCTACTCCCATTTTCAAAAATATTTACCACCTTTTCGAAATGTAACAGCAATAGTCTATGTTTTTGGATATTTAAAAATGTCCTCCAGCCAGGAAGTTGGTCTCGTATGTGTAAGAATGTGTAACATTTTATAACAAGTTATATACCACTGTGTAGATAATTTAACATTCTTTTAAATAAACCCAACTTGTAGTAGTAAATATCCAGCATAAAAAAGTTACACCGCAACAAAGTATTTATTTTACGCAAAGTTTAAAAATGTCATAGTGTCAATCAAGAAATGGTCAACATATTTTTAAGTTACAACAACTGTTTTGACACCACTGTGTAGGTACTTTTATTATCTACAACATGCATACAACATGCAATTGTGAGAATTGAATAATAAAGGTGCTAGAGCAAAGACAATGGGGCAAGCAATATTTATAAACATCTAGGTCAAATATATGAGGAGGCACAAGCGTCACGTTAAAATCAACTGAGTGCAAATGGGTTAAATTGATATTTCCCAGTAAAACAAAAGTAATGCAACAGCGGTCCTACCTGGAGAGTGGCTATCAAATTCATCCCTGGTATGTAGAAAAGTATTGTGGATATAGGTAAATAATTTTAGTTTAGTTAACCATCTCTGTTTTGTTAATGCATTGACACTGGTGAATGAAGAGTGTCTGGGGTAGGCTGGAGACATTGGAGCAGCTCAGCTGGGTTTGGGATGTCTGGTATATATGACTGCATTTCACCTGGGCAACAGTAAGTTACTTTGCTAGTGGTAACTGCCACAACTCACCCATAAGCTCCTTTTTATGAAAATTAACTAAAAAACATTTCAACGATGTACCCTCAAAAATGTCGTTCACGCATAAAAGTGCCCTCCATCTGCCAACTGCATCCTGTCCTTTTCAAAATCTAGCTGGAACACTGTCATTTTTAATCAAAAGCTATCTAATTGTGGTATCATCTATATACAATGTATACTAGCACTGGTATTGGTATTTACCTGTTTAACACATATTTGCTAGGATATAGTCAGATATGCTCAGTCACAAGTGCCTGACATTGTAGGCACTGGGCTTTTTTTCTTGGTGTTTTCTTCAATTGTGCTAAAAAATAGCCACATTGTCAACCACTCCTCCTCCTCTGCCACTCGTGATGCTAACTGACCAGTTACCAGTGCTTCAGTAACACAATGCTCGACAGAAAGTGCATGTCTCCACTGGTCTACTGATTCTGGGACTTCATGCTTTAAATCAATACAAGGATACACCTGAACTAACAACTAGTCAACCTGTTAGGTTTAGGTGAATATTAACTAAATTCGAAATGGACTACCAGGTAGGTGTATTTACAGGAACTAGCCAGTAGTAATATAAATTATGGACTTATTCCAACCTATTTGCGAGTAAATAATTTGTTTCCGGTAAATACCAAGTTTTTCCCACTGCCCTGTCTAAGAGAAAAGACCAGTTTTCCCCGGAAAAGTGCCAACCCTCCCTACAGTACAACGTGACATGATTGCTTCTCTTTAACACCCAGTGCAGTCAACTGGTACACAGGTGTACCTACTCTGATGTGATCCCGCAGGTGAAAGTGGTCCGTGTAGTCAGCCAGGTACTGACACACATCTGTGTGCTTCACGAAGGAGGGAAGGTCCTCGTTGAAGGGAAAGTCAGGGAACGCCATCACTTCCACAGGAAGATTTGTACTGCCATTAAAGAGAAATGGCTGCTCAGATAAACTTGCCAAATATGTGTTACATTTGAGCTAGTATTTGAGCACGCATATATTGTATATGGTATTGTATATATTGTTACGCTTGCCCCATCCTGTATGTACTCTACTATGATATCTGGATGGAAAATATTGTTTTTTATTATCTTTGGAATAAGGATTCCTATCAGTTCAACCTTCATTCATGAAATCACCCTTTGTGTATGTAAGTTAGTAGCACCAACCAGATTATGGGAATTGTTGATGGTTATTAATGACACATTTATATAGAACAGGAAATGTAATTAAATTGTAAGTAATCAAATTTATAAATAAGCGCTTTAAGACTATAAGTGAAAGTCAACAATGCCCAAGCCAATGTATTAGCTCGAAAATTTTGTGTTTGTAATATTTCCACCAAAATTATTTTATTTCAAGCATGCTGTGCGCCTATGTATACTTCTAGTCTTTGGTGCAAATTAAAAAAATATAGCCTCAAAAGCATTACCGTCGCATACAGTAATAGCCTCAGAATTTTACTCAACTTACCCTCAAGATGTAGTGCAAGTTTTATGTTTGCCACCAACTACATTAAATCCTTGAATGAACGCATTCGTTCATCCATATTCAGACTTTTATGTCGTCTTCATCAGTCAGATAATATTCTTTTTATTAATTACCTCCATACCGATATTCATTTTAAGAGCCGTATGTACTCATACTGGAGGTCGTTATTGTACACATGACATTAGTATTGTATTTATTTTTTAATCAATTTTTTAATATTTATTTTTACAACTTATTTAATTAATTCCCTCATATATTTAGACTTTTTTTTTAACTTTACACTTATATTTTTACATTGAAGACATCATTGCTTTGATTGTATTGTATTGTACTTTTCATATTTTTTTAATTGTATTTTATGTATGTATATATGGACTTCGTCTGAAATAAACTTTATTATTATTAAACTTTATTAAATCAAGTCAGCTTTAACCATAAATAAAGCCTGATTGTTGTTTATCTGAAGAGTCTATCACTTACGTCATGTTCTTGTACATACTCGAGTGGATGGGCAGTCCATTGCAGTCAAGTCCAGTGTCCTCGGTGTACACCCATGTTCCCCCCACATTAGATGTATACTCAAACCCTAGGGCGGTGAAGACACTGGGACATGCTGTGAGATGTCTGAGGGCACACAACCCAGCCGCCCCCGCCCCAATCACTGCCACGCGTAGAGGCATGCTTCTGTAACATAGGCGGTCATATATTGGTATTTACATACACATCAATGTAACACAATGTATTGTATACAAAAGCAAGCTTATATAGTGCAATATACAGTCCTTAGGACTGCTCTGAATGATTTAATTTATTTTATTTCACTTTCTAGCAGTCCAACTAAATACCTTCAGTTCTTGATTTCTGTGGGAAGATCCAGTCATATTTTTTGCCAAGTGTCAACCTACTACTATATAGTAACTAGAAAGGCTTATTTCTATTTTTTAAACCACATTAAGGGGTTCATTCGCCATTCCCCAAACAAGATACAACATTATGCAAGTTGTTTAAATTTCTATGAGGATTTATGTACTGATGAGTGAATAGAAATTGTATATTTGTGCAGCATGAGGTGTCACTTTATGACAGATGTCAGTCAGTGTTTTTCTGGATATTGATCGATACCGGTGTCATTTTGATGGGTGATCAATGTTATTGAGGCAAATCAGGGTCTGGTTCCAGCAGAAATGAAGGGGTGTAGGTTGGAAAGTTGTTTGTGGAAAACTGAGGTATTCAAATTTCATGCCCCAGTCCGAGGCCAGTCGTAATGCCCCCCCCCCCCACTGCCTAGTCGCAATGCCCCAACCGCGAAGTCGCAATGCACCCACATTTTGGAACACCGTGATTGCAATGCTCCACTTTTGGACGGACTGCCCCACTTTTGCGATAGTCGGGTTTTATAAAAAATTATGCATTCCAGTAGTACCCAGGGTACTTATATTATATATACATGTATATATATATTAAAATTACTAATTACCATGTCACGTGTTCCAGTTGTACTTGTTCCCAGTGGCAATCTATATATATATATATATATATATATATATATATGTTTGACAATAATAAAATGTAATGACATGTTTTGACAATAGTAAAATCACTGGGGCATTCTGACCAAAAGTAGTGCATTGCAACTATAACACTGTTGGAGCACAGCGACCTCGCGACTATATATAGGCTTGGGGCATTCAGGCAGAGGGCATTCCGACTATAATCCAATGACTCCAGCTCGGTGACCTGGATCAGTTCCAACTTCCAAGCAAACTACACTGCAGTCGGGTAAACAATCCTACTGACACTACTGAGTTAGTGAGTAGGCTACTCTAATTGAATTGTTAGTGCAAATGAATACCAACTTGTGAAACACAACACCACCCAAAACCAAGTCATCTGATTGTGCCGTGTGCCTGTTAAAACAATATCGCTACACCATAACATTACTCACCACTTTTAAAAGGGATACAAGTCAAATCGGCGACAAATCTAAAGCGGCGACAACCAAAACAGCGACACACCCAAAACAGTGTCAGTGACTAGTCTCGCTTAACCGACTGTCGGTCGGCTGCGGAACTACGCCGAGAAGACAGTCTGGTGAGTGTCCGGGTTTTTAATTATGTATCCACGTGTTCTCTACAATGCTGTCACCTCACGGACACTGGTTAATCCTGCCGTAATTTCAATTTTTTATAAACAATTGCAAATTTGTATTTTTTGTTGAGCTAATCTTTGTGTAAGGCCGCCGTGGCGGGTAACAAATGCAGAGCGTTACTTTCCCCAGGCAGAGTTTAGGGGTTTAAAAGTGCTGCTATCTCACGGAGCCTGCATGGGTAACCGAAGCTAAACAATGACAGACCAAAACGGCGACCCGCTAGAACGGCGATAAAGCCAAACGGCGACAACTCCAAAACGGCGCGAGTTTCTGATTCTGATTTGTTATACTTATAGTTATATATATATATATATATATATATATATATATATATATATATATATATATATATATATATATGTATATATATATATATATATATATATATATATATATATATATATATGTATGTATATATGTATATATGTATGTATGTATGTATGTATGTATGTATGTATGTATGTATGTATGTATGTATGTATGTATGTATGTATGTATGTATGTATGTATGTATGTATGTATGTATGTATGTATGTATGTATGTATGTATGTATGTATATATGTATATATATATATATGTATATATATATATATATATATATATATATATATATATATATATATATATATATATATATATATATATATATATATATATATATATATATATATATATATATATATATATATATATATAGTGCAAGCTAGACTCGTACTGGCTACTGGGGCACCATGCATGCTAACCTCGGTTACCCAGACTCCGTGTGGTGGCAGCACTTTTAAGCCCCTCAACTCCGCTGGGACATTAATGGGCTTAAGTTTCTACATCCGGGTAGCCTTACCCCAGATTAGGGTAGAGACGCTGATTGGCTCTCAGGCCAACTAGGAAATAAAAATCTAAATAACGATATACTTTTACAAGATAATTATATCGTATGAAAAGTATTCAACATTGAACATATATTAACACAAAGGTAAGTAAAAATTCAAATTTACAGTTGTTTATAAAATAAGAATGACGGCAGGATTAACCAGTATCCGTGAGGTGGCAGCATTGTCTAGCCCTATATGGATAGCATACCGAATAAATAAGGATACCTTTTTATCAAATAATGCTGTATTATAAAAACTATTCAGAATTAAACTTATATTAACACAAAATAAATAGAAATACAAATTTGCAGTTGTTTATAAAAATATATTACGGCAGTGTCCGTGAGGTGGCAGCATTGTCTACATCACGCGGATACCAAACAAAAGCCAAAATGGTACCAGACTGTCTTCTCGGCGTAGTTCCGCAGCCGACCGACAGTCGATTAAGCGAGCATGCACTAGAGTTGTTGCATGTGTCGCGATTTTGAAATGTTAATAACACAAAAAACAAATGAAAACTGCTAATAGTTGTAGCCGGCATAATTATGAAAAATTTATGAAAATGTGTGGATGAAATCCTACGTACATCCTTTTGAAATGCTGAGCCTTCCATGCAAGTTATCCAACCCTCCATAAGAATAAAAACAAGTATAAATCTACGAATCGTACGTCCCAGTGGGCTCGCTAGATCACATGCATAATTTAAGCTCGATAAATGCAAAACAGATGCAGATTTGTGTTCACGTACAGAACAAGAACAAACTATTTTTTATAATAATAATAAAATTATTATAAAAACTAGACGCCTGTACGCTTCCCGGTTTGGATGTAAGCATGGAACTTTCCGATTCGTGGCTTGTAGTTCCGCATGCGCAGTTGCTGGTTGCCATATTGACACATTGTAGGACATTATGGTTTCATCGAACGGGTTCGCTTAAAATCTGCATGTCATCGTGTATGCCGCCAATCTGGAGAAGCTACCAGAATATCTCCGAGATACTATGGACTGGTTCATGGGGTAGGTACTAGGTGCATTAATTTATCGACGACTACAATAGAACATTCATTCAAAACGCCCTGTAACCAAACGTCAAGCTCACGGACACGGAAGGAGTGACGGACGGCCGTATTTACTTCGGCTTTGGCTTGTTGAACCGTGGTCCGTTGATAATATCACGTCGCTGTTAAAAGCTGCACTGTTAACGCACTAGTTAACCTAGTTATACAACTTACAGGCTTATTCCTTAAGAAGTTAAGTGCTGGTATATTTGGTTGGAAAAGTATCAGGTATCAATTAAGACTTAGCATAATATACAAGAATGTCAAAATGGAACATAAGTCATAACCTTGTAGATATCCCGCTAGATCACTATAATATCCAACACAGCACTAGATCCTCACGCAAACGTGACAGTTAGTTCTTGCAAATTAGACACTCTGCAAACATATTCGGAAACAGCTTCTTCTCAACCACAATTAAAGAATAGAATTCTCTGCCCCCAAACACGTCTCAAGTAAATCACTAAACTCATTTCAAACAAATTTAATCCAACATTTTAACAACTAATCCAAACGACCCACCATCTGTCCCCAGGGCATTTTGCCAGTAACATATAGATACAGGTCCAGCCAGGTTCGGAAACATCTGAATCTGATCTACATGTATTTTTAACTTTCACATTGGATTAGAATAACTTGGTGTAACTTTCACATTGGAAGAACTGACACAGTCACCTAGATCCTTCTCATGTAACTTGCTTCTGTGATCAGGGACTAGGAAATTTTTCTTCTTCTAATTAATTCATCAGACACAGGTACTGTCAAAACGGGAGGCGGATGATTCGGCACAAAACAGATTTGGCCCATTGGGCTGAATCATCCTTTTATGAAATCGTTGAAGTTTGGCCATGCTTCTGCTCACATGGGCTGAATCATCCATACCTGCAATGTGTGCTGGCGAATCGTCCGTCCTGATATTGAGAGATATCGTCGAGTCGTTGATGACCCCATGCTTCGACTTGTGTATTATATATAATTTTGGTATTGTATTCTTTGCCGGCCCTAAAGCTTATTATTCGGGAAATTCGGGGTTTGCGTATTATTTAATTTTTGTATTATCTGATTAATATTCAGGAATTTTTGCATGTCATTTCATTGCGTATTATAGATACAGTGTAATATATATTCATATTATTATTTGATTATTATTTTTTATTACATTGCAAACAATACAGATGTGGTAAGGTCAAAAACATCTTCAATTTGATACCCAGGCCATGCAGAGGAATTAAATAAATAAATTATGATGGGTGCAAATGTAATACAGTTGTAATATTCATATACATAATTACATATATATAAGGGGTAGAACTCTAGCATTTATTTTATTTACTAGGCAGCAGAACTAGTAAAGTCAAAAGTTTACTTGTCTGCCAAAAGGTTTACTAGTCTGCCAAAATGTAAGTCGTTGCAATTTGCTTTAAAACTAAAAACAGTATATGTTGCAATCCCAGTTAAATAACAATGCATTTTTCATAAAGATAAAGAAATAATTAAAAAATAAATAATTGTGAAGATAAAAAATGATGGTCTGTATTAAAAAAACTGCGCAATTGAAAAATAATGCTTATTGACCGGTAGTACCACCCTACCATTATGAATTTTGTATAATAATTCTGGAAATTTACCTCACATTACCATGTTATGAAAAAATTCTCTACTGGACTGTATTAATGGAAACAAAACCATCACACTAGAAAATTATAAACATCAAAGAACAGTTAATCTTACTTACAAATAGTGCCCAGACAAGTTCAAAGCTGGTGGCCACTGGCCGTGCCTAAGAATATATTGTCATCATTTATCAGTAAATGAAGCTGCTGTAGCCAGTTGCTCACTGGCAACTTATCAAAGTACCCTTATCTTTACTAGTGTACTGACTAGCCTAGCGGACTAGTGGGTAGTTCTACCCATGTTTATAATTATATATCAGGGTTGGCATGTTTTTCCCACCCTGGTCAAATGTAAATACCGTCCTGGGAAAAACCTCAAATAGTGGTAAATACCAGACTACCTGGGAAATACTCTTAAAAGAAGTAAATTTGAACCATTTATAATATAGTAAGACTGAAAACAACAATACTACCACTAATACATTACATTCCCAAATATATTCAATGGCAGTGTTACAGGTTCATTTCTATATGTTGTCAATTCACTATGCGATTTCAAAAGCGTAAGTATATATACAATATTCATATTTTGTTACTGAAACACTGGAAAAATAACATAAGGCAGAAATTGCATTTATGATTTATCATCAAACTGTATTATACTAATGCCCACAGAAGAGTTTATCAATCTAGTCTAGCGTTACTGTGTCACAGTGTCATCAGGGATCTGCTCTATACACTCAACCAGTCCAACTTGGTGCTCTTCTAAACACATCTTTCTGTTTATCATTTATCCCAATTATGACATTTATTAAACACAAATACATAACAGAATTTTTTTTACAGTGGATATATATTGATGGGCATTCTTTCAATAGATGTTGAATGGATTAAATGTGTGATTGCACTATGGGTAATCCATGCCATGCACAATATGGCTTATGGTGGGTGATAAAAGGGAACCATGAACAGTGATGAGTAAGAAGGACAACAGAAATATCTTCATGATTATTCTATTATAACTTGATAATTATATCCTTTTTGTGATTTTGTCTTAGCTTCTGATAATATATGTTCAAGACAATTATTTTGCCTTGCAATGTGTGGACAACAATGAACTTAGTAAAAATTAAAAAATTTGAACACTACAGATAAAATGGTAATTTGAATATAGTAGCAGCACATATGCAGCACTGTTAAGATTAGTCTCATCTAGATATAATGTATACATACACTGTTTAATCACACATTAAACAATTTGCTAAGATAAATCGTCAGCCTTTGCACTCACAAATGCCTGACATTGGTCTTTCGTCATCTTGCCATCTTCTTCAATTGTGTGAATAAAATTACCACCTATTGACAACCGGCCTTCCTCTGCAGTAACAGAATGTCTGACAGAAAATGCATCTCTACTCTGGTCTGCTGATTCTGAGATACATGGCTTCCCAGCAGAGGATCCTAGCAGATTACAAGTTCAAATATTAAGCTAGAGCTGATTTGGGGCTCACAGAGACAATGACTACAGATGTTTACAGGCCCTTAGCCAGTTAGCCTGTATTTTCCCTAAATCTGAATATCAAGACTTGATAACTAATGCTTGCTGAGTGGGTACATTAGAGCCTGTCTATGTCCAGTGCCCAACATTTCTTTTGTTCCTTAAACAGATTACCAACTGGCATCTGACGCTACTAGACTGTACTTATATAAATTATACATTTTCTTTTGAACATCTTGTTGACTTAATTCGTTAAACAAACAAATACAAGGATACACCTGAACTAGTGAACGTGTTAGCTTTAGATGATTATTAACTAAATTCTAAATGGACAAGAACTATCCTGTGGTAGTATAAATTATGGAGTTATTCCCATATATTTCCCGGTAAATACCACTTTTCCCGGTAAATACCAGGTTATTCCCACTGCCCTGTCTAAAACCAGTTTTTCCCGGAAACGTGCCAACCCTGTTATATATATATATTATATATATATGGTCAGTTATCACGAAACGTCGACAGAATCTGCTTTAGGGGGTTAAATTTAGAATTCAGTATTTCACGTTTTCCTTTTAGTTACTAATAAATAACATGTCAAGGTATACAGGAAATAAATTTGGGTAGCTTAATGAATAAAATCGGCTCTTTGGCATCGCTTTAAAGTTGGGTGTCCGTGTTGCGCGATACCGAGTGTATGCACGCATATAAATGGTATTTCATTTTTTCGCTAAGTGTTTTAGTTTATTTTGTTTGAGCATGTGACAGGTTTTTGGTTCAAAATGGACAGAAGTGGCAATGCTTGTAAACATATTTTTGTTTTTATATGCAATTTGAAAATTATAATTAATTTTTGGTACCCCGTAAAAAGAATAAAGCAGTCATATGATTACTTGTCATTCTATGGGGAACTGCTTGTATAGTATCACCGTAAATGCAGGTATAAAATGAACAATTGCCTTTTCAACGGAACAAACCTTATGCGGATCCTGTCTTCTATTGTCTTCATAAGGATGCTTAAAATAGGTATACGCTCGGTATCGCTGAAAGGCATTCTTCATAGGTATTTCAAAATAGAAAATACTTGTTCTAAGGGGCATTTGTTTTATTCTGCTTGGCCTCAGCGTGTTGCTCTGAGACAGTTACGTGCACTATTTTCCAGTCATCACCATTTCTGGAGAAATGCAGTTCTCGTTTAATTCAGATGTCGTCATTGTGGTAAGAAGTATATTTTAACCAGGTAATTGTCATGTCGATTATTTTGTAATTTTCGGGATGATTAAACAGTCTTCCTTTCAACTAATGGACACCATCACGAACTGTTGGTCGTCTACTGTTGGTCGTCTAGTGACAAAAGACAATATTTTATTATATACAGTGGTTCAGTAAATATTGGACATCAGGCAAATATGTTATACTTTTTAATGATTCAATAACAGGCGGAGATCACGTGAAAATCTACTCTTAACCAAATTAATTATGTGTAGGCATCGAATACATTCCGCTAACCAGAATAACAAATAAGCAACTTATTCTACTAATGTGCTTACTGCTACAGTAATTTGCTGTATTAGTAAGTGATAACCATGGCAATCACCTCATCGACAAACTAAACTTGTCTAGTACTATACTCATATTCTACGAAAGTATGATATGAACTGAACATGTCCTTTATTCAGCAATGTGTGCAACACAGCCAACATGTTTTTACTCTTCGATAGTTGACACCATCTGAACATTTTAGACTATTGTCTAAAATTGTAACGACAGCATTGCTGGAGCTTACTTCACATGGATCTTCCTCCAACTGATCCCGTATAACAGCGACAGGGACAATTCTCCACCCGTTGCAGTGTGGGTGAAATATCCGCCCCTTCATAGCAACAGTCATGGTAACATGAGCTGCCTCTCATCATAGGGGTGTTGTCCACTGCCACAATGGCGCACGCCTCCAATAAGCCATTAACTGCATGTGGTTTCCATCATAAGCTTACCTGTGATATGTCTGATTTGCTCGTACTGTGTGAAGGCCCTGCCACAATGTCCTCTGAATTCTGGGAGTTCTCTCATCAGTGTTTAGGAGAATGTGTCAACGTCCTCCACCACTTCAATTTGTGCTGAGGGTGATCTTGTATTGCACGTCTTTCTTGGTCCACAGTTTATATTTGATTGGTCTTGTGCAGTCCACGACTCCACGTCATTCAGTTTCTCCATTATGGTTTCGTCACTCATCGATGTTAATTCAGGAAAAGACTTTGGCAGTACTTTGGAGGCATTCGCCGTCATGGACATGTTGGCGTGACGCTGGCATAGGCACACATATCTCTGAGCTTGACATTGGATGGTCTCCCCTCTACAGAATGCAGTACATGACATCTTACTGTCTCTGAATTCATGGCTGAACTTCCTGTAGATGTTTTGCATAGTGTCTGCTGGTGAGAAGGTTTCTCTTCCCCTGATTTGATCATTCTTTCAAAGTAACTCATTGTTCTGATCTCCTCAGAAATTCCGCTACCAACATCTTATCTTCCGTGATGTGGCTATTGCCTTCCTCGTGTCTCTTATTTTCTTCTGGTAATGGCAGTAGCACGCATTTTTTTGAGATATTTGATTTGCATACGCTCGGTCTCGTGTATACGCTCGGTATCACCACAAGTATAAACGTCATAAAAAAATAGAAGAAAACATTGCTGCGTTTCTAATTTATCATTGTCATATACCTTAAGTAACACCAGACAAATATGTCAAAAAAAGTCCACTAATATTCAAAACCCTCTCCCAAATCAGTGAGTCTATGTCATTCGCTTGGTATCGTCAAAACCTACCCCAAGTCGAAATATGAGTCTATTATATTTTACTACAAGCTTAAAAACGATGGGAGGCCAGTTTAACCTATACAGGTGTTATCTAAATGGAAGTATCAACAAATAGATAAATTATTATTTTTGTACTACATTATTTACCCGTGCATACGCTTTGTTGAAAATTTGCATACGCTCGGTATCGGCCAAACTACCCCACCATATATACTGTTCTTGCGGCGTGCCCATTCAAAAAAACGCTGACATTTTGTGTGTGTCGAACTATGCACCGTTAAACGGGTAAAGAAACCACACACCTGTGATTATTGGTTAATGCATAATTCGTGTTAGTATAATAGTACTACTGAAAAAACTTCCACAATTGGACCAAAAATACTCTTTATTTGCCTGTATCTTCTATAATTGTGAAGATACACATGTAAAAGTTGCATTCCCATGGTACCTGTCACCGAGGCGGTTGCCGTGACCACCATTACAATGCCGTGCTGTATGTTTTTATAATGGTTAGATTACAAAAAAGTTTTGTTGACGTTTCGTGATAACTGACCATATATAATTTTTTATATATATATATAAAATAATATATATATATATATACGTATATTACAAATGTATGTATTAAATTTGTGTCCATTGTAATTTGATTAAAGGACAAAAAAGTTAACTGTTTCGTGGCACACACCTAATAGAGTTAATATAAAGTAACAATTTCCACATATACTCAATTTTGTAACGCCAGCGGTTTACCAGAAAAAAATATTTTTTAACACCCAGTCATCCAAATACTATGAGCTACCCCATCTTAGACGAAGAATGACGTCACGACGGTGAGACCCTCTCCATGTAGATTCCCTGCATGGGGTTTGGCTGTTGTCATGAAATGGCTGCAACTCGGCAACGCGCGTAACATGCTGATGACGGTAAATATAAAGTTGTCTATTATTGTTATCGCTGAAATCATCCCATCAACTGATGGTACATGTCTACTTCAAAGCATTTCTCCTCAAAATGGACCGAGCAAAGTGAACTGTACTTGGACTGGAGGGATTCCAAACTGTAACCCCAAAAATGGTAGCTATGAAAATAAGAGATATGAAGGATAATAAATCACCAGGAGTGGATGGGATTCCTCCCAAATTACTACTGGAAATTGTAGAACAAATTAGCATACCACTTGCAACAGTGTTCAATTTGGCATTAGAGGAAGGAGTGGTTCCGGTAGAATGGAAAGAAGCAAACATCATACCATTATTTAAAAAAGGATCAAGAAGCAAGTCAGAGAACTATAGACCAGTGAGTTTAACATCGGTGATTTGTAAACTATTAGAAAGACTAATTAAAGATCACTTGGTTGATTTTCTTGTTAAAAATAAATTGATAAACACATCTCAACATGGGTTTTTAAAAGCGAGGTCATGCTTAACAAATATGTTATGTTTTTTGGAAGATGTCACAAAGTGGGTAGATGAGGGATCACCAGTAGATATAATCTACTTAGATTTTAAAAAAGCCTTTGACAAAGTGCCACACCAAAGATTACTACTTAAACTAAAGGCCCATGGCATAGGAAATAGTATGATTAACTGGATAGAAAAATGGCTTATTGATAGAAGACAAAGAGTAGTAGTTGATGGGGAGGTTTCAAATTGGAAATCTGTTTTGAGTGGAGTACCGCAAGGATCAGTATTGGGACCTATTTTATTCTTAATATATATCAATGATTTGGATGATGACATAACAAGCAAGGTGTTGAAGTTTGCGGACGACACAAAAGTGTTTAGGAAAATAAAAAGTGATGCAGATAGACAGCATTTACAAGATGATCTAAATAAGTTGATAGAATGGTCTGAGAAATGGCAAATGCTGTTTAACTTTGGAAAGTGTAAGTGCCTCCACACAGGACATGGGAATGAAAATGCACAATATACAATGGGTGGTACTGTACTAAATACTACTGTAAAGGAAAAGGACTTAGGTTTAACCATTAGTGCTGACATGAAGGTATCAGAGCAGTGTGGAATTGCAGCAGCGAAGGCAAACCAAATTCTTGGATTAATTAGGCGAAATATAGTATACAAAGAAAAAGAACTAATAATACCGCTTTATAAAACAATAGTTAGGCCTCATTTAGAATATTGTATACAAGCATGGAGGCCATATCGCAAGAAGGATATTGATATGCTAGAAAGAGTACAAAGGAGAGCAACAAAAATGATACCAAAACTCAGGAATATTAGTTATGAAATGCGTCTAAAAGAATGTGGTCTAACAACACTAGAAACCAGAAGATTGAGAGGAGATCAGATTGAGGTTTTTAAAATATTGAATGGGTATGAAAATATTGACAGAAATATTTTTTTCACGGTCAAGGAAGAGAGAAGGACTAGAGGACATGGAGTTGCATTAGCAAAGAAGCAGTGTAGACTAGATATTAGAAAATTTTCATTTTCCCAAAGAATAGTAAACGAATGGAACAAATTATCAGCTGATTGTGTAGGTGCTAGAAGTGTTAATATGTTTAAAAATAAAATTGACATATACCTAAGACGGGCAGGGTATACTTAGATAGATAGGTTGGACTCTCGATAAGCCAAACGGCTTCCTTGTCCACCTGCCATCTAGAGTTGATTCTCTAGGTGGCAATCTTGTTAAATCTTGTTAAACAGTACGCCCGCAAATCACCAATGTGAATCCATTGCTTCAATACTACTGGTTGTTTCAACTATTATTGCAACCGTATGCCGAACACTAAGGCATAATTACTAAAGTTTACCATAGATTTAACCACAGATTTAGATATACGTCTATAACTATAAGCAGCTGCTAGATGTCACGCCAACTGAACGAACTGTCGAAGACTCGAAGTTGTTGACCCTTAACAACGTCGCAGGAATCTGACCGGCTTCAGCAGAGATATAGAATGCCACGCGCTGAATGGCCAAGCCAAGTTAACCCTTCACCTATGGCGGCGTCTAGACCATCGTGGATTTCGTTAGAATTTTAGACTTTAAAGTCACATTCTGAGTAAACCGCTGATGTTAACAAATTGAGTATATGTGGAAATTGTTACTTTGTATAAACTCTATTAGGTGTATGACACGAAACCGTAGCCTTTTTTTGTCCTTTAATATACACTGCTATATATCAATTAGTATATTATACATAATATACACTGTATATATTATATATATATATTATATATAATATATATATATGGTCAGTTATCACGAAACGTCGATAGAATTTGCTTTAGGGGGGTAAATTTAGAATTCAATATTTCACCTTTTCCTTTTAGGGACTAATAACAGACATGTTAAGGTATACGGGAAATAAATTTGGGTAGCTTAATCCGCAAAACTGGCTCTTCGGGATAGCTTGGAAGTTGGAGGTCCGTGTTGCTCGATACCGAGCGTATGCAAGCACATATTGTATTTAATATACGTGTTATGGTATTTCGTTATTCAGCAATGTGTTTTATTTTATTTATTGGAGTATGTAACATGTTCATTGTTCAAATAGGACAGAAATTGCAACCTTTTTATAAACCAATATATTTTTTCGTGCAATTTTGAAATTAAAATGCATTTTCGGTCTCTCTAATACGAGTAAAGCAGTCATACAACTAATTGTCATTCTAAGAGGAGCTGCTTGTTTAGTATCACCGTAAATACAAGTGTAACATATGCAATTACCCTTTCAATGGAACAAAGATAATGCAAAAGTTTTCATTTGTAGTATTGATGAGGATATTTAAATAAAGGTGTACGCTCGGTATCGCTTAAACAAATTTTTCATTAGCATTTCCCAAATAGAATAGAATTGTTCTAGGGGGCATATTTAAATGAACATCTGACATCAGACAAATATGTTTTAGTCTTTAATGATTCAGTAACAAATGGAGACCACATGATGTAAGACACTCAACCAAACGAATTAATTATGAAGGATTATATTATAATAATCAGAAGACCAAACAACTTACTCGACTGATGTGCTTACTGTTACAGTCACTTGCAGCATTAGCAAATCATTAACCATGGCAGTCATCTATTCGACAAACTAAACATGTCCTTTGTTCAGCAATGTATTTAACATTGCCTACATGTTTTATTCTTCATTAGTTGACGCCATCTGATCGGTTAAGTCTATTATCTCAAACTGTAACGACGGCCGTTGCTGGAGTTTGCTTCACGCAAGTCTTCCTCCAAGTGATCCTGGATGACAGCAACAGGAACAATTCTCCACCCGTCGCAGCGTGGGTGAAATATTCCTCCCGCTTCATAGCAACAGTCATGGTAACATGAGGTGCCTCTCATCATAAGGGCCACTGGCACAATGGCGTGCGCCTCCGATAGGCCATTCACCGCATTTGGACTCCAAGACTCCACTTGTTTCTGACATCTTGCAATGTCTTCTTCCACAACTTCCACGATCTCGAACTGTGTCTCAACCCTGTGCAGGACAGAGCACAACTATGCACAGTTCCTCATGATGTGGCTACTCTTCACCAGGTTGTCGGCTTTCTTCTTGATTGACCCTCCTCCCGTCGCAGGGCCCTTTCCCGTGGCCGGCTTCCAGCCAGGCCCAGCTGGCACGCACACCAAATAGTAAGGGCAAATGGCCAACCAATGCGCAGATGGAGCGATTTCGGTACTGAGAACTTGGAGAGTCAGTCACAAAATGGATGGTGTTTAACAGCGGCATAGCTTGGTGTAGCTCTGACATCATTGCTTTGAGAAAGGCGAATGTCGTAGGCACCGTGTGAGCCGTTACACATGACAGGCCAACGAAATTCAAAACCTTCATTTGCCCATTTTCATTCCTGTAGTGTAATACCATGGGGTGGATGGTTATCTGCGCCTTGTCATAATACACAGATTCTATCTCCTCCATGTACTTGACCTGCCAGTTCTCTGCATAATCCATCTGTATTGTTGCTTCTGTCATTGGCTTGAGCTTACATCTGAGGTGTCTGACTTCCTCGTACTGCGTGACGACCCTGCCGCAATGCGCTCGGAATTCGGGAAGTTCTCTCATCAGCGTTTGGGAGAATGTGTCAACGTCTTCCACAACTTCTTGTAGCTTTACTTTCTTGATGAGGGTGGTCTTGTATTGGACTTCTTTCTTCATCCACTGCTGATATCTGATTGGTCGCTTGCCGTCCATATCATTCAGTTTCTTTCGTACATCTTCGTCACTCATCGATGTTAATTCAGATAATGACCTCGGCAGTACTTTGGAGGCGATCGCCTTCAATGACATGTTGGTGTGACGCTGGCATAGGCACACGTGTCTCTGGGTGTACCTAATGAGTTTGACATTGGATGGTCTTCCCCTACAGAATGCAGTAAACGACATCTTGATGTCGCTGAATTCAAGGCAGAACTTCCTGTAGATGTTTTGCATGGTGTCTGTCAGCGAAAAGGTTCCCCGTCCCCTGATTTGATCCTTCTTTCCAGGTAACTCATTGCTGTTTTCTGATCTCCTTAATGCTTTCTTGATTGTGGTTCTTGCTGACTTTATACATGATATCGTCGTTGTGAATGGGAGTAGAGCGTTTACCCGGTGTGGCCTTGGTGTGATGTCAAGTTGCTTGGCCAGAGCCAATGCTACTGTTGTAGGTGAATACATTTCTGAAACAACTTCTTGATTGGCATGACCTGGGTAGCGTGTAATTGATCTTGAACCAGCTGATGTGGCACGCGAAGGCGAATAATCAGTTGATGATGTTGAGCCAATACTCGAGGTCGGTGAAGTTTCTGGAGTAGACAAAGGAGGGAAGGTACGATTTGTTTTCGATATCGTCTTCAAATGCTTTATTTCTTCCTCTGCTTCACTTATCGTCTTCTTCATCTGTCTCATTCTAGGTTCACGTGAGAGCGGCAGTTTCACCACCAACCTACAATGTGAATGTTAAAATGTTTCATTAACTATGATATAACTGTTGTATCATAACTTACTGTATGGCTGATAAAATATATTCCATTAAATACATGTAAGCATGTCGGAATATACACATTTTATATTTCAAGTGTAACAACTTATCAGCACCCCAATTCGTATCGAAAATAAATTATGCATCGTAGCTGCAACAACAATGACAACACACGCACATATGCCCACTCTCTCTCTCTCTCTCTCTCTCTCTCTCTCTCTCACACACACACACACACACACACACACACACACACACACACACACACACACACATGCACTCGTGCTTATTGTATGCATCAGTCACGCCGTATATAAATTACACAACCGTGTTTCGCATTGAATGTGTGCAACCAGACCTGGGCATTCGAGAGAGAGTCGGTTCTTTCATCATACTCAATGTACTCATGATTTAATAACCTACGACTTGGGTCAGCGTGCCATATTGCTCGGTATGACGGTACAGTTGACTCACACCTATCTTAGCAGACTCTCCGGTGAATCGATCAATGACTAGCGTTTGTATGTGCCTGTATGTACACAATGGGAGAGACCACATCGTGTACTAGTTATACTATGTTGCCTTGTTGGATTAAGATCACAGAGCTCATCACATCATTCAACTCACACACTGTTTAACAGAACAATCACGAGTAAGATCTACTTGCTTTCAGGCGACTTTTAGTCTTTTATCTGCGACCCAAATCATGTTCGCACATTTGTTACTTGCTTTGCGGCACAATCGTCACACGGTTAACAATGCGTAAATAATTATAAAATAAATATGCGCAAAATAATAAACTGTAAAAGGGGAACATTCAAATTGCATATTGAGCACCGGTTATTGGTGTGTGGAAATTCGTATTAGATCGATCGATTTCGAATATGTTTGAAATGCATTATGTTAATCTACGTTATACTGACGATACAAAGAAGAAGAAACAGTAATCTTATACTTAACTTGCCTAAATTATTATGGCCTTTTAAAACCATTTTTCACCTTATATCGATGTGTATGTATTCGCAATGTGATTCTACATCACTTCCGGTAAAAAGAAGTCAGATTAAACTATTTTAATTTGTGTTTCAGAACAATTTAAACACGCCGAGTCGAAAGAAATCGCCTCCGCGGTTCTGGTGCTGGGGAGGCGCCTACAGATCGCGCCATATTTGCGGCGGTGACATCGCGTTGTTTACTTCGACTTGGCGTCTTTAAATTGTTCTAAAACACAAATTAAAATAGTTCAATCTGACTTCTTTGTACCGGAAGTGATGTAGAAACACATTGCGAACACATACACATCGATATAAGGTGGAGAAAAACAACCCCTTAGTAGACACTATGTCGTGGCTTGGCATGCTGATTAAATCAATATTTGTATGTTAAAGCGTATTTGGTGAGCATATTGCTCGTGGAATGAATCTAAAATGGCACCCATTTTCGCCCTGTGCATTTTGGTCGGCATTAAACATAATATAACTTAATAATAATAATAATATAACTTGTATTGCGCCTAAATCATCATAAATCAAGTTCTGAGGCGCATCAATACATAAAGGTAAATCCACACACCACACACCACACACCACACACCACACACCACACACCACACACCACACACCACACACCACACACCACACACCACACACCACACACCACACACATACACACTACAAGGAATCATACAGAATGTCCTGTACCTTGCCGAAACGGGCTCTTCTGTGTGAACTGATCGCCTTTTACATGGTGGGAGTGGAGATCTCTCTGGCGCTACACCCCGCATCCTCTTGGAGGACCTGAGCGGTGATGTTCCTTCATCTCCCGGTGCTTCAGCGTTCCCATGCTTCTCTGCTACAATAATACAAAAGGGTGTTAATGCCGTGAAGACCCATATCATTATAATGAAATTGTATTCCATAAGTTGGTGGTCAATGTGATATGTTTCATAGCGTAGCACAGTAAATATGTGCGCAATGTCAACATACCTTTCTTTTTTGCCCGGTATTTGTTATTGTTTCTCGCTTTACGCTGAAGGAATGCCGTTTTCCTTTCTTTGGTCATAGGTACCTTTGGCCTACTTCTGTACTGCTGAAAACAAGTTAAAAAAATGCACTAATAAAGTGGTTACTTTAGTAATTAACAAGTCATAACGTAACATACGCAAAGCGATTAATACATTAAATTCAGTTTCAGAAGTTAATGCTTACTTTGTGACGCAAAGCCTGCGCTGCCCTATAGCTGGGATCATTCTGTTTGTCTTGCGTTACGCTCGTGATCTTTGTGCATTCGCTGCTTTTTGTCCTGCTGTCAGCGCACGCTTGCCGACCATTGTAAACGTCTGAAATAAAAATAATATTATGTGTAGTTTGTTTTTTAGCGTTTAAGTATGAATACCGAATTACATTTTGCGACACTAATACAATTAAGGTATGCTCGTCCATATGAACACATAATTAGTTGGTAAGCAATCCTTTCAGAATACTACCGATTAAACGTCTTATTATGACATAAGTATAATAAGTAGAGACGTTTTGTATAAGCATGCAACTTTTAGTTATAGACAAGTTACAGTATTAGTACTATAAATGACTTGTATGTTCCTAAAAACAGTCTAACCTTGCATGATGCAATTATGCGATACCGAGCGTATACTGTAACATGTAACCCTTCCAACGTCACGTGCATTGGACTTAGAACCCCAATTTTTGCGGATTGCGTTTGGGCGGGAACTCGACATAATGAAAATCAAAGAGTTTTCAACTATTATTTGTAAATAGCATGCACACATGTGATCTATAGGCATCAGTAAACACAACAATTTAACTGTTATTCATAGATCGTTTGAAAAAAACAGTAAATTATTACTTACATTCGAGCAAGTCGTTATCTGCTGACGACACACGTCGCCTGTCGGATTGTCAGTGGATGAGCAGTCACTTCCATATCCGTTAGATGGCAGCAGGGCATCATTTTTGAGATACTAGATTTGCATACGCTCGGTCTCGTGTATACGCTCGGTATCATCGGTAGTATATAGGTCAAAACAAATAGAGAAAAAAATGATGCATTTTCTAATTTATCATTTTCATGTACCTTATGTACCAGGTACTAATATTAAAAACTCTGACCAAAATCATAACGTCTATGTCATTCGCTCGGTAACGGCAAAACCTACCCCGCGTCAAAATTTGAGTCTATTTTATTCTACCACAGGTTTCCATTTATTAGGTGGCCAATTTAACCTATACATGTTTTATCTAAATGGAAGTCTCAACAAATACATACAATTAGTATTTTTGAATTTTATTATTTACCCTTGCATATGCCGTGTTGAAAATTTGCATACGCTCGGTATCGACCAAACTACCCCACCACATAAACTGGTCCTGCGACGCACCCATTCAGCAAAACGCTGACATATTTCGAAGAGTCTGTGCCGAACTATACGTCATTATAGGAATATAGGACGCACTCACCCGTGATTACTGGTCATTGAATAATTTGTGTTATTATAATGGCACTACAGAATTTTTTCAAAAAAATGGCAAAAAAAGACCTTTTTTGGCTATATCTTCCACAATTGTGAAGATACACATGTAAAAGTTGGGTACCCATGATACCTCTGACCGGGGCGGTTGCCGTGACCACCATTCGAATGCCGTGCTGCTTGTCTTTGTAACGGTTATATTAGAATAAAAAGTTATCGACGTTTCGTGATAACTGACCATATATATACTCCTAAAGGCAGCTTATGTCGACCGATTATGCATATAGGACTGGCTTATGTAGACCGCTGTTTTATGTAGACCAAAACTGGTCTACAAAAAGATTCGACGTGTTAGTTCACAACTAACACAATTGAATTGATCAGTACCATTGCTTGTGCACACAGTTCATATGACAGTGAAGTACTGTGCGTAATTCATTTTTAAATGAACAACATCTTAAGTGATTTTGAGCATGTTTTCTCCAGCGCCGTGCATATTTTTGAGTATATTGTGTGCAGGGTTATGTGTACCGGGTCAAAGTTCTTATAAATCTATATACCGAACGAAGGGTTGGAGTTTCGTGTTCAGTGTATGATATGCTTCATACTGATGCAAAAGGCTATATTATTATGTGTAAATTAGTAAAACTTGCATTTTGTCTTTAAAAAATGTTGGTCTTTGTTGTTATCGCATCGATACATTCCATGATCAACACACAACTTGGGGTTCAACTTAGTTTACATTTCTCAACACCGTTTTACTGTTTACTAGATTTGGCGTCTACTGCAAAAAAGGCTAACTAAATATGTGCAGCTTCCGGCATTGCTTCGGTCTACATAAATCGGCATCTATGCATACGCTGTTTTATGTAGACCGATTTTTTTGCATATACCTTATTTATTGAAATATTTTGATGAACTTTCATTATGTGTTAAACATTAGTATTAGAAACAATGTGCCAGTTTTACATCTTTGGAAAATGTATTAAATAAAAATATACGCCTGGTCTACATAAGCCGGTCCTCTAGGCACTGGTCGACATAAGCTGATATATATATAACCCTTGTGACTCGGTGGCAAGTACAGCTGTATACATTCTTAGCAGACATGGTGTAGAATTTTATTCACAACTAGCATTGAACTCTTACTCTAGCAATGTTTTGAAATTTATACAATAATTGTTATTACCGGTAGTTTGAAATTTAAACAGTATTTTTTATACTCAGTCTGATCGGAAGCAGCACTTGTGTATTTTCATAACTAGAAAGTAGTACCTGGTATTTACATTTTGGCCAAAAATCTGACTGGATGGTTGAACACAGTTTGTACCAGTATAATATTATATTTCTTATTGCTCTTCCCATGCTTTGTGCATATGGTTCAGTTGAGTGCCCAATCATGTTATATTCAGACTTCAGTTAGTAATACTCCCATTGGCCAACATTGTTTGATTAGGTACATCACTTTACCACTATTTCACCTTATTTTCTTAGAATACATGTTTTGTAATTAGTTTTTTCAGTTAAATCAGTTCATATAATTGTGTTTTACAGGAAAAGCCGAAGGAAGGAGAAGGACTCATCCCCTGTGTCTGTTCACGGTGAGTGTCGACCGTACCTGGATGACGACTATGTACAAGAGAAGATTCTGGCTATTGACATCGCACCGCTGGTGAAACTACCATATGGGCTCAACTACAATGAATGGCTCGCTACCCACAGTAAGACACTTTGGCAAACCTCAGCTGGCATGTACTGCAGCATAGGCTTAATTATAACAACCAGTTTCTATATTCTTAGTAACACATCACCAGTTTTGGGTCAGTGACCTTATGTGGAGTAGATTGGTAATAAATAACCTATGTTTAGAATGTGGCTGTGTAATATCTATCCGGGACAAAACCCTCTTGGACAAAAAGCCCTCATTATAAGCATTTTTCCTTGGCTTACAAGTATGTATAATATATATGTACACATACACACACACACATATATATATATATATATATATGTGTGTGTATATATAATACTCAATATTTTACAAGAACAGCATAATAAAGGTGCTGTTCAAGCGAGTTACCCTATACACTGTAGTCTGATTTTGTTTATCCTCCTAACTCCATTATGTTTGCGAATTTGACTTCAGAAAGTGGTGTAAGCCATGCATGGTGGAATAAGAGTCAACTTGGCTATACATATTGCTTATTATGCCTGTTATTACTATTAACAAATACCTGTATGTGTATATATAAAGATTGCTTATGTCTATTTTATAGAACTGTCCACTAGTCCGTACACTAGTAAAAATAAATTAATAATAACTAGTCCGTTGTCTATTAAAGGTCAGTGTGTCATCCACCTCCCCCTACAGTAGTCAATCAAAGTGATTGTAGTCACAGTGACCCTAATCCATGCACAGGCTGAATCCCAAGTCATTAAGACATTGATAAAATATTGTAGCCAGTGAGCAACTGGCTACAGCAGCTTCATTTACCAGGTACTGATAAATTAAAAAGTTTTCTTTGGCATGACCACCAGCTATGTACTTGACTGAGCATTATTTGCTAGATTAACAGTTCTCTGATGTCTGTAATTTTCTAGTGCGATATTTATATTTCCATTAATACAGTCCAGTAGGCAGTAGAGTAGTTTTCATGTGATGTAAGGTAAATTTTCGAATGGTTATGGAACATTCGTAATGGTAGGGTGGTACTACTGGTCAATGAGCACAATTTGCGTTGTTTTTCAATTGTGCAGTTTTTTAATACAGCTCATATCTTCACTTTTTCATCAATTACTTTTGTTATTTCTGTATTATTTCTTTGTTATCTGCTTGATGAAAAGTTATGTTATTTAACAGGGGTTGCTACATATACTTTTTCAGTTTTAAATCAAATTGTAATGACTTAAATGTGGGTTGTTTTTATATTTTGGTGGACTAGTAAACTTTTGACTTTAGTGCCTAATAAGATACATTACTGAAGTTCTACTCCTGATATATCAATCTTGAAATAATAACTCTTAAGACATGTTTTAAACTTGTTCATTCACTCTGTGGAATGCAAATCCTCAGGTAGTGCATTCCATGGAGTTTGTCCTGCTCGAGAGAAAGAATGGCGCCCATATCGTTCAAGGTTGTAATGGGGAACCGCTACCAACACACTGTCAGCAGATCATAAGGCATGATGCGGCATGTACGGCATGATTAGCAAGGCGATGTAGGCTGGCCGTGAAACACAATGCCGAGCAGCTTGTATTCAATGCAGTACTTCACGGGCAACCAGTGGAGTTGTTGCAGTGACGCCGTCATGCTTTGCCGGTCACCGCGCCTGACCCGCAGCACAACTCTAGCCACCAAGCACTGCACCATCTCAAGGCGGTGCAGGAGGCGGTCAGAGATGCCATTCAGGACAGCGTTCACGTGGTCTAGCCATGATGTGCGAGGGAGTGGACGAGAGTCTTGCATGTTGCAATTGTCAGACTTGTTCATGTTTTGGGAATACGAAATAGATTTGAGTATGCAGTGCAACAGATGTTTGATACTTGCGCCGACATGTCAAGATGGCTGTCAAGTAAAACGCCTATATCACAAACAGTCGATGACGGTGATATGGAGACCCACATACATAGATGATGGACAACGGAGAAGGCTAGTGGATGGTGGCGGAATGAAACACGATTGCTTCAGTCTTCGCCTCGTTTAGAAGAAGATGGTTATAATCCAGTCACTGTCTAATATCACTCATGCATTGCTAAATGTTCCCCTTAAAATTGATCTGCTTGTAGGTGTATTAGCAAAACACTAATTGTGCCTATAAACTAGATGTCTTGATATGATTTTCTTTTCTTTTACGTATACAGTAATATCTCCTGGAAAAAAAAAGTATTTGAAATACTTTCCAATGTATTTGTATTTAAATATTTCGGCTTTTATTTTTTTATTCTATTTGAATCCCTCAAGAGTATTTGTTTTTAAATACATTTAAGTGTATTTGACTCCATGTCTGCTCTACACATGATTCATGTGTTAGCTATGTGTGGCATGATTAATAGACTCAACACTTCAGGGGTTATAACTGTTCTAGATTTTCGTTGAGCCTGTTAAGACACTACACAGTCTATCTACAGAATGCAAGTCACAATATCCAGTAACATGGTCTCCATAGCCGCACCATGCAATACAGTATTTTGTTGTTTCTGTTTTTGCAGCCATATCTTTCTTTGAGCATATCAACCTGATGTATGGTATTGTGTCGGAGTACTGCACCTCAAGCGCCTGTGCTGCAATGACAGGGCCAGGCAATGTGTAAGTAGACTCCACGTCAGCCAATGTTAGTGACCCATACACCAAGTGACCTTCATCATAATGTTTCATGCCATGAAGTCAAATCTATAAAAGCCAAAAGATACAACCCTGTGGGACATTTTACCTGGAAGTTTGGCATTCCACGATATCCGAAAGAAGAATATTGCAATTAAATGATGCTGTGTTTCAGTGAGCCGATGCAATGAGGTTGTGTATCAACCTGTACAACTTGATTGTGTTTCAATCAGTACAATTAACAATAGATTATGTTGTGATTCAGCCAGTACCACTAGGGTTGAGTCGATACAGCTATGTTGTGGTGTGCTTCAGTGGTTCAGCCAGGACAGCTAGATTGTATTGTTTCAGTCAGTACAGCTGTTTCAGTAAATACGTTTGGCTTGTATTGCATTCTCATCTACCAGGGATCGCTGCTGCTGACTAGGCCAGTACCCCTGGCTCATCGCTTTGCAAAACTCTGAATTTAAGCTCATCCTATGGAACCATCCAGTGGACCAGTGGTTGGTGGCAGGTCAGGTGATCATAAATCAGCCAACTGTCAACTGTGTCTCGTGTCAATGCAATGTTTAGGATACATGCGGGTCATTATATTGGCATTCCCACCAGTCGTCTATCTGTCATAGAATTTGGGCAGATATTTGTACTGTTCTTACAGCTAATGCGGTTGTGACTGATGAATTCAGTGACTAGTATAACTCCGAATGACTTGGTTAACTTTTGGACTTTGTATAAGGGGATCTGCCAGGGCGGGGCAAATTATGCTTGGTAAACGGCCCTGAGCCCTGGTTTGTGGGGATGTTATGCTGCAGCCAGTAGTGCTGGATTATGTTGTAATTCAGCTGTACGTTGTGCTGTGTTTCAGCCAGTACAGTTGGGTGGATGAGAAAGGTAAAAAGAGCAAGTGTCCAGCACCGCAGTATGTCGACTACGTGATGACTTTCACACAAAACACGATACATGATGAAAATGTCTTCCCTACTAAATATGGTGACGTACTCATACTATTCATGAATTTTATGCATTCAAAAATATTTTTGAACAAAGAGCTAACCCAACGTAAATCTGTGTTATTAGCAAAGTAAATTGTTATAACGTTGTCTTAAGTTGTTTTTATGAATTAATGCTACTACATTATTTTTTATTATTTTGTGTGGTTTGCATGCAAGTTAAAAAAAATATGTTAAACCCAAACCTGTTACTTTATGTAGTGAATTTGGCCTATCATAGTTCTAGCGTTGGCTAACATGCTTGCTTGCAAATGGATTATTTAGTAACATTTTAAATGAAGGTTAATGTCAAAAACTCAGAAGAGTGCACTGTCATTAGTTTACTGACTGGACATATTACTGTTAATGCATTACATATCTGATGATCTGATAATGAACCTGAGTCAGTGAAATAAATTGTGGATGCAGCTTTAATTGCTACCCAAATCATTACAAACTGTTATTTGACTTGACTGTGTATGTATGTATGTATATATGTATGAACAGAACATATATACTGCATTATGGTTGGTCTTGAATTAATGTATATATTTTCAGTTGAAAAATAGTTTCTTGCAGGATAAATGATATGTGACGTTATAATGTGAATTGTTCATACAGGCAATGACTTCCCAAGTTCCTTTGAATCAGTGGCAAAGAAGATCCATCGGTTGTTGTTTCACGTACTCAGTCACATCTACGAGTCACACTACGAGCTGATTGTGATCCTCCGTCTACACGGCCACCTGAACACACTCTTCCAACACTTCATGCTCTTCAACACAACACACCTGCTCTTAGAGGACAAGGAGACAGAAGCCCTCGATGAGCTCTTCCAGAAGCTCCTTGGCAGTGACCGCGGGCCGGCCGACAGCCAGGCTCAAGGGGACACTTCCATGAACACATGTCACATGCTAGATGACCACAGAGACTGTCAAACAGAATCGTCCCAGAACAATTTGCATCCGCCCGAAAAATGACCTGCTAGTGGTAAACTGTGTTTTTTTGCTAATTATATATTTTATCATCGTCTTTGAGCTGGGATTTGTTTTTGATGGCAATGTAATAATTTTCTAGTCATTAGTTAACGTGTTGCTGTTTTGAAATTTTATTTGTTATTCATCGGGAATGTTGCAAATATATGTATTAGAGGAATGTGCACAAGGATGCTTAACAAAGCCTGTCATGGATGTGCCTGTCTATAGTAAAGCAGTCAGTCCAGGAGCAGTTGATTTCTTTTTTATTTACATCTGTGTACTGATGGCCATTCACACAGCTGTGAGACAAGTACAGTGATGTAGAATATGTATGAAGAGACCTCGTTTACTCTAGTCAGCTCATGGTACATGCCACTCCATCAGTGATACCAGTCAGTAACGTGGTGGCTCATTTCTCTAAGCGGTATGCTAAAATACCATGCCTTCTCTCAACACTTAACATAGGTATTTGTGACAAGCCAGTCTCCAACATACCTCACTCAAAGGACGCTGCTCTGACTTAGGAATTAATACAATACCACCAAGGCTGGGAATTCCATTAAATCAATTCCAAATCCCACACCAATTCATTGCAATTCCTTTTATTATATTTGAGCATATGTGAGAACAATAATCTGACTGGTATTGCCAATCGAATGGCATACACTCCATGGCTCAGGAGAAAGGCTGGATTAATTTACACTAGCCATAGTCACATCTTAATCACAGTCAGTCAAGCAGATGTGCTTGTAATTTGCATGTTTAACCTGTATTTAATCCAATAAAAGATCTGCACAATATCACTAGTTCATAGAGCACAGTGGCTCAGGGATAGAGCTTCGGACTCTCAATTACGAGAACACGGGTTCGAATCCTGTGCTACATTGCTCCAGCTCACTCAGCTGTATAAATGAGTACCTGGCTATAGACCGTTGTGGATATGTGTACGAGCAGCCTTCGTGCATTAATTGTAGCATATGGCTGGATGCTTCCCAGAGAAGCTGAGATGGTGTCTGACTGAACAGTTCTGCCAGGGAAGTAAATTGTAAAGCGCTTTTAACTGTCCTGAGGACTGGGTACTGTGCTATATAAGAACTTGCCTTTTTTACTAGTTATACTGCCAAATATGTCTTCTATTCTTTTTTACACTGAAAGTCAACACATTTATCACATTTTCTTCATTTAATAATTATCGCAACAGAAATGCAAAAGTATAATGGTCGACATATTTGATTTTGACTTTTGAACATAATCATAATTTTATTTGATTTCTGGACAATAAGCATACATTGGCATTGCACTTGAATTGATCATAGTGTTAAGTGTTGTTTTATTGGAAATGCAATTTTCTTTTACTATGTTGTATCACCTTTTAAACAATACATTATTTGTAATTTTTACAAGATCCAGTATTGTAAAACCACTTAGCGTATTCAAGGCAAATGGTCAGTAACATAAAATGGTGGTTTTATTACAAAGTTATACGTGTTTAACACCTGCATATAAAATATTAATATTCCCAGCAAAAGGACAGTTATATTTCATTACAAATGTGAAATACTAGAGAGATGCTGCAGTAGCCTACAGCATTTAACTGGTTTTTGTTATTACAACTGATGATGAATATTACATAGTGTAATATACTAATGATGTACAGAGAAATATTCAACGATTTGTGACCATCAATGTTAGGGTCAGAGTTCATTCGGCTAAAAATCATGCAACGCTGCCACAATGAATACACAGATAGATCAGACAAATTGGATAAGGAAGCTACAATCACAGGTATCCCATATGGATGGGAACTTCCATTTTTATTAACTCAATTGTTTTCACTGTTCCACTGTCACATTATCCAAATTTGTAACCTTACCTTCATCAACACAAACATAAGCATGCCACTAATATCACAAGCGCAACTCACATGACTAGCATCTGAACATGCATTTAAGAAAACTACAGTAGAACCTATATTGCTTATATTATAATCTAAATGTAGATATATATATATATACATTATATACACATAGAGATGCATACATACACCATAACACTGGATGACGAAAACAATAAAATCACCTGATTGCACTGACTGCCAAACTTACAAGATTTGTGATCTGTTTCTGTAATATTCAATTGCAATGTTAATATCGATCTGTTCTTCAAAGTGCTGGACAAGTGGTGGCTCCGTCAAGATGGAAGCAAGGAACTGTTCAAATGTGATCGACCAGTCAGGATCCACTAGACTACATGAGCTGACAGAAGTCTGTCTGGTTGAGACAGACCGTGACTCATCGATTGGGCCTTCAGCTCTCCCTATGGCCGTGGTGGACCGAGATGCATCTATTGGTCGGTCCGCACCCGCACCCACACCCACACCACATGAAGAATCTGTCTCATTGACAACCTGACTCTTTGCTCCATTTGTATTCTGTGTGACATCTGGTTGGAAGGTATCTTTTTCCTTGCAGACATTGCCTAACTTTGGTGATTCTTCATTTCCTTCCTCTGGTTCCTTACTTCCATTTTCGTTTTCATGTCTCACATTTTCTACTTTTACTTTGTTTGCAACCTTTTCCCCTGTCCCACTGTCTGTTGTTGTATCTAATCTCATGTGGTCCTCCTTGTCCCCACTCCCACAGTCTTTCCCAGTAGTCCCCATCTCCCCTGTTCCAGACAGATCCTCCGCAACCTCTGCTGACTTCCCACCTTGCCCTTCACAACAACCATCCCCACTTGCTGTTGTCTTCACAACCCGCTGCTGCTTCTTACTGATACCATCACACGACTCGTCACCAGTTGGCGTGGCTGAATTTACTTTCTGCGACTGTGCTGTCTGTGATTGGAATGCCTTTCCCACCTCCCCAATCTGAAGAAGGAGAGTTGCTACGGTTGCGATCGAATGGTACAACTTTTGTTCATTCTGTTGATCACTGAACATGTTGTACAAGGTCTTACACAGTTCAATGAACTGAACCTACAACACATAATCACAGAACATGTACAATCTACAACACACATCACTGAATATGTTGTACATGATCATACATAATGAACTTATAACACCCAGGCTTATTAACAAATGCGAATATCATTCGAATGCACATTCAAATGTCTGGCATTCCAATGTGCATTCTTTTTCCCAGATACTGGACGGGACCCTTTGCAGGGCGTGTAAAGTCCAACGAGAATTTGTGAGTCCACTACAGGTTACACATTTACCCCTTGTGTGGGGTCTTTTACTTTCCCTGGCATAGACACCAGGCATCAATTTTGAGCACATTCAAATGTGAACCATATGCAAACCATAAACATTTGCATTTGAATGCCAAACGAATGTGTATAAAATGCTGGCATATTGCAAACATTCTGCCACTGCCAATGTGCCTCTGAACCAATCACCAGCTAAACTACCAGCCAGCATTCCTTTTTCACCCACAGCAACATCCACTGATGAACAACATAGCATCATACATGGTGTTGGTAATACTGTTGCAGCGGCCTTAAATCATAACTTACTTAAAACTGTTTTGTCTTATTAATGTGCATACTGTAAACAGCTTTTGAGAATAAATATGTTTGTAATTTGTGTATTATTATTTAAAATATACTTTATTATAGTATTATGCTTTATATTTCATGCAAAAATATACATAGTTTTATTATACTGAGGTGTATATCGTACAGCACACATAACACAAACAAACATTCACATTTGGATACAACCATTAAATATTCGTATTTAAACGCACATTCAAATGTGCCCACCAAACATCTGCATTCAAATGTGTTCACAAACATTCGAATAAAGTTACGCATTCACATGCATTGGTACGCATTCGTTAACAAGGTCTGATACAGTTCAATGAACTGAATCTATAACATACCATCACTAAAAATGTACAAGGTCTGGTTAAATTCAATGAACTGAACAACACACCACCACTGAACATGTCATCATCATCATGCTGTCGGTCGCGAAGCGACAAAGACTGCTTCCATGACTTGACTGTTGCTCTCCATTTATCTTTCTGCTGTGAGAGTGATGTCCAGGAGTCGATCTTTATGTCTCTCAGCTTCAGGTTTCTCTTGATGGTATCCTTGAACCGGAGACGAGGGCGCCCTCTCTTTCTGTGACCAGAAGACAGTTGAGAGTAGAGAACCTGCTTTGGTAGCCTGTCTGGTGACATCCTCATGAGGTGTCCAGTCCACCAGAGATTCTTTCTGATCAGAAGATCTTCCATAGATGGCAGCCCTGTCCGTTCGGGTATTTCCTTGTTTGTCACTTTGTCCATCCAGGTTATCCTCATGATCGAACACAGATGTCGCATCATGAAGGCATGCAGCTTTTTTTACCTGTCGTCTGTACACTGTCCAGGCCTCAGCTCCATATAGGAGGGTGGACAGCATGATTGCACGGTATATCTTGCCTTTAACCCGCATGGACACATGGTGGTTGTTCCAGAGTCTCTGGCGTAGTCGACCAAAAGATGCACTAGCCTTGGCCATCCTCCTCTGTATTTCATCGTCAATGCATCCATCACTTGATATAGTGCTTCCGAGGTAGGTGAAATCCAGAACAGAGTTCAGCTTGTTTCCATCAACCGTGATATCCTCCTCTCGGGTTCTTGTAGAGTTGGGTTGGTACAGCACCTCGGTCTTCTTGATGTTAATCTTCAGGCCGAACTTCTTTGACGCATTGGAGAAAGCATCCACTATATTCTGCATCACTTCAGCAGAGTGTGCAACCAGTGAGTGCACTGTCATCTGCGAATAGCAGCTCTCTCATCAGTATCCGAGTAGTCTTGGTCTTCTCTCTGAAGTGTGCGATGTTGAATAGGTCAGCGCTCTGTCTGGATTGTATGTAGACGCCATCCCCCATGTCTCGGAAAGCCTCATCGAGTATTGCTGATAGGAAGATGGAGAAGAGCGTGGGGGCCAGTACACAACCTTGCTTGACCCCCATTTGTGACACTGAACGATTCCAAGACTTCCCCTCCAACACTAACATTCGCCATCATTCCGGTATCTGTATCGAATGCCTTACTGAAGTCGACAAATACCATGTACAGTGGTCGGTCCTGCTCAATGCACTTTTCTTGTAGTTGTCGGAGACAAATATATCATATCTACGGTGCTCCGGTTTCCTCTGAAGCCACATTGAGTCTCTGGAACTACCTCTGGTGTTATGTGGGTAGATAGTCTGTTGAGGTGGATCCTGGCAAAGATCTTGCCTGCTATGGAAAGAAGAGAGATTCCTCTATAGTTTCCGCAGTCTGTTCGATCACCTTTCTTGTAGATGGTTACAATGCTGGCATCCTTCCATGCTTGTGGTACAGAACCCACCTCCCAGGCATTGGAGATTAGTTGGTGCAGTCTGCTGAACAGATTGTCTCCTCCGTGCTTCCATACTTCTGCAGGAATTCCATCTCCTCCAGGTGCTTTGCCATCTTTCAGGCCGGCCATTGCTTTACCCATCTCATCCATAGTTGGGATCTCATCAAGGCTTGTCTTGATAATGAGCTGCGGGATGTTGTCCAGAGCTTCCTGATCTATGGCGCCAGGGACGTTGAGTAGCTTCTGGATGTGTTCAAGTCCATCTTGCCACAACTCTCTTGCTGTCAGAGAAGGTCTCCATTCCATCTGTTGATTTCAGTTGAACAGTTCCCTTCTTTTTGGGTCCCCACACTTCCTTCAGTCCATTGTAGAATCCCTTATGTTGTTACTGTCAGCAGCTCTCTGCAGCTCCACTGCCTTCCTTTCCCACCAGTCTGACTTCAGTGCACGGGTGTGTTTTTGTAGCAGTCTGCAGGCATCTTTGTATGCTGCAGTGGTGGATCTAGTGCTCCTCATTTGCAACACTCTCTGGTGGGCTTGGTCTCTTCTGCTCATAAGAGTCTGTAGCTCCTGGTCGTTGAGGTCAAACCAGTCCTGATGTTTTCTGTCTGGCTTGTCAAGATATGTCTTGGCTGTGTTGTACACGACCTGCTGCAGAGCTGCCCATTTCTCGTCTGGTGTTGAGTTTTCCTTCCCCTTCCATTGGGCGAGAGCACTGTCCATTTCCTGCTCAAAACTCTCCCTATGGCTGGTGGTACTTAGTTTTGCTGTGTTGAGCTTGGTCGGCTTACTTGTTCCTTGCCTGCTGTGCTTTTGTCGTATTCTGAAAGCCACTTTTGACCTCAGCATCTGGTGATCGGTCCAGCAGTTTGCTCCACGCATGGCTCGGGTACTGTGGATGTCCATCTTATCCCGACACCTCGTGATGATGAAGTCGATCATATGCCAATGTCTGGAACGAGGATGCATCCAGGTGGTCTTGCGTTCATCCTTCTGCTTGAACATGGTGTTCGTCACTATCAGTTCGAACTCAGAGCACAGAGCCAGTAGAAGCTCGCCATTGGAGTTGCATTTCCCAATCCCATGTTTGCCCATGACCAAGGGCCACTTGTCATTTTCTCTTCCTATCCTCGCATTGAAGTCTCCTATCAGCAGTAGCTTATCTGTACGAGGGATGCCACTGAGCACACTTGCCAGCTGGTTGTAGAAGGCCTCCTTGTTTTCATCTGGGTTTGTCATTGTTGGGGCGTACACGCTGATAATTGTAGCAAAGTTGTCCTTGCTCAGAGGGAGTCTCATCGTCATGATTCTGTCACTTACTGGCCGTGGCATATCTGTCAGCTTTGTGACGATATCCTTCTTGATAGCAAAGCCCACTCCGGCCTCCCTTCTTTCTCCTTCGGGTTTGCCACTCCAGAAGAAAGAGTATTCCAAGTCGTTGAGACTACCAGACGCTGAGAACCTTGTTTCACATAGGGCAGCGATGTCAATGTTGTATTTGGCAAGTTCCATTGCTACTAGTGCCGTATGTCTTTCTGGTCGGTTAGCTCCTTCTCGGTCGAGGAGAGTTCTGACGTTCCATTGTCCAATTGTCAGTAGTTGTCTTCTTTGTCTTCTTCTTCCTAGCTGATTTTCCACTGTCGACGGAAGATGAGGTCGAGCAGCGTGGTCCTTGGTAACCCGGGCGACGGCCGATTCGGTATGGTGTTTTGTGCAGTTGTACATTTCATGGAAGCTGCTAGCAAAAAGTGTTGAAGTGCTGCTGGCTTTTGCAAGTTACTAGCGACACTCTCTCGGGGAGCAAATAGAGGCCTCACACCGGCAAGAACATGTCAAGACAGGCGCAAACTAGTTGTCCCTGCAGTGGCTGGTGGAGAGATGTTGGGAGTTCCATACATCAACCGCCCTTGATGCTGCCACAGTGACATGGTTTTCTGGTTAGGGTTTGCTCCCTTAGCCTTCGGTTCTGTCAAGAACCTGTACCACAAGGCAATGGTTTACAACTCTGCATGGCAGGGGCGTCAAACTCCCTGAGGTATTGCAATACCTAAGGTACTGTAACACCTGCATACCACACTGAACATGTACAAGGTCTGATACAGTTCAATGACCTGAATCTATAACATACCATCACTGAAAATGTACAAGGTCTGGTTAAATTCAATGAACTGAACAACACACCACCACTGAACATGTACAAGGTCTGATACAGTTCAATGAACTGAATCTATAACATACCATCACTGAAAATGTACAAGGTCTGGTTAAATTCAATGAACTGAACAACACACCACCACTGAACATGTACATGGTCTGATACTGTCCAATGAACTGAACTACAACACACAATCACTGAACATGTACAAGGTCTGATACTGTCCAATGAACTGAACTACAACACACCACCACTGAACATGTACAAGGTCTGATACTGTCCAATGAACTGAACTACAACACACAATCACTGAACATGTACAAGGTCTGATACTGTCCAATGAATTGAATCTACAGCACACAATCACTGAACATGTACAAGGTCTGATACTGTCCAATGAACTGAACTACAACACACAATCACTGAACATGTACAAGGTCTGATACTGTCCAATGAACTGAATCTACAGCACACAATCACTGAACATGTACAAGGTCTGATACTGTCCAATGAACTGAACTACAACACACAATCACTGAACATGTACAAGGTCTGATACTGTCCAATGAACTGAATCTACAGCACACAATCACTGAACATGTACAAGGTCTGATACTGTCCAATGAACTGAACTACAACACACAATCACTGAACATGTACAAGGTCTGATACTGTCCAATGAACTGAATCTACAGCACACAATCACTGAACATGTACAAGGTCTGATACTGTCCAATGAACTGAACTACAACACACAATCACTGAACATGTACAAGGTCTGATACTGTCCAATGAACTGAATCTACAGCACACAATCACTGAACATGTACAAGGTCTGATACTGTCCAATGAACTGAACTACAACACACAATCACTGAACATGTACAAGGTCTGATACTGTCCAATGAACTGAATCTACAGCACACAATCACTGAACATGTACAAGGTCTGATACTGTCCAATGAACTGAACTACAACACACAATCACTGAACATGTACAAGGTCTGATACTGTCCAATGAACTGAACTACAACACACAATCACTGAACATGTACAAGGTCTGATACTGTCCAATGAACTGAATCTACAGCACACAATCACTGAACATGTACAAGGTCTGATACTGTCCAATGAACTGAACTACAACACACAATCACTGAACATGTACAAGGTCTGATACTGTCCAATGAACTGAATCTACAGCACACAATCACTGAACATGTACAAGGTCTGATACTGTCCAATGAACTGAATCTACAACACACAATCACTGAACATGTACAAGGTCTGATACTGTCCAATGAACTGAATCTACAGCACACAATCACTGAACATGTACAAGGTTTGACATTGCCCAATGAACTGAACTACAACACATCATCACTGAACATGAACAAGGTCTGATACTGTCCAATGAACTGAACTACAACACATCATCACTGAACATGAACAAGGTCTGATACTGTCCAATGAACTGAACTACAACACATCATCACTGAACATGAACAAGGTCTGATACTGTCCAATACACTGAACTACAACACATCATCACTGAACATGAACAAGGTCTGATACTGTCCAATACACTGAACTACAACACATCATCACTGAACATGAACAAGGTCTGATACTGTCCAATACACTGAATCTACAACACATCATCACTGAATATGTTGTACATGGTCTTACACAGTTCATTGAACTGGACCTTTCTTCAGTTAGGAACGACACTGTGCTTGTAACCACACTTTGAAATGATCCAATGCTTACCTGGTTGATTCTTGGAACAGTTGTCTTGTTGTGGGCAGTGTCGGAGAGACGGGATGAGTTGACTCCTTCCGTAACTAGGTCCCAGAGACTCCCTATGAATGGAACTAAGGTCAACTATAACACAGTCAACTGAGCTGGAAGTCTCATAGATATATCTGTTGTATGCAGCAGATGATGTCTTATATTCTGGAGGAAATCGTATAGATATACAGTGTAATATACTTGTTGCAAACAGGAATGATGTCTTATAGATATGCTTGTTGCAAGCAGGAATGATGTATGATAGATATACTTGTTACAAGCAGGAATGGTGTCTTATCGATATACTTGTTGCAAGCCGGAAGGCACTTATTTGACACTTCCAATGATAAACAAATATAATAATAAATATACACGTCTTCTTCTTTTCCCACTAGGTGGGGTCAGCGGCCCAAATTCTTGATTTCCAGAATGTTCTGTCCTGTGCATCCTCCGGGATGATCCGCAGTGTCTGTATTCTTTATGGATGCACTCTTAAAGTTTCCCAACATTTTGTAAAGTATATTATTATTAGAAAATGTTCATCAAGTTGGAAGAATAAAATGTTCAAAAAAATTCTTATTTCATATCTATTAATTTTGTACTCCCATATTTTTTATTGTATTAACAAAGTAACTTGTCTCAACCAATTAATGTTTTTCACTAGATAAATTTGTATTTGTAAGAAATTATGTTTAATGACTTATGTATCTCAGCATCAATTTATGTCATTTTGTAGAACAATGATATCAATATACAGCAGGAGGGATTTGAAATGGAAACATGTCCTGGTGACATGGCACGAGTTCTCTCAAGCAAACAGAATGATGTTCACTTACTGTGAGGCTGAAAGCACACAGAAGTGTTGAAGAACTCTGTTGCTTCCACTCCCGTGTCTGTGGTATCTGGGGACACAAGGCAGGCATAAATAGGTCCATCTTATAACATCCACGGACCTTATAACATCTGGGGACACAGGGCAGGCATAAACAGGTCCATCTTATAACATCCACGGACCTTATAACATCTGGGGACACAGGGCAGGCATAAACAGGTCCATCTTGCAACATCCGGGGACACGAGACAGGCACAAACAGGTCCGCCTTGCAACATCCGGGGACACAAGGCAGGCATAAACAGGTCCATCTTATAACATCCGGGGACACAAGGCAGGCATAAACAGGTCCACCTTGCAACATCCGGGGACACAAGACAGGCACAAACAGGTCCGCCTTGTAACATCCGGGGACACAAGGCAGGCATAAACAGGTGTGCCTTACAACATCCGGTGATACAAGACAGGCACAAAGTGTTCCATCTTACAACATCCGGTGACACAAGACAGGCACAAACTGTTCTGCTTTACAACTTACGGTAACACAAGACAGTCACAAACAGGTCTGCCTTACAACATCCGGTGACACAAGACAGGCACAAACTGTTCCGCCTTACAACATCTGGTGAAACAAGACAGTTACAAACTGTTCCGCCTTACATCCGGTGACACAAGACAGGCACAAACTGTTCCGCCTTACAACATCCGGTGACACAAGACAGGCACAAACTGTTCCGCCTTACAACATCCGGTGATACAAGACAGTTACAAACTGTTCCGCCTTACAACATCCGGTGACACAAGACAGGCACAAACTGTTCCGCCTTACAACATCCGGTGAAACAAGACAGTTACAAACTGTTCCGCCTTACAGCATCCGGTGATACAAGACAGTCACAAACTGTTCCGCCTTACAACATCCGGTGATACAAGACAGGCACAAACTGTTCCGCCTTACAACATGATCAACAAAATCTGTTCCTTTTATTTTCATTTTGGTTACTTAACAGGGGAGATCATTTCTTTTGACTTTGCAGGTATGTGTGAAAACAACATTCCACATTGAAAAATACAGGAGCCTAATGATAGTGGCAGGTGTCCACACCTGTAGTTCAACTGTGTCTTCAGCCTTGGCCAAATGTAATATGTTCATGAATGTAATGGTGTTTTATTTACCAAATTGTGTGTGCGTGGCTGTGTGTGCCTGTGTATATAGGTGTTTCTGTGTATGTATGTGTGTGTGTGTCTGTCTGTTTGTGTGTGTGTGCGTGCGTGCGTGCGTGCGTGCGTGCGTGCGTGCGTGCGTGTGCATGCATGCGTGTCTGTGTGTCTGTGTGTGTCTGTTTCTGTGTGTGTGCGTGTGTGTGTGCATGCATGCGTGTGTGTGCGCGTTTGCGTGTGTGCGTATGTGTGCGTACATGTGTGGTCTGTGGTGGCATGGGGCACATTGTGGAGTGCCCACATGAGTGAGTATGTGTGGGTTTGACCCACCTGAGAGGGGGCTGGGGGGTGTGCGTGAAGGGGTGTCAGGGTCAACAGCAGGTGACAGATGGAGACAATAGATGAGCTTGAGTTTGTGTGTGACATCTCCGCGACACATGATGCCCATGGACCACGCGAAGTCTCGGAAGTTAATCATGTTCTCATGCCTTGTAGCATCCAGTAACTGAAACATGTCATGATAGTCTACTTGTCAGATATAGTGCAAATTATTATATACACAGATCATAAGCTACATTTACATCTGTATAATATTATAGAATATAGCAAAAACACAACCTCTTCTTGGCATAGTGTAATTTGCATTGACCAACAAGACAACACTGGTTTTATTTTGGCCTACCAGATCTCCACAGACTAAACAAACTGCACACCCTTCATTCCACTAACCACCCCCTCATAAAACCTTTTAGAATGCCAAACTTCTCCAAGATCAAGATCCCCATCCCAGTGGCTCCCAGGTGAAATGAAACATGTGATTGACCATTAATGGACACTCTAGAAGGCTTTAGATTTTGTAAGTCATACTCGATTTACATTTGGTAGAAACAAGCTACATTTACTGCTCTTCCTCAGTTTCACCGTAAGCAACAGGAAAACTGCATCAACAGAAACCTAAAGAAACTCTTCCATGAACATATTCTGAACATCTACATACATCTGTACATACAGTATGTGTGTATATATACCAGAGGTATATATACCAGAGGTATATATATATATATATATATACATATATATGTGTGTGTGTGTAGACATTCCATATATCCATATATAGTAACTATTCAATCAATTTGTTTGCATAAATTTATATGTACATGAAGTACTTATAATTCTAAAATGGGTTTCCATATGCTAGTGTGATTATTTGGATCATGTGTGTAAAACATAAAAATATTCTATCTCAGAGACGCAGCTAAAACTGCGATAGCTGAGGCCACAGGTAATTTACTGAGACAATAAAAGACCAAAAAGAACCGAGTGATTGTGCATGTTGCCTGTGAATAATTTGGCGATGTGAGTACTTTGACTATGCAAGTTTGGTATGCGTAATGCACTGCCACTAATTGGTGACTTCTAGCATGGTTCAGCTAACCTGACCAGCGTAACAATAATTACAAGTATGTCAGCTGTAGCACCACCCTAAGGAAGAACATTTCTGCTAGTACATACAAAACTGGATGAGGGTGGTGGTGTCTGCCTGTGACCCTATGGACCAGGGTGACAGGGCCAGAAGGGTATATACCCTAGAGTCTATCAGCCTGTGACCTTATGGGCCAGGGTGACATGGCCAGCAAGGGTATATGCCTTAAAGAATCTGCCAAACTGTGACGCTATGAGCCATGATGATGGGAAGGAAGGGTACATAGCCTAGGGTCTGTCAGCCTGTGATCCCATGGGCCAGGAAGAATACATACCCTAAAGAGTGTGAGTGCAGTTGTGTCAGCCTGTGACCCTACGGCCTATGGTGACAGGGCCAGGAAGAATACATACCCTAAAGAGTCTGAGTGCAGTTGTGTCAGCCTGTGACCCTACGGCCTATGGTGACAGGGCCAGGAAGAATACATACCCTAAAGAGTGTGAGTGCAGTTGTGTCAGCCTGTGACCCTACAGCCTATGGTGACAGGGCCAGGAAGAATACATACCCTAAAGAGTGTGAGTGCAGTTGTGTCAGCCTGTGACCCTACGGCCCAGGGTGACAGGGCCAGGAAGAATACATACCCTAAAGAGTCTGAGTGCAGTTGTGTCAGCCTGTGACCCTACAGCCTATGGTGACAGGGCCAGGAAGAATACATACCCTAAAGAGTGTGAGTGCAGTTGTGTCAGCCTGTGACCCTACGGCCCAGGGTGACAGGGCCAGGAAGAATACATACCCTAAAGAGTGTGAGTGCAGTTGTGTCAGCCTGTGACCCTACGGCCTATGGTGACAGGGCCAGGAAGAATACATACCCTAAAGAGTGTGAGTGCAGTTGTGTCAGCCTGTGACCCTACGGCCCAGGGTGACAGGGCCAGGAAGAATACATACCCTAAAGAGTGTGAGTGCAGTTGTGTCAGCCTGTGACCCTACGGCCTATGGTGACAGGGCCAGGAAGAATACATACCCTAAAGAGTGTGAGTGCAGTTGTGTCAGCCTGTGACCCTACGGCCCAGGGTGACAGGGCCAGGAAGAATACATACCCTAAAGAGTGTGAGTGCAGTTGTGTCAGCCTGTGACCCTACGGCCCACGGTGACAGGGCCAGGAAGAATACATACCCTAAAGAGTGTGAGTGCAGTTGTGTCAGCCTGTGACCCTACGGCCTATGGTGACAGGGCCAGGAAGAATACATACCCTAAAGAGTGTGAGTGCAGTTGTGTCAGCCTGTGACCCTACGGCCTATGGTGACAGGGCCAGGAAGAATACATACCCTAAAGAGTGTGAGTGCAGTTGTGTCAGCCTGTGACCCTACGGCCTATGGTGACAGGGCCAGGAAGAATACATACCCTAAAGAGTGTGAGTGCAGTTGTGTCAGCCTGTGACCCTTCGGCCCAGGGTGACAGGGCCAGGAAGAATACATACCCTAAAGAGTGTGAGTGCAGTTGTGTCAGCCTGTGACCCTACGGCCTATGGTGACAGGGCCAGGAAGAATACATACCCTAAAGAGTGTGAGTGCAGTTGTGTCAGCCTGTGACCCTACGGCCTATGGTGACAGGGCCAGGAAGAATACATACCCTAAAGAGTGTGAGTGCAGTTGTGTCAGCCTGTGACCCTACGGCCTATGGTGACAGGGCCAGGAAGAATACATACCCTAAAGAGTGTGAGTGCAGTTGTGTCAGCCTGTGACCCTACGGCCTATGGTGACAGGGCCAGGAAGAATACATACCCTAAAGAGTCTGAGTGCAGTTGTGTCAGCCTGTGACCCTACGGCCCAGGGTGACAGGGCCAGGAAGAGGGTATGGAACTGGTCAAAGTCAACCTTGTACAATTCGTAGTAAGGCTTGGTCGGGTCGTACTTGTCGAGAAGTTCTGCGGCTGGCCGCTGGGTGCGCCAGTAGTATGATGTCAGGTATTCCTCCTACACACACAAACGTATCCACCAACATCTGCATACAGAGGATTCCTAGAGAAGTCGAGATGGTCTTCTGAACAGTTTTTTGCCAGGGAGTAAAATGTAAAGCATCCTGAGCAATCCTAACGATTTATAAGAACCTTTACAGTGAACCAGCAATGTAGGACAGTGGAATACAATATCACTTGGCAATGCAACAAAGTGGTACACATGCATTACTGAAGACAGTTAGCCATTAACACAGGACAGTGGCATTGTTCACTGCATTCATTATTCAGGTTGATGACAACCAGAAATATACCTGAAGAGTATCTTACAAGCTTTGCACCAGAGATCTGTTTGCAAAAACCAACAACATTTATATAAAGTAGGTAACTGTTATTCCGTATGATTAATACCGGGTAATGAGGTACAGTGTAGATAATCTAAGTGTACTTCAAACATGATTATAATAATAAAAACACTTATATAATGCCATAAATCTAGAAACAATCCATTCAGAGGTGCTATAAAGATAAAACAGTTTGCTGATGTTGTGAAATGGACAAATCAGCTGTTAGGGAAACTAATAAAGAAAGATAACTACATACAGTAAATCCTGTATTACTAGCCGCACCCCGACTTTTGACCTAAATCCCGAATTTCTTCTGTGCTGTTTCATATCGGCAAAACCCTTATTTAAAGCCGCACCCCGACTTTGAGCCAAGATCATTAACTGCACACGACATACTGCGACACACGCAATTTGGAAACATTTTAATGTGTTTCATAAAAGTCATAACTTTGCTAATAATGTATTTTAATTGGAATATTACTACTTGAACATGGACAAAAACGGGAACAAAATTACCCCAATTTCACCATGTATCAGAACATAATTGGGTGGCAGAATGTCCATACATACAAAGAATAAAATGTAGCCACATATTTAAGCTATTCAATGGTGCTAAAATTATTAAAGGGAAAAAATGGCTAGGGTTTGGTGATATGGGCCTAATAGAGCTACGAAAAACTAACACTTTCCTACCTCAATCACATTTTTAACGTGAGCGTTTTAGCAGAAAAAAAATTTAGAACACATAGAATAGAAAGTTTATGGATAACTCCATGTTAGAAAAACAGTGACGTATCGGAGGACCGGCCACTGATAGGCTGTCGTACTACTTCTTGGCAACTCCGTTGGGTGGCGCTGTGACTTTGCGCTCACAAAAGAGCTTAATAATACGGATGATTTTCTGGTTCTTCGTGTGACGGAAATAGCACGGATTCAGAAGTGGCTGGATATAGATTTCAGCCACAAAGACAAAGGCCTGTGCTGTCACACAGACCAGATGTCCGTGGTGGTGAAGACCCAAGGGAAATTGAAATGACGAGAAGAGAAACAACCAGTCCCGAGACGGCATCGACTGGTGTCAACAATGACATGTACTGTCCGACCTAACTATGAAAACGACCGCCAGCAGCCACCAAACTTCTCCTCAATTGTCTTACAGACATATACATACACTATGTCATAAAATAAAATCACTTGCATTCCTCTAACGAAGAAAATTCACAAAAGCAACTCGATCGCAGCTCCCAAAGCAACTCAGGCTCTTCGACCTCGGAGACTGCGGTTACCGTAACATCGCTATAAAAGTTAGCTTTACACGAAATAGCGTTAGGCGGCGCGGTGGTGCGCGCGAATATTTATAAACTTTATTTACTGCATTCGCACGCGTGAAATAGTTTAATTAATCAAGTATATAGTAATAATTAATTATTATCATTACCAAGATCTTCAGAAAATGTTAAGTTTTCTTATAATATAATTATAATATTTTATTTCATATAGCGCCAAATCCATATTTGTTTGTGGCACTTCACAATATAATGTTATTAAAATAGATGCTACCCATAGGTAATATTAAAAAAAAAACATTGTCTATTACCCAGGTAGTCATAAAAGAGGTATGGAAATTACGTGTTGTTCGATGATGTCACATTGTTTATTTTAAGAATATTTCTATAAACATCTCGCGTGTACTGCAAGCTATTATTATATAAACGATGTTTTTTAACAATAATAACTAAACAATAACATATAATATTATAATTTTTAACTGCACCAAAACCTTCTTTTTCTACCACCATATATTTTCCATATTATATTCATATTCTGTTTAAATTTCAGTGATTTATTGTCCCGATAATTAATACAGTGTCTTGTCGTTACTGGTGGTGGAAATATAATTCATAAGTAGAAAAATATATAGCTTCAATAATATTTTCTTATGCATAATGTGTGTATGTGCAGAATGAAAATTATAGTTACGTCGTAATTATTTTACAATTTTAATTATTTATTACCTTTACCTTAATTTATCACTATTGTTGTTATGGAATTTGTATGGGTTCTTTTTAATACTGATAGGTCACTTAGTTAATTATATAGACACCTATATATTCATTATTTATTTTGAAATATTATGTGTGGGTAGTATTCTTCTTATTGTATTTTAAATAGCAGTATTTTGTGAAGCGCCATAACCAATTAAAATATTATTATATTATAATAAAACTTATAATTCCTGCAAATCATAGTGATGATAATAATTAATTATTACTATATTATTTACAATTAATTAAACTATTTTGCGCGTGCGAATGCAGTAAGTAAAGTTTATAAATATTCGCGCGCACAAACGTGCCATCTAATGGCATTTTGTGTAAGGCTAACTTATTTGAGCGATTTTACGGTACCGGGCAGCGGCAGACGAAATTGCCGTCGACATATGCGTGTTTGTTAGATGGATTTTCTTCGTTAGAGGAATGCAACTTATTTTATTTTATAACGTAGTGTATGTATATGTATGTAAGATAGGTGAGGAGAAGTTTGGCGGCTGTTGGCGGTCGTTTTCATAGTTAGGTCAATCCAACCCGGTCGCCTGGCATCCGCGCTGTGTCTGTGACTGTCCCAACGAATCGACTGGACCACTGACTGTTTCAGTTCTGGTCAATTCAAAGGGTAACAAAAAGACAGCTTACTAATACTGTCTTTCACTGTACTGTTGCTACAAGCATTTGAGGAACCGTGTGGCATATTGCTGTCGCGATTTTGTTGTAAACCGACGTAAGGCACTTTTAGCGAACCGCTTGGCTCTCTGTTATGACAGCTGAACCAACAGACGACTCCGCGACGTATTACTTTTCAAAGAGCAGATAGAAGCTGGGTTGTGATTGGTTGCAAGAACCAAGATGGGCCCGTTCATGGTGTCGGTTATTTAGCTAGATTATCCCACTTTAAGACCACTTTCTGAGGAAACCACTAATGTGAAAAATTTGATTGTAGATGCAAATTATTAGCTTGTGTAAACTCTTTTAGGTGCATAACACCAAACTGTTGCCTTTTTTTCACTTTAATATATGCTAAGAAGTTTTAGTTTTATGTAGAACCATGCATAATGCTGGCGCCTATAAAATGTAAGCTACCCATCCTCTCATAGGCCTGTGAATACTTCAAAGAAGCTTCCTTGCTAGCAACAATGTAATAACTTGCCATCTCCGCCAGCGGGGGAGCGGTTGTAACACATTTTTCTCACAGAGAGTTGTCCCTTAATTAGGCCACCTGTGACTGTGTTTATCCAGGCACTGCGCAGGCACAAGGGAAGTCGGGGTTACAACATTGTATCTTGACCCAGAGAACATATGCAATTAACTTGGTTATCAGTGGCTGGGAAACCCTGGTAGGGTGCGGTGTTAGGTTGGCAATCAGCATGAAGCCTGGCTTTTGTAAACGTGTGAACATTGTTCTTGGAGCCTAGATTAAAACTAGTGTCAGAACAAAACAGACAGCATGGGATTGATACCAACAAAGGACAATGACAAAACATTTATTTTTGCCGGCGCATGCAGATACACTACACTGAGCGACACTGTCATGCCATTCGCGACAGCGTTCTTTGACAGCGACAATACTACAATAGTGCTGACAAAGGATTATATTAACTGTGAAAGGAATTATTTCATCACATTTAATGATGATTGTCTGGTGCATGCACTCACGGCAACGGTCAACGATGTTGCCACCGTTGAAATGGATACATGAAATGGCGCCGCCGTGCTGTTCCCTTCCCCAACCTAGCCAAGGCATTCTTTGACGGCGAAGATGAAAGGGACTTTTGTGGAGTTTAACTATGACATGTTTTCATATTCTGTTCGTTGTATCTGAACATTTTATGGACATGGGATTTTATTAAAGGAACATGCAACCCAAAAAGTAAAAATTGCTTAAACCATTAAACAATGTTCATTGAATCATATCCCATATTTTGTTATTTTTTTCTGAAATGATTTGTTAACTTTTAAGGATAATTAGTGAACCTCCCTGGAGGCTGACATTTTGGACATTTCGGCTATGGTCGTGTGACGTCACAGATCCACCACCGCTAGCGCCTCGGGTGGGCAAAACAAAACGATTTCTTCACGTACCCACTGAGTCTGAGATATATTCATCCATTTAATTAGTTACAGAGCGTCAGCTATAAAAAAAACGCCGTCCCTTAATATAAACATTCATAAAGAATAGGATAAAGAATAATGATGCTCAAGTAGAGACTGCAACAAAGGAAATCGCGCAATCCATTTTGGACTTGGTTGGTTCGACGGAGCTTAATAACTTTTATTATCGCCCACTTTCATATGTAAACAAATCGTTTATCCAACTAATTATTCCAGTCGACCGTCGCGCAATGAATATTTTACTAATCATTGATTTTTATTATAATAAAGGAAATGCATTGAATGATATTCTAGTACCCCATATATATAGTATTTGCATACATTAAGTTCGTCCCTTTAGCGAGACCCTTCTTCGCGTGCAACACCGACCCTTCGCTTCGGCCCCGAACTTTTCGTTCTGTGCACAAATACAGTGGGGACAGTAGCTTCGTTCAACAGTCGTCTTTCACCCAATCCCGGCAACCTGTGTTCCATATCAACGGTGACATGGTCCTGGCAAACCATTTCCCGGCTGAAATTGAATGTTTCCACTGTATGACTCGTACCTATATTGTGGAGCCATTTGATCGCCAACTCGCCCTTCGACGGCAGGCTTCGTAGATAATTTATTGGCATTTGGACAAATCTCTTTCCTTTCACGGACTCTTCTCCTGCCTTCTTTTGACATCCGCATGCTTGATATTCAAGCATTTCATTATCACAAGACTCATAAAACAACTCGATTCATGTCGCTATGCTACTGTTTACATATTACGCTACGCCTATATCGCTGAGGTGGTGGACCGCCTACGTCACACTCACGCATTCTCTCGCGTTAATCTTCGTGAGTTCCCCGTGAAATAGGCAACAATGGCAGCGCCCATGGTCAGTGAAAATGCACGTTTCAAGATTAATTTTATGATGTATAACATTCTTACAAAATTTAAAAAAAAATACATGCGTTACAATATTCTATCATGAATGGTATGTGGGAATTGGGGGGATTTTAACGCATTTTCAATACTATGGTTGCATGTTCCTTTAACTGTGTTTATTAACATTTGTTTTTACACAAGTGGCAATGTGTTATTTATAAAACTGGCTTCGTTTCTTCAGTAAGTTTTTCACGTTTATACTGACAATTCTGTGACCCAAATGTCAATTTGTTTCGGCAAATTACTGTATTTAAAGCCGCACCCCAACTTTTGCATTTTCGTCCTCATTTCGGCTACACACTACTGTAATAGTAGCCGCGGCTATAATATAAAAACAGGGTTTACGGTAGTTCTGTAAGAGCTTAAACTTAGCCATGAAAATCATAGACCATGTAGTTAACATTACAATCTGACATAACTGGCTTTTCTGACAGGTAAAGTGGCTTATGGAATGTTTTACCTTGAACACAAGAAACAGGTTCCTCAGTTGAGCTGTGTGAAATGGGACATCGTCTGCCACACTGCGGATGACATTCTTCATGGTGTGGTCCTCAAGTTTCTACACAAATGATGCACAGATACTGGGATGTTTACTGATATTTGTCAATCTGAATACAGTCTATACTTATTACTTTGCTATTTAGCACAAAATTATTTTACAATCTGGAGCAAGTTTCTTTAACCAAGTTACTCTTGTAACTGAATCAGAGCTGTAACAAGTACATTTATTTTGTACTTGAGTAAAAGTAAAAGTAACCCTAGAAAAAGCTACTCAAGTAAAGGTAAAAGTACTTCTAAAATAATGTACTTGAAGTACAAGTAAAAAGTAAAAATATGTACTTGAAGTAAACACAAAAGTACTTTTCTCCTGAAACTAGTTCTCACTGTTGTGAATAAAACAAAACATTCACAATTATAATTTAGTGTGTACACGCTATGCATAAAATATAATATTTAATACTAAGAACTATAATGATGCAGACAATACTGCGTAGGCAAACTAGGCCTACAAGCTGTATATACACCATGCTTTATTAATAATAGGCCCACAGCAACCATCGTATTCATAAGTTGAACTAGAAGTAATTCACGTTGTCATAGGTGTGTTACATCTTTCTTAAAACGTTCTTATCATCATGGGTTATAGATGGATGTATGATAAATTTTATCCTGTGTTACCTGAAGGAGGCATTCGGTCTAGATGAATGCTTATAATAACGTGTCTTTTGAAATATGTCTTCATTTGTAATAATTACTAATTGTAACATTTATAAAAAAAACTTTAGTTAAATTAAACAGTTACAAACACTGATCTATATTAAAAATAAATAGAAATTATAAAGATGTGATTCCACAAGACCGGCAGGTTTGCGGTTGGCGATAACGGGGAGCCTTCGATATATATAGCATGTGCAGTCCACAGTGAACATCTAAAGCTAATCAACTGTGTCAACAATATGCAAGACACAAGAAGACAAGTAAGGCAGCTGTTTTTCAGGTCTACTCAATGCAAGGCTTTAAATAATCTCAGGGCCAATGCCATTCATGGGCATTGTTGTCTTAGAGGCCCAGTCAGGAAGTCTTGTAACACTCAGTTCAGGCTCAGCAGCACCAGTGCCAGACCCCAGATTGCAATTATCTCACTGGCTTCATCAGGTGACAAAGCAAATCGTTTGTACAACTGATCTGGCCAGTCCAGGACACTTAACATATCTGCTTGTTGTAAGTTCCGGCTGATGTTTGTAAATAAATCTATGCTAACTGCAGACATTACCTTGCTTCCGACAGGTGCTTTTAGGACATTTGCAAATTTAACAAAGAAATTATGAGTACTTCACTACATTTAGATAAAGTACACATATTTTGTACTTCGTTACAAGTAAAAGTACTTCCAAAAAAATGTACTTCGTTACTCAAGAAAAGTAAACTTTTCTACTTAAGTAAAGTAACGAAGTAAAAGTACTTCGTTACATTACGGCTCTGAACTGAATCATGTCTAACGACACTCCCAAGACATTCTGTACCATGTTTGTCAATTTATCACACGTTGTTCTATATAAATAAAACTATATGAGATCCATAATAAAAATATGAAGCCCTATGTTCTACTCACCTGAACAACATTCAGTCGATACTTCAGGCGCAGTTTATCAATCTGTACATTTGTGATGTCGCTATACTTGGAGTGTGCATCATATATCAACTCGGAGATATCCTTAGATGTCTGCCAAACAGATAGAAACATGATGTTAGGCTTCAGTCATGTTTATCATCACATTTGGGTAATAAATTTATATACCTGACATAAACTTGGTTATTTACAAGGAATTAGTACAACAGATGTATTGAAAAGTTTATTTAATTTGAACCAAAATTTATTTATTTTATTTGCATTTATGCAACTCAAATATAGCAGATGATTCGATCACAACACAATCTCTTGATTTAACAGAATTCAATAGCAGGTATATATTTCCATTAATCTAGTCTTGAGAGGGTTAATCACCAAATCCGCAACTGCATTGTCCCCCGCTGAAACGGATACACTGTACACAATTGAATAACTGGATGACTGCCATATTTAACAATATACTTAGTCATGCAATTATGATTTACTTGCAAAACTGGTCGTGTAACTTCATCAACTTCTAGAGATATACAAACACAGCTGTGATCCTATGAGACAAAGAGAAGTGTACTCGTGTACCTTGTTCTCCACCTCCCCATCTGTTGTTCCAGCAGCCTCTGGACCGTGGCTGGTGATTCCGTTGAGGTAGGTCGCAAGGATTGTGATGGCCTCCCCATCATCCTTACAACGTAGCAGTGACTCACTGACACTAGCCAGGATAGCAAGAGACACTTGGAAGATCACCTACAACAGATAGATAAATGTCACATCTATCACACAGAGACACTTGGAAGATCACCTACAACAGATAGATACATGTCACATCTATCACATAGAGACACTTGGAAGATCACCTACAACAGATAGATAAATGTCACATCTATCACACAGAGACACTTGGAAGATCACCTACAACAGATAGATACATGTCACATCTATCACACAGAGACACTTGGAAGATCACCTACAACAGATAGATACATGTCACATCTATCACATAGAGACACTTGGAAGATCACCTACAACAGATAGATAAATGTCACATCTATCACACAGAGACACTTGGAAGATCACCTACAACAGATAGATACATGTCACATCTATCACACAGAGACACTTGGAAGATCACCTACACCAGATAGATAAATGTCACATCTATCACATAGAGACACTTGGAAGATCACCCACAACAGATAGATACATGTCACATCTATCACATAAGATACACTTGGAAGATCACCCACATCAGATAGATACATGTCACATCTATCACATAGAGACACTTGGAAGATCACCCACATCAGATAGATACATGTCACATCTATCACATAGAGACACTTGGAAGATTACCCACAACAGATAGATACATGTCACATCTATCACACAGAGACACTTGGAAGATCACCTACACCAGATAGATACATGTCACATCTGAGAGTTTATTGGCGGGAACATTGGCGGGAGCAGATGTTTGAATTTGGTGGTGCATAAAAGTTGAAAAACAAGAGGAAATATTGACTGATAAGTATTATTCTTATGTGAAGATTATTCATAAAGTAGTACTAGACATATATTGGGTATTAGTTTAGTTAAAAGTTTGTCAGTTAACAGTATTTTTGAGCAGATTAGCATCGTGGGTGATAATAGGGTAATTTAGCCTTCGACAAGATTACCCACAACAGATAGATACATGTCACATCTATAATACAGGGACACTTGCAAGATCACCTATGACAGATAGATACATGTCACGTCTATCACATAGAGACACTTGGAAGATCACCTATGACAGACACACACATGTTACATAGTATAACTGTGACAGAGACTCCTGTTACCTGTCACAGTGACACCTTTCACACAGAGAAACCTGTCACACAGAGACACCTGTCATTCATATTGTAGGTATTGTAGTCTTAGAGACACATATTACATAGTCATAAGGCAGATAAATGTTTAACACATGTTTAGTTTTTACAGAAGTCCATTCTGTACAGCTAGCTGTTTCTACCCAGAAAAATAAAAGCTACACAAACCCTGCTGAGACCAGTTGCCTGGTAACATGACACGGCTGAAGTCACTTACGTTAGCTCCGTTGTAGAAGAAACAGTCCATGATGCTGACAGCACTCTCCAGAGGCATCACACTGCAAACACAATGGCCTTTCTACTATTTATCAACTGTTTTATCTTACTACAGTCAAGCTTCATGATAAGGGAGAACGGGGTAATCCGGATCCATTTAGTAGCAGTGGCGCAATGGCTACAGCATCAGTCTCAACTAAGAGAACCCGGGTTTGAACCTTGTGCTGCCATGTAAAGCCTTGGGTAATTGTTTTCACTCTACAATGCTCCAGTGCACTCAGCTGTATGAATGAGTACCTGATTATAGACAGTGGTGGATATTTGTGTATAAATTGTCTTGCATTTCCATACCTGAGGCGACATAGCAGAGTTATTTGACACCATACTTTTATAGTATTCCAACTTTGCCTTTGCCATTGGTCGGCTACATTTATGATCAAAGCAGTTTCTCAACGATTTAAGAAACATGGCAGTACATCATGCAAATCAAAGTACTAGTTACATGAAAGATTGGTGTGAAACACTAGTACCATTGAAGCCAGGCAATCACTGTGAATGAATGATAATGCCAATGAACATGCAGCGATTCTTTGCACTGTTATAGGTATCCATTACATTTATTACAAACATAACAACTTCATAAAAAATGAGTTATTACAGTTAGCTATTGCGTCAATTTTCTTCTGGTGGCAAAAAAATGGGAGTCATGACCCGACCGTGTTATAACTGTTACGTGTTATATCCAGACATATTATAATGAGGCATGACTGTATTTTCCACAAAACTGGCTAATATTATTGAAGACTTCAAAGAAAATTGATGCTCCATTTTGACACAACTGTTAAATATGACTTTCACTGATTCAACCAATAATATGTCAAACTAGACAAATCTACAATGTGATTCTACAAGGACCTCACCTCAGGAAAAAAGTGAGGGAAAGGGAATCATGAGAAGGAATTATGGAGGACAACTCACATGAGGAAGAGAGGAAAGGAAGGAACCAGGAGAGGGATTGCGGGAGGGCAATTCAACTGAGGAAGAGAGGAAAAGGAGGAACTGGGAAAGGGATTGTGGGAGGACAATTGACCCTAGGAAGATGGGAACGGAAGGAACCAGGTGAGGGACTGAGCGAGGTAACTTTACGTGAGGAAAAGAAGAAAGGAAGAAACCAAGAGAGGGATTGAGGGAAGATGACTCACCTGAGGAAGAGAGTAAGGAACCAGGACAGGGAGATTAGGCTGATGAGTCCAAGACTTGACAACTTCTTGTGCATATTTGGCAGGTATTCCTTGACCAGTTCCTCAAACACACCTGTACAAGTAGTTACATCACCTTTGATAGATTAATCAGAAGTCACTCAATGTTTCCAACTTAACATGAAAAGATGTCATAAGAAATTTTTCCTTGTGTTTCATCAACCTGCTTCTGCAACAATTTACTACCACATATTTTATCAAAGTACTCAAACAGTACTATTATTCAGTCTAACTTGCATCAAAAGGGATTATATGATTTTTAGATTATTGAATTTATGACATAATTCACAATCATTAGCGTACAGTAAACCCAGTAACTGTATGCACTGTGCTGCCATCTCGTAGTGACCCTACTGACATGCTAGTCATGTGACATACCTTGATCTATGAGGGCGCCAACCACTTTGGTGTTGTAGTAATCTGGCAGCATTCGCTCACAGACTGCTGTGAGGAGCCAGAAGGCTTCTTCCTCTGATACGTACAGCAGTAACACACTTGTCACTATGTTCATGGCCTGACAATAACCTGTAACAGTGTACAGCAGTAACACACTTGTCACTATGTTCATGGCCTGACAATAACCTGTGACAGTGTACAGCAGTAACACACTTGTCACTATGTTCATGGCCTGACAATAACCTGTAACAGTGTACAGCAGTAACACACTTGTCACTATGTTCATGGCCTGACAATAACCTGTAACAGTGTACAGCAGTAACACACTTGTCACTATGTTCATGGCCTGACAATAACCTGTAACAGTGTATAGCAGTAACACACTTGTCACTATGTTCATGGCCTGACAATAACCTGTAACAGCGTACAGCCATAACACACTTGTTTTATGTCCTCGGCTTTTCAGTAACATATAACAATGTACAGCCTTAACACACTTCTTACTTTATTCATGGCTTTCAATAATCTGTAACAATGTACAGCCATAACACACTTGTTACTATATTCATGGCTTTCAATAACCTGTAACAATGTACTGCTGTAACATACTTGTTAGTATGTTCATGGCTTTGCAGTAACATATAACTGTGTATAGCAGTAACACACTCCTTACTATGTTCCTGGGTTTTTGGTAACCTGTAAAACACACATAGTAATTCAGTCATATTATCCTCATGGTCTGGCAATAATCTGTTGCAAAAATGTAACATGATATATTCCAGTGACAGTTTATGATGAGTATTACCAAGTGGTTACCTATTAACTTGTAAGGCCTCTGATCGTGTAGCAAGGTGCAACATAAATTACCTTATAACTTGCATAAATATGGAGCATAAAGAACCGACTTGATTTGAAATGTATATTTACATATTGAAATAATTTGTAGTTGTAATTGTTCTCCTATATTAGGGGTCCTCCATACCTAGGCTGTAATAATGATTAACCCATATTAGGGGTCCTCCATACCTAGGCTGTAATAATGATTAACCCATATTAGGGGTCCTCCATACCTAGGCTGTAATGATTAACCCATATTAGGATTTCTCCATACCTAGGCTGTATTGATTAACCCACATAAGGGTTTCTCCATATCTAGGCTGTATTGATTAACCCACATAAGGGGTCCTCCATACCTAGGCTGTATTGATTAACCCATATTAGGGTTTCTCCATACCTAGGCTGTAATGATTAACCCATATTAGGGTTTCTCCATACCTAGGTTGTAATAATTAACCCACATTAGGGTTAAGCTGTGAGGACTCACCCATCTTAGGGTTCCTTCAGGCATAGGCTGTGAGGACTCACCCACCTTAGGGTTCCTTCAGGCATAGGCTGTGAGGACTCACCCATCTTAGGGTTCTTCAAGGCATAGGCTGTGAGGACTCACCCATCTTAGGGTTCCTCCAGGCATAGACTGTGATGACTCACCCATCTTAGGGTTCCTCCAGGCATAGGCTGTGAGGACTCACCCATCTTAGGGTTCCTCCAGGCATAGACTGTGATGACTCACCCATCTTAGGGTTCCTACATACATAGACTGTGATGACTCACCCATCTTAGGGTTCCTCCAGGGGTAAACCCCTTCAGGCATAGGCTGTGAGGACTCACCAACTTAGGGTTCCTCCAGGCATAGGCTGTGATGACTCACCCATCTTAGGGTTCCTTCAGGGGTAAACCCCTTCGGGCATAGGCTATGAGGACTCACCTATGTTAGGGTTCCTCCAGGCATAGGCTGTAAGCACCCTCCGGAGTGCTCCGATACCCTGCTCCGTCTGGAAGGCGGGATGCTCTGGTAGGGACCTGTGAAGGTCACGCTCTATTTCCTCTGCAGCCAGAGTGTCCCGCCCCTCACTCTGACCCACCAGTGACCAGTAGTAGCCAGGCTCAGTCGCCATCTATATAGATACAATCACATGGGTTGTTATTCTACTCAGATCATGTCATCATTGCTATACTGTGTCACAACATGTCACATCATTGTGGTATTGATGGGAGGGTTCACTTGGTCAACTAGAAGTTGATGTGTTGTGCACTGATTTATGCCCTTTCAGAACCAAAAGTAAAACTACTAAGATACTAAATTAATTTTACTAAATTTTATAATTATAAAATGTTAAATCATTACCTTTAACATTAACTTCGAATAATGCATTTTTAATTAAGAATAATTTTACAGTTAGAAAACATTTTAAACTCAGATTTGCTTTTTCCAAAAGTCACCCCACCCTTGACCCACCTCATTGAGGGCCCCTGAGAAGGTCATCCAGATTTCACCGCGGTATTTGGTTGGCACGCCCCTCTGAATCAACTCATTCAGAGTGTGGGTGCGGTACATGCTGATACCCCTGCAACAGGGCAACACAGCACACGATATTGACAACACATTCACCTGTCTGTCACAATAAACCAACGACACAGCACAGGTGTGTAGCTAACCAGCTGTAGTTTGTAAGAATGTTGGCAGTGTACATTGCATAGTAACCGAGTTGTTTTGAAACAGCTTTTCAGTGCGAGAAATCTACTGCTGCATTTGTCTCAGTGCTTGGTCACCACATATATACACAGATCGAAAACACCAAAGGGAAAGTTGGACCAGAAACAACATCACCCATAGGCAGGGCTGAGGTAAATTCAAAAACAATTGGAACTGATAATTCAATTTAAATTCAATTCAGGAATTGGAGTGGGAATTGAAAGATTTGGATCAAAAGTAATTGAACTAGAATTGTAAGATTTTGAATTGAACTGGAACTGGTTGAAAAGGAACTGCAGCATTTGATATTTTTGTGATGCTGTAAAGGATATTTTTCACACTGATGGGAATATTGCTGTACAGGCAATTGTGTTTAGTGACCAAGAAAACTTGGACCATGAAGCTGCTGTTCAAACATTACCCACTAAATTAATCAGTGGATGAAACTGATAAATGGGAAGTCAGTTAGGCCTGTCCTGCTGCCTTGTGTGAAATACCTGCTGCCAGGGGACTGATTCAAAGATTTACTTAAATTGTGCAGATAACAATCACACCCTCCCAGTATCACATGCTAATTAAACACAAGGGCTAGTACAAGACAGCAAATGGTCCAAACATTACCAATGCAAACATAAGCCCAGTGTGAGGTGAACCTCTAGTTACCTGCTGTACTCAGTGAAGTGAACCTCTAGTTACCTGCTGTACTCAGTGAAGTGAACCTCTAGTTACCTGCTGTACTCAGTGAAGTGAACCTCTAGTTACCTGCCATACTCGGTGAAGTGATCCTCTAGTTACCTGCTGTACTCAGTGAAGTGAACCTCTAGTTACCTGCTGTACTCAGTGAAGTGAACCTCTAGTTACCTGCTGTACTCAGTGAAGTGAATCTCTAGTTACCTGCCATACTCAGTGAAGTGAATCTCTAGTTACCTGCTGTACTCAGTGAAGTGAATCTCTAGTTACCTGCTGTACTCAGTGAAGTGAACCTCTAGTTACCTGCCATACTCAGTGAAGTGAACCTCTAGTTACCTGCCATACTCAGTGAAGTGAACCTCTAGTTACCTGCCATACTCAGTGAAGTGGTTCTCCCAAGCTGTCTCTGTGGCTTTCTCTGCCTCATTTCTCTCCTCCAAACCTTGGAACATCACAACAAATGGCTGCTGTGACATTGGACTGCCCTCTGGTGTTGCTGATGAGGAACGTTGGCTTTCGCTCTCTGAGTCACTGCAGCTGATCATGACAAGGCATCACAAAGTCTCTTTGAATGGATTCATGATTTGGTTTCTCAGTTATTAATAATTTTCAGTTTTGAAACAACATTATGTTTAACTTAGAGCCCTTGGAAAGATATGCCATCTGCTCATGACGCTGCCAAAACATCCATTGGCAACTTAACTCACCACATGCACAAACGTCAAATTTGCATGGGCAATATATCTCACCATGGAGTGGCATATTATGGAATATCCCTTTCCCACCTATTAATGTTGTCTGGATGTAAAATGTCATGTCATGAGAACATGGTGGAGATTTTGACCACCAATTTACTTGTCAATCAACTGGTTGCTTTGTTGTTAAACATTACCAGTGTTAATTGAACACACATTGATTTCACAACATGGAGCCACTATTCATATCAAACATAGAACAAAGGGAGATATTCAGTGATACTGATTGTAATATTCAGCATGAATACTACCGCGCATGTATACACTACTAGAGGTCAGCCACCAATAAACGTATAGGGCAGGGTTAGAATTTAGCCTAAAATGAGTAGGGGCTAGCAGGGCCCCCACTTTTCAAAATCTAGGGGCCCGACACAAAAAGTGGGGGTCATGCAACAAATGCACGTTTAAGTTGCATTGTAATTATAACTTTATTTAACGCAATTCACATGCCATAAACACATCATTGCCATAGCCTATGTAGCAGCTTAATTAGTAAATACTAATGATCATTTCAAGAGATCAATGGATAGTTGTTAATTTTCCTCTGAATACAGTCAGCGGGCCCCCACTAAATTCGAACCCTGGTATAGGGTCTGTAAGTGGGTCACGATACATGGCGAGACTCTGCATGACTGGAGCTGATTGGGGACTGGACACAAGAATAATATTTTCTAATGATGGATGACAGTTGTAGCTTCCGACTGATGGAATACTAGGAAAATCAGGTCATAAATATCTTGTTTTATACCTTTCTTATCTTAAATGTCTGATTTAATATTGAGTTTACCACACTATCATAGAATATAGCGATTTACGTAGTGCAGATAATGGACACGATTTTAGGCCGTAAGTGTCTTTTACGGGATTTGCATTTTACATTGCTGTACGTTGTTGTTTCGATAAGCACTTATATCTGACAAATTACCTAAATGCACATAATCATAACACATGTATACGTTTGCCACAAACAGGCTGTACTGCGTAGTGCACAGTGGCTCAGGGGTACAGCTTCGGACTCTCGACTACGAGAACCCGGGTTCGAATCCTGGCTGCAGCGTTAAAACCTTGGGCAAGTTTTTTCACTCTACGTTACTCCAGTTCACTCAGCTGAATAAATGAGTACCTGGCTATAGGATATGTGTACGAGCAGCCTTTGCACATTAATTGTAGCATATGGCTGGATGCTTCCCAAAGAAGCCGAGATGGTGTCTGAGTGAACAGGTCTGTCAGGGAAGTAAAGTGTAAAGCGCTTCGAACGGTCCTGAGGACTGTGCTATATAAGAACTTGCCTTTTTTACTGCGCGAAAAATGTGTACAGCAATTACAATTAAAATTCACGATTTCCGTGATCATTGTCACCGGCAAAGTGTTCCATTGTTTCTGCCTGTAATAATCCTTTGGACAATATAACTGAAATACGCTATTTGGGAACAGTTTGATTATTACAGCCAAACACAAAACAAAGTCCTATATGTTAACATGGAGAATATGGACTTCCTGCCCCCAACTGCCCCCAGCCTCGTTTTCGCCCTATTGGGTAGGCCTGGGCAAGGAATTTATTATAAAATGCAATTTTTGACTTAACACAACTTTTTTTAACTTATTACTAGAATAACTCAATATTACATGCATCCAAGGACAACAACATGGTCAACATGTACATAAATTATTAGAGTGGTATGACTAATATTTCCAGAGATATGCCATATTGAAAATGTGGAAATATGTTATTTTTAGCAAATTGACACTTGGCAAGAGACAAGCACAAAATTGAAAAAAGTCACTAAAAGCGATAAAAATATGAATTTGTGAAAGATACATATTATATTCGGATAGTAAAACAAGTTTCATTTAGCCATGTCATGTCGTTTGGGTTTTATATGACGTTTTACTTTTTCCCCCGTTTACATCGGGGGAAAATGTCAAAACTTCAAGGTAGGTAGTATAGATTCAACCAAAAATCTTTACTTTTCAACACAGATCAACCAAATTTGGCATGTAACTAGTTTTCAATAGAATTGAGCTATTTCTCATTTTTTGCATAAATTATGCAAATTAGATATCCAATATGGCCGCCATGACAGTGAGAATTACTTATATTTTGGCTATGCTCTACCCAAACATGTAATAAAGTTACAAACTTTTAATTTAGCACAGGTATTGTTGTTATGTATATCTACTGCATGATTATCACATCAATCATATAATTGTGTTGTTTACGTGAAATAAGAGTTCTTCTAAAATTCTCTATTTTGTGTAACATTTTGACATAATTAACTAATCTATAATTTAGAAACCATTAAATATATATATATATATATATATATATATATATATATATATAGATAGATAGATAGATAGATAGATAGATAGATAGATAGACAGACAGACAGATAGATAGATTTTACTCATGCATTGGATATGCCTATTGCATACTGAGTTGCAAAATTTGGTGCAGTTATGCCCAATATTTATTTCACAAGAGTGTGGCAACTTTACGTTCTTGCAATAAAAACGGCATTCTGAGAAAACAATGAAAATAGGTTGCCCTATTCCAAAAAACCTTGTTATCATAAAGTGAACAAAATATAGTCACTGCATATTAAAGAAGTGCAACTATTAAAAATGTTTAACATACAAAAAGGTTTGATCTGTTACAATGTTGATCATATTCAAATCTGTTCGAGAGTGTTCGTTGTTCTGAGTTCAGGCCAAATATGTTCTTGTTATTCTCTGGACAGCCTTTACTGACATGTGTATCACCAATACGTAGAACAATTCTTTATCTTCAAAATAAACTTTATTCTGATTGAACTGGTCAAAAACTCACACCGCGCGACGTTTTTGAATAAAGCCTATTTTACGCTTAATTTTTGGACCTAATGTTATGCGCAAGGATGCATTCACTTAGCATTGGCAGCATGTTGCAGCAGCCAGTTTTTTCGTAGATTGGTAGGTATTTTTGAAATGCTACTGAATTCGTAATCGTGGACTATTGGCATCGACATTTGGTGTATGAAGGGATACCATAATGACGCTTTCAAATATATAAATTTTATTCCATAGAAATAAATAGTATTATGTGTAGATCAAGCTGATATGTGGTTAATTTCAGTGAACAATCCTTGCCCAAGTCTAGATCAGATGAAGATCATGCAGTATATTCCTATATGTATATATATATATATATATATATATATATATATATATATATATATATATATATATATATATGTATGTATATTATTTGATTACATATGTTGTCATATATGACCAAATGTAATAAAAGTATTATAAGATTATAATAACATATATTAATAAAATAATTGGTGTTAAATTGAACTACTAATCAGTTTAATAACAAATATTGTTTTATGTAATATTGGAAATACATTCCATCATGTGGGTGAATGAATTTCAAAATGATTTGACAACATACGTAATTATAATAACACAAAAAGATATAAAAACTATAATGTTATAGAATTACGACGCTAGGTCGATCAATTCGTCTCCAAGAATTGTTATTTCTTGTCTCTGCTTTTTTTTTAAATAAAATTATTGTATACTATTTCAAAGGCATTCTAAATGTAATAATCCATTGCGCGAATACAAGTAGAAAGTCGGCTTTATCGCAACGGCGCAGACATTGCAGCGGCGTATGTTTGTTGTTGGTCTAGCTGAAATAGCGGCGCATTATGCTGAATTTCGTATCAATTACTGTTGTGTGGACAATACAGTTGTAATAGTTTTCATCTATAATACGAGTAAAACAACACGTGAAAAATATGTTCATAAAGATCGTTTCTCAAGTAAACGGCGAGCTTCGACAGCTTCCTTGACACCCCTCACAACAAAGATCGACTAGTCCTGGCGCTCACCGTGATGTTGATATCTAGGTCTGCCTATTTCGTTGCAAAGGCAAACCCTTAGATTTAGCAACAGGCAAATAGACGAATTATTCGCTATAAATTATCAATAAAATGCAGTACGTTGATCATGAGACAACTGGTAGCCGTTATGTGCCGTAATGTTTAGAAATTACTAACATAAGCGACTCTGGGAAAAAGTACTACCATCTTTCAAAGGCATGCGCCCCCACAAATAAAATGTTATATTCATAAAATGATATGTACTGGATAACAAATTTCACGCCGGATCGAATGGTACCACACACTACGCGATCTGATGCGGAATGGCGACGCAGCTCACGAAATACGACCATGACATAAGTTGTCATGTTTAGCTGCGTTTTAGCGGACGATTTCTTATTAATTCAGCGTAGTGTGTATCACCAATCGATAGAGCAATAATTTGTCTTTAAAATAAGCTTTATTCTGATTGAATTGGTAAAAAATTGACACGGCGCAACGTTTGAGAAGAAAGCCTATTTTATGCTTAAATTTTCACCCGGATGGTAAACGCGATGAGGCGCTCGCACTAGCGTAACAACATAGCATCTTAGCACAGGCAGCATGTCGCAACAGGCCGATTTTTGTTGAGTAGGGGGTCGTTTTAAAATGCTACTGAACGCGTTATATTTGAGGAACAAGAACGAAATTCGCTGTACAAAGAGATAACATAATGTATTCCACAACGGTTAATATTTCTATGTGTAAGTCATGCAGCAATATGGTTAATCTGAGTGAAAAATCCGTGCCCAAGCCTATATTGGGTTACCACACAGCCATCCTAAGTATGAGTCATGTTATGTTCTATGGTGTCTAGAAGTAGCTCTAAAATAACGTAAAACATTGTTTTTATAAAACAAAACTATGGATATCATGTGTACAGCAACTCCAGGCACACTCTGATGTGAAAGACGGCAGAAAAAGAGGACCATCTGCTGATAGATGACTTTGACAGTTTTGCAGCAGATCGGTGATCGACTGATTCTATGTCGCACGACACCGGCATCCTTGACTGTGGTTGACCGGGGGATGACCTGGGTGACTAGGATTATCACCGACTGACTTTACATTCATGGGTCCTAAACCAGAAGGTCAAAAGGTAAATTACCTTATGACTTATATAGGTGATAAAAGACAGGAGATCTCAACAAAGCCATCAGACAATAACACTACCCAGTACCAAAGTGTGGATGATTTTGCTGTTTGTTTAGCTGATGACATATTGATGTTAATGGTCATGGTGACAATGCCATAGATGAATAATTCAGACACGGACAATAGTGAAGTGTCTGAATTATTAACTGGGTTATTGATACAGCCCCTGCTACTATTGCCATAGAGCAATTAATCAAGGTGCACTATGCACAGTAGGAGGCAGGGAGTGTCCAGCTTCACTGGTGCTGTTGAGGGTCAGTTGTAGTAGCATGAACGCACAGGTAATAGCTGGAGGTCATGTCCTGAGATCAGCTAAAGGCCCAGGCAGAAACAGGCAGAATTTTGAAATTTTCACTTTTTAGACACTGAGATACCCTTACAAGACTAGTGAACTACGATTGTTTGCATACAATGAATATACCCTCAGCAAAGACTATGGAAAATTAGAGGAAAAGCGACAGACCAGTTTTTGAATAAAATAGGAACATTTTAAATGTACGAGTTTTCAGGCCCAAGATGATGCTTAAAAATTAGTAAGTCAAATTTACATTTCTTGTGCACAGTGACAGTGCCCTAAGAAACGTCCATGCAAAACTTGAAAAATAGATCTTCAACAGTTTCTGAGATATGGGAGTTAACGGCACACTGATACCATAAGTCCTTTGGACCGTTGACACAAAGGACTAAAATCATAAAAAACAACAGTTCTTACTGGATTTGTTTCATTTTTGTGTCTTGTTTTGCAGCTAACACATAAGATAAATTTGTGTCACTGTATGAAGGATGGACATCCCTTATCGGGCAGCAAAATGACATTTTTAATAATTTCATTTGGTTCTAGTTCTGACAGTAATTTCCCAATGATTTTAGTATGTGATATTGTTACTAGAATAGTATTATTATAAGGCATTCCTTTAGTCTTAAACTAATATGTCATCATAGCTTTATGCAGAAACCCATCCACCCATCATTTTGATGGGTAAAACCCAATTTGACTGGGTACACATTTCACTTCACTTTCAAAAATCATAAATATTATGAAAATGGCTATGTTTGTAGAGTTTATTTCAGGTCATAAAACACACCTTGACTGGCTTATATGTACATATGTGAATTAACATGCATGTGTCTACAAAACAATTTTTGAATTGTGCAAATTTGTTATCTGCATTTCTGATTTTTTAGTGGAACAGTATGCTACAAAGAATATTTAGTGAACAGTTCTAGGGTTAACTTGGACAAACACCAGCATTTGACATGTGCAATTGCCATCATAGTGTGTGACACACAACCTTGTGCCTCGGGCCTCGTGCATGTTACAAGGAGGTAACAGATGTGTTTTAGTTACCTGGGTTGAGTTGTGATGTTCTGTTGGGAGAGGAACAAGGAGATCTTCTCGAGGATGAGTGCGCGGTCCGGCAGCTGAGCCAGGAGGAAGTTCATCTGATAGAAAGAGATGAGAAGTAGACTGACAGCACACATGCATGCACAGCTCATCATTGTCTAACCCTCAACACTGGTGCAGTTCTAACATGCATACAAATTATTATTAATCACTCATGTACAATGAGACAAGAGGTAATAAAGTCCTTTGGTCTATGTTGTCAGTTGGTATTGTATGTATATTGGTAAATCACAGTAACTGCCTAGATTCTTCATCGTAATCACCTAAGTGACATTTTCTCTGGTTATTCATATGAACTTACCAGAAACACAGCCAAAATGTGTGAACGCAACAACAGGTCATTAGTGGTCAAGATGGAGTTATCTACTTCCATTTCATTCAGTTCGCTCAGTGATCAGAATGCAGTTAATATCAATAAAATGTAAGATATACTATTGTAGTTGTCCAGATTGGTCATTTTCTATGTTTGTCACTTACAGGTGACAACATATATTCAGCTAATAGATACTGCAGTCACACCAATATAAAGCTTTGAAGAAAAAAAACTAACTAACTGTCGAGTTAAACATGGTTGTTGACAGAACGCTGACTGACGGGATACAAATAGCCAGGCTTTCCAGGCACGCCACTTTCGCCTTCACAGTGTGGTGCTGGAGCACTTTCTAATATACAACTATTGTCAATTTTTAATCCGCCATGGTTCATGGCAAGCAACCCAGCTTTCAGAGTTGAGGTGGTGAGAGAAGTCTGAAATATACACATATTGTCTCTCAGCCCATCTGGGTACACACAGGCAAAATGTGGACATGTAGCTTTTTGGGAGGCCCTGAGCTGCCCTTAGAAATGTTAAATTAATTATGAAATTTCTTGTATACAATGACACTACCCTAAGATAAATCTATGCAACATTTGAATAAAAGTTACAGAAATGTTTTATTAATAGACAAGTGGTGAAAAAATACAAATTTTGTGGCCCTTGATTGCCCAGGGAGCCTTTAGGGTGACTTTGTAGCATTGTGGCAGTACCCTGAGATGTTTGTGCAACATTTGAAAAACAAAACAGATTGTGAACACTATCTGAGAGATGGGAGCTAACAGTATACAGTGAACAGTGCACAGCAGACACAGAGTGATACCATAAGTCTCTTTGACTTTGTCCAAAAAGACTAAAAAACAAATCTGTTAAAATAAAACTTTGAATATGTAACATGTTTTAAATTATGTAATTGTTACAACAGTCCATGGGGGTCACTCAGTGCGACTGCAGGAATAAAAATAAAAAAATTAATTATATACATTTATACTGCAAATTGAAAGTGCAACTCCTGACTATTGGATTCTTCATGTTTACAAGACAAGATGGTTTTATGATACACTTGGGGTTAACTACATGTTACCAAGAGAATGTCATTAAATTATACTAACTACCAACCAAAGTATTCCTAAGAGTAGAAGTGGTAGGTGGTCCTACCTTACTCTTGGTAGACACAAGGAAGGCATTGGGCAGGACGTGAGAACTACCTGACTCCACCTTCTCCACCACTGCAATATCTCGCATCGGAACTATCACACTCACCAGGTTGTACACCTACAACAACATCCACTGTATCCCAGACACAATCACACTCACCAGGTTGTACACCTACAACAACATCCACTGTATCCCAGACACAATCACACTCACCAGGTTGTACACCTACAACAACATCCACTGTATCCCAGACACAATCACACTCACCAGGTTGTACACCTACAACAACATCCACTGTATCCCAGACACAATCACACTCACCAGGTTGTACACCTACAACAACATCCACTGTATCCCAGACACAATCACACTCACCAGGTTGTACACCTACAACAACATCCACTGTATCCCAGACACAATCACACTCACCAGGTTGTACACCTACAACAACATCCACTGTATCCCAGACACAATCACACTCACCAGGTTGTACACCTACAACAACATCCACTGTATCCCAGACACAATCACACTCACCAGGTTGTACACCTACAACAACATCCACTGTATCCCAGACACAATCACACTCACCAGGTTGTACACCTACAACAACATCCACTGTATCCCAGACACAATCACACTCACCAGGTTGTACACCTACAACAACATCCACTGTATCCCAGACACAATCACACTCACCAGGTTGTACACCTACAACAACATCCACTGTATCCCAGACACAATCACACTCACCAGGTTGTACACCTACAACAACATCCACTGTATCCCAGACACAATCACACTCACCAGGTTGTACACCTACAACAACATCCACTGTATCCCAGACACAATCACACTCACCAGGTTGTACACCTACAACAACATCCACTGTATCCCAGACACAATCACACTCACCAGGTTGTACACCTACAACAACATCCACTGTATCCCAGACACAATCACACTCACCAGGTTGTACACCTACAACAACATCCACTGTATCCCAGACACAATCACACTCACCAGGTTGTACACCTACAACAACATCCACTGTATCCCAGACACAATCACACTCACCAGGTTGTACACCTACAACAACATCCACTGTATCCCAGACACAATCACACTCACCAGGTTGTACACCTACAACAACATCCACTGTATCCCAGACACAATCACACTCACCAGGTTGTACACCTACAACAACATCCACTGTATCCCAGACACAATCACACTCACCAGGTTGTACACCTACAACAACATCCACTGTATCCCAGACACAATCACACTCACCAGGTTGTATAGTTACATCTGTTGAAGCAGATGTAATGAGATGTACTCACCCTGCTGCTGAAGCAGATGTAACGAGATGTACTCACCCTGCTGCTGAAGCAGATGTAATGAGATGTACTCACCCTGCTGCTGAAGCAGATGTAATGAGACGTACTCACCCTGCTGCTGAAGCAGATGTAGCGAGATGTACTCACCCTGCTGCTGAAGCAGATGTAACGAGACGTACTCACCCTGCTGCTGAAGCAGATGTAGCGAGATGTACTCACCCTGCTGCTGAAGCAGATGTAACGAGATGTACTCACCCTGCTGCTGAAGCAGATGTAGCGAGACGTACTCACCCTGCTGCTGAAGCAGATGTAATGAGATGTACTCACCCTGCTGCTGAAGCAGATGTAGCGAGATGTACTCACCCTGCTGCTGAAGCAGATGTAGCGAGACGTACTCACCCTGCTGCTGAAGCAGATGTAGCAAGACGTACTCACCCTGCTGCTGAAGCAGATGTAGCGAGATGTACTCACCCTGCTGCTGAAGCAGATGTAGCGAGACGTACTCACCCTGCTGCTGAAGCAGATGTAGCGAGATGTACTCACCCTGCTGCTGAAGCAGATGTAGCGAGACGTACTCACCCTGCTGCTGAAGCAGATGTAGCGAGACGTACTCACCCTGCTGCTGAAGCAGATGTAGCGAGACGTACACACCCTGCTGCTGAAGCAGATGTAGCGAGATGTACTCACCCTACTGCTGAAGCAGATGTAGTGCAGTGAGATGTAGACGCGCCCCCAGACGTTCTGTTTGTTATAGGGAGTCCACAGGGTACACTCGGCATCTCCGTCCAACTTCTCCTTGGCAGGCAGGTGAAACATGGCGCGATACCGCTCACTCCGACTCCGTGCATCAAGGTCACGCTTTAAGGATGAGCTCTTGGAAGTGACCTTTCTGAAAGACACAGGTTAGTGTTAGTGGGGACAGACTTCAACTATTCTGCAGGGTTTTCAAATCTGGTATGCTTAGATTACCTTTTATATACATCTGAGCTTACTGATGATATGATACATGTTGCCTGTATGATAAACAACACTATGAAAGAAGGATATGAATGCTAACATATGCCATGAAGCCAGAGATGCTACTTACTTGGTCATGGCAGGTAAGCACCTGTCTTCTTCAAAACCATCTTCTGATATCAGTCTGAATACATAGATATTATATTTCTACATTATGTCATAGTACGCAAAAACAACATGATAGTATACTGAATATTTAAAAGAAACTTAAACTCTCTAGAGTATGGTTTATTCACATACTAAGAAACAGCAGTTTTATATATTTATTACTTATGATAAAAGTAGTAGCATTATCGATATTATCGTGTCATCAGTGTGTGTTCATGTGTGTGTGTGTGTGTGTGTGTGTGTGTGTGTGTGTGTGTGTGTGTGTGTGTGTGTGTGTGTGTGTGTGTGTGTGTTCATGTGTATGTGTGTGTGTTCATGTGTGTGTGTGTTCATGTGTGTGTGTGTGTGTGTGTGTGTGTGTGTGTGTGTGTGTGTGTGTGTGTGTGTGTGTGTGAATGTGTGTTTATGTGTGTTTTTGTGTGTTTTTGTGTGAGTGTGTGTGTGTGTGTGTTCATGTGTGTGTGTGTGTGTGTGTGTGTGTGTGTGTGTGTGTGTGTGTGTGTGTGTGTGTGTGTGTGTGTGTGTGTGTTCATGTGTGTGTGTTCATGTGTGTGTGTGTGTGTGTGTGTGTGTGTGTGTGTGTGTGTGTTCGTGTGTTCGTGTGTTCGTGTGTGTGTGTGTGTGTGTGTGTGTGTGTGTGTGTGTGTGTGTGTGTTCATGTGTGTTCATGTGTGTTCATGTGTGTTCATGTGTGTTTATGTGTTTATGTGTGTTTGTGTGTGTGTGTGTGTGTGTGAGTGTGTGAGTGAGTGAGTGAGTGAGTGAGTGTGTGTGTGAGTGTGTGTGTGTGTGTGTGTGTGTGTGTGTGTGTGTGTGTTCATGTGTGTTCATGTGTGTGTGTATGTGTGTGTATGTGTGTGTATGTGTGTTCATGTGTGTGTGTGTGTGTGTGTGTGTGTGTGTGTGTGTGTGTGTGTGTGTGTGTGTGTGTGTTTATGTGTGTTTGTGTGTTTGTGTGAGTGAGTGAGTGAGTGAGTGAGTGAGTGTGTGTGTGTGTGTGTGTGTGTGTGTGTGTGTGTGTGTGTGTGTGTGTGTGTGTGTGTGTGTGTGTGTGTGTGTGTGTGTGTGTGTGCATGTATTTGTGTTCATGTGTGTGTATGTATGTGTGAGTGCTTGCTCTCACCAACAGAGATATTGACATAAATGGTAATTGTTATCAATATATATTAATTCATTCTTCATAATGACAAGCATTGTTGATTTTGTTTAGAAATTCAGCTACATTTATAATGATTATATCATTCAAGTCCATCCACTCTAAGAAGACACCATAACTTAACAATTACTGGGTCACTGTGGAACCAGCAACATAACCAAATGTGCCTGAAAGACGATAAAGTGAGACCTAGATTTATTGTTCATGGCTCTAAGAGCTGAATGGGCAGCAAGAATTATAACTTATTTTGGAATGTACAACTGAAACTAATTGTTTTCATCTGCCATCTGCGGATCTTGATGTGTCATGTGACACAACTCAGGGTTTGGTGGAATGATCTGGTTGTCGACAGCATGCAGGTGGTATCCTCGTCTTAGTTTATGATGGGGCCTCTCTGTTTGATGTCGATGGCGTCCTTAACTTTCCTCTTGTGCCAGTTCTGTTCTTGGTGTTACCCTTGGACACAGAGTGTCCTGTGACCTGACAGTGGCCTCCTACTCCTGTATCTATGTCTAGGTTTGTATGTTCCTTGAATCTCTGACTGAGTGGTGCTTTTGTTATGGCTATTGGTGTTGTCACTGGCCATGTGGTATGGTAGTTAGTTCCACATTGATGTTCTTTTGAATGCACTACCACTGAATAGAGGGGGTTGATGGGTATACGGTACAAGTGCACGTTATGTATACTTATAGATTTATCTGAGGTGTCATGAAAGAATTGTAACAAATGGTATTCCCAACATGGGTTGATCTGAGTTTGTCTTGCATTATTGTTGTTTGTAGGTGGCCTTTTCTCACTAGCGATGAACTGTAGTCATTGGCTCTCATGGCATTGTAGACATGTACAGGTGTGGCGACATACTGCTGTGCCCCTGTTGGTGAGAGGGGATATGACTGATCCTTTGTGAGTTAAAGGGAGGTTTGATTTGAAGTTGAGGTACTGGTCTGTGTGGGGGTAGACTTCCTGTATAGGGTTAGCTTGGTGGATCCTTCATCCAGAATGTGCATGCATACATTTTTGAAAGGAAGTTTGCTCTCGCTCTCAGGTTTGACAGTGAATTTGATGTATGGGTCAATGGTTTTGATATGTTCAGTGAACTCTTCAATTGAGTAAAGTGAACGTGTCATGCGTACTGTGTAACCACAGTGTCGAGGTGCTGTATCTGTGGGATCCAAATTTCTGTGCAGCTGGTTAAGACATCATCTTCATGTAGGACCTCAGTCAATATTCTGAGTGCCTTCTCTAGAGGGACTTTGCATCAGTTTCCACCCAAGTGGTATTTACCACTCTCTCAGCTTGTTAACCAGGCCCTTGGTGTTTTTGACACTGTGACGGTTCCTGCCAACTAAGGGGTGAGGATGGTGGCAAGGTATATTGCTTCATTGTAGTGTTTCGGTTCCACAGTTAGACATAACAAGCCTGACAGGTGTATTGGCAGGAGTGTGAGGTCATTGTCTAGCTGCGCGACATTCACTGTTCATGGATAATGTCAAGGTCATGGCCCGGGAACAGAACTAGCTGAAAAGGAAAGTGGAGAAGGCAATACACACAAAGAGCCTCACTTTGGCCTCTGACCCCTGCCTGCCAACTACAACCAGATCACTCCACCAGAATCTGAGCTGCGTCACAATCAAGATCCACAGGTAGCAGACCAAATGTAACAAATTTCAGCTATGCACTATAAAGTAAGTTCTAATTCTTAGATACTTACTGTTTCATGGCTGTGTTAGCCAACTGCCCCATGGCAAGACTACGCACTTTGATATTTATGGAAATGTTAGCCAGCTGTGAGAAAATATTCTGCTTCTTAAGCAATATAGTAGCATCTGCCGAAAGGGATGTTGATAGTAGAATGGCATTAGCATCAGCCGCCTTCAGTAGACTCCGAGACAACACATTTTCAAAGATGGGGATCTCAGTGAGAACACACCAGATTGCATTGTGTTCTCATGCTGCCTGTAGCAATCTATGTTGCAGAAACATCGGCGTTACAATACATGGAGATACAGGCCCTTGAAATGTTCAAGATGCGTTGCCTGTGAGGTATTACAAGGACAGACAGAACATGAAATAGTCAGGTTAGAGAAGAGAAGGTTTACTCTGAATCTGTATCAGATGTCGTCAGACATAGAATACTCCAGTCGTTTGGACAGATCTGTCACATGCCAAGAGAAAGCTCAACTAAAATAGATTTCTGAGGAACAAAAAGAGGAAGACCACCAAAAAGATGGAGTGATCCAGTCAGACAAAACACTAGACTCTCGCTCTTAACAGCAGAGTGTTGTGCTCTAGATAGGAAGAAATGGCAGGGTGTGTCCCTCAGGAGGACAGCGAAGGGGCAGATTGGCCTAGGTGGTTAAGTCAAGTTACCCAGTTGCCCCATGGGAAGACTAGAGACTTACTGTTTCATGGCTATGTTAGCCAGCTGTTCCATGATACTGTATGTCTCAACTGTCTGCAGCAGCATTGAGAAGTAGTACTGCAGACAGAAAGAGGGCTGCTTGAGACATGACATGAAAAGAGACATTTTTAGAATGTTCAAAATGCATTTCACTAACATCATCCAAATAAATCTTAAGCCATTATTTCTATATTACCCGAGAATCGATAATCTACACTATTTGTACATTTTGGCAAAACATTTACTACTTGTCAAAAGGTGCTTGCAAATATGTTCAACTGATCATTTGTCAACAACATATTACTTTATGCTCGGTGTGGACATATTTCAAATGCAATCTTAGAATAGTTGTTGCTGTACAATCGAGGAAACTATTTCCATGTCACACAAACGGTAAATTTTTGCGGTAGCTTCATTGTTGACAATTTTCAGTTTACAAGATTGCAGAGTGCCAACATCTTAAACTGAAATTCTGTAATAGAGTAAAAAAATATGAAAGTCAGCTGTGTGTATATTAAGTTAGATATAGCTTAAACTGAAACTGCTGAATAAATATCACAATAACATTGAGCAAAGCCGTAAAATGCACTGCAAATGTCAATAGGTCACAACCATAATGTTGTGTAGACAAATAATAGTTTAACACTCTTTTAATCACTAAGTTTGATCATGTATAGCTTTGTTTTAAAGTGTGGTATGATGTACTCTTAGAAATTGGCTTTTCTACGTTCATTTGTATGGAATGGATCCAGGATGAAATGTTAGTGAAATGCAATGTTTTATTTTCATTCCTAGGTAAAGAGAACATTCAAATTTATGATGCAAAATTGGGCTTAAGTGCTCTTATGAGTGTTAGTGTAACAGTTCCCAAGTCAAGTTACCAAAAGAGAACTGTTTTTGTATCAAGAAAACAACTTCGAAAATACATTGTTAAACCTTTAAAAGTTTTAACAGATTATAATATTTTAGCGGAACAATAAAAAACATCAATGTTTTTAGTTTCTAGCCACATGACAATCAAATGTTGCAGTCCTATTCATATAAAATAATAGTTGTGGTTATAGTTATATCAAATAACCATATGTTGTTGTCATAGTCACATGGTTCTCATCTTATGTCATAATCTATATTCATCTGTGGTGGTCCTTGTCATGTCATAACCATGTATACTTATGGTCCTTGTCATGTGATAACCATGTGTACATGTAGTCAGTCCTTGTCATGTCGTAACCATTTGTACTTGTGGTTCTTGTCATGTGATAATCATGTGTACTTGTGGTACTTTTAATGTCGTAGCCATGTGTACTTGTGGTCCTTGTCATATCGTAACCATGTGTACTTGTGGTCCTTTTAATATCATAACTATGTGTAATTGTGGTCCTTTTAATGTCATAACCGTGTGTACTTGTGGTCCTTTAAATGTCATAACTGTGTGTACTTGTGGTCCTTTTAATGACATAACCATGTTTACTTGTGGTCCTTTTAATGTCATACCCGTGTGTACTTGTGGTCCTTTAAATTCGTAACCATGTGTACTTGTGGTCCTTTAAATGTCATAACAATGTGTACTTGTGATCCTTGTCATGTCATAACCATGTGTACTTGTGGTCGTTTTAATGTTTTAACCATGTGTACTTGTGGTCCTTTTAATGTCATAACCATGTGTACTTGTGGTCCTTTTAATGTCATAACCATATGTACTTGTGGTCCTTTAAATGTCATAACCATGTGTACTTGTGGTCCTTGTCATGTCGTAACCATGTGTACTTGTGGTCCTTTTAATGTCATAACCATGTGTACTTGTGGTCCTTTAAATGTCATAACCATGTGTACTTGTGGTCCTTTAAATGTCATAACTATGTGTACTTGTGGTCCTTTTAATGTCATTACTGTGTGTACTTGTGGTCCTTTAAATTTCGTAATCATGTGTACTTGTGGTCCTTTTAATGTCGTAACCATGTGTACTTGTGGTCCTTTTAATGTCATAACCATGTGTACTTGTGGTCCTTTTAATGTCATTACTGTGTGTACTTGTGGTCCTTTAAATTTTGTAATCATGTGTACTTGTGGTCCTTTTAATGTCGTAACCATGTGTACTTGTGGTCCTTGTCATGTCGTAAGCATGTGTACTTGTGGTCCTTGTCATGTCATAACTCTGTGTACTTGTGGTCCTTGTCATGTCGTAAGCATGTGTACTTGTGGTCCTTGTCATGTCATAACCCTGTGTACTTGTGGTCCTTGTCATGTCGTAAGCATGTGTACTTGTGGTCCTTGTCATGCCGTAACCATGTGTACTTGTGGTCCTTGTCATGTCATAACCATGTGTACTTGTGGTCCTTGTCATGCCGTAAGCATGTGTACTTGTGGTCCTTGTCATGTCATAACCCTGTGTACTTGTGGTCCTTGTCATGTCGTAAGCATGTGTACTTGTGGTCCTTGTCATGTCGTAAGCATGTGTACTTGTGGTCCTTGTCATGTCATAACCCTGTGTACTTGCCTCTGTCTGTCGGGTGCTCACTTTGATGCTGTCAGGAAACAACAGATTGTTGGCTCTCTCCAGATGCTGCAAATGTAGATGGATGCATGTTACATAACTGGAATATATATATATATATATATATATATATATATATATATATATATATATGTATATATACACACACACACACACATATATATATATATATACACACACATATATATATACAAAATATATACACACATATATATATATACAAAATATATAAATTCAAATGTGATTGTTTGTTTGTGTTATGTGTATTGCCGAGCTGTAGGCCTATATAATATAATTATGTACATTTGTTAGTGTGAAACACAAAACGCTTAAAGCTACATACTTTAAATAATATCATATCATTTACAAACACAATGTTTATTCTCAAAACATATTTACAACATGCACAATCAATAAGACAAAACACTTAAGTAAGTTACCATTTAAGGCCCACTGCAACAACAGTGTTATCAACACCATGTATGAGGCCATGTTGTTATCAACACCATGTATGAGGCCATGTTGTTATCAACACCATGTATGAGGCCATGTTGTTATCAACACCATGTATGAGGCCATGTTTTTATCAACACCATGTATGAGGCCATGTTGTTATCAACACCATGTATGAGGCCATGTTGTTATCAACACCAAGTATGATGCAATGATGTTATCAAGACTATGTATGATGCCAGGTTGTTATCAATACAACGTATGATGCCATGTTGTTATCAACACCATGTATGATGCCATGTTGTTATCAACACCATGTATGATGCCATGTTGTTATCAACACCATGTATGATGCCATGTTGTTATCAACACCATGTATGATGCCATGTTGTTATCAACACCATGTATGATGCCATGTTTTTATCAACACCATGTATGATGCCATGTTTTTATCAACACAATGTATGATGCCATGTTGTTATCAACACCATGTGTGATGCCTTGTTGTTATCAACACCATGTATGATGCCATGTTGTTATCAACACCATGTATGATGCCATGTTGTTATCAACACCATGTATGATGCCATGTTGTTATCAACACCATGTATGATGCCATGTTGTTATCAACACCATGTATGATGCCATGTTGTTATCAACACCATGTATGATGCCATGTTGTTATCAACACCATGTATGATGCCATGTTGTTATCAACACCATGTATGATGCCATGTTGTTATCAACACCATGTATGATGCCATGTTTTTATCAACACAATGTATGATGCCATGTTGTTATCAACACCATGTGTGATGCCATGTTGTTATCAACACCATGTATGATGCCATGTTGTTATCAACACCATGTATGATGCCATGTTTTTATCAACACAATGTATGATGCCATGTTGATACTGGGTACCATTGTGACCCAATGCCCAAATTGTCATGGTACAATATTATAAATATCTTATTACAAGTAAGAAACAATTTTATACATTGGTCTGCATCATTTTTTCTAGTTTTCTAAACACCAGAGATGTGATTCCTACCGTAACATCCGTCCACCTAATGACAAGTTTGATTTCTTTGCCCATGAGGAAGGAGTAGAAAGAGAGATGGTTGACACTGAGATAGAGCCAGCCTTGACGAGGCACTTTGCCTTTCCAGTAGCTGCAGGAGTAGTCTGAAATATGACCACTGGGTAGAGCTTGGTCAACTCAACAATAACATATGTCTGCATAATATAATATATGTACAGTCTATAACACAATCATAACATAATATTATGATTCATAATTAATCAGGTAGGACACAGTATTATGACTGGTAAGGTAACAATGAATGTGAGACATCTTATTGGGATTAATCAATTTTATTAATCTTTGTTTTAGTAGTTATTAGTATTATTACTGGCTTTTCTAGAATGTCGTATATCTCAGGGACAAGCCTGTTCATAGGCGCGTACACACATCACAATAAAACATAATTGGAATCTTACAGAATTTAAAAAAAGGTAAATTTGATACTACATAAAGCAAAAGTAAAAAATACTATTATTAATACTAAGTAATTCACATATATGATGTGTTTTTTTTTTTTATTAAGACAGTTGTGTAAATATAAATAATTACCAGGGGTAAGATTAAATAAAATGTAAAATATAAGAAAAGTAATATAATAACAACATTATAATAAATAAAATTAATAAATAATAATAAATTAGCTATACAAAATTCATAAAATACATGATCATAAGAGTGTCCACTGCAGTAGTCTTAACATAAACTTTGCCCATAAACAGATTACAAAATAATGATATGGGATAAATACTTGAGATATTTAAAATGTACATACAATTGACTAGTTTTTCTTCTGTTGGCATGCTAAATAGTTTGTAGAATTTCTTTGCAGCTCCCTTGAACTGAATGGAATCATCATCTGAAACAGACATAATTACATTTAAGGTTTACCAGTCACTTTAAGGGTCATTTTACTTGTTTGCTTTATGACATTAGGCAGCTTTCATCAGCTTTCATCAGAATGACCACTAGTAAATTGAATGGGGAAATAAAAATTTAGTTGAAAGATAAATACATTTCAAACCAAATTAACAAGCAGAAACACAAATAAACTGTCTTTAAAAATGGGCCAAGTGGCCCTGAAGTCCTTTGGACTTTAATTATAGTAAGTTGGTAATTATGAACGAAAATTGTTTTGCTAAATCCTACTCACTATCTAGTCTCTTCACCATACCCCGGTAATCACATAATTAGCATTTTTTCTGGTTATCCACATGAAATGACCAGACATACAGCTACATTGTGTGAATGCAGCAACAGGAATGGTCATTAATGGTTTGAGTAAATCTGGAGTTACCTACATCCACTCCACTCAGTCAGTCCAGTGATCAGAATGGAGTTGATATCAATAAAGTGTATGACATTTCATTCTGTAGTTGTTCAGAATATAAATTATATGTTTTTCACCTATAGTCACACCATGTTAAAGATAATAAAATAATCATCCGAACAAACTCAACCTGCATTTACAGAAAATCAATAGTTTTGAAGATACAGCTCAAATAAATCTGCAGAAGCAGTTGCCATTGACCTGCCAGATAAAATACCAATTAACTATGCTTCCCAGCCAGGCCACCCGGCCTTTAGTGTGTGGCTACTGGCTATGGATGTCTAAGAAAAAAAACAAGTGTAACCCTGGTGGATATTTCTAGTTATACTGGCATATAACGCTCTCTTGGTCAACCTGAATTATGAATGTATTCGGTTTCTTTTATTACATGATATTATATTTGGACATATCATTCAGCTATAAGTAATTGTTATACTTTAGATGTTGGTAAGATGGGCATGGCAAGTGAATATATAGCCTATATGGCATGACAGTTCAATGCTGAAACTGCACTCATGTAATGCAATACAACCATGTAACTATTATTATGTTGTATACTATGCATTGCTGCAACCATGTAACTCTGCCATTCTAAACTTGCCTATTACATTACCACCTTAACATACAACATTACAGATCAGCAGGTTTGCAAGCAATTGGCATGTCGGGTCGGCCAAGTGGTGTGGGGGTGAATATTTGGAATATGTTAACTGTTTGGTAATTATAACCAACAAGTGTTTCTTTATTGCTATCAGTGCTTTATAACCAGTGCATTATAACCTCTATAAATCAGGTGGTTCTGTATTATTAGTACATTTACAAAATATGTAATACCTGGTATGTATAGTTATATTTTAATATATAGAGGAACACAGGATTAGACAGGAAGTGTATATGTATGAATCTTTTGATATGTATATAGGTAATAAGTACTTATAATTGTATGGTATGTAATGATCTCTTACAGAGCATCCACCCCTCTGGGAGCTTTATACCTATGTATATATACTATGTAAAGAACCATCCTTCCACTTTGCTTACTACGTACAGTGAATTATCATTTAGCCATGGTTCCTGGCAGGCCACTTAGCCTCCAGGGTTGGGAGTCTATGAGTATTGTGTCCCATCAGATATAAATAGAACCAGCCAATCCAGGCAGTCACAAGCAAAATGTGGACACATTGCTTTTTGGGAGGCTTTGGGTGCATTTAGAAACATTCAATCAAGTACATATTTCTTGTGCACTACCTATCTACCCTAAGATATGATTATGCAAAGTTTTTATACAAATTTTGGGACCTTAAGAACGATCCAATCAAATAAAACATTCTCATGCATAGCAGCAGTACCCTAAGGTACATCTAAACGAAATTATAAAAGTAGATGTTTAACAGTTTCCGAGATATGGGGGCTAACGGCACATGGCAGACACAGATTTATGCCATTCATACATTTCTTAACTTAACATAAAGTATATATTTTTAGATAATGGCATGTGTCTCAAAGAAGACATCTATTACCTTCAGGTTGTTTCCTGTCCTGGGTGGCGAGAAGACTCTCAATCTTACACTTCACAAACTCACGACTGTCTTCGTCATTGTCAAAGGATGCTGAAAGCAGGGTTTGTTTCATGAAGAATCACTTTTGGTCCTCACAGCTATCATTAATTTGCCTCACCTGTGTAATCACTTAGTGACCAACACTGCTCCTATTCTAGGGGTGCTGAGCTTCAGCTTAATTGTTCAGCTGTCACTAGACTGCACTAGTAATAGTAGTTAATTGATCTATATTACAGTGTGTATAATTTAGTTAAAACAATGTTTACTGGATATATACATACCCTCATTCCAATGAGAGTCACTTCTGCTGATTACGTTAGTGCTAGCCATTAGTACCCCTGGCTGATCACTTTGCAAAACTCTTAATTTAAGCTCAGCCAATGCAATCACTCACCAAATTGGTGGTTCTCTCCAGGATAGATGACCGACCATAGTATAAACATAATATTTCAGCCAACCATGGCTCATGCTACATGCAATGTTTAGAATGCAAAAGGGTCATTATATTGGGGTTCCCACCAGTCATCCATCCATTTTCAAATTGTGGTGGGTAATTTTGCTGTTTTCATGGTTGATGTAGTCTGGCCAAGTTAATTATTTGGTTGACTCAGCTGCACTTGTTGTAGGGGACCTGCCAGGGCTAGTTGTGCATGGCAAACAGTCATGGCCTTCAAGGATCATTACATAACACAACAAGCAGAGAGTAACTCTTATTTGATGAAAAAGAGGTCTTATGCAGCCTTTATATTATTTTATATGTCCTTTGCAAATGAAACTGTGTTTCTCACCCAGCCTGATCTGACGTGGTTCAATGATCTGCATTTCATACTAATAACATCATGATATCAAGTTTTAATTGAGAAAAGATGTAAACTAATTGTAACTTTTAGATTACATATATCTTTATCACATACTTGTAGTATGTGACCCACTGTGACAGTGTCGTGTATTAATAGTTTGTCAATGCAAAGTGACATGGAACAGTAATATACATTACATCCCAAACTGTTAGCAATAAAATGAATTTTTAATGAAGACAATAAAATGCAATGCACCTAATGTGGTGACCAGGTTTTGTTCCAGCCAAGTCCATTCACTAAGTGCTGGTGCCCATTTTGTGTCCACTGCGACCACTGAAAACAGTCATACAAAATACAACACTAAATAATGAACCAGAAGAAAATAACATTATAACTTGCCTAATTGGTACTGTCTATTTATATGATCCTGGATATTGCTACTAGTCGATGTGAATACTAGCAGTACAAAAAGCGCTGTAATAAATATGCTTTTTTGATAGAAAAGCTTAACAATATGGAACCCAACATAGTGTGAGAAAATACCACAGCTTTTTATACAAACACAGCAAAACATGTTTGTACGATCTTATCAGTATAACAAATCTGACAACAGGTACTAGTGCTGGTATTATTATTCTACTGACTGAAATCATATCTTTCACAGGGATACACTTACAGTAACTAATCTCTGCACCATCATTCTGCTGCAGTATCCTATAAGGTGGAACCTAAAACAAATACCAAAGATCACAGGAAATAAAAACAGCTTATGCTTGAATTCACATTATATTACATCCGGCTATATATATATATATATATGCTATATATATATATATATATATATATATATATACAGGGTGCACGATACTTCTAGCTAGCTGGTAGTCCATCATTATAGACAAAATAGTCCTGCATATGTTTTTACTATTTAAAAGGACTGCTCTTACTAGTCCGAGCTCTAAAATTACTCATCCCGGACGGTCGGACTGGCCTTATTTCGCACCCTGTACATATATATATATCTATATTTATTCATGTCAACCAATCCAAAAAATGGGCCTTTGGACTATAATAGTGACTTAATAATTATGAATGAATATTAATGTGTTTTGGTGAATCACATTCTCCACCTACATGGTAGTCTCTTCACCGTAATCACCTAATTGACATTTTCTCTGGTTATTCATATGAGATGACCAGAGATACAGCCAAATTGTATGAAAATAACAGACAATATCAATAAGGTGTCTGATTTTTCACTCTGTAGTTTTGTAAGTTCTTCTATGTTTTTCTATGTAAGTGACAATTATATCTTTAACCAGTAAATACCACGGTTACATTAAATTAAAGGTCGTTTCTCTGATTATCCATATGAGATGACCAGAAACACACTTGTATGAATGCAGCAACATGACTGGTCATTAGTGGTTTTCACTTAATAATATCATTCTTGTGGCTTGACACTAGTAAGCTCCAGTAACACACTTACATGCCAGACAGCCCAGTCACCTTATTTATGAAGTAAATCAGAAAACAAAATTGACATTATTGAATAGTTTATTGTAGTATAATTTAACTTACTTTGGAGCTTAATTGTCGAAGATGAGTATGACGTCTCGACCCGTCCGCTACGGGCCTTGTCACGTACTGGTGTCACGTGTGTTGCCTCAGATTTCGGCGGGATAATTTGGTTGTAGATGGCAGGCAGATGGTATCCCTGGTCTCTGTTCATGGTAGGGGCTCTTTGTTTGATATATATATATAGCCTCCTTCACTTTTCTCTTGAGTCGGTTGGATTCACGGGTCAGTACTTTAGTGCTCTTCGTGGACACTGAGTGTCCTGTGGCCCGGCAATGATCTCCTACTCCTGTTGGTTTGTCCAGGTTTGTATGTTCTTTAAATCTCTGGCTGAGTGTTCTCTTGGTTTCAACTGGCTACGTATGTGTGGCTGCTGTCGATGTCACACATGATGTTATAGATGGTTCCACACTTGTGTTCTTTAGGTGTTCTGTCTTTAGGGTGTACTACCATCAAGCACAGAGTGTTCGCTGGCTTGTGGTACATGTGTATGTTATGTGACTTATAAATCTGGCCCAGCTGTTCTGATAATCCTTTCACATAGTCCTAGCATAGGTCTTCGTAGGTGGTCTTTTTGCACTGGATGGTGGAGGTGCAAGCACCTACTCTGGGTATCCGTGTGCCAGTTCTGATTTACTGTCTTCAGCTGTGGTGACATAATGCTGTGCCCTGTTGGTGAGGGTGCGTACAACTGAACGTTTGTGGGTTAGAGGGTGATGTGACTTGAAGTTGAGGTATTGGTCCGTGTGTGTCGGCTTCCGGTAGATACCCGCCGATTACCCGGTAGTTATCTTCGTGGATCCATCATCCAGAATATGGGTGCATAGATCCAGGAAGGGAAGTTTGCTGTCTTTCTCAGGTTCGATTGTGAATTTGATGTGTGGATCGATGCTGTTTATGTGTTCAGTGAACTCTTCCACATCATATTTGTGAAGTACAGTGAATGTGTCATCCACGTATCGTAGCCGCAATGATGGGGGGTATAGTGCTGTAGAGATGGCTACTTTCTCAAATTGTTCCATGTAGCAATTAGCTACTAGGGGAGATATAGACCTGTGATCCCATAGCTGCACCATGTGTTTGCTGATCTGAGACAACACACGTGACACCAGTACGTGAACAAAGCCCGTAGCTGACGGGTTGAAACGTTGTACTCATCTTCGACAATTAAGCTCCAAAGTAAGTCAAATTATACTACAATACAATTGACATTGCATAGCTAGGAGCTAGTCAAACCAAATGCAGCTTGAGCATAATATGGCAGCACCCAGGGCAGGGTTGGCATTGATTTAATCAAATTGATTAAATCATCGATTAAATCATTGATTTAATCAACTTGAAAAAATCAAGACATTGATTTTTTCGATTTTTTCAGATTATCTTAAATTTATACTTACATTGCGTTAAATACATACAGTTAAATCAACTGGTAGTAGCTACCAGTTGATTTAACTGTATGTATTTTAAAATAAAGTTTAAATTTGTACATGACAACTTTGCTTTTAATTCTTTAGAAATGCTAAGAATGAAATGTTCAGCCTATTGGGTATATTATGATATTACACTTTTATTTATTTTCCGAATTACATATTATTTCTTATGATTGTCAAGAATGTTGAAAAAATCAAATAAATCGATTTAATCGTAAAAATCCGATTTAATAGAAAAAATCTGATTTATTCGATTTATTCGAAAAAATCGCGATTTTTTCCAACCCTGACCCAGGGCCAGTGGTCAATGATTTCAAAGTTTTTAACATTATTTAAAATATACTGTGGCCCTAATCATCAAATCATAGTCACATATCCTCTAAATTGATGATATATTCTTATGTGAGGGAAATTTTTCTTCAATGATTTCCAGCTTCCACTTAAGTCAATTAAATCAATTCACTGCTATTTAAATTACAAAAGCAACACGACATCGGTTAAAATTAAATCACCTTTCCTGCTTGCAGTTGAGTTCTCAGCTAAACAAGTTTGCCTTAAGTTCCTGTCCCAAAGAAAAAAACACTTGCAGCCAAACTTTCAATAAATTATAGTATATAATGTGTGACAGGTGCATATGTTTTGCATCCAGTCATTGCAGGCAATAGGATACATAATGGATCTAGGGCAATCAGTCCAACTTGCTCTGCCCTCAATTTTGCTCTGCCCTCAAGTGCATTTCTAATATAATAAATTGTATTCAATTTGAAACAAAAAGGCGCATACCCTAGAATCGACCAAGGTGTCAAAAGTGCCAACCAACAAGCTGGCAAGACCACCTCCTCGTTCTTTGTATCCCTTGCGTCTCTGAAGGACAAAGTAAGGGTTCGCCCTCTCTGTCACCCTGCAAAGAATAACAAGTTGTTACTTATTGTTACTGTATCAATCTATCAAAGTAACAAATCTTAGATATAAAAATATCATAGCTCAGTTTAAATATATTTTTTACATTTAGTGGTTAATCATGATCATGCATTACCTTTAGCTTGTTGGTGTAGTGACAAATGGCTGTAGAATATGTACATACACAAAAACTATGGTAACATGACAGAGGAATATTACAAACATTAATATGCTTGCCTTGAACCTTCTCCTTTGGTCTAGAACATAATGATGATTAATTTTGGTCAATCAGTAGGGTGCAATGGCTCAGGGGTAGAGCTTTGGGCTCTCGACTACGAGAACCAGGGTTTGAATCCTGTGCTGTGGTGTTAAACCCTTTGGCAAGTTTTCTCACTCTACAATGCTTCAGTTCATTCAGCTGTATAAATGAGTACCTGACTATAGAAAGTGGTGGATATGTGTACGAGCAGCCTTGGCGCATTAATTGTAGCATATGGCTGGATGCTTCATAGAGAAGCTGAAATGGTGTCTGAGTGAACAGGTCTGTCAGGGAAGTGTAAAGCGCTTTGAACGGTCCTGAGGACTGGATACTGCGCTATATAAGAACTTTCCTTTACTTTTTAGGGTCTAAGTACCAGCATGTAGTCATGTCATGTGACTGTAGTCATGTCACGTTTACCTGATATTCAACAATCCGTCTGTTTCGTAATCCTCACATTACAGGGCTCAACATTGCACTGGCCTAATGGTCTGACACGTGATTTGAAACTATCGGTCCAGTTCGGCCACCAGTTTTAAAATTCTACTTGCCTGATGGGGCACTGGTTTAAGTCCAAATGACTATGGTTGATGTTTCCGTAATCCAACCTTTAATAGAAAAATGGGTCAAGAGGCCCTGAAGTTCTTTGGACTATATTGTGATTTTCGTGAACTGGGCATAAAAACTGGTACATGTTTGTCATCTACACATGACAATACACCACCATTTTAAAGATAACTAAATATGTATCAAAATTAACGCAACTTGCATTAAAGACACAGCTTATCTGATGACATACCAAGTAGTTATGCTTTCCATCTGGCCTTCAGTGTAATGCAGAGGGTAGTAATAAAAACACAATAATCCATTAGCCACATTTCATAGTAGGCCACCTAGCCATCAGAGTTGGGGTCATGTCAGGCAGTCCAGAATAAAATTAATAAAGTAAAAAACAAGTATTATTTTCCAACCTGTTCTTACAGACATCGGTAAAATGTGAAGATGTCGTTTTAGGTAGGCTATGAGATGCCCAGTGCAGTGGATACAAAACCTTAATGTCAAGGCCTGTGTGTTCTGTGTGAACCATCTTGATACCATGTATAATAAAGTGTCTCACTAATCCACATCTTTCGTTTAACTGATTCAAAAAAATTCAGGAACATAGCTTTATGCAGAGATTTGTCCACCCATCATTTGGATGTGTAAAGCCTGTTATGGGTGGGTAGAAATATCAAATTGTCAGTTACACCTTGAAAATGGGTATGAATTTTTTATTTCAGCTCATAAAACATCTCACTTGGTTTTTATGTATTTGAGTTTAACATGCGTGTCCACCAACAAGACATGTGAAGTGACTGGCAAATTTATTTTCTTACATACAGCCCTGCTAAGGGACCAGAGTGTGCAGATAAATGAGACATGACTGTATCAGTGTATGTATATATATGACTCATTATATGTGTGCATATATATATATACAACTTTTGTATTTATTAAAGTATTTACCCGGTAACTAAATTAGAATTTAGACAGTCTGTGTGTAATCTTATACTTAACCGGCTTAAATTAGTGCAGCCTTTAAACAAATTATTACCTTTTTTAATGTGTATGTTTTCAGTTTGTTATGATATTATGATATTATATTATGATACGTTTTTAATTGTGTTTTAGACACTTGACAAAAGGTGTCCCCTGGCCCTCGCAGTGACCACAACTTTTATTTGCTCTGAGCCAGATGATAGATTAGCACCTGACATCTTCATCAGCAGTCCCTCAAAACGAGGATGACGTCTTCCAATGGTCGGTCATGTGTCCTGAGGTGACTCAAGAGCTCGATTCTTGATCTGCAGATCCTGTTGCAATGTGGGCATGCTACTGGGCCAAAGTGGATATTCTGCAGCCATAAGTTCCCTGGCATTAATGCCAACTTGGCCTTTCTTCATGTAATGTTTAGTAGTGTCTTCGAAATGCTTTCTCTGACCACCACGTGTTCTCATACAATGTGTTAGATGTGAATAAAGTACTTGTCCGGGGAGACGGTTGTCTGACATTCTGATACAGAGTTGGTTCTGCATTACCATTGCCGCAATACTAATTGTGTTGGCCTCCGTGAGGATACTGACATTTGGAGCGTTGATCTTCCCATTGAATATAAAGTATCTTTCTGAGGCAACATTGATGGAATTTCTTCAGGGTCTTCAGATGACATTGATAAGTAACACACACCTTGCTCCCTTTGTTCTTTAGTCAGGTTCCAAGCTGGCAACAGGCTGTTCTGGTCTCCAGGATGTTTTTCAAGTTGAGCTGTCACACAAGATCCTAGCAGTCACTAGCATTGTCTCTTCTGAGGGCAACATAGGCATTTTATTATGGACCTTCTGCCTTAACTTAACAAACAAACAGGTTATGAATACAGAAGGTAGGACAAAACCCCCTCCGGACAAAGCCCCCTCGGACAAAACCCCCTCCATACATAACTCCATCAAGACATAAGCTCTTTCCGGACAAAACCCCCTCGGACAAAACCCCCTCATCATATATACTAGCCTCAAGAATTATCAAAAGAAGTAAACTTAGTTTGGCTGTATATTTGTGCATACTATATATAATATAGCGGATCGGTGGTGCTGAACAACAATCTTCTCTTCTCCTGAAATTTTACCTTAACTTAATAATTGTATAAATATATTTTTAAAACAAAATTGGACGCATTCAATTGTAATTATAATTTTAAATGATATTTTAGTTGTCTTATAATGTATGTCTACTAATTTAAATTATATTTTTAGAAGATAACATATATATATATATATATTAAACAATTTTAAAGGACATTTTATATATATTTATTTATTTATTAACTAGTTTACACCACAATTATTGTTAAATAGAAAATCTATTATTTAAATTTTGTCTTTATTTTTTTATTATATTAAAATATTTTATTCATTTTAAAGAACAAATTATGTACAATATGTATATCTTATATCTATAGCTTATATTTATTGGCCATATTTCATTTTATTGTATATACATATATATATATAAATATATATATATAGGCACTATATGAGTCAACGTCTGACTACATTCCAATTCATCATGTAATGCACGTTGAATATGGCAATAAAGCTTTATTATTATTATTATATATATATATAATATATATATATATAATTTGGTATGTAAAAAATGTAAATACATACCAAATATGTTATAATTACTAGCATAATAAATTTGCTATTCAAGCAAGTTACCCTCTGTCTAGTATCATTGATGAGGGGGTTTTGTCCGGAAATGGATTGTCTAGAAGGAATTATGTATGGAGGAGGTTTTGTCCAAGGGGGTTTTGTCCAGAAATGGCTTATGTCTAGAGGGAGTTATGTATGGAGGGGGTTTTGTCCGGAGGGGGTTTTGTCCGCGCACCATGAATACCGCAAGTCTTTCCCTAATTCGCAGAGTAAAGTAAAGGCAGTTCTTATATAGCGCAATATCCAATCCCCAGGACCGTTCAAAGCGCTTTACACTTTACTTCCCTGACAGACCTGTTCACTCAGACACCATCTCGGCTTCTCTGGGAAGCATCCAGCCATATGCTACAATTAATGCGCGAAGGCTGCTCGTACACATATCCACCACTGTCTATAGCCAGGTACTCATTTTATTCAGCTGAGTGAACTGGAGCAATGTAGAGTGAAAAAACTTGCCCAAGGTTTTAACGCCGCAGCCAGGATTCCAACCCGGGTTCTCGTTGTCGAGAGTCCGAAGCTCTACCCCTGAGCCACTGGGCTCTACAGAGCAGTGATGTCACTGCATCACTTCTCTGCCAATAGCTGCAATTTCCCAGGTCACCGAGGAGTGACACCTCGATATTGTTAAAAGAGAGTATAATAGTATTTAGAAAAACTTCTTTAAACACACGCCAACTGTATTTAGTAACCAGCTAATAAAACATATGCTGTGAGTTCTATTTATCCAATACTTTTGTCTGCAAATACTAGCATCTATTTCCCTAATTCGCAGAGCAGTGAAATCAATGCTCTGCGAATAATCAGTGTTCCAGCTAGGCCATTTCCCAAGGGGCAATGCCCTGCCCACATTTACATGTGCCCTGTGCCTTTTGTCTTGCCACCTGTGCCTTTTATTAGGGCCCTGTCCTTCAGCAGTGGCCTGGTGCAATTGCCAATTGGGTTAAATTGACTGAGACAGCTCAACAGCTCAGTGCTGGCTTCCCATTGGCTTGAAACAATTGTATTCAATTAACCACTTCAAAGACTTTCTTGTGGGACCAGAGCAATAAAGCAGGTGCCCTTCTAGACCACCCAGATGCAGCCTGTTCTACTGGCTCTGTTATTGGGTGATGCAATCAACTGATGTTGTTGACAATTATGATGTAGTTAAAACATTGTAGCAAGGGATTGGGTTGCACTTCCAAGTACTGGAAAGTCAATTTCTATGTGATCCACTTGTACTACTTATGGGGAAACTTTCTGTTGTACATGACAAAGTTTTTTTTGTAGTTTATCTAGACCTGGGAAATTGTAAACTGTTTAAATAAAATAAGTGCTAAAAGGATACAATATGAAGGCCTATCTATACTATAATAAACAGTGATGTTTGTGCTATTTATACAGCAATGTTGTATTCAAACTGAGAAATGTCGCTGAATTATTTATTTCTGAATACATAAAAATATTATATCAGTTAATGTTATTATTGTGCATTCTGTAAATGTCAGTATGCCATGTTTAATGGAAAACTTTTTTCAACACAATAATTGGAGACTCACAAATACATGTTAAATATTGTAGAATATTTACATATATATATATATATATATATATATATTGTGTTATGCAATATAATAATTATTACAAAGTGACAAGTGTTTTATTTGATATATTGGATGTTAATTGACAAGTAATGCCATTAATAATAAATGTCCACCAGGCTTACACTTTTTCATGAAACCACAAACAAGTGCTGCAGTTGACTACTATGTTGCTACTATAGCTAGTTATAGGATGTTAAATTTATATTTCCCAATAAAACAAAAGTAATGCAACAGTGGTCCCACCTGGAGAGTGGCTCATCAAATTCGTCTCTGGTCAGTAGAAGGGTATGGTGGATATAGATAAGTAATTATAATTAACCATCTGTTTTTATTGCGTTGCAAATTGGCGAATGAAGACAGAAAGAAGTATGTGGACCTCAACGTCTCAGAGAAGAGACTATCACTCTGCGTCAAAATGTTAGCTGGGTTTGGGACGTCTGGTACATATGACTGCATTTCCCCTGGGCAACACTGAGTTACTTAGCTATCAGTCATTATGATACTACCACAAGCCTCCATTTCATGAAAATTAACTAAATACTAGAGTTAAGTAAAGAAAACGTATTTCAATGATGTGCCCTCAAAAATGTCGTTCACCCATAACAGTCCCCTCCGTCTGCCAACTGCACCCTGTTCTTTTCAAGACCTAGCTGGAACACTGATTTTATAATGCCATGTTTCTTGTTATGTCTACTACGCCCCTCTACTATGCCACACACCCTTTCACTACATTTCAGAAGTCCTCCACAAATCAGCATATTCATCACAACATTAATGTTGGCTGATCAATAGAAGAAGTGTGCCCTTATTCGCATAGCAGTGACGTCACTGCTCTGGAAAATTAATAGTCTCATCCCATCAGTGCATCACTGTCACACTGATGATACGTCCTAAAATTTACGATGCGCACTAGCCTGACTAGGTTTTTATGTTATTTTTGCACTTTACTGTCTTTAGTCTTAACATAAATATGTTGATATACTTTTTATTAGCACTAAATGACTAATCATAATCATAATGTTGACTTATGACATTAGCGACTTGTGGGACTATAAGTAAAAAAACCTTCATTAACTTTGTTGAAGGCGCTGTCGTCTCTTACCAAAGTGCGTTGGCAAATAGCACTTCTTCTGGAGTAACCCACATGGAGAAGAATTTACCATGCAGTTATAGTTGCGGAAAGACCAACAGTATTTCGAACGTATGATTTACTATAGAACCGCACAAGCATTCATCATCAACGGAAATGCAAAGGCCGCCTCAAAAGTATCCACGCAGAAAACGTCAAACTTTTCCGCCATGTTTGTATTGATGGCGATGCTTCGGGTCACATGACTTGACACATGACTTGGTTTATCTCGGTTCAAGGCCACTGACACCGGACACACGAAGTTGTGAACGTCAGCTTCGTCAACGGTACGTATAATGATGTTCTTTGGGCGTTAATTAATTAGTGTTACTTATAAACTACGTTTGGTACTCACATAAAACAGGTTTTGGTTTTTGTTACTTAGACACGTGCGTTAAAAATGAAATAGTCAATATTCCAGACCCACAAAAAGAAATTAGGCTTTGCCTCTTTTATGATGTTCGACAAATCGGACAATAATATTATTTTATAAGTATATATAACCCAACAAGTTCACAAGCCGCAGTGTCAAAAGCATGCGCACCCAACCCTGACCGTTTAACTCCATCAGGAGTGCTGGCCAGTACTAAGATAAGACAAAGTAAACTTGTCACAGTTACTGATCTGTCATGTCAGTGTCACTGTGTCAGGTCAGTCGCATTTCTACTAGACCCATTAGTAGGCATTACTAACTAACGGCAACGGTAGGCTCCTCACTGTCACTGACACTGTCACTGACTCCCTCACTTCGACTTCGTAGACGTAGTTAGTCCGTGTTACGTGAAATACGTCTTATGACATTAAGACATTCATTGGTGCGCATATCGTTCTGCTTTAAGTTTTGGTGATTTATCACAATTTTAGACTACCAACCTTCAGCTAGATTTTAAATCAGAGTAAGTTAGTAACTTACTCTGATTTAAAATCTAGCTCAGTAAGGCAATAAAACAATAATCTCAACTCAGCTTGCCATGCTTGTAAGTTGTATCCTTGGAACTTAAAGTATAATTTCACTAAAACTAAAAGAAAAGACCGAGATATATTTAACATATCGAAGGCCTTAACATATATATATATATATATATATATATGTGACCTGTGGCGCTCCGCGGGTCCCCAAAATAATCAAACACAACTAAGGCAAACAGAATAAGAATATAAGATTTATTAACAGCATGGATAAAAGCTAACACGTCCCAGTTAAAACGGTGAATCTGTTACAAGTTTAAAACCAAACAAAATGATAAATACTGTTTAAAGCCTTATTCCAAACGACAATTAACTCTCCAATAAAAACGGCGTCTAATCCTAGCCCAAAACAGTGTATAACCCTAACCCAAACGGCGACTGTTACTCGGAATAGCTGTCATGAATAAAACACTCATCATTATTATGCAACGATCAAGCGTCATGTTCTAATTATATTATCCCAAAAATAGGATCCTGGACATAGTCAATATACAATAGTAATACGTATGAACATGTAAACAGGAAGAACCAATTAAGTAAACATTGGAAACATTGTCATAAAACTAAACAACCCAAGTCATCGCCTCAATAGTAATGCGAACTAGTCCTGCCATCTGGTGGCCATTTCGGTAACACCAGTCCGCAACGGGGTAGATAATTCATCTACATTACCAATAGCATTACTAATAATACTTCGCAGGGCAAACTAACATCGCTGCATAATGTAATATCTACGCAAATAGTTCTTTATAAAATAACCATACATTCAACGAGTTAGGCGCGGTAAATAAACGATCGCAAGCATAGTGACGCAACTGTCGCGACGGCAGTGACTGTGAGGCCGGACTTAAAAGGCACTCGGATTAGGCCACCCAGATTAAATGCGACGTATTATAAAGAACATAGTATCAATAATGATCACAACAAACATAATGATACGCCTACACAAAATACCGCTCTAATCATGCATATTTTAAGGTAACATTACGGATAAATACATTGTATGATTGAACAAAGACCAACCGTTAATCTTGCGCGCAAACTGACAAGAACCGGCTGCGCAACTGTCAATGCGCATCGTTATCTATATATGGGCCTGCAGCACGCTAGAGGCCGGGGTAAAACAGATAAGGCAGCGGTTAATGTTAACATGCAATGCTTGGAGTTACACTCAAAATCGCTAGTCAGTGACTGGGCTTAATACCATACGCATACAAGTCACAAGGTCACATATATATATATATATATTCAGGTGTATATATATATATATATATAATAATTTTTATTTGTAAAGCGCCGTATATCCAGAAAAATTTCCACTCAGGGAAATAAAATACATTGTAACACTGTCACATACATATTGAAAATATTCATAATCAGTTAGACTAGCACGTAAAGACGAAATGTTAAATGATAATAAATAGATAATTAAATAAAGCTTCTAAAAGTCCTAATTCATAAGCTAAATTTATCAGCAATAAATAAATAATAAATAAATAATAAAATATATTAATAACTTAATAATAATGTAAGTAAAAAAATTGCTATAATTAAAAAAAAATATAATTACAGTTAAAATAAATTCATTATAAAATACCCTACAAGTAGTTTACAAATGCAGCCTTAAAAAGATGTGTTTTCAAGTTGGACTTAAAAAGTTCAAGTGAGTCTATCAGTCGCAGACTGTCCGGTAGATCATTCCACAGGCACGGATATAATATATATATATATATATATATATATATATATATATATATATATATACAGTCTAAAAACATCAAAGATATTCTAATGCCCCATTCAGAACATTATGATTGGGACAGTTCTAACTTCCGCCATCCTCACAACCAGGGACGTACACTAGTATGGTTTATATGTATACTTATCCAGTTCTGTGAAACAAAATAGTAGCTATGGCAGACAAACAACTTAAATTATCAGTATAACACATAATCATTACATGTAAATGCCAGTTGCATACACATGTACATAATGAAACACCATAGCAATGATAGCATGCAGATTATGATTGACTCTTCGTCGACTACACCATTCCCTATCTGATGCGGATGATCTCAGTGGCATAGCCAGGATATTGCATTGGAGGGGGCCATCCCCAACAACCAAGAAAACTCTCCTCTCTCTCTCTCTCTCTCTCTCTCTCTCTCTCTCTCTCTCTCTCTCTCTCTCTCTCTCTCTCTCTCTCTCTCTCTCTCTCTCTCTCTCTCTCTCTCTCTCTCTCTCTCTCTCTCTCTCTCTCTCTCTCTCTCTCTCTCTCTCTCTCTCTCTCTCTCTCTCTCTCTCTCACTCTCTCACTCTCTCACTCTCTCACTCTCTCTCTGTCTCTCTCTCTCTCTCTCTCTCTCTGTCCCTCTCCCCCTCTCTCATTTTCGTCACCCTGTCATCTCCTTATACCCTATGTACGTTGTGATTCTATGAATCAGGCAGCTAGTTATTGGGCCTCCGTTCCCCACCATCCTAATTTTCCAGGATTGGTGGGCCACGGCCCCTCTGGCTATGCCACTGGATAATCTGCAGGAAGACCTGAAAAAATAGAAGTCTGGGAACAAAAATACCAGATGTTATTCAATGTTAGAAAATGTCACTATGGACCATCACCAGGAAAAAGGCCAGGATCTCGACCAGCTACACTCTCCAAAACCACATGCTGGAAAAAGTCGCAAGTGCCAAGTACCTGAAGGCCGAATTCACAGAGATGGTTCACTGTGGCAAACAAGTAAAATTTGCAGCTGCAAAGGCAAATCAACTATTGCTTTTGCCAACAGAAATCTGAAAGGATGTTCCAGGTCCATCCAAACTTACTGCTTCAAAGGCCTAGCCCCATAGCCCGACCAGTCCTGCAGACTGGAGTATGCATCGCGCTGTGGGATCCCATTCAGCAACAACTTTATGCAGAGACCCATCCACCCATCAATTGGAAGGGTAAAACCCATTGTGGATGATCAAAATTTTCGGTGGACAGGCAAATGAAGGAGCAAAAAAGGATTTTCCTAAATCATAACTATATATTGTCAGTTATGCCTTGAAAATGGATTTTACGTGTGTTTGTAATTTATTTCAGGTCATAAAGCACATCTCAACTGACTATGTATATCGGTTAATATCCATGTGTCCATCAAAACAAAACGTGTGACTGGCAAAAATTTTATTCTGCATAACTGAACTGAAGACCATTCTGGAGATGGCCAAATGAGATATAGCCCATTGCATCCTGCACAACTTCAGCTCCACTGCTATAGTGCATCAGTCATGGTAATGCAGCTGAATCTAGACAACCTGAAGCTGAGGAGAATTGTTGACAAGGCCATCCTCATGTACAAAGTCATGCATGGCCTTGTCGACCTGCATCCACTTCCTGGACTATTTAAGGCAGTCTCAGGAAAAACTTGTGGCTAATTGCAAAAAGTACTACTGCCCCAAAATTACTACTCAAGAACAAACATCTACTTTCACTCCTACCCATCTGCCATCAGAATGTGGAACTCACTCCCCCAGCTTCCTGCAAAGCTCAATCTATCCATGTCTCTGGGACTCTGGGTCCTCCCCAAAGAACTGCTTGACTGCCAAGCAATAGCAATTCAGTCACAACACGCATCCTGCTAGACTAGGGATTGCCCAGGAAAAAGAAATCCAGTGCAAAAAATATAATTATATATATAATATAGATATATATATATATACACATACATATATATATATATATATATATATATATATATATATATATACATACTCAGGGGGTAATCATTGTCATCGTCATTGTGCAACCATAGTGTCTCATGGTTGGGCGAAAGCCTCAGCATGCTACATCCACATCTATCTTGCGCTGTCCTCTGCCAGATGTTACACTTCCAGTAGTCGTCCAGTTCGTCTCTACAATGTCTTGCCAGTCTTCCTCTAGGTCTTTTCCTTTCGCCAGTGTGGCGTAAACTATCAAGGCCACTGGGGAGTAAAGTATAAAGGACACTGGGGAGTCAAGTATAAGGGCCACTGAGGAGTAAAGTATAAGGGCCACTGGGGAGTCAAGTATAAAGGACACTTGGGAGTCAAGTATAAAGGCCACTTGGGAGTCAAGTATAAAGGCCACTTGGGAGTCAAGTATAAAGGACACCGGGGAGTGAAGTATAAAGGCCACTTGGGAGTCAAGTATAAAGGCCACTGGGGAGTCAAGTATAAAGGCCACTGGGGAGTCAAGTATAAAGGACACTGGGGAGTCAAGTATAAAGGACACCGGGGAGTCAAGTATAAAGGACACCGGGGAGTCAAGTATAAAGGCCACTGGGGAGTCAAGTATAAAGGACACCGGGGAGTGAAGTATAAAGGCCACTGGGGAGTCAAGTATAAAGGCCACTGGGGAGTCAAGTATAAAGGCCACTGGGGAGTCAAGTATAAAGGACACCGGGGAGTCAAGTATAAAGGCCACTGGGGAGTCAAGTATAAAGGCCACTTGGGAGTCAAGTATAAAGGCCACTTGGGAGTCAAGTATAAAGGCCACTTGGGAGTGAAGTATAAAGGACACCGGGGAGTGAAGTATAAAGGCCACTTGGGAGTCAAGTATAAAGGTCACTTGGGAGTGAAGTATAAAGGACACCGGGGAGTGAAGTATAAGGGCCACTGGGGAGTAAAGTATAAAGGACACCAGGGAGTGAAGTATAAAGGACACAGGGGAGTCAAGTATAAAGGCCACTTGGAAGTAAAGTATAAAGGACACCGGGGAGTGAAGTATAAAGGCCACTGGGGAGTAAAGTATAAGGGCCACTGGGGAGTAAAGTATAAAGGACACCGGGGAGTCAAGTATAAAGGCCACTTGGGAGTCAAGTATAAAGGACAGTGGGGAGTGGGGAGTAAAGTATAAAGGACACCGGGGAGTCAAGTATAAAGGCCACTGGGGAGTAAAGTATAACGGCCACTGGGGAGTAAAGTATAAAGGATACCGGGGAGTCAAGTATAAAGGCCACTTGGGAGTGAAGTATAAAGGACACTGGGGAGTGGGGAGTAAGGTTTAAGGGCCACTGGGAGTAAAGAATAAAGGACACTGGGAAGTAAAGAATAAAGGCCACTGGGAAGTAAAGTATAAAGACCACTTGGGAGTCAAGTATAAAGGACACCGGGGAGTCAAGTATAAAGGCCACTGGGAAGTAAAGAATGAAGGCCACTGGGAAGTAAAGAATAAGGGCCACTGGGGAGTAAAGTATAAAGGCCACTGGGAAGTAAAGAATAAGGGTCACTGGGGAGTAAAGTATAAAGGCCACTGGAGTAAAGTATAAAGGCCACTGGGGAGTAAAGTATAAAGACCACTGGGAAGTAAAGAATAAGGGCCACTGGGGAGTAAAGTATAAAGGCCACTGGGGAGTAAAGAATAAAGGCCACTGGGAAGTAAAGAATAAGGGCCACTGGGGAGTAAAGTATAAGGGCCACTGGGGAGTAAAGTATAAGGGCCACTGGGAAGTAAAGAATAAAGGCCACTGGGAAGTAAAGAATAAGGGCCACTGGGGAGTAAAGTATAAAGGCCACTGGGAAGTAAAGAATAAAGACCACTGGGAAGTAAAGAATAAGGGCCACTGGGGAGTAAAGTATAAGGGCCACTGGGAAGTAAAGAATAAAGGCCACTGGGAAGTAAAGAATAAGGGCCACTGGGGAGTAAAGTATAAAGGCCACTGGGGAGTAAAGTATAAAGACCACTGGGAAGTAAAGTATAAGGGCCACTGGGGAGTAAAGAATAAAGGCCACTGGGAAGTAAAGAATAAGGGTCACTGGGGAGTAAAGAATAAGGGCCACTGGGAAGTAAAGAATAAGGGTCACTGGGAAGTAAAGAATAAAGGCCACTGGGAAGTAAAGAATAAGGGCCACTGGGGAGTAAAGTATAAAGGCCACTGGGGAGTAAAGTATAAAGACCACTGGGAAGTAAAGAATAAGGGCCACTGGGGAGTAAAGTATAAGGGCCACTGGGAAGTAAAGAATAAAGGCCACTGGGAAGTAAAGAATAAGGGTCACTGGGGAGTAAAGAATAAGGGTCACTGGGAAGTAAAGTATAAAGACCACTGGGAAGTAAAGTATAAGGGTCACTGGGGAGTAAAGTATAAGGGCCACTGGGAAGTAAAGAATAAAGGCCACTGGGAAGTAAAGAATAAGGGTCACTGGGGAGTAAAGTATAAAGGCCACTGGGAAGTAAAGTATAAAGGCCACTGGGAAGTAAAGAATAAGGGCCACTGGGGAGTATAGTATAAAGGCCACTGGGAAGTAAAGAATAAGGGCCACTGGGAAGTAAAGTATAAAGACCACTGGGAAGTAAAGAATAAGGGTCACTGGGAAGTAAAGTATAAAGACCACTGGGAAGTAAAGTATAAGGGTCACTGGGGAGTAAAGTATAAAGGCCACTGGGAAGTAAAGTATAAAGGCCACTGGGAAGTAAAGAATAAGGGCCACTGGGGAGTATAGTATAAAGGCCACTGGGAAGTAAAGAATAAGGGCCACTGGGGAGTATAGTATAAAGGCCACTGGGGAGTAAAGTATAAAGACCACTGGGAACAGTGGGAAGTAAAATATAAGGGCCACTGGGAAGTAAAGAATAAGGGCCACTGGGGAGTGAAGTATAAAAGCCACTGGGGAGTAAAGTATAAAAGCCACCGGGAAGAAAAGTATAAAGGACACCGGGGAGTCAAGTATAAAGGCCACTTGGGAGTCAAGTATAAAGGACACTGGGGAGTAAAGTATAAAGGATACCGGGGAGTGGGGAGTAAGGTTTAAGGGCCGCTGGGAGTAAAGAATAAAGGACACTGGGAAGTAAAGAATAAAGGCCACTGGGAAGTAAAGTATAAAGACCACTTGGGAGTCAAGTATAAAGGACACCGGGGAGTCAAGTATAAAGGCCACTGGGAAGTAAAGAATGAAGGCCACTGGGAAGTAAAGAATAAGGGCCACTGGGGAGTAAAGTATAAAGGCCACTGGGAAGTAAAGAATAAGGGTCACTGGGGAGTAAAGTATAAAGGCCACTGGAGTAAAGTATAAAGGCCACTGGGGAGTAAAGTATAAAGACCACTGGGAAGTAAAGAATAAGGGCCACTGGGAAGTAAAGAATAAGGGTCACTGGGGAGTAAAGAATAAGGGTCACTGGGAAGTAAAGTATAAAGACCACTGGGAAGTAAAGTATAAGGGTCACTGGGGAGTAAAGTATAAGGGCCACTGGGAAGTAAAGAATAAAGGCCACTGGGAAGTAAAGAATAAGGGTCACTGGGGAGTAAAGTATAAAGGCCACTGGGAAGTAAAGTATAAAGGCCACTGGGAAGTAAAGAATAAGGGCCACTGGGGAGTATAGTATAAAGGCCACTGGGAAGTAAAGAATAAGGGCCACTGGGAAGTAAAGTATAAAGACCACTGGGAAGTAAAGAATAAGGGTCACTGGGAAGTAAAGTATAAAGACCACTGGGAAGTAAAGTATAAGGGTCACTGGGGAGTAAAGTATAAAGGCCACTGGGAAGTAAAGTATAAAGGCCACTGGGAAGTAAAGAATAAGGGCCACTGGGGAGTATAGTATAAAGGCCACTGGGAAGTAAAGAATAAGGGCCACTGGGGAGTATAGTATAAAGGCCACTGGGGAGTAAAGTATAAAGACCACTGGGAACAGTGGGAAGTAAAATATAAGGGCCACTGGGAAGTAAAGAATAAGGGCCACTGGGGAGTGAAGTATAAAAGCCACTGGGGAGTAAAGTATAAAAGCCACCGGGAAGAAAAGTATAAAGGACACCGGGGAGTCAAGTATAAAGGCCACTTGGGAGTCAAGTATAAAGGACACTGGGGAGTAAAGTATAAAGGATACCGGGGAGTGGGGAGTAAGGTTTAAGGGCCGCTGGGAGTAAAGAATAAAGGACACTGGGAAGTAAAGAATAAAGGCCACTGGGAAGTAAAGTATAAAGACCACTTGGGAGTCAAGTATAAAGGACACCGGGGAGTCAAGTATAAAGGCCACTGGGAAGTAAAGAATGAAGGCCACTGGGAAGTAAAGAATAAGGGCCACTGGGGAGTAAAGTATAAAGGCCACTGGGAAGTAAAGAATAAGGGTCACTGGGGAGTAAAGTATAAAGGCCACTGGAGTAAAGTATAAAGGCCACTGGGGAGTAAAGTATAAAGACCACTGGGAAGTAAAGAATAAGGGCCACTGGGGAGTAAAGTATAAAGGCCACTGGGGAGTAAAGTATAAAGACCACTGGGAAGTAAAGAATAAGGGCCACTGGGGAGTAAAGTATAAGGGCCACTGGGAAGTAAAGAATAAAGGCCACTGGGAAGTAAAGAATAAGGGCCACTGGGGAGTAAAGTATAAAGGCCACTGGGGAGTAAAGTATAAAGACCACTGGGAAGTAAAGAATAAGGGCCACTGGGGAGTAAAGTATAAAGGCCACTGGGGAGTAAAGTATAAAGACCACTGGGAAGTAAAGAATAAGGGCCACTGGGGAGTATAGTATAAAGGCCACTGGGAAGTAAAGAATAAGGGCCACTGGGGAGTGAAGTATAAAAGCCACTGGGGAGTAAAGTATAAAAGCCACCGGGAAGAAAAGTATAAAGGACACCGGGGAGTCAAGTATAAAGGCCACTTGGGAGTCAAGTATAAAGGACACTGGGGAGTCAAGTATAAAGGACACCGGGGAGTCAAGTATAAAGGCCACTTGGGAGTCAAGTATAAAGGACACTGGGGAGTAAAATATAAGGGCCACTGGGGAGTGAAGTATAAAGGCCACTTGGGAGTCAAGTATAAAGGACACTGGGGAGTGAAGTATAAAGGCCACTTGGGAGTAAAGTATAAAGGACATCGGCGAGTAAAGTATAAAGACCACTGGAGTAAAGTATAAAGGCCACTGGGGAGTAAAGTATAAAGACCACTGGGAAGTAAAGAATAAAGGCCACTGGGAAGTAAAGAATAAGGGCCACTGGGGAGTAAAGTATAAAGGCCACTGGGAAGTAAAGTATAAAGGACACTGGGGAGTAAAGTATAAGGGCCACTGGGAAGTAAAGAATAAGGGCCACTGGGGAGTAAAGTATAAAGGACACCGGGGAGTCAAGTATAAAGGCCACTTGGGAGTCAAGTATAAAGGACAGTGGGGAGTGGGGAGTAAAGTATAAAGGACACCGGGGAGTGAAGTATAAAGGCCACTGGGGAGTAAAGTATAAGGGCCACTGGGGAGTAAAGTATAAAGGACACCGGGGAGTCAAGTATAAAGGCCACTTGGGAGTCAAGTATAAAGGACAGTGGGGAGTGGGGAGTAAAGTATAAAGGACACCGGGGAGTCAAGTATAAAGGCCACTGGGGAGTAAAGTATAAGGGCCACTGGGGAGTAAAGTATAAAGGATACCGGGGAGTCAAGTATAAAGGACACCGGGGAGTCAAGTATAAAGGCCACTTGGGAGTCAAGTATAAAGGCCACTTGGGAGTGAAGTATAAAGGACACTGGGGAGTGGGGAGTAAGGTTTAAGGGCCACTGGGAGTAAAGAATAAAGGACACTGGGAAGTAAAGAATAAAGGCCACTGGGAAGTAAAGTATAAAGACCACTTGGGAGTCAAGTATAAAGGACACCGGGGAGTCAAGTATAAAGGCCACTGGGAAGTAAAGAATGAAGGCCACTGGGAAGTAAAGAATAAGGGCCACTGGGGAGTCAAGTATAAAGGCCACTGGGAAGTAAAGAATAAGGGTCACTGGGGAGTAAAGTATAAAGGCCACTGGAGTAAAGTATAAAGGCCACTGGGGAGTAAAGTATAAAGACCACTGGGAAGTAAAGAATAAGGGCCACTGGGGAGTAAAGTATAAAGGCCACTGGGGAGTAAAGTATAAAGACCACTGGGAAGTAAAGAATAAGGGCCACTGGGGAGTAAAGTATAAGGGCCACTGGGAAGTAAAGAATAAAGGCCACTGGGAAGTAAAGAATAAGGGCCACTGGGGAGTAAAGTATAAAGGCCACTGGGGAGTAAAGTATAAAGACCACTGGGAAGTAAAGTATAAGGGCCACTGGGGAGTAAAGTATAAAGACCACTGGGAAGTAAAGAATAAGGGCCACTGGGGAGTAAAGTATAAAGGCCACTGGGAAGTAAAGAATAAGGGCCACTGGGGAGTATAGTATAAAGGCCACTGGGAAGTAAAGAATAAGGGCCACTGGGGAGTGAAGTATAAAAGCCACTGGGGAGTAAAGTATAAAAGCCACCGGGAAGAAAAGTATAAAGGACACCGGGGAGTCAAGTATAAAGGCCACTTGGGAGTCAAGTATAAAGGACATTGGGGAGTAAAGTATAAAGGATACCGGGGAGTGGGGAGTAAGGTTTAAGGGCCGCTGGGAGTAAAGAATAAAGGACACTGGGAAGTAAAGAATAAAGGCCACTGGGAAGTAAAGTATAAAGACCACTTGGGAGTCAAGTATAAAGGACACCGGGGAGTCAAGTATAAAGGCCACTGGGAAGTAAAGAATGAAGGCCACTGGGAAGTAAAGAATAAGGGCCACTGGGGAGTAAAGTATAAAGGCCACTGGGAAGTAAAGAATCAGGGTCACTGGGGAGTAAAGTATAAAGGCCACTGGAGTAAAGTATAAAGGCCACTGGGGAGTAAAGTATAAAGACCACTGGGAAGTAAAGAATAAGGGCCACTGGGGAGTAAAGTATAAAGGCCACTGGGGAGTAAAGTATAAAGACCACTGGGAAGTAAAGAATAAGGGCCACTGGGGAGTAAAGTATAAGGGCCACTGGGAAGTAAAGAATAAAGGCCACTGGGAAGTAAAGAATAAGGGCCACTGGGGAGTAAAGTATAAAGGCCACTGGGCAGTAAAGTATAAAGACCACTGGGAAGTAAAGAATAAGGGCCACTGGGGAGTAAAGTATAAAGGCCACTGGGGAGTAAAGTATAAAGACCACTGGGAAGTAAAGAATAAGGGCCACTGGGGAGTATAGTATAAAGGCCACTGGGAAGTAAAGAATAAGGGCCACTGGGGAGTATAGTATAAAGGCCACTGGGAAGTAAAGAATAAGGGCCACTGGGGAGTGAAGTATAAAAGCCACTGGGGAGTAAAGTATAAAAGCCACCGGGAAGAAAAGTATAAAGGACACCGGGGAGTCAAGTATAAAGGCCACTTGGGAGTCAAGTATAAAGGACACTGGGGAGTCAAGTATAAAGGACACCGGGGAGTCAAGTATAAAGGCCACTTGGGAGTCAAGTATAAAGGACACTGGGGAGTAAAATATAAGGGCCACTGGGGAGTGAAGTATAAAGGCCACTTGGGAGTCAAGTATAAAGGACACTGGGGAGTGAAGTATAAAGGCCACTTGGGAGTAAAGTATAAAGGACATCGGCGAGTAAAGTATAAAGACCACTGGAGTAAAGTATAAAGGCCACTGGGGAGTAAAGTATAAAGACCACTGGGAAGTAAAGAATAAAGGCCACTGGGAAGTAAAGAATAAGGGCCACTGGGGAGTAAAGTATAAAGGCCACTGGGAAGTAAAGTATAAAGGACACTGGGGAGTAAAGTATAAGGGCCACTGGGAAGTAAAGAATAAGGGCCACTCAGGAGTAAAGTATAAAGGACACTGGGGAGTAAAGTATAAGGGCCACTGGGAAGTAAAGAATAAGGGCCACTGGGAAGTAAAGTATAAAGGCCACTGGGGAGTAAAGAATAAAGGCCACTGGGAAGTAAAGAATAAGGGCCACTGGGGAGTAAAGAATAAGGGCCACTGGGGAGTAAAGTATAAAGGCCACTGGGAAGTAAAGAATAAAGGCCACTGGGAAGTAAAGAATAAAGGCCACTGGGAAGTAAAGAATAAGGGCCACTGGGGAGTAAAGTATAAAGGCCACTGGGAAGTAAAGTATAAAGGACACTGGGGAGTAAAGTATAAAGGCCACTGGGAAGTAAAGAATAAGGGCCACTCAGGAGTAAAGTATAAAGGACACCGGGGAGTAAAGTATAAGGGCCACTGGGAAGTAAAGAATAAGGGCCACTCAGGAGTAAAGTATAAGGGCCACTGGGGAGTAAAGTATAAGGGCCACTGGGAAGTAAAGTATAAGGGCCACTGGGGAGTAAAGTATAAGGGCCACTGGGGAGTAAAGTATAAGGGCCACTGGGAAGTAAAGAATAAAGGCCACTGGGAAGTAAAGAATAAAGGCCACTGGGAAGTAAAGAATAAGGGCCACTGGGGAGTAAAGTATAAAGGCCACTGGGAAGTAAAGTATAAAGGACACTGGGGAGTAAAGTATAAAGGCCACTGGGAAGTAAAGAATAAGGGCCATTCAGGAGTAAAGTATAAAGGACACCGGGGAGTAAAGTATAAGGGCCACTGGGGAGTAAAGTATAAGGGCCACTGGGAAGTAAAGTATAAGGGCCACTGGGGAGTAAAGTATAAGGGCCACTGGGGAGTAAAGTATAAGGGCCACTGGGGAGTAAAGTATATAGGCCACCGGGGAGAAAAGTATGAAGCCCACCGGGGAGTAAAGTATAAGGGCCACTGGGGAGTAAAGTATGAAGACCCCACTGGGGAGTAAAGTATAAAGGCCACTGGGGAGTAAAGTATAAAGGTCACTGGGGAGTAAAGTATAAAGGTCACTGGGGAGTAAAGTAACAAGGCCACCGGGGAGTAAAGTATAAAGGCCACCGGGGAGTAAAGTATAAAGACCACCAGGTAGGTAATTTTAATATGACATGTGCATTTCAGATATGAGGTTGTATTGACATCACCACCAAACAACATCTGCAACAAATTGCCAATGTGCTGCAAAACTGAACTATTTTGATGGGAGAAACTGTTTCGATGATGGGTAACGGCAATTCAAGTTCCGCCTCCAGCTCGATGTCCATGACTGACCTCGATGGCATGGTGGACGGCCTCATTCAGAGTAACTGTGTTGTCATATTCTCAAAGACAACATGTTCATATTGTAAAATGGCAAAGCGTGTCTTTGAGAACCTTGGGGTCCCCTACACAGCCGTCGAGTTAAACCAACTGCATAATGGACGGGATGTGCAGAAGATCCTTGCCAGCATGACGGGGTCCGCCACGGTGAGGGGCACATTGCTTCTACTTCCAGTCATTTAATACCAAGTAATATTGCTTGAATGAATAGCTCACTTGTTAATATCTTAAGTGTTAATACGTAGAACATAGTACTAGTCTAGTATTTATTAAACTTTTACCTATTAATGTTTTTCTTTCCACAGGTATTCTTTGGAAAAATAAGCTCTTGTTCAGTAATTTCTGTTCAGTATCCTTCTTATTGCAGGCACCATGGATGTTCTGGTGCAAGACCAACATTTGGTCAGTCTTTTGTTCCAGGTTATATGCGTGTTCTGATGGAATACCAACACTTGCTCACTGTTCAGTCTCTTGTTTCAGGTTACACGCCTGTGATGAAATACCAACATTTGCTGAGTCTCTTGTTCCAACTTCCTTGGATATTCTAATAGAAGACCAATACCCGTTTGGTTCCTTGGGTATTATGATGGAAGACCAACACTCGTTTGGTTCCTTGGGTATTCTGATGGAAGATCAACACTTGTTTGGTTCCTTGGGTATTCTAATAGAAGACCAACACTAGTTTAGTTCCTTGGGTATTCTGATGGAAGACCAACACTCGTTTGGTTCCTTGGGTATTCTGATGGAAAACCAACACTCCTTTTGTTTTTTGGGTATTCTGATGGAAGACCAACACTTGCTCAGTCTCTTGTTCCAGGTTCCACAGGCGTTCTGATGGAAGACCAACACTTGCTCAGTCTCTTGTTCCAGGTTCCACAGGCGTTCTGATGGAAGACCAACACTTGCTCAGTCTCTTGTTCCAGGTTCCACAGGCGTTCTGATGGAAGACCAACACTTGCTCAGTCTCTTGTTCCAGGTTCCACAGGCGTTCTGATGGAAGACCAACACTTGCTCAGTCTCTTGTTCCAGGTTCCACAGGCGTTCTGATGGAAGACCAACACTTGCTCAGTCTCTTGTTCCAGGTTCCACAGGCGTTCTGATGGAAGACCAACACTTGCTCAGTCTCTTGTTCCAGGTTCCACAGGCGTTCTGATGGAAGACCAACACTTGATCAGTCTCTTGTTCCAGGTTCCACAGGCGTTCTGATGGAAGACCAACACTTGCTCAGTCTCTTGTTCCAGGTTCCACAGGCGTTCTGATGGAAGACCAACACTTGCTCAGTCTCTTGTTCCAGGTTCCACAGGCGTTCTGATGGAAGACCAACACTTGATCAGTCTCTTGTTCCAGGTTCCACAGGCGTTCTGATGGAAGACCAACACTTGCTCAGTCTCTTGTTCCAGGTTCCACAGGCGTTCTAATGGAAGACCAACACTTGCTCAGTCTCTTGTTCCAGGTTCCACAGGCGTTCTGATGGAAGACCAACACTTGATCAGTCTCCTGTTCCATGTTTCTCCAGTCATGTCAGTGTCCTTGTGTGTTTTAGGTTCCGCGGGTGTTCATCAATGGAACGTGTATTGGAGGTGGCACTGAAACAAGACAATTGCAAAAACAGGGCTTACTACTTCCATTGCTTGACCGTTGCACATTTTAAACACTCAGTGTTGTTTTTGTTCAACAAAAGAGATATAATGGTCACAAATGTACTACTTTTAAGAAGGCTCAATGTGGTGACTAGACACCAGTGTATGCCTGAACTATGGGAATGTTATAATGTAAACATTTGTTTTAAGCATGATTTGGCTGCATAAAAATCAAAGTATATGAAATCAGCATTTATCTGGTTTGTTAATTATGTGAAAAATAGTTATACTGAAATCCGCATTTATCTGGTTTGTAAATTATGTGAAAAATAGTGATACTTTTGTCCCAAGTTTTTACATAAGACTGGAGTGTGACTGCATTGGCAACTGAATTGCCTGATTCATGACTAGCAACATAGCTGTTGTTGTTAGTCATAAGCAAAACTTAAACTGAATTGTGCCATGAGTTGCGTAGTTGACTACAACGTAGTTAATGACATTCTAGAATATGTCAACTATCAAGAAACCATGCAATGACTTCTTTTATAGTTCCCTGTGATGAACAAGTGCTGGATCAGATCATGCCATGACATACTGATTCAATAATGTAAAGAACAGTGTACAGTAATGATATATTTGTAATTACAATTCTAATGCATTGTAGAGATGTGAACTTGTCACTAATGAAATAAAGGGCTTGCGAAGACATCGACTCATACATGTGTACCTTGTCAGCATGTTTATTCATCAACAATTAGTATTTATGAATTTATTAATCACAGTTGTGAATTCTCCTCATGGACTTCACAAATCACCTTCACCAAGGGTTACATCCTTCTAGCCAGTTCTAAGTAACCTTATCATTTATGCAGTGAGCAGTTACAAAAAAGAAATGCTGGAAACACCCTAAACATTGCATGTCTAACTTTGTATTATCAGGTTCAGAGCATATATTCAACAAGAAATTTGAAATAAATATTTTCTGTTGTGTTTCCACCATCTTGACAAATAAAATATCGCTACATTATGGGAATAATTTATATTTTATTGGTAATAATATTTGTAAAAAATTCTACAATGTAAGGTATTTGAATTAAATAAGCTCTAGTTCTGGAATTAGAATAATCAATAAATGATAGCAGAAAACATTTCTAGTTGTTTACAGTGCAACAATGCTATGACATTAGAATAACCCATATAAATTGTACACGTGCAAAACTGCAGATATAACATGTGCAACAGATTTTTGTTTAACTTTTTTAAACATGGCATCTGTTCTCAAGAATACAACAGTGTGTAAAGTTTGAGAGTTGCAATATTAATTTGTGAGGAGTGTTCAAGAGCATGGAGCCAAGGAACTTCCTGCACTAGGCCTCTTGGTCACCTGCTGTCAACGAAACAAATCCTTTAAGAACCCAGTCAAGTGAGGGCTGACAAAAGAGTGGTGGTTTAATTGTCATGGCCCGTGTGTGCATCTCTCTGTGGCTCAAGGAATGTTGATTGTTGTGGACTACAGTACAGTGAGGAAACAAGAATGTTTGTGCAGTTGTGTGATTGACATTTGCCACAAGACTATTACTGCTGAAATGTGTAGGTGGAACACACAAACTCATTTTACCAAACCTCTTAGTGTGTTCACTCACTGTGTTGTATAACAAACACACTAAGTATTATTTGGGAAAGATATGTGTAAGGCTTCACTTCAATATTGCCAACATTACTTTTACAGCTAGAAAAATAATAAATATTCTTACGTCATCCATACATATTCAGAGAAAGTGACACATCCAGTAGTAACAGTCTGAAATACCCAGATAAAATATAAGATTTCTCTTCAATCATACAGACATTAAATAAACATGCATATACATCACATTAACAATCACTAAGGCACTTAGTTTGGAGTCCATCCATGACTTTAAATTAAAATACTGAAGAGTAAGTAGTACATGTTTCACCCTGCAGAATTCAGTACCGTATTTGTACTGTACAGCAACTCATCCTTCATGGTATGTATCATAATGGTGTCTTTGGCATTATACATTACAATAACTTTATTACATAATGTAGCACATAGAAAAAGTACCCGTGCAAGTCAGTATGTCAATTTCAGTCAATATACACACATTTCACAGATCTGTAAATATACAGTCACGAATGCAGTGGAAGATTTGTGCTTTTGATTAGTGACAAGTTTGTTCTCAAGTCATGCTAGGCTACATTTGGCGCTGACATGAGGAGGTGAGTTTGTCCTCAAGTCATGCTAGGCCACACATGGCACTGACGTGAAGACTTGTGATTGTCCACAAGTCATGCTAAGCCACATTTGGCACTGGTGTGAGGAGGTGTGTTTGTCCCCAAGTCATGTTAGGCCACACACGGCACTGACGTGAGGTGAGTTTGTCCATAAGTCATGCTAGGCCACACCACGGCACTAATGTAAGAAGGTACATTTTCCCTCAGGTCATACTAAGCCACACACGCACTGGTGTGAGGAGGTGTGTTTTTCCTCAGTTCTTACTAGGCCACACACAGCACTGATGTGAGGTGTGTTTTTCCTCAGTTCTTACTAGGCCACACACAGCACTGATGTGAGGAGGTGTGTTTTCCCTCAGTTCTTACTAGGCCACACACAGCACTGATGTGAGGAGGTGTGTTTTCCCTCAGTTCTTACTAGGCCACACACAGCACTGATGTGAGGAGGTGTGTTTTCCCTCAGTTCTTACTAGGCCACACACAGCACTGATGTGAGGAGGTGTGTTTTCCCTCAGTTCTTACTAGGCCACACACAGCACTGATGTGAGGAGGTGTGTTTTCCCTCAGTTCTTACTAGGCCACACACAGCACTGATGTGAGGAGGTGTGTTTTCCCTCAGTTCATACTAGGCCACACACAGCACTGATGTGAGGAGGTGTGTTTTTCCTCAGGTCATACTAGGCCACACACAGCACTGATGTGAGGTGTGTTTGACATTAAGTTGTGCTAGGCCACACTTGGGGCACTTGTGCGAGGTGGTGAGTTCGTTTTTAAGTCCGTGTCCAGTAGACTTGTGTAATGTAATTCGGGCAAGGACATATCCAATAGGTTCCTGTTGACTGTGTCCAAGTTTCTATCGACTGTTTTGCCACAGGTGTGAATGTCTGAGACAGAGGAGAAACTCATGAGATCAGCCTCTGACTCTGAGAAGGTTCTACTCCCTAGTGGCTGTCTGCTGTCACTACAGCACTGACTCAGCTTGCCTGAGGCACTATGTCTACGCTGGAGTAGACAGTCACAACTGCTGCGAGACCTTGCATGGCTGTGGGCTGTAGAAATGGTATTGGAGCGAGTCCTGAGGTATGGCCGCATGCGGGAGCCATTGTGGTCAAGATTGGTCAAGATATCAGTGCAGGACGTCTGTGGAGTCCATGCACTGTTGGTATGTGAGTGACGGATGCCACGGATGACTGGACATCCAACCACGCCTACTTTGAGAGACCTGGGGGAGAAGCCAAAGTCATTGGAATGTTGTATGTTGTCACTGACAGAGACCTGGTTTGTGTCACCTAATTTGTGACTGTCTGTGTCATTACACGTATCACCAGTGTCATGTGGAACATTTGGTGAGAAACTGATGCCATTTGTTATTTGTGTTCTTGGTTCAGAAGTGATTGCACTGCCTTTCCTGGAGGACCATGTGTACTGGCCAGTGAGAGGTGATGTGTAGGTGGTGTGTCCGTGATGAATGAGAGGGGGAATGTCTTCATCACTGGACACCTCCTGTGAACTTGGGCCGGAGCTGTTGGCACACATCACACTGTTCCAGCAGTCATCCCTGCTGGGACTCTGGATGGCCCTGGTGACCGCATGCACGAGGGAGTTACCCACTCTAGCCCTGTGAGTCGACTTACAGTGGCCACTCTTGAACCCACTGCCTGGACATAGAGTGGCATCCTGGTCAACATCAAGTGGACGACAGGGTTCATTATTCTGACTGTTCACATGGCCGCTGTGGTCTGACTTCCTGAATACATTACTGGAGTCATCACTCTTGACCATCTGGCTGAATGGACATGAGCCTGTACCAAGGTTGTTGCGCCTGCCTGGCCGCACTGGTATTGGCAGACTATCCACTAACTCATCCAGCTCTCGCCTCTGTCTCTCTTTCTCCAGCACAGCCTTCTCCTTCCACTCCTCAATCTGACTCCTGGCAACTCTGCTCTTGGTGATGTCATCTCTCTTCAACACTGTCACTGACATGTCACTCTTACTGGTCTGTGTTGTGTCACATGTACGTTTCAGTGGAGTGCCACTCTTATTCTTCTGTGTCATGCCTTCCTTGTCCTGAATTGTGCTGCATGTATTGCTCCGTGTTGTGGTCAAACATTTGGTCAGTCTCTTGCTGGATGCTGGTCTGGCTGGCTCAAGTGTGTCTCTTGTCTCTGGACACACCTTGAAGGCCAGCATTGACTCACTCTGTCTTCGCCCTGAATGCCGTGATGTCCGAAATGTCATGGTCAACTCCCCCGTGCTACAGCGACGTGAGTGTTGACATAACATTTCTTGTATGCTCACATACGAGTCACTTCTTGACAGTGATGACGCAACACTACTGACACTGGACGTGTCCCTCTTGGCAGAGAAACTGATGTATTCTTGGTCTTCTATGGATGACTCTGGAAACAAACAACAAAATGGATATAAATATTATGAACACACAGAACCTGATTCATCATAAAACATTATCGCATTGATTGCACTGTCAGTACATGTATACATATATAGCAGCCATGTTTCAAGTCCTGCTGAATAATTTTGCAGAACCATTTTAGGACAACTATTAACATGGCAGCAAGAAGTATGGACATTTGCATATATAATTCAACATTCTCCAGTTGTTTTGAACGTCTATGATCTAGGTGGCCTATCAGCTTCTAGATGCTGTTATATTGGCATTGTTTTTCCCAGAACATTAAAAAAGGCAAGTTCTTATATGGCGCAGTATCCAGTCCTCAGGACCGTTCAAAGCGCTTTACACTTTACTTCCCTGACAGACCTGTTCACTCAGACACCATCTCGGCTTCTATGGGAAGCATCCAGCCATATGCTACAATTTATGCGCGAATGCTGCTCGTACACATCCACCACTGTCTATAGCCAGGTACTCATTTATTCAGCTGAGTGAACTGGAGCAATGTAGAGTGAAAAAACTTGCCCAAGGTTTTAATTTAACACCGCAGCCAGGATTCGAATCCGGGTTCTCGTAGTCGAGAGTCCGAAGCTCTACCTCTGAGCCACTGCGCTCAGTGGTAGTGTCTATAGATTCTGCTTGCTTATTCAATGAAATCAACTAGTTGAGGAAGAAACATCTTTATCTAGATACAACATCTGGGAATGCGTTGACACTGGCACTAGTGAACTTTTGCCACGCGTTAACTAACATACAGCATTATTCACGTGTCGGTGTATGCTTTAATCATTCTGGGAAATTACTTTTGATAATGGCACCCATAATATAGTCTAGCAAATTGGCTACATGGTGAGAGATGACACATTGCTGAGACTTACGTGTGCTGGTGAGAAGTGGTTCAGGACTGCCAGTGGAAAGGGGGGGAGGACTGGTCAGGGGAGAGTCGGACGACACCAGACTCATCTCGCTCTTCTTGTGGCTCTTCCGCAGGTCATATGCCTCATTTGACCTACAACAGACACAGGTGACACACTGACTACCTGCAAGATGGACATACAGTCACCTGACTAGCAGATAGTTATGCAGAGTGACTGTCATTTGTAATATGATTACATAAGACAACTGGCTAGAGATGGCTACACAGAGTGACTGTCATTTGTAATATGATTACATGAGACAACTGACTAGAGATGGCTACACAGAGTGACTGTCATTTGTAATATGATTACATGAGACAACTGGCTAGAGATGGCTACACAGAGTGACTGTCATTTGTAATATGATTACATGAGACAACTGGCTAGAGATGGCTACACAGAGTGACTGTCATTTGTAATATGATTACATAAGACAACTGACTAGAGATGGCTACACAGAGTGACTGTCATTTGTAATATGATTACATAAGACAACTGGCTAGAGATGGCTACACAGAGTGACTGTCATTTGTAATATGATTACATAAGACAACTGACTAGAGATGGCTACACAGAGTGACTGTCATTTGTAATATGATTACATAAGACAACTGACTAGAGATGGCTACACAGAGTGACTGTCATTTGTAATATGATTACATGAGACAACTGACTAGAGATGGCTACACAGAGTGACTGTCATTTGTAATATGATTACATAAGACAACTGACTAGAGATGGCTACACAGAGTGACTGTCATTTGTAATATGATTACATGAGACAACTGACTAGAGATGGCTACACAGAGTGACTGTCATTTGTAATATGATTACATGAGACAACTGGCTAGAGATGGCTACACAGAGTGACTGTCATTTGTAATATGATTACATAAGACAACTGGCTAGAGATGGCTACACAGAGTGTCATTTGCAATACAGACAACTGGCTAGAGATGGCTACACAGAGTGACTGTCATTTGTAATATGATTACATGAGACAGCTGACTAGAGATGGCTACACAGAGTGTCATTTGCAATACAGACAACTGGCTAGAGATGGCTACAAAGAGTGACTGTCATTTGTAATATGATTACATGAGACAACTGACTAGAGATGGCTACACAGAGTGACTGTCATTTGTAATATGATTACATAAGACAACTGACTAGAGATGGCTACACAGAGTGTCATTTGTAATACAGACAACTGGCTAGAGATGGCTACACAGAGTGTCATTTGTAATACAGACAACTGGCTAGAGATGGCTACACAGAGTGTCATTTGTAATACAGACAACTGGCTAGAGATGGCTACACAGAGTGTCATTTGTAATACAGACAACTGGCTAGAGATGGCTACACAGAGTGTCATTTGTAATACAGACAACTGGCTAGAGATGGCTACACAGAGTGTCATTTGTAATACAGACAACTGGCTAGAGATGGCTACACAGAGTGTCATTTGTAATACAGACAACTGGCTAGAGATGGCTACACAGAGTGTCATTTGTAATACAGACAACTGGCTAGAGATGGCTACACAGAGTGTCATTTGTAATACAGACAACTGGCTAGAGATGGCTACACAGAGTGTCATTTGTAATACAGACAACTGACTAGAGATGGCTACACAGAGTGTCATTTGTAATACAGACAACTGACTAGAGATGGCTACACAGAGTGACTGTCATTTGTAATATGATTACATGAGACAACTGACTAGAGATGGCTACACAGAGTGACAGTGTCATTTGTAATACAGACAACTGACTAGAGATGGCTACACAGAGTGTCATTTGTAATATGATTATATAAGACAATTGACTAGAGATGATGACACATATTGACACTGTAATTTGTAACATGGGACAACTGACTAGAGATTATTACACATATTGACACTGTCATTTGTAACCTGATTACAATGTCACTGTGGGGTGTTGATCATAATGAGCCTGGAGACAAAACTATAATTAAACTGAAAATAAATTCACATTACCAGATTAAATTATGTTAAATATGCTGTTTAAGTTGTTGTTTGCATGTAAGTAACATCAAACAATGCTAAATGAACAAACAGAGAAACCTAATCAAGAGTGATGTCTGAAATAGTTGCCCATTTTGTGTCCATTACAAATTTTTGTTCCCTTGGTATTACAATTAAATCTTCTGAAATTATAGCCACCTTCTGTATAAAAGTCAAAACATATTTCTTTGAAATGAAGACTTGCCTGTCCCTGTGTATGATTATGCATAAGGATTTTGTGTGTTTACCTGTGACATGTTTTTATTATATTTTGATCAATGTATCTGAACATTTTATGGACACCGACTTTTTATGACCAAGAGGGAGATGGATGGATGGCGTCCGAAGGACATTGCGCATCACCCCGGAAGATGCGCAGGACAGAACATTCTGGAAATCAAGAATTCGGGCCGCTGACCCCACCTAGTGGGAAAAGGCGAAGAAGAAGAAGAAGACTTTTTATGAATTATGTTATCGTTTGTGTTGCACCAGTGGCACTTATATTACAATGTGTTATTAAAACAACTGGCTTTTTTCTTCGATAAGTTTTTCACATTACTACTGACAAATCAGTGAGCTAAATGTCATGGATGAAAGTGATACCAGTGATTTTGAGGGTGTTTAAACTTGTAGTGCTGACTGGAGTGGTCACAAGTGTTAGCTCTGGTGATGATAAACCTTGGTGATGTATGATCGTGTTGTGTCATTGAGTAATTGTTATAATAAGATGTGTTATTGTTCTGATATGGCAAACTTAATTTGTCCTTGATATTACATTGTCATTGCCATACTGTGCTATTTGTTACTATTGATGACCCATCCGTTAACCTGATTTTTGTGTGGCAAATTACCACACTCCAACTTTAAAATTTTCTTCGCAATATTTTAGTTGAAGTCGCGGTTATAAATAGAGAATGTATGGTAATGACTACTCACAGACAGGTAGTGGCTGCCTGGTGAGACTGCTGCAGTTGGGTGCATATCACATCTATGGAAGGGTCACTCTTGCGACCAGCCAGCCAATATGTGCTCATCTTTCCTTTTCCCTACAATGCAATATACAGGTTACTTTGTCTGGGGTTTCGGTTATCATTCATTCTAAACTTGATCCTAGTATCATTTCATCAAATCTGTAGAAATAAATGACGTCTAGGGAAAGTGAAATTAAAATATCTTTCAAAAACAAAACAACTTGTATCTTGTATAAGGACTTTTTTGTAATACACATGTACTACATTTTTACACATAAATGTTTTGGTGAGAATATTGTGATTATGATTTGTGCTCTCAGTGATATCATTGAGAGCATGTAGTATATTGCTATAATAGAGCTACAAACAATTTGAGAACTCACAGTTTAAAAAATGTTAACTGTGGCTGCAATACATTTATGGTGAGTTTTTTTGTTTACAAATGTATCCATCTTTGTTAAGCAAATCTTGTTGACATATGTTGTATCATCTTTATTCATAGACAGTCTAAAGTAAATATTATACTGTGAGTGATGTAATCAAATTGGCATTGTTTTGTTTAGAACTGTTCCCAGATACAAACAAACATTAATTGTGTGTTATTGCACGGGACAGAGATACAAGACATTACCATTGACACCCTAAATATATGAGCAGATAGACCTTTACAGTAATATCTTTACCTTGACATGCATGGATCCTCGGAACACAGTGACAAACTCTGAGTTTTGGAGACAACGCTGGCATGGCTCACTGATATGAATTCGACCTGCCTGCAATGAGTAAGCAGATTGAGCACATGACTTGAGAATCAGATGAACTTAGCAAATACTGGGTACATAACAACATATTGATTTACTGAATTTGATCATATTCTACAATAATAGTACATATTTAGAAATACAATAGAAAATAAAACAATAAAAGTAAATCCTGCCACCTTGGTATGCTGCAGTATCTTATCTGAAAGTTAAATACTGCTTTTAAACCATTTTATCTGTTAAACATTTACTGACATGTGCTTAATAATCTCCCAGAATTCATCTGGATTGCTACATTTCCTGCACGCACTTCGCTGTTTGTCTGCATCCTAGCTGCAGTATTGACTGTGTCGCCAAACAGACAATATTGAGGTGTCCTTTTGCCCACCACCCCTGCCACAATGCTGCCAGTATGCATGCCTGAAACAAATAACGCAAGTTGTCGTGATACCATTGAGACAATGTACAATACATTTTCTTATGATGCAGTTACATGTTATAAGTTCAATAGTTAACTTGGCAGTGTTATGGTCCTCTACTTGTTATGCAACTCATAGGATCAGTATTATTTTTATAGAAACAAAACCATTTGAAATTATATAATTTGTGTCAAACGTTCAGTTGAAATATTCACATTCATCTGTATGTATGTGGTGCCTTCTGACACATTACATACTTCACGTCTGTATGTATGTGGTGCCTTCTGACACATTACATACTTCACATCTGTATGTATGTGGTGCCTTCTGACACATTACATACTTCACGTCTGTATGTATGTGGTGCCTTCTGACACATTACATACTTCACATCTGTATGTATGTGGTGCCTTCTGACACATTACATACTTCACGTCTGTATGTATGTGGTGCCTTCTGACACATTACATGCTTCACGTCTGTATGCATGTGGTGCCTTCTGACACATTACATGCTTCACGTCTGTATGTATGTGGTGCCTTCTGACACATTACATGCTTCACATCTGTATGTATGTGGTGCCTTCTGACACATTGCATACTTCACATCTGTATATATGTGGTGTCTTCTGACACATTACATACTTCACATCTGAATGTATGTGGTGCCTTCCGAAACATTACATACTTCACATCTGTATGTATGTGGTGTCTTCTGACACATTACATACTTCACATCTGTATGTATGTGGTGTCTTCTGACACATTACATACTTCACATCTGTATGTATGTGGTGTTTTCTGACACATTACATACTTCACATATGTATGTCTGTGGTACCTTCTGACACATTACATGCTTCACATCTGTATGTATGTGGTGTCTTCTGACACATTACATACTTCACATCTGTATGAATGTGGTGTTTTCTGACACATTACATACTTCACATCTGTATGTATGTGGTGTTTTCTGACACATTACATACTTCACATCTGTATGAATGTGGTGTTTTCTGACACATTACATGCTTCACATCTGTATGTATGTGGTGTTTTCTGACACATTACATACTTCACATCTGTATGAATGTGGTGTTTTCTGACACATTACATACTTCACATCTGTATGTATGTGGTGCCTTCTGACACATTACATACTTCACATCTGTATGTCTGTGGTATCTTCTGACACATTACATACTTCACATCTGTATGTCTGTGGTACCTTCTGACACATTACATACTTCACATCTGTATGTATGTGGTGTCTTCTGACACATTACATACTTCACATATGTATGTATGTGGTGTCTTCTGACACATTACATACTTCACATATGTATGTATGTGGTACCTTCTGACACATTACATACTTCACATCTGTATGTATGTGGTGTCTTCTGACACATTACATACTTCACATCTGTATGTATGTGGTGTCTTCTGACACATTACATACTTCACATATGTATGTATGTGGTACCTTCTGACACATTACATACTTCACATCTGTATGAATGTGGTGTTTTCTGACACATTACATACTTCACATCTGTATATATGTGGTGCCTTCTGACACATTACATCACATCTGTATGTATGTGGTGTCTTCTGACACATTACATTGCATACTTCACATCTGTATGTATGTGGTGCCTTCTGACACATTACATACTTCACATCTGTATGTATGTGGTACCTTCTGACACATTACATACTTCACATCTGTATGTATGTGGTGTCTTCTGACACATTGCATACTTCACATCTGTATATATGTGGTGTCTTCTGACACATTACATTGCATACTTCACATCTGTATGTATGTGGTGTCTTCTGACACATTACATTGCATACTTCACATCTGTATGTATGTGGTGCCTTCTGACACATTACATACTTCACATATGTATGTATGTGGTACCTTCTGACACATTACATACTTCACATCTGTATATATGTGGTGCCTTCCGACACATTACATAATTCACATCTGTATATATGTGGTGCCTTCTAACACATTACATACTTCACATCTGAATGTATGTGGTGCCTTCTGACACATTACATTGCATACTTCACACCTGTCTGGATTTTGATGTTGATGAGTGTATGTATACAATTGTGCTGTGCCAGGTGTGAAGTTGCTAGAAAAAGAATATACAAAGTGCGAGTAAAAACAGACCATGGCTTAGAAGTGTGAAACAATCACTACCATCAATGCTTGGATGATTGGAGCTACCAAAACATTCCCAGGGAGGCTGTCCCACCAGAAGTATTGAGAGGAAAGAATTCCTGTAGACCTGACTGAGCGCTGTTATAATTTTATATTTACATAGATAAAATATATCTAGACTAATTGTAAGGCAATAAAACTAACGCTGACAGAGAGATGGACTAATTGTAAGACAATGCAACTAACGCTCACAGAGAAATGGACTAATTGTAAGACAATGCAACTACGCTGATAGAGATTTGGACTAATCGTATGACAATGCAACTGATGCTGACAGAGAGATGGACTAATCGTAAGACGATGCAACTAACGCTGACAGAGAGATGGACTAATCATAAGACGATGCAACTAACGCTGACAGAGAGATGGACTAATCGTAAGACAGTGCAACTAACGCTGACAGAGAGATGGACTTATCGTAAGACAGTGCAACTAACGCTGACAGAGAGAGATGGACTAATTGTAAGACAATGCAACTAACGCTGACAGAGAGATGGACTAATGGTAAGACAATGCAACTAATGCTGACAGAGAGATGGACTAATCGTAAGACATTGCAACTAACGCTGACAGAGAGATGGACTAATCGTAAGACATTGCAACTAACGCTGACAGAGAGATGGACTAATCATAAGACAGTGCAACGAACGCTGACAGAGAGATGGACTAATCGTAAGACAGTGCAACTAATGCTGACAGAGAGATGGACTAATCGTAAGACAATGCATCTAACGCTGACAGAGAGATGGTCTAATCATATGACAATGCAACTAATGCTGACAGAGAGATGGACTAATCGTAAGACAATGCAACTAATGCTGACAGAGAGATGGACTAATTGTAAGACAATGCAACTAATGCTGACAGAGAGATGGACTAATCGTAAGAAAATGCAACTAACGCTGACAGCGAGATGGACTAATTGGAAGAAAATGCAACTAACGCTGACAGAGAGATGGACTAATCATAAGACGATGCAACTAACGCTGACAGAGAGATGGACTAATCGTAAGACAGTGCAACTAACGCTGACAGAGAGATGGACTTATCGTAAGACAGTGCAACTAACGCTGACAGAGAGATGGACTAATTGTAAGACAATGCAACTAACGCTGACAGAGAGATGGACTAATGGTAAGACAATGCAACTAATGCTGACAGAGAGATGGACTAATCGTAAGACATTGCAACTAACGCTGACAGAGAGATGGACTAATCGTAAGACATTGCAACTAACGCTGACAGAGAGATGGACTAATCGTAAGACATTGCAACTAATGCTGACAGAGAGATGGACTAATCGTAAGACAGTGCAACTAACGCTGACAGATGGACTAATCGTAAGACAGTGCAACTAATGCTGACAGAGAGACGGACTAATCGTTAAAGACAGTGCAACTAACGCTGACAGAGAGACGGACTATTCGTAAGACAGTGCAACTAACGCTGACAGAGAGATGGACTATTCGTAAGACAGTGCAGCTAACGCTGACAGAGAGACGGACTAATCGTAAGACAGTGCAACTAACGCTGACAGAGAGATGGACTAATCATAAGACAGTGCAACTAACGCTGACAGAGAGATGGACTAATCGTAAGACAGTGCAACTAATGCTGACAGAGAGATGGACTAATCGTAAGACAATGCATCTAACGCTGACAGAGAGATGGTCTAATCATATGACAATGCAACTAATGCTGACAGAGAGATGGACTAATCGTAAGACAATGCAACTAATGCTGACAGAGAGATGGACTAATTTTAAGACAATGCAACTAATGCTGACAGAGAGATGGACTAATCGTAAGAAAATGCAACTAACGCTGACAGCGAGATGGACTAATTGGAAGAAAATGCAACTAACGCTGACAGAGAGATGGACTAATCGTAAGACAATGCAACTAACGCTGACAGAGAGATGGACTAATCGTAAGACAATGCAACTAATGCTGACAGAGAGATGTACAAATTATAAGACGCTGCATTTTCATTATTTTGGGGAGGTAAGATTTCTGCATAAAATTGTAAGATTAAATTGATACACATATCTATATAGTTACCTAGTCTGATCTGTAGTGGGCCATTAATAGCACATGGACAGTGCATCTGATGCACTTTCTCAATGAGTTCGAGACCAACACTGGCCACACTAGCAGCATGGTTGGACCGTCGCTCCGGCACCCCTCCAGCCACCATGTATACGGCATCACCCAGGGTCTCCACCTGCCCGACAAACAGAGGATGCCATAATGCCTGTCTACCATAGGCACTATTGAAAGTCCAGAAAGAATGGTCTGTATTGAGTCCATAATAGTAGTTAGGCCATAATGGACATAGCAACGAGGAGCCTACAGGATCGCTGGGACACTGATATGCAACTCGGGCTGGTGATGTAATTGCGTTCTTTATGCACGCGTATTGTTTAATTTGGCTTCATTTTATCCTTGAGGTCTTTTACTAGTCTCCAACTATTATAATTATACAGCATATCTACAATGTGTGTTAACAAATGCTGGATATAATGAATGAATATGACATAACCCCAAAATGGAATGCTGGTGGTTAATGGCATGCGGCCTGAGGCTGAGTTGCATAACAGTGCTATTTCGTTGATTACCGGTAGTCCTGTAGATTCCCCAGTGTGTAGTACCAACAATGTCCACTGTAGATAGGTTTCACTGTAGTACATTTATCCAATAGGTGGCACCACATATCTCGGTAGCTAATGTGCAGTTTATCCAATCAATGGTTGTAGGCAGCTGCCTGGGGAACACAATTGTCAAGTGATTGGGGTGTTAGAGGGTTAATTAAACATATTTTATAATTATGGATCATAGGCTTATTTTCACTCAAAAAACAAAATGTTAACTGATAACATAAAATCTGATAAAAGGTGTTATTTTATTTCCCCAGAATTTGTGAGAAGACAGGAAATGGATTAAATGAAACATGCCTTGAAGACGTTATGTTTTTCAACGACAGCATCGAATGTGATGAAGATGTTGTTGATGCACTCAACAAGTTCTGTCGCAGGCGTGTTAGCGCACATTTCATGGAATCCAAGAGTGTAGCTGAATAGGATCGTCACCTCATTGAACATCTGCAGGAGATGGGACAGAAGATCATCGTTGAGAACAGAGAAGGGTGACTGTCAAGTGACTTTACTGAGGAACATACAGAGGCCATAGAGAGTCACATACAGAGGTGGCAAAAAACATTTACTGAGGTAGTTGATGATCACATACAGAAGTAGCAGAGAATCATACATAGAAATGGCAGAGAATTGTATGTAGAAGTGACCGAGAATCATATATAGAAATGGCAGAGCATCGTATATAGAAATGGCAGAGCATTGTATATAGAAATCGCAGAGAGTCGTATGTAGAAGTGGCAGAGAATTATATATAGAAATGGCAGAGCATCGTATATAAAAATGGCAGAGCATCGTATATAGAAATGGCAGAGCATCGTATATAGAAATGGCAGAGCATCGTATATAGAAATGGCAGAGCATCGTATGTAGAAATGGCAGAGAATCATATATAGAAATGGCAGAGCATCGTATATAGAAGTGGCAGAGCATCGTATATAGAAATGGCAGAGCATCGTATATAGAAATGGCAGAGAATCGTATGTAGAAGTGGCAGAGAATCATATATAGAAATGGCAGAGCATCATATATAGAAGTGGCAAAAAATCATAACATATAGAAATTGCAGAAAATTATACATAGAAGTGGCAGAGAATCATATATGGAAGTGGCAGAAAGTCATATATAGAAGCGGCAGAGAATCGTATATTGAAGTGGCAGAGAATCACATATAGAAGAAGCTGAGAATCATGAATAGAAATGGCAGAGAATCATATATAAGTGGCAGAGAATCATACATAGAAGTGGCAGAGAATCATATATAGAAGCGGCAGAGAATCATAATATAAAGTGGCAGAGAATCACATATAGAAGCAGCATAGAATCATATATAGAACTGGCAGAGAATAATAAATAGAAGTGGCAGATAATCATATGCAGTCATGGTATAGAGATGTCGCAGAGGATAATGAATCAAATCAAATACCGGTTTAAGTGCTCTGCATTTTTTATTATCAGCCACTTGCTGCATCATACATGGTACGCATGCATCATACATGGTACGCATGCATCATACACGGTACGCATGCGCTTTCCGGATACCTGGAGTATCACATGTCCCAGAATATCTCATACACATAATCTAGTAGGAGGAACCAATACATTTCAGGTAATAGTGGTGGCAGAGGATCACATACAGAGAAGGTAAGAGGATCATAGGGAGGTGTCAGCAGATCACAGAGGATCACATACAGATAAGGTGAGAGGATCATAAGGAGATGTGAGCAGATCACAGAGGATCATATACAGAAAAGGTGAGAGGATCATAGAGAGGTGTCAGCAGATCACACAGGCACCGGGATTCAGACTGTCATTTCAATGATTACACCTTCCAACAAAACCTAGGCAGTCACCAGTGAACTAAGAGCTACATATTACTGTGTGTTACTGTGACACTACCTCGCATGTGCTCACTGGGTCCTCCCCATTGCGCAGTCTGTCAGCAATTTGCTGAGGCAGCATGGAGTAGAGCAGACTCTCACTCTTCTGACGCCACGCATCCAACTGACGCATGTTCTCTGAGATCAGTCGACACTTATCCACTTGCTGTAACAACAACTTTGTACATCATTTATCTCCACCTGCTGTAACAACAACTTTGTACATCATTTATCTCCACTTGCTGTAACAACAACTTTGTACATCATTTATCTCCACCTGCTGTAACAACAACTTTGTACATCATTTATCTCCACTTGCTGTAACAACAACTTTGTACACCATTTATCTCCACCTGCTGTAACAACAACTTTGTACATCATTTATCTCCACTTGCTGTAACAACAACTGTTTACACCATTTATCTCCACTTGCTGTAACAACAACTGTGTACACCATTTATCTCCACTTGCTATAACAACAACTTTGTACATCATTTATCTCCACCTGCTGTAACAACAACTTTGTATGTCATTTATCTCCACTTGCTGTAACAACTTTGTACACCATTTATCTCCACTTGCGGTAACAACAACTTTGTACATCATTTATCTCCACTTGCTGTAACAACAACTTTGCACATAATTTATCTCCATCTGCTGTAACAACAACTTTGTACATCATTTATCTCCACCTACTGTAACAAAAATGTTGTACATCATTTATTTTCACTTGCTCTAGCAAACAATGGTAAAGAATTCTAGTAAAACAGTGTTGCAAAATTGGTGTGCAAAATAATACATGTTGTAGAGACAATATACTGTCATCAGAGAAATGTAACACAAATGCTGGAGAGATGTTTTCTGAGAAGCTACTTTTCATAAAAAAATACACAACCTTACACATTATTACTGCAAGTGAGCACTTATGTGGATTGTCTCACAAGCTCATAGCTCCAAGTAGTATTTGTATTATCAAAATAGTAACTGCACATATCCCAGTGATGAATTCGTACAAACACCAATGAAAGCGTGTTATTTACCTGTTCAATGAGAGACTCTAACTTGGATGCATGCTGCCAGCCAGCCATTACCATGTCTCTGCTACCGTCATACATATTCAGTTCATTGATGTACAACCCCATAGACAATAGCTCCTCCAAGTTGTTCAGTCTACAACAATTCAACAGCTCCATAGACAATAGCTCCTCGAAGTTGTTCAGTCATCAATAATTTAACAGCTCCAATGACAACAGCTCCTCCAAGTTTTTAAGTCGACAACAATTTAACAGCCCCATAGAAAACAGCTCCTCCAAGCTGTTCAGTCAACAACAATTTAACAGCCCCGATGACAACAGCTCTTCCAAGTTGTTCAGTCAACAACAATTTAACAGCACCAATGACAACAGCCCCTCTAAGTTGTTCAGTCTACATCAATTCAACAGTTGCAATGACAACATAGTCGAGTTGCCACCCTATGCTGTACTGTAGGGAACCTGGAAATGTTTGGTCGTGTAAAGTTTTTTTGCTGAATCATATAGATTAAATGTCCCTGAACTCAAATCCGTGGGATGGCAATGTGCCATCCTTGGGCAACTCGTGGGAACCACGAAAATCGAAGATGGCTGCCGTGATCCTGGTAAATTACAAAATGTGTTCATCTTTACACTACATCATGCTAGGAACATAATTTTAAATAATTTTATGTACACGCATGCTTTGAGGTACGAGGAATTCAATGGAACCGTTTACAATAATGTCCGACTATGTTCACGTGACCAAAATTGAAAATGGCCGCCGTTTTTATCAATAATTGTCAAAATCGAGCATAATTTGATTGCCTTTTGCTATATAAATATGATTATATTTTGTCCTTTCCTATGTTTTACCATATCAGGACTTAAAAGGAAGTATTTCAACTGATGCCCGCCCAAGAAAACTGAGTAATATTCAAAATGGCCGTCATTTTACCCAAACATATGCAAGTGCCACGATTTTGTGCCTATTCCTACGTTTTAGCATTCGGGCATGAACATAGTACTGGTATATACTTGTACTGCCTTAATTATACGTGAAATACATAAATGATACGATAACTATTGCAGTGCAGGTGGTCAGCTCACAAAGAAAAAAATGCTCGCTAATCTCTGTGATTACTTTGGTGAGAAGATCGTTGTTTTACACATTGAGGGTTGTGAATCTATTATTGGTTTCAGAGATGTTGTAGGCAAAACAGTGAAGATGGTCAAGTATGACGGTGTAGATTATGAGAGTGTAGAAACTGTAGTACGCAGGATGAAAGCTGAAGTTCTAGCACTTCATCGTAGCAATGCTTATGATTTAAGTCAGTTCACGTTTGAGAAGACTGTTGCCAACACATCTCCTACTTTGCTAGCATTAGTTTCCCAATTGGTATCCAATGTAGAATTTAATAAATCCGCAGTAACCATATCACAGTGCATTCAACAGCACATTTCCAACTCCACAAATCAAACCACTCTTGGTCTTGCTGTGAAGTTACATCATAAATTTGGTAGCTCTGAATTGGTCAAGTTGCTCAACGAGCATGGTATCATCACAACATATGATGAGGTCATGCGATTTTGCAAATCAGCCGCCATGTATATAAGTGGAAATGGGGGGAAAGTTCATGAGGCGATCGGCTTGATGCGTAGAGTAGGTCCGATATTCGGCTGGTTTGACAATTTTGACCTCCTTGTGTGCACACCCAATGGTCGCCGTGAGACACACGCCATGGCAATAGAATTTCAACAGCATCCTTCGGGTGTTTTAGAATGTGGTAGTGCAAAGGCTGGCCTGCTGAACCTCACCATTCCACGCCTTTGTAAGTGTGAAGTCGCATCTCTTCGTCTTGGAAGTAAGTCCGTTGTGATGGAACGGTACACAGGCCCGAAGAAGGTGAACCCCCCTGTTGTGACATGTAGGTATGGCCCACCATTCACTGATGTATGTGCACTACAGGGAAGTCTAGAACGTGCCCAGGTCGTGGACACTCAATGGCTGAACTCCCTCATTCATGATCCAAACCCTATCGAATGGGGAGGCTATAATGCTGCTCTGGCGACAGTGGAATGTTCCCCTAAACCAGCCACTACCTACAGGTTTGGTCCTCTCATCGACGCACCACCATCCCACCCCGACACTCTTCTCACGATGCTGTCATATTTAGAGAGAACTCTCACTGAACTTGGGATGAAGACCTCCAATCTATCCGCTGACATGCAGCTTTACATCGTAGCAAAACTTATCAAGTGGGCCAGTCATGGGAACCGCTTCAAGTCAGTCATTCTTCGACCTGGTGGCATGCACACTCTCATGTCATTCAATGGCTGTATTGGGAACTTAATGAAAGCTAGTGGTCTTGAAGTACTGGTTGGGGCTGCATTTAGTGGCCTGACATCAATCATGAATGGCAAGGCATGGGTGAAATCAATGCGTGCCTTTCATATGGTGACAGCAGCGTTGCTATACGACTTCCTCAAAGATTGTCCCAAGACATTCGAAGATATCAGTCAGTATCTTGACACAGCTAGGGAACACCCAACCGGTAGGCTGTGGGTTGACTGCCTCATACGACCTACGCTCATCGCGCACCAGTTCGAACGGGCTGAGCGCGATTGTGATTATCTTTTGCAGCAGCACTGCTACCAGCAAATGCTACCCTACTTCTTCGCAGCTGGCCACTGGCAATACGCTAGATACATTACATGGCGTGTGATGGAAATGCAGTATATGTTGCCAGATGATGCCAAGAAGGATATGTTAGCAGGTGCTCATATGTATGTCGTCATAGGCCAGGCACATGGAATTCTGTGTCTGCAGACCAGTTAGGAGAGCAAACATACATCAAGAAAGGTAAGATGCCTGGGGGGTTGAAGGGATTCACCATGTCAGAAGACCAAGTAGCCATTTGGGTGGAGTCATACCCCATATGTGCCCATGTCACACTCGCCATAGAGTCCATGTATTCAGCTGATGATGAGATGAAGGAGGAGAAACGTAAGGAGGAAGGAGAGAAGAGGCGCATACTTGATACAGATGACAGGAATCGTGTTTACGAAGAGTTGAAGAAGCATTCCCATCCTCTCAAACTGACAAGTTCAGGCCTCTATAACATAATTAATGGCAAAGTGGCGAATGCTTCTGTCAACTTCCAGGAAACCCTCAAGATAGGGGAGAGCATGCTCCTTGACTTTAGATCGTCATTGCATGGTAGCTTTCGCGCTCCCTTGAAAAGAAAAGTCAAAACCATGGAATCTATCAAATGTGGCATAGCCATAGGTGATAAGACGCTCTATGACATGGCATCACTATTCTGTCGTCTCATCACAGTAGGGCAGCACCTGACAACAGCCACTCCAAGTTGTTCAGTCTACATCAATGACAACAACCCCTCCAAGTTGTTCAGTCTACATCAATGACAACAGCCCCTCCAAGTTGTCCAGTCTACATCAATGACAACAACCCCTCCAAGTTGTTCAGTCTACATCAATGACAACAGCCCCTCCAAGTTGTCCAGTCTACATCAATGACAACAACCCCTCCAAGTTGTCCAGTCTACATCAATGACAACAACCCCTCCAAGTTGTTCAGTCTACATCAATGACAACAGCCCCTCCAAGTTGTTCAGTCTACATCAATGACAACAGCCCCTCCAAGTTGTCCAGTCTACATCAATGACAACAACCCCTCCAAGTTGTCCAGTCTACATCAATGACAACAACCCCTCCAAGTTGTTCAGTCTACATCAATGACAACAACCCCTCCAAGTTGTTCAGTCTACATCATTTCAACAGCCCCAATGACAACAGCCCCTCCAAGTTGTCCAGTCTACATCAATGACAACAACCCCTCCAAGTTGTCCAGTCTACATCAATGACAACAACCCCTCCAAGTTGTTCAGTCTACATCAATGACAACAGCCCCTCCAAGTTGTTCAGTCTACATCATTTCAACAGCCCCAATGACAACAGCCCCTCCAAGTTGTCCAGTCTACATCATTTCAACAGCCCCAATGACAACAGCCCCTCCAAGTTGTCCAGTCTACATCATTTCAACAGACCCAATGACAACAGCCCCTCCAAGTTGTCCAGTCTACATCATTTCAACAGACCCAATGACAACAGCCCCTCCAAGTTGTTCAGTCTACATCAATTCAACAGTTCCAATGACAACAGCTCCTCCAAGTTGTTCAGTCTACATCAATTCAACAGTTCCAATGACAACAGCTCCTCCAAGTTGTTCAGTCTACATCAATTCAACAGACCCAATGACAACAGCTCCTCCAAGTTGTTCAGTCTACATCAATTCAACAGTTCCAATGACAACAGCTCCTCCAAGTTGTTCAGTCTACATCAATTCAACAGACCCAATGACAACAGCTCCTCCAAGTTGTTCAGTCTACATCAATTCAACAGTTCCAATGACAACAGCTCCTCCAAGTTGTTCAGTCTACATCAATTCAACAGTTCCAATGACAACAGCTCCTCCAAGTTGTTCAGTCTACATCAATTCAACAGACCCAATGACAACAGCTCCTCCAAGTTGTTCAGTCTACATCAATTCAACAGTTCCAATGACAACAGCTCCTCCAAGTTGTTCAGTCTACATCAATTCAACAGTTCCAATGACAACAGCTCCTCCAAGTTGTTCAGTCTACATCAATTCAACAGACCCAATGACAACAGCCCCTCCAAGTTGTTCAGTCTACATCATTTCAACAGTTCCAATGACAACAGCTCCTCCAAGTTGTTCAGTCTACAACAATTCAACAGTTCCAATGACAACAGATCCTCCAAGTTGTTCAGTCTACATCAATTCAACAGTTCCAATGACAACAACCCCTCCAAGTTGTTCAGTCTACATAAATTCAACAGCCCCAATGACAACAGATCCTCCAAGTTGTTCAGTCTACATCAATTCAACAGTTCCAATGACAACAACCCCTCCAAGTTGTTCAGTCTACATAAATTCAACAGCCCCAATGACAACAGATCCTCCAAGTTGTTCAGTCTACATCAATTCAACAGTTCCAATGACAACAACCCCTCCAAGTTGTTCAGTCTACATAAATTCAACAGCCCCAATGACAACAGATCCTCCAAGTTGTTCAGTCTACATCAATTCAACAGTTCCAATGACAACAGCTCCTCCAAGTTGTTCAGTCTACATCAATTCAACAGTTCCAATGACAACAACCCCTCCAAGTTGTTCAGTCTACATAAATTCAACAGCCCCAATGACAACAGATCCTCCAAGTTGTTCAGTCTACATCAATTCAACAGTTCCAATGACAACAGCTCCTCCAAGTTGTTCAGTCTACATCAAATCAACAGTCCCAATGACAACAGCCCCTCCAAGTTGTGCAGTCTACATCAAATCAACAGTTCCAATGACAACAGCCTCTCCAAGTTGTTCAGTCTACATAAATTCAACAGACCCAATGACAACAGCACCTCCAAGTTGTTCAGTCTACATCAATTCAACAGCCACAATGACAACAACCCCTCCAAATCGTCAACAGCTTCTCCAAGTTGAGCCACATGTGTTAGTCTCTATTACAACTGTACACCTGCCTACATGGCTCTTACTTCCACTGTCACCTGTCATATATTGCTATGTCAAGTGTCTTCAGTCTACATCTTCTGGGTTAACAGATTGGCCTGGTGGAGGTGGGGTGTAGTGGTCCAAACTGAGAGACTGGCCTGGTGGAGGTGGGGTGTAGTGGTCCAAACTGAGAGACTGGCCTGGTGGAGGTGGGGTGTAGTGGTCCAAACTGAGAGACTGGCCTGGTGGAGGTGGGGTGTAGTGGTGCAAACTGAGAGACTGGCCTGGTGGAGGTGGGGTGTAGTGGTCCAAACTGAGAGACTGGCCTGGTGGGAGGTGGGGTGTAGTGGTCCAAACTGAGAGACTGGCCTGGTGGAGGTGGGGTGTAGTGGTGCAAACTGAGAGACTGGCCTGGTGGGAGGTGGGGTGTAGTGGTCCAAACTGAGAGACTGGCCTGGTGGAGGTGGGGTGTAGTGGTCCAAACTGAGAGACTGGCCTGGTGGGAGGTGGGGTGTAGTGGTCCAAACTGAGAGACTGGCCTGGTGGAGGTGGGGTGTAGTGGTCCAAACTGAGAGACTGGCCTGGTGGGAGGTGGGGTGTAGTGGTCCAAACTGAGAGACTGGCCTGGTGGAGGTGGGGTGTAGTGGTCCAAACTGAGAGACTGGCCTGGTGGAGGTGGGGTGTAGTGGTCCAAACTGAGAGACTGGCCTGGTGGAGGTGGGGTGTAGTGGTCCAAACTGAGAGACTGGCCTGGTGGAGGTGGGGTGTAGTGGTCCAAACTGAGAGACTGGCCTGGTGGAGGTGGGGTGTAGTGGTCCAAACTGAGAGACTGGCTTGGTGGGAGGTGGGGTGTAGTGGTCCAAACTGAGAGACTGGCCTGGTGGAGGTGGGGTGTAGTGGTCCAAACTGAGAGACTGGCCTGGTGGAGGTGGGGTGTAGTGGTCCAAACTGAGAGACTGGCCTGGTGGAGGTGGGGTGTAGTGGTCCAAACTGAGAGACTGGCCTGGTGGAGGTGGGGTGTAGTGGTCCAAACTGAGAGACTGGCCTGGTGGGAGGTGGGGTGTAGTGGTCCAAACTGAGAGACTGGCCTGGTGGAGGTGGGGTGTAGTGGTCCAAACTGAGAGACTGGCCTGGTGGAGGTGGGGTGTAGTGGTCCAAACTGAGAGACTGGCCTGGTGGGAGGTGGGGTGTAGTGGTCCAAACTGAGAGACTGGCCTGGTGGAGGTGGGGTGTAGTGGTCCAAACTGAGAGACTGGTCTGGTGGAGGTGGGGTGTAGTGGTGCACGCAGGGATCAGTGAGGATCAACGTTGGTTAGAATATTGCTATTAGAATAAGGAAGTTTGTGTGAGTTTGTGTGTATGTGTGTGTATGAATGAATGCAGGCTTGAGGGTGTGTATGTGAATATGTGTATGCATCTATGTGTGCATTTGTGTGTGTGCGCATGCATGCCTGCATGCACGCATTTGTGTCTGAGCCATAGACTGAAAGACAGACATAGAGACAGACATGTTATCACAGGGATTGTATATTTACAAGGGTGTTCCAAGGAATGCGATGCCTTGCAGGTCTGGAATATATCTCATTTGTCCTTTCAACAGTAGGTGTCGCTCACTGTACTTCTTTGTTTGTTTGCTGCCATCCCGCGGCCGCAGTCTCACCGGGTCGACCGACTGCAGCTCAAACACGACACGCTGCAGGCAGATCACCTGACAACACAATATTGTGGTATGTATATTGTATACAGTGTATTAAACGTCTACAGAGTGTTGTGTGTCTGAACGACAAATCATACACCACTAAACTAATAAAAGAAAATACACTAAATTAATAAAACATAAAGATGGAAACAATTATATGATTTAAGAATATTGTTTAGATATACCTGAGTAAATAGATTCTTAGTTAAATATGTGAAAAATACAAGAATAAATTAAGTTAACCAGTTACCTATACAATATAAATAATGTGCCTAAATTAATAAAATAAATATAATCAGTGAATGGATTCATGTGTAATGGCAAGTCACAATTTGTCACATCTCAAAATTTTCAAAATGTCACAGGGAAGTCTCAATTGTCACAGCTTTATTGGTGCTTTTTCATGTTTAAGTCACATCAAATTTGCTTTTGTCACATATGTGAAATTTGTCACATATGTGAAATTTGTGAAAAAGGGAACCACCACTTGATGCAGCATAAAATAACTGTAAACCCAATAAAACACTAACAGCCTACTTGGCTCAGCAGATTACAATACATGTATGATGAGTATTGAAACAGAATAAAGATGCTGCATTGCCCTCATACCTCAGGATGGTGAATGAACATTAGTTTTACCCACAGCTGGGCCTGTCAGTTACTTTCAAGTATACTATTGTAAAGCAGGCTATAGTTCTGATATTTATGTTTGATCAACATGAACAAGATGTTTGATCAACATGATAAAGTGAATCAGTATCCTTTTGGCTGCATTTGAAGTCTATTATTGAGATGTTAACATCATCCAGCCAGTTATTCAATGGCTTGACTCCTGTTCATTTACTTCTTTTTTTCACTTTTCAAACAAATCACCCATATCTGATGGACCAACAAAAGATAACATGACAGACTAGATATTAAAAAATCGTAAGAAATTTAAAAAGTACGGGTAATGCAATTCTTGCAAAATCTAACTAATCACAGCCAAAATGAAACTTAGATCATTTATCATTGCTTTAATGTTCAAAACAACTCAAGTTCAGTGTATATTTATGTCTTCCTTTTCTTCTTGCACTAGGAATCACGATTTGAAATGGCAGTTTGTACATCATCAAGTGCTTTCCTGGCATTCTGGATTATGGCACTGGCTGCTTCAGCTTTGGTCATGGCTTTGTCTTTCATCTTCATGGCCTCATCCAACATGGACATTCCTCTTTAAGCAAAGTCTGAACTTTCTACCTTCTTGAGCAAATCATCCACATCTCATTCTTCAGCTTCACCTTCGCCTCTGTCTTTCTCCTGTCTCCTTTTTCATGACCTCTCTCTCCTTCTTCTTCCTTACTTCATAGCTTGCATGGGATGAGCGGATGCTGTTTGCTACATCTTTGGAGAAGGGCAGCCTGTGAGGTTTACTCCGATACTTGGATATGTAGGATGAAATCGTATGCAGGCCATTGATGGCTGGCATTTCCAACCTTGTTCTGTGGCTTGTCAGCAACAACTTGTTCTTGCTAAATCCTCTCTCTACATCTGCATTGCCATGGTCAAGGGTGAGAGCAATTCTTGCCAGTTTCATGAGAGCTGGGTACTTTCTTTCTCCTGTGGGTCTTGTCATCTTTCCAACTTTACTCCAGTACACATCAAAACGTTCATACTTCACCACTTGGTCACTCTGGGAAGTGGCTTCTTCCTCCTCCTCCTCCTCTTCAATGACAATACCAATCCTCTTGAATTTCTTCTGACATGTACTCCAACCATTCATCGGACAACTTGTCAATCACTCCTATCGGGAAGGCCTTGATCCATGTGGCAACTTGCCTGATTGCTTCCTTCGACTGCAGGGCATTTCTGACGATAGGGTGTAACACTTGTAGGTAACGCAGGAGGGAATTCTTCAGTGGGAATGTCCTGAGTAACTTGGTGATACCCTTCCGATACAGTTGCTTTGCCCTTCTAAAGAATGAGGAATAAGAAGCGTCCGAGACCTTCTTGCCATCCTTCAACTTCTTCAGTTCTGTTTTTGCCGCTTCACCAATGTTGACCTCTCTCAACCAGTTCTCTTTCTTGTCTAAGTCAACTTCATACAGTTCCTTGCCAGACTTGTCACCAATGGCTTCTGGTGTGAAACATCTTCTCATCATCAGCTGAAGGACCAAGGTACTCATCTCATCGTACAGGATACGGATTAGAGGTTCAGACATTTGAAACATCCTGGTGATCATCAAGAACAATTCGAGTAATAACTTGTTGAAGTACATCTCTGCCAGGATCAGCTTGTCCTGCAGTATTTCGCAGATTGTCTTCACTCTTCCACTTTCTTTCTCCCTGTCCGACAGGTCTTTCAGGAAGTATTGCTTCAGGGCTGGCAACTGCTCTGCAAGTCTAACAACAACAACATCTTCAAGGGTTGTCCATCTAGAATCAACATGACATAGGAAGTGGTGACCTTGACTTTAGCTTGGGCTAATTCATAATCTTCCCTCTTAGCAGCGGAGTACTTGAAACACTGAAACACCTCCATATCAAGTCTCTCAACACTGGAATCGAATGCTTCAAAAGCAGTGGAGAAGGCATTGTGAGTCTTGTGGATGTTACATATACATATATCCACAATATCCTTGTTGATATCTTGTAATGCCTTCTTCTGCAGAGCTTTCATGACATTAGGACCATCAGAAGACAGTTGCAGTAACTTGTCGTGATACAAGCCACTGAGGGCATCCATGACATTAGCTTTCAGCTGTTCTGCATTTGCATGGCCCATGTTGAATGATTTGAGATGTTGAACAATGTTCACAATCATATGTTCAGATGTTCACAATCCTCAGGCCAATACTTAACTATTACATCAAACTGATGTCAGTGCTAGGCAGTAGTTGCCTCATCAACCTGAATGCTATATACAGGAGCTTTATTCCTAATGTCATTCTCAATCCGAGCATGGAACAGTGGGCCTAGTCCATCAGATACGGCATACGATGTCTTGTTTTGTTTACAGCGAAAATCTTTTGTGACAGCTGAATCGGGAAACATGACTGGCATCATATCTGAGACATGATTGGCTACAAGGAATGGCAAGTTATTCACAGCTGTGCAAGTACACCAATTAGCTTCAGCAAAAGCAACATTGTCCTTCAAAGAGCGTTTTTTCCACCCATCTTCAGTACTGTCCGACGGTTTAATGAATTGAAACATATCCTGTTGACTCTCTTGGATTTTTTGAGCTGTCCTTTACCATCAAGATGGCCCCTTCTTCGACTCTTGTGTTTTTGATTCGATGGATGACGAACAACATGTGCATGTCCTCTGAGCAAACTTTTACTGACCACTTTGTCACATTTTGTCACAGAATTCTCAAAATGTCATAAAATGTCACAGAATTTCAGGCAAGCAAGTTTTGTCACAGAATGTCACCATGTCACAGGGAATCCATTCTCTGATATAAATTCCTTGAAGTATATTATAAATCGAATGTGAAATAGTTTTTACTATTATTATCTCACATTCTACTTAAAATGTGTCGAGAACAAATATGAGAACATTGCCATATACCATGTAACTATTACACATAATATATAAAAAATAATAATAAAATATCTAACATGGAACTCCACAAGAAGACGGGCTGCAACAGTGCTGTCCGGGAATTTAAATGCCGATGACTGAGATGGCTAGGACACATCCAGAGAATGCCTAAAGAAAGTATCCCCAAAGTTGCCCTAAGATGGACGCCACCCGGAAGAAGGAAGCCAGGACGACCAAAGACCACATGGCGAAAGACAGCAATGGCAGAGCTCCAAGATATAGGGCTCTCGTGGGGCGAGGCTCAGGCTGCAGCTAAAGACAGGACCCTGTGGAGGAACATTGTTGTAGCCTTATGTCCCACTGGGGATGAAGAGGATAAGTAAATCAGTTTTGTTTTCAAAATAACATACAATTATAATATTTTCCATGATAATAAGAATAGATTAATTTTTAATTCAAAAATGAATACATGGTTATATTAATGTTTTAATGTTGACAAGACTTTTTTTATCAATAATAAATAAGTTTGAAAGTAACATTAATTGAAATTGAAATAACTGACATTCTACTAGAATTCCAAATAAAAAACCAAACAAGACATTTAGTCGTAGTTATTAACACATTCTGATGTATTTACCAATCAGCTGTGGAATATACAACTGTAGATTTCAGAATAATTAATCATTAAAACAAAATATACTACTAAAACTTGATGCATTAGTGACTGATCACACTACAGGTCTCCAATTCCGATTGTAACGTCCAAATACGTGGTAAGTACATTTAGCAGCTAATAATAGTAGATGTAGTAATGACTCTAAATAACCAAATATGTGGCTGGCATACCTACATTAATTTTAAACGTGGCTCGCTTTAATAATACAACTAACTTAAAAAATTAAAATAAAATAATAGAATTGTTAGGTTATTCAATAGTGACTGCAATTGGCTTACGGAAAGGCTTTATGTAACATTGTAACCATAGCAGCTTAGACTTGGCATATTCCATTTCTATCCACATTTCGATGGTGGCAGCGTTTTTGCTAATTGGCAACTGGAGTTATTTTCAACATATCATCTGAATTATGTTTACTATGTTTTGAGGATGGCTTAATGCAAGTCCTTGCAAGTTATCAATCACTAGATGCCGCACAAAGCAGTTGTTGATTGGATTATAGGATTTATCACGTTTTGGAAAAAACAACTATTTGGCATTTATTGCATTTTGCCCTCAAACCCTTAATTTGTTGTAGTTACACTGTTACAATCTTATGAGGTCTCATTCAACTACTCAGGTTTTTAGTTAAGTGTGTGTGTGTGTGTGCGTGTGCGTGTGCGTGTGCGTGTGCGTGTGCGTGTGTGCATGTGTGCATGCGTGTGTGCATGTGTATGCATGTGTGTGTATGCATGCATGTACATGCGTATGTATGTACATAAGTTTGTAACATATTTCTGTTGCATAACTAACATGTTTTATTATATAATGTGTTTACAGCAGGTAGCTATTTTAACCTCTTGGATCATGAACACCGAAATTTCGGGTTTTGACACCAGTGTGTACTATAATCGCTAGATGTCTCTCGTTTTTTTGCAGAAACTTCGTCAAATTATACCCGGGTGTAGACAGATGATTTGTCGATAGTTTGACACCAAGTTTGCATATATCTATCAGGAAAAACGGTACTTTCTAGCAAAATCAAATCAGCAGTCGATTGTAGATGTTTCACTATTCATGTTAGCAATGTTCGTGAGCAAGAATTGCAGTTGTTTAATTAGCGTGTCCGATGATTTGGATGAAAATGTGAAAAGCAGCAGCTATGTTGACAGCCGTGTTTGACATCGGCGCTATTTCATTCGATTCTGAGCTGTCAAATAATTGCGCATTAGCTACAAAATAAAACTGCTTTTGATGTATCTTATCGTCCATCTTGTTTCTTGTCTGGATTGTTGACCTAAATAATATTCCGATTATTTTCAATACATTTTGTAGTCACGCCACAGTAATTTTGATGACACTGTTTGCAAATGTATTCTTATTTACACAATATAATTTTGCTTTGTACTTGCATATGCTATATTCCACATGCTATATTCCACATTGCTGTATGTAATATTGCAATCCTGATTTGAGAAAAACAGGACCAACTTCCTGAGTCACATAAAATAGAACCCAGTTGATGTATGAGTGTTAGTTTTTGTGGTTCTAATTGAAAACATATTATATCTTGCAATGATATAATAATTGAGAAAATAATTGCTTATAATTATGGAGGAATCAACAAAACAAAACTGATTTTCATATATATATATGAGGCATTCCGACGAAATCAGTCGGATGTCGCAGATTCCAATTACGCTGCACGAGTCAATTAATAAATGCGGGTTGATATGGACGATTTTGAGATTTGTATACTATCTACATTAAAAATAGTTCATCTTTCACGGTACCAAACGTTTTATCAAATGGTTATTTGTAAATATCAATAAATGACACTTTAGTTATAGGACTTAATTTCGTGTTAGGAGAATGAGCAAAAACGAAGGCAAAACATTTGACTTTTTCAAGTGCCCATATCTGAATACTCTCCCTCGGTCGATCGCTATATTCCGTACATCGTCAGAAAGCTAAGAAGATCTCCGAATATAGAACAAGTTTCGAGGTAAACTATCAACCTATCAGAAGCACCTAATGATTGTATTCAAAGCGGCATGTTGCTACCACGTGACCCGATACGTGTTGGCTATTGGACAATATCCATTTCCGTTCCATTTGTTGTCTGTGAAGATCGGTTTGTTTGGATTGTTTACGTGGTAGAATTGTCATTTATTTGTTGTTTTATAGCAGTATTTTAAGACGCGCTTTTATGTGGATTGCTATTGAATAAGTACATGGTTGATAACCGGTTGTACCATCGAATTTGAGTTGGCTCGGCTGTTAAATCGAAATATTGGGCGTCGTTCCGAGCTCAGTGACTGAGGGAGCTGTCATTCACTGATGACAGCGCAGGTTTAGCCTTAGAGATAGATCGTTTCCTAAACGATTATTTGTTGCAAAGTGAATTAAGTGATAACAAGGATTCGTCGGAATCTGAAATAATAGAAGAAGAGAGCGAGGACAATTGCAAATCGAGGGTCACTGGCGCAACGGCGGCACTTGACCAACCAGAGACCCACCTGGCAGTGATTGTTGTTGACACTGAGAGCTCAACAATGATTGAATTCGCCAAAGCAATAACTTGAAAACTTATACACAAACAACAGACTATGTCTACATAACACAGTCCAAATTTGAGTACTCTAGCCGACATAAAATTGCCCGTATCCATGGTGTTTGTATAGCTAATCTTTAAGTGCGTTTTTCTCAGATTTCACTTTTTCATCAAAAAGGTGTTCAAACTAGCATATCTTCGCCAATTTTTCAGGCATCATAATTTATAATACAAGAAATGAAAGACAATTATTTTGGTTTTCGCATGGTATAAATATCTCACATTTGCTTTCTGACGACATGTGACTGATTTTGTGGGAATATATATTATATATTGTCGGCCATGTCTTGGAATTTTTATATATGTAAATTATATATTAATTACTTTCAGTTAGTCATACAAAAACGGCGTGTACATCAGTGTATAGATAATTCCTTTCTGGTTCAGATTATATGCACATTTATATAATTGTGATGAACAGTTTTTACGAACGAAACGGTTCATTATGTGAACCCATATCTGATCATAGTGTTGAGGCCCTCAGAAACTCAGGGCTTAAGAGGTTAATATAGCTGAGGTGGAAAAAAATGACATAAAGACACAACAGCTATGAGAGCAGAGACACATGGCAGGGTGAACACAAGGCAGAGACATGACACACTTACATTATCCCACGTGAAGTCCATGCGAGGTCGTCGCAGGTTGAACTTGTTTGTCACATCTGTACCAGTGAGAGTGCTGCCCCCTAGCAGCTCCTGTGTTGTCCGTCCGACATGAACGATCCGCATCTCTTTGTTGAACACCATGCTGAATGGGAATGCCTGGACGAAACCACAGTGAAGGTATAGATAATTACAAGATTCTAGACATTATTGGTCCTTTTTAAACATTACATTAAAACAACTATTTGTTTCTTTTAAGTCACATAAAAATGCCAGTGATAAGATTGGTAATCCAGATACAGTTGATAAGACACATTGAAATAATAATAATAATCAGCACTAAATTTGGTAAAAACTAAGTATATAAATACGAACAGTAAATAGGTAGAATAATGTAATTTGACCAAGATAAGAATTGAATTGCCATACAATGTGTCATTCACATAAACAGAAAATAGTTGGAGAAAGGATGTATCATTGTGGAGCTCTGGGATTTAGAATGATTTCATCAGCCAGCATGGGGGTTTCTGTGCAGAGTGCCATTCATTCTGATGAACTGTGGTCAATCACATAGAAACTGCATAATCCATAGAATAATGTCAGGATTTAGCTCAAGATTCAACAACTTCTTAATCAGAACATGTGCTTGTATAATTCTAAAGGCTGATGAAAAGTTGATGAATAGGACATGTATGGTAGTCCCAGAAGTGTCTAGATGACTGGCAATAAAATTGAAGAATTAAAATGAAAACAGAGTTTTGTGTTGTCTTCTACTCATCTCTTGGTTCTATGTGCAAACTGTAGGGATCCATGCGATTGGCCACAGACTTAATCATTTTATTACATGCAAGTCTTTCCATACATTTAACAATGATAGCTGTAAGCGCTACTGGTCAAAAGTCATTCAATTGACTGACATCATATTTTTTGGCAATTGATATAATAGTACATTGTTTTCATGAGACTGGCATAGAATGTGTGTTTAAAAGCAACTGGACAAATCTTGTGAAAAATGGACCAAGCTGATCTGCACAAGCCATCAGGCCCAGGTGCTTTATTGGGTTAATAAATGGAAAGCATCTGACACCAATCACTTTCGACCAGTGTTACAGGGCGGGCAGTGGAGCTTATTGCTTGACATTCATACCACATGAATCCCTATAGTCTATATTGTTAAATCTGGCATAAAACCTATTTAAATAATTTGCAAAATTGATTAGATTGTTGGATACCAGAGTTTTGTTTACATGTTTTACTCATAATCCTGTTAAGACCATTCCAGGCATCACTGGCATTACCAGAGAACAGTTTACTCTGAACTTTCTTTTTATGCCCCATTCAACAACACAATTGTTTTCATTTAGAATACCTTTAAGTTCTCTGGTGTTGAAATGAAACTCACTTTATTAATTTAATATATTCCCGGCATGTGTTCATGTGATCTGTAATTGAGGTGTTATGTTAGTGTGCATGGATGGGTGAGTAGGTGGACTCTACCAACAATCTATTTCTGGTAAAATTTAGCATTCAGAGAAACTTTGCCTGTTTTCACAGCCATCTGGACATCCATGCTAGTGTCTGTTTATAACCACTCTTTGACAAGATATATACAGTGGATGATTTGCCCACCAATAACCATGCATTTGTATCTCAATTGTGCTCACTGACTGAGTTTAAATATCCATGCATTTCTATCTTGATTATGCTCATTGATTGAGTGTAAATAACCATGCATATGTATCTTGATTGTGCTCATTGACTGAGTGTAAATAGTCAAATAGTCATCCACTTTGTGGTCACTGACTGAGTGTAAATAGTCAAATAGTCATCACTTTGTGGTCACTGACTTAGTGTAAATAGTCAAATAGTCATCCACTTTGTGCTCACTAATTGAATGTAAATAGTCAAATAGTCGTCTACTTTCTGGTCACTGACTCAATGTAGATAGTCATCCACTTTGCTAGTCATTATTTCCTCAACAAATCGTGTAAATCATGTGAATTGGTGCAGTAGAACCATTGATTGAGGCAATTACTACATGGATGTGACATGACTGTGCATAATTGGAGTGGAGTACATGTAGGCTGGAGAATACCAGCTCCAGCTGTATGTGGAGCGAGGTGACGGGGAGTCTGCCATCAACCCTTACACCTGCACAAGGTCTCTGCTCAAATTAGATGCTCATAAGAGTGCTGCCAGATATCAGGGACAGTCTTAAGGGAAGATATCGCAAGTTCAAAAGATCAAGTTATAATAGGAGATGGTGTTAAATGTCAACTTTGGTACTTAGTTAAAGTCACCCTGGTCAATGTAGTAGTGTCATATTTTTCTACAAATACACCATGAATGTCATCATGTTGATACACATGTCATCATCATCATGCTGTCGGTCGCGAAGCGACAAAGACTGCTTCCATCACTTGACTGTTGCTCTCCATTTGTCTCTCTGCTGTGAGAGTGATGTCCATGAGTCGATCTTTATGTCTCTCATCTTCAGGTTTCTCTTGATGGTATCTTTGAACCGGAGACGAGGGCGCCCTCTTTTTCTGTGACCAGAAGACAGTTGAGAGTAGAGAACCTGCTTCGGTAGCCTGTCTGGTGACATCCTCATGAGGTGTCCAGTCCACCTGAGATTATTTCTGATCAGAAGATCTTCCATAGATGGCAGCCCTGTTCGTTCTAGTATTTCCTTGTTTGTCACTTTGTCCATCCAGGTTATCCTCATGATCGAACGCAGATGTCGCATCATGAAGGCATGCAGCTTTTTCACCTGTCGTCTGTACACTGTCCAGGCCTCAGCTCCGTATAGGAGGGTGGACAGCACGATTGCACGGTATATCTTGCCTTTAACCCGCATGGACACATGGTGGTTGTTCCAGAGTCTCTGGCGTAGTCGGCCGAAAGATGCACTAGCTTTGGCCATCCTCCTCTGTATTTCGTCGTCAATGCATCCATCACTTAATATAGTGCTTCCGAGGTAGGTGAATTGTAGAACAGAGTTCAGCTTGTTTCCATCAACCATGATATCCTCCTCTCGGGTTTTTGTAGAGTTGGATTGGTACAGCACCTCGGTCTTCTTGATGTTAATCTTCAGGCAGAACTTCTTTGATGCATCGGAGAAAGCATCCACTATTTTCTGCATCTCTTCAGCAGAGTGTGCAACCAGTGCACTGTCATCTGCGAATAGCAGCTCTCTCATCAGTATCTGAGTAGTCTTGGTCTTTGCTCTGAAGTGTGCGACATTGAATAGGTCAGCGCTCTGTCTGGACTGTATGTAGATGCCATCCCCTATGTCTCGGAAAGCCTCGTCAAGCATTGCTGATAGGAAGATGGAGAAGAGCGTGGGGGCCAGTACACAACCTTGCTTGACCCCATTTGTGACACTGAACGATTCTGAGACTTCTCCGCCAACACTAACATTCGCCATCATTCCAGTATGTAGTGCCTCGATCATTGTTGTGAACTTCTCTGGGCAGCCATACTTCCTCAGTAGCTGCCATAGCCCGGTCCTCCCAACTGTATCGAACGCCTTGCTGAAGTCGACAAATACCATGTACAGTGGTAGGTCCTGCTCAATGCACTTTTCTTGTAGTTGTCGGAGACAAAATATCATATCCACGGTGCTCCGGTTACCTCTGAAGCCACATTGTGTCTCTGGAACTACCTCTGGTGTTTTGTGAGTAGATAGTCTGTTGAGGAGGATCCCCGCGAAGATCTTGCCCGCTATGGAAAGAAGAGAGATTCCTCTATAGTTCCCACAGTCTGTTCGATCACCTTTCTTGTAGATGGTTACAATGCTGGCATCCTTCCATGCTTGTGGTACAGAACCCACCTCCCAGGCATTGGTGATTAGTTGGTGCAGTCTGCTGAACAGGTTGTCTCCTCCGTGCTTCCATACTTCTGCAGGAATTCCATCTCCTCCAGGTGCTTTGCCATCTTTCAGGCCGGCGATTGCTCTAGCCATCTCATCCATAGTTGGAATCTCATCGATGCTTGTCTTGATAATGCGCTGCGGGATGTTGTCCAGAGCTTCATGATCTATGTCGCCAGGGACGTTGAGTAGCTTCTGGAAGTGTTCAGTCCATCTTGCCACAACTCTCTTGCTATCAGAGAAGGTCTCCATTCCATCTGTTGATTTCAGTTGAACAGGTCCCTTCTTTTTGGGTCCCCACACTTCCTTCAGCCCATTGTAGAAGCCCTTCATGTTGTTACTGTCAGCAGCTCTCTGCAGCTCCACTGCCTTCCTTTCCCACCAGTCTGACTTCAGTGCACGCGTGTGTTTTTGTAGCAATCTGCAGGCATCTTTGTATGCTGCAGTGGTGGATCTAGTGCTCCTAGTTTGCAACACTCTCTGGTGGGCTTGGTCTCTTCTCCTCATAAGAGTCTGTAGCTCCTGGTCGTTGGGGTCGAACCAGTCCTGGTGTTTTCTGTCTGGCTTGCCAAGATATGTCTTGGCTGTGTTGTACACGACCTGCTGCCGAGCAGCCCATTCCTCGTCTGGTGTTGAGTTTTCCTTCTCCTCCCATTGGGCGAGAGCACTGTCCATTTCCTGCTCAAAACTCTCCCTATGGCTGGTGGTACTTAGTTTTGCAATGTTCACCTTGGTTGGCTTACTTGTCCCTTGCCTATTGTGCTTTTGTCGTATTCTGAAAGCCACTTTTGACCTCAGCATCTGGTGATCGGTCCAGCAGTTTGCTCCACGCATGACTCGGGTACTGTGGATGTCCATCTTATCCCGACACCTCGTGATGATGAAGTCCATCATATGCCAATGTCTGGAACGAGGATGCATCCAGGTGGTCTTGCGTTCATTCTTCTGCTTGAACATGGTGTTCGTCACTATCAGTTCGAACTCAGAGCACAGAGCCAGTAGAAGCTCGCCATTGGAGTTGCATTTCCCAATCCCATGTTTGCCCATGATCAAGGGCCACTTGTCATTTTCTCTTCCTATCCTCGCATTGAAGTCTCCTATCAACAGTAGCTTATCTGTACGAGGGATGCCACTGAGCACACTTGCCAGCTGGTTGTAGAAGGCCTCCTTGTTTTCATCTGGGTTTGTCATTGTTGGAGCGTACACGGTAATAATTGTAGCAAAGTTGTCCTTGCTCAGAGGTAGTCTCATCATCATGATTCTGTCACTTACTGGCCGTGGCATTTCTGTCAGCTTTGTGACGATATCCTTTTTGATAGCAAAGCCCACTCCGGCCTCCCTTCTTTCTCCTTCGGGTTTGCCACTCCAGAAGAAAGAGTATTCCAAGTCGTTGAGACTACCAGACTCTGAGAACCTTGTTTCACATAGGGTGGCGATGTCGATGTTGTGTTTGGCAAATTCCATTGCTACTAGTGCCGTACGTCTTTCTGGTCAGTTAGCTCGGTCGAGGAGAGTCCTGACGTTCCATTGTCCAATTGTCAGTAGTTGTCTTCTTTGTCTTCTTCTTCCTAGCTGATTTTTCACTGTCGATGGAAGATGAGGTCGAGCAGCGCGGTCCTTGGTAACCCGGGCGACGGCCGATCCGGTATCATGTTTCGTGCAGTTGTACATTTCATGGAAGCTGCTAGCAAAAATTGTTGAAGTGCCGCTGGCTTTTGCAAGTTACTAGCGACACTCTCTCGGGGAACAAATAGAGGTCTCACACCGGCAAGAACATGTCAAGACAGCCGCAAACTATTTGTCCCTGCAGTGGCTGGTCGAGAGATATTGGGAGTTCCATACATCAACCGCCCTTGATGCTGCCACAGTGACATGGTTTTCTGGTTAGGGTTTGCTCCCTTAGCCTTCGGTTCTGACAAGAACCTGTACCACAAGGCAGTGGTTTACAACTCTGCATGGCAGGGGCGTCAAACTCCCTGAGGTATTGCAATACCTGCATTGCAATACCTGCATTGCAGTACATACATATATGTATATATAAATTGGTCCTCCGTCCCCCCCACTTTAAAAACCGGATCAACGCCCCTGTTCACTGCCAATTAATTAGCGTCAACATCTTGAAATCAGAAATACAGGCGGTTGCGCGGCGTCGAGCTCCATTGAGCCACCTGCCGCAGTTTTTAGAACAACAAATTTACCAGCTAGCCATCTATTACACGCTACAATAAACTAATCGGTGATTTAGTTCGTTCGTTTCAAATCGATTTACTTAGTAACAATAAACGATTATTCCATTGTGCTGTTGTTTTGTGACGTATACATAATGTGGTTAAAAATAATGTCTCCATAAATTTAGTTAAAATCCATATCAAAATGGAGTACAACCATATCATTTAAAAAAACGCCCAAATCCGTATCGGATATGGGTAATCCGTATCATGTGGCAAGTCTGGTTCCGTCAACTGTCCAGGTCGAAACTGGACCTCCAGGAGCACAGGGCAGATTAGTCGTGCTATTTACGACATTAGGTAATGAATGATCTCTGTTCGCGGAGAAGGTTGAGAATTTCCTCTAACATGGACTCACGGTTTTGGACTATCTCCAGGGGTGGCACTGGAGAAAACCCCAGGAAGCTGCCACTAGAAATGCCACAAGTCTGTAAGCAAGCCCGCTTGTCCTTGTGGCTGAGTTCATCTCTCAGCGCGGGCTTCAGCTTTGTAGACGGTTTATCATACGCCTGCGTCTCTGAGACGGCGCGGCCTTTTCTGTTCAAACGGGCTTGGGACCGTTCGACTATACCGGCCCAAACTACGTATGTCCACTGTGAACAAGTGTCGCACTTGTTGTTTATTATACATCCATGACAAGAGCGACACTTGTTTGGATGGTTATCGCCGCTACGCATGAGTCTAGTACAAATGGGGCATTTGCTCCAATTTTGATGTAGGAGATAATGGTGTTGTAGGATAAAAACAACAGAAACCCATCATGAATACTTAAAGTTAAAAGAGGCAACAATTAGATAAAATTGAAGGGGCGAAATCGAACAATGGTTGATGATAGAAAATTACAAATAAAAAGTTGTCTGAAAATAGTCCACTATATAACAGAAGTGATAAGAAAAACGATACACCGTAATTCAGTTTAAATAAAAATGTGATATCAACTTAATAAACTGATAAAATACGGAGCTACTCGAAGGCGAGACGTATACAATAAGAAGAGAAGAAGCTCAGAGATTGGATAAGGTAGTGGGAGCTGTAGGGAGAGGTAATTTTTTCATTTCATTAATTATGGCGAGCAACTTGGGCGCGGCCAAGTCTATTGCACCTTGTGAACCACTGGTTAAGTCTGTTAGGTAATAAATTACTTATTTATTATTTACTTTTCTATCCTGTACCATTGTTATTATCTTAAATTTACAGTTCTTTTAAATAATTATTTTTAATGTAACTTTATTTTTTAATGATAATTTAATTGGACATTTGATGCCACATTTTTTATGTTTAATTTATTTAGAGCTATTTTTATGTTTTGTAACAATGCCTTTGAACAGGGTAACCTGGTTTTATGGCACTATATAAATGCTTTATTATTATTATTATATCTCAATGTATACTTTACAATGTTGATTATTTTGCTACTTGTAATTTGTACACATTGACTAAAATAAACTACATTTACTGTCATTATACAAACAGCTGGGTTCATCCTAACCTCTGTACTGCCACAAATCCATTCCCTTAATGTTGGCAGAGTATAAGAATTTTGATGTAGGAGATAATGGTGTTGTAGGATAAAAACAACAGAAACCCATCATGAATACTTAAAGTTAAAAGAGGCAAACCACACTTTAGGTTCACCTCGGTAATAGATCCAACTTGCAAGAAAAGTCACCTTGACAATATAGCCAATTCACAAGTAAGACCACCTTGGTAATAGAGCCAACTTACAACTAAGGTCAACATGGTAAAAGAGCCAACTTACAACTAAGGTCACCTCAGTACTAGAGCCAACTCACATCTAAGGTCACCTCGGCAACAGAGCCAATTCACAACTAAGGTCACCTCGGTAATAGAACCAACTAAGCCAACTCACAACTTAAGTCACAAGTTATTTCCAAAGGTGAAAAGTAGGTAATTAGTCCCATGCCATGGGTGACTTTAACAGCTTCCACTGTACCCTAGTTGCTCTGTCAAGTTGCCAACTGCTTGGAGAAGCACAACATTCCAATTAGACAAATAATGACATCTTGTAAATGTGTCAAACCAGTGCATTCAAACAACAAAACTTGCTCCCCTGGCTCAAACTGTCACCTGCATCAGTCCCCGGACACAGATCAAATGCACTTCCAGTGTTTTCACTTTTCCATATTGTTGGTTGCATTATATTTACTGTAAAGGATGGACACGGAGCGGGCGGATTCCAGTATCACAAATCTTTATTCACACAGAATCTCGAAGAAGACCAAGAAGAAGACCCTGCCCACAATCAGGAGTCAGGATACAACAATGTACATCACAGGCACATAACTGGGTGACCGCAAGAACTCAAGTAAAAATCATGGTGGCATTCTTAATCATCTATCGTACTTGAACACACGTGTGCACGCTTTCACAGATTTCTAGTCAAGTCCCTTTATCATTCCCGCGCGAACAACTCCCGCACAGCTAACCAAACAACAGCGCCCTCTACCGGCGAGCAATGCTAGTCGACTATTTCTTTCACCAATAGGTGACTATATAAACAACATAAATCAGCCAAAATACCCACACAGCGTCATGGCTGTCCATGACATTACAAATCGTTCAAATCAGTCACACTGTGGTTTTCAGCAGGATATTTATACTGTTACTGCCAAAATGACAAATTGTAACAACTTTCCTATTTGAGTGTTTTACCAAGGCAACCTTTCAAACGTCTAGACGATTTCCCAGAAATGGTTTCCTGATTATGTCAAAGTGCCAAGTTTTATTGCCTTTATATAACTCAAGTGTCAAAACACAAGTGAACATTGCAGTCCAGCAGACCTGGACAGCACTGGAATTAGATAATTTGTCAAAGGTTGATAATTAAAGCAGCATGGTCCCTGGTTCAATGTGGCACTGGTAGTTAATCACACCATGTAATCTGACCAGTCTCACATGGGACATGCCACTGATTGAAGGTACCTTAGCATCTGTCATCAAACATACTTATTTACATTTACCTTTCTTGGTATTTCATCCTTACGTCATTCGTCATTATTAACCATAAAGCAGAGGCTAGATAGTTTGAGTTGATTGTATCAAATTATACAAAATGACTCAGTCAGATGGGAGTCTATAAATTAAGCATAATATCTATTCATAGTCAATGTATTATACCATGGTCAGGTCACATGATTATTTCATAAGTAAGCGGGGCTTCAAAGCAATTAAACAACTGTTCACACTACTGCATATTACTGGCAGGGTAGTATGAAGCAGTATGAGAAACATGAACAAGTGACAACTGCCTTGTGCAGAACATATCATAGAACAATTACCAGATGTCTGTAGACGGGGTGAAACACATGTCATGTTATTCCCTGGTGCTAACCATTCCCTTTAATACAGCATACACCCCCCTTGTGTCAGGGTGTTAGCCCGGGGCACTGCAGGTGCTACAGTAAAAGGGTGTGGGAAGGAAACACTTGTTCCTCCTTGCAGCAACAATTGTTACCATCTATAGATATGCCTGTAGGGTGCAGCGCCAGTGCCTGTAGCCTTGACACCACCGCCCTTATCAAGCTACACATGTCGATGGCAGAACAACAACATAAGTCACTCTGCTGGACTGGTGTCTGACTAGAGTCCCTATCAGTGTTCTAAACCACTGATACATCAGAAAGAACACGAATCAGGCTATTTTTATGTGCCCCATTCTTTTTATGGTTCAGCACTCCGGAAGTCTGAGCTCTGGTAGGTATAACCATGGATCCTTGGTACAACTGTGGCAAAACCAGACAGGGGATACTACTACCAGTCGGTATTGTCAGGCCAGTTGGGGGTATAACCAAGGATCAGAGAAGGGATGCTACCAGTCGGTACTGTCAGGCCAGTTGGTGGTATAACCAAGGATCAGAGAAGGGATACTACCAGTCGGTACTGTCAGGCCAGTTGGGGGTATAACCAAGGATCAGAGAAGGGATACTACCAGTCGGTACTGTCAGGCCAGTTGGTGGTATAACCAAGGATCAGAGAAGGGATACTACCAGTCAGTACTGTCAGGCCAGTTGGTGGTATAACCAAGGATCAGAGAAGGGATACTACCAGTCAGTACTGTCAGGCCAGTTGGTGGTATAACCAAGGATCAGAGAAGGGATACTACCAGTCGGTACTGTCAGGCCAGTTGGTGGTATAACCAAGGATCAGAGAAGGGATACTACCAGTCGGTACTGTCAGGCCAGTTGGTGGTATAACCAAGGATCAGAGAAGGGATACTACCAGTCGGTACTGTCAGGCCAGTTGGTGGTATAACCAAGGATCAGAGAAGGGATACTACCAGTCGGTACTGTCAGGCCAGTTGGCTGTATTACCACTGATCAGACAGGGGATACTACCAGTCAGTACTGTTAGGCCATTTGGACATATTACCACTGATCAGACAGGGGATACTACCTATCGGTACTGTCAGGCCAGATGGTTGTATTTCCATTGATCAGACAGAGGATACTACCAGTCAGTACTGTCAGACCATTTGGAGATATTACCACTGATCAGACAGGGGATACTACCTATCGGTACTGTCAGGCCAGATGGTTGTATTTCCATTGATCAGACAGAGGATACTACCAGTCAGCACTGTCAGACCATTTGGAGATAATTACCACTGATCAGACAGGGGATACTACCAGTCAGTACTGTCAGGCCAGTTGGAGGTATTACCAATGATCAGACAGTCGGTACTGTCAGGCCAGTTGGTTGTATTATCACTGATCACACAGGGGATACTACCAGTCGGTATTGTCAGGCCAGTTGGCGGTTTTACCACTGGTCAGACAGGGGATACTGCCAGTCGGTACTGTCAGGCCAGTTGGCGGTATTACCACTGATCAGACAGTCGGTACTGTCAGGCCATTTGGAGATATTACCACTGATGAGACAGGGGATACTACCAGTCAGTACTGTCAGGCCAGTTGGTTGTATTACCACAGATCAGACAGGGGATACTACCAGTCAGTACTGTCAGGCCAGTTGGTTGTATTACCACAGATCAGACAGGGGATACTACCAGTCAGTACTGTCAGGCCAGTTGGTTGTATTACCACAGATCAGACAGGGGATACTACCAGTCAGTACTGTCAGGCCAGTTGGTTGTATTACCACAGATCAGACAGGAGATACTACCAGTCGGTATTGTCAGGCCAGGTGGTTGTATTACCACAGATCAGACAGGGGATACTACCAGTCAGTACTGTCAGGCCAGTTGGTTGTATTACCACAGATCAGACAGGGGATACTACCAGTCAGTACTGTCAGGCCAGTTGGTTGTATTACCACAGATCAGACAGGGGATACTACCAGTCAGTACTGTCAGGCCAGTTGGTTGTATTACCACAGATCAGACAGGAGATACTACCAGTCGGTATTGTCAGGCCAGGTGGTTGTATTACCACAGATCAGACAGGGGATACTACCAGTCAGTACTGTCAGGCCAGTTGGTTGTATTACCACAGATCAGACAGGGGATACTACCTGTCGGTACTGTCAGGCCATTTGGAGATATTAGCACTGATCAGACAGGGGATACTACCAGTCAGTACTGTCAGGCCAGTTGGTGGTACTACCACTGATAGGACAGGTAGTAGGACAGTTACCAAATAGAAAGTACCACTGACCAGAGAGGAACCAATGTCCTGACAATTCAACGTGTAGTTTGGACATGTCACTTGATCCTACTAAAGTCCTATCAGTTTTTAACATTACTATTCTTAGTATGCTATCAATTGATACTAATGTCCTATCATATGACACTAATAATATATTATCAATTCATACTAATACTGTCCTATCAGTTGGCACTATTAATGTCCAATCAGTTGATACTACTTATGTCCTATCAGTTGATACTATGTATGTCCCACTAACTGGTACAAGTGTCCTAGCTAACAGTTTATACTATAAATGTCCTGCCAGTTGGTATCAGTGTTCTCCCACTTTGTGTAATGGTCCTACTAACTGGTACTACTTGTGTTGTGCCAACTGGTGCCAGTGGTCTGGTGTCTGGTTCTAGTGGGGTAGGATGCTCGGTCAACATGGCCTGGGTCCATCCACTATGTGGCACTGGACACCACGATGGACAAACCTCGAGTAAGTTATGTTGCATTTTTGGAACAAAATCAAACTAACATTTGAACTAATCAGTGGCCAAAAACAAGGACACCCGGCACTTGGTGTGTTTTCTGAGGGAGTCCTAAGTCCTCCAAAGATTGCTCTCAATTAATTTCCATTCGTAGAAATGATGATGTGTACAAGAGAAAAGTGGTTGGTGACAGATGGACAAAACTGTCAGTGATGTCACACTTACGCTATCAACAATTCACAAATAAACACCAGTGCACAGCTCAAGTAGATGTTTACCTCAGTGAAGTTGTATTGGTCTGCCACTGGGAGACTTATAACAAGTAGATGGTTACATCAACTATGTAATATTGATCTGCCACTGGGAGGGATTCTGTACTCACAGACTTATAACAATTAGATGTTTACATCAGCTATGTAATATTGATCTGAAACACACATTATTGTGCTATTTAAACAACAGTTGACAGATAGATTGCATAATTACACAGTATGATAAAGTCATAATTACATTCTACTTCAGGTTATTGGCATTGATATACCAGTTTATTATATGAATTGTAATATATATATATATATATATATATATATATATATATATATATATATATATATATATATATATATATATTATATATATATATATATATATATCATGTTACTGCTTCCCATCTAAACTTGGGTAAATATGTGGAATACAATTATCTGTCAAATTATGTTTTTATCAATTATGGCATTTGTTTGGTTTTAGATTTAGATATATGCTATTTAAAATTGTGTTTCTTTGGTGTTTGATTTAGAGATATGCTATTTAAAATTGCAGCATATGTTTTGTGTTTAATTAATTATGTGTGATTATCTAAATGTAGATCATAAATCAGACAAATGGCATAATGTCACAGTTAACTAGCCAGGTTGAGATAATGACCTGTACCCTAGACATATCTGGACACAGACACAGACAGACACAACACTGCATCCACAACCCAAAATATCCCTGATCACAGGCCAGCTTCACAAAGCAATAGCCTATAAAAAAACATACAATCACAGTATATTTTATACTATTTATTATGAATTCAATTATGTGAATTTCAATAGGCATGTATAATTAATTTTGTAAAAAATTCACAAGAGCCAATCTTGTTAATACATAAATTTACTTGCTCCAACTTATTATTAAATTACATATTTTAGCTTAAAGTACAATTATTAAGTACATTGTTCATTTAAAGATATTAAACTGCTTGGAAACATGGAAATCTGTTAAAATGTTAAAATGTGCATCAAAACTACTTTATCCTGAAAATGTGAGCTTCATTTGATTATTATTGTTTGTAGATCTATTTTTTTAACATTTATCAGATTTGTCATGATGAGGTAAAATACAAAACATGACATCATAAAAAAGCTAGTGTATGGAGTAACTCATTGACCTACCTTGAAGAATTCTTTCACTGTGAGTACAGGGAACTCTAAGACCCCTGGATACAATGCCTTCTCTATCTCAGCTGGGCGGTACACAGAGTTGTCAAACTTGAGCCAGTAGACAATATGCACCCCCTTGTCAGTCTCATTCACCTCAATAACATCTATGTCAACGTCCACGTTGTAGAACTTGCGTCCACTCTGTCGGAGTTGACCAATTACATAATAGGTAAAGCCAATCCTCTTACTGCGGTAGTGAAGAAGGCAGCCATGACAGTCCTCCTTGTCTACGTAGAAGGAAGGTGTCAACATCTTAGGGTAGCTGAAGCGCATCGTCTCATGAAGGTTGTCAATCCCATGGAGGAAGTCTCGGTAGTGACGCCCGGATGCTCGCATGATGGTGTCATACCCATAGTGTGTCCAGTATTGGACAAAACACTGACCGAAGTACTCCATGTAGTTGTCAATGGATCGGTCCTGCATGACCAGTGCTAGTGACTGTGCCAACTGGATCATGATGTCATCTCGGTAGCGCCTGTGGGTTGTGAAAACAACATTCTTGAGACCGGCATGTTCCAGCACCTTGTCCCAGCTGCCTGGTCCATGCAACTGCTGGATGTAGTGCTGAATACTCTCTAGCAGCATCCCATACATGGTCCCTCCAGAGCAACGACTGTCACTGTACAGGTCAGCCAACTGAAACAAACGATAACCTCACTGAAACACACATGTACCTCAGTGAAATGCACAACAACCTCACTCAGACACACAACAACCTCACTCAGACACACAACAACCTCACTCAGACACACAACAACCTCACTCAGACACACAACAACCTCACTCAGACACACAACAACCTCACTCAGACACACAACAATCTCACTGAAACACATAACAATATCAGTGAAACACCTAACAATCTCACTGATACACATAGCTATCTCAGTGAAACACACAACAATCTCAGTGAAACACACAACAATCTCAGTGAAACACACAACAATCTCACTGAAACACACAACAATCTCACTGAAACACACAACAATCTCAGTGAAACACACAACAATCTCAGTGAAACACACAACAATCTCAGTGAAACACACAACAATCTCAGTGAAACACATAGCTATCTCAGTGAAACACACAACAATCTCAGTGAAACACACAACAATCTCAGTGAAACACACAACAATCTCAGTGAAACACACAACAATCTCACTGAAACACACAACAATCTCAGTGAAACACACAACAATCTCAGTGAAACACACAACAATCTCAGTGAAACACACAACAATCTCACTGAAACACACAACAATCTCAGTGAAACACACAACAATCTCACTGAAACACACAACAATCTCACTGAAACACACAACAATCTCACTGAAACACACAACAATCTCACTGAAACACACAACAATCTCACTGAAACACACAACAATCTCACTGAAACACACAACAATCTCACTGAAACACACAACAATCTCACTGAAATACACAACAATCTCAGTGAAACACACAACAATCTCAGTGAAACACAACAATCTCACTGAAACACACAACAATCTCAGTGAAACACACAACAATCTCAGTGAAACACACAACAATCTCACTGAAATACACAACAATCTCACTGAAACACACAACAATCTCACTGAAACACACAACAATCTCAGTGAAACACACAACAATCTCAGTGAAACACACAACAATCTCACTGAAACACACAACAATCTCAGTGAAATACACAACAATCTCACTGAAACACACAACAATCTCACTGAAACACACAACAATCTCAGTGAAACACACAACAATCTCACTGAAACACACAACAATCTCACTGAAACACACAACAATCTCACTGAAACACACAACAATCTCACTGAAACACACAACAATCTCACTGAAACACACAACAATCTCACTGAAACACACAACAATCTCACTGAAACACACAACAATCTCACTGAAATACACAACAATCTCAGTGAAACACACAACAATCTCAGTGAAACACAACAATCTCACTGAAACACACAACAATCTCAGTGAAACACACAACAATCTCAGTGAAACACACAACAATCTCACTGAAATACACAACAATCTCACTGAAACACACAACAATCTCACTGAAACACACAACAATCTCAGTGAAACACACAACAATCTCACTGAAACACACAACAATCTCAGTGAAATACACAACAATCTCACTGAAACACACAACAATCTCACTGAAACACACAACAATCTCACTGAAACACACAACAATCTCAGTGAAACACACAACAATCTCACTGAAACACACAACAATCTCAGTGAAACACACAACAATCTCAGTGAAACACACAACAATCTCACTGAAACACACAACAATCTCAGTGAAATACACAACAATCTCACTGAAACACACAACAATCTCACTGAAATACACAACAATCTCACTGAAACACACAACAATCTCAGTGAAATACACAACAATCTCACTGAAACACACAACAATCTCACTGAAACACACAACAATCTCACTGAAACACACAACAATCTCACTGAAACACACAACAATCTCAGTGAAACACACAACAATCTCAGTGAAACACACAACAATCTCACTGAAACACACAACAATCTCAGTGAAACACACAACAATCTCAGTGAAACACACAACAATCTCACTGAAACACACAACAATCTCACTGAAATACACAACAATCTCACTGAAACACACAACAATCTCACTGAAATACACAACAATCTCACTGAAACACACAACAATCTCAGTGAAACACACAACAATCTCGGTGAAACACACAACAATCTCACTGAAACACACAACAATCTCACTGAAACACACAACAATCTCAGTGAAACACACAACAATCTCACTGAAACACACAACAATCTCACTGAAACACACAAAAATCTCAGTGAAATACACAACAATCTCACTGAAACACACAACAATCTCACTGAAATACACAACAATCTCACTGAAACACACAACAATCTCAGTGAAACACACAACAATCTCGGTGAAACACACACCAATCTCACTGAAACACTCAGTGAAACATAACACACAAGAATAAGACATTTAATAACTCAGAACAAAAACAACAAACATTTCTACCAGGAAGATGAAATGTTGTTGACTAAATTTGGGCCACTGATTCCAAATTGTAACAGTCAGAATTTAGTCAGTACATCTGGTTTTCAAGTTATTATATGTATCAATTACATGGAGCATGTTATATTAGAGACTTCATGATTGTATATCACCACATTGTACATTTAACTACGGTGTTTTGTTCATGTCATATCAAATCAAAAACATAAACAAGTTACAAAAAAAGAAACAATAAAACAATTGGAATATGCTAACCTATTTTGAATATATTCTGTATAGGCATTGTTTAGAATGTTTAAGTGTATGAAACACATGCTCTTGTGCATGGAACTAAAAATATGTGAGACACTTGCTCTTGTGCATAGAACTGTTTAAAAGTGTGGAAGACACTTGCTCTTGTGGGACACTTGCTCTTCAGACACTTGCTCTTACACATGGAACTGTTTAAAAGTGTGGAAGATGCTTGCTCTTGAGCATGCAACTGTTTAAAAGTATGTGAGACAGTGGCTCTTTAGAGACACTTGCTCTTGTGCATGGAACAGTTTAAGTGTGAGACACTTGCTTTTGTGCATAGAACTGCTTAAAATTGTGTGAAGCACTTGCTCTTGTGCTTGCTTGCTTGCTTGTAACTGTTTTAAGAGTATGTGAGACAGTTGCTCTTGTGCATAGAAGTGTTTAAGAGTGTGTGAGACACTTGCTCTTGTGCTTGTTTGCTTGCTTGTAACTGTTTTAAGAGTATGTGAGACACTTGCTCTTGTGCTTGCTTGCTTGCTTGTAACTGTTTTAAGAGTATGTGAGACAGTTGCTCTTGTGCATAGAACTGTTTAAGAGTGTGTGAGACACTTGCTCTTGTGCTTGCTTGCTTGCTTGTAACTGTTTTAAGAGTATGTGAGACAGTTGCTCTTGTGCATAGAACTGTTTAAGAGTGTGTGAGACACTTGCTCTTGTGCTTGCTTGCTTGCTTGTAACTGTTTTAAGAGTGTGTGAGACACTTGCTCTTGTGCATAGAAGTGTTTAAGAGTATGTGAGACACTTGCTCTTGTGCTTGCTTGCAACTGGTTTAAGAGTGTGTGGGACACTTGCTCTTGTGCATAGAACTGTTTAAGAGTGTGTGAGACACTTGCTCTTGTGCTTGCTTGCTTGCTTGTAACTGTTTTAAGAGTGTGTGAGACACTTGCTCTTGTGCATAGAAGTGTTTGAGAGTATGTGAGACACTTGCTCTTGTGCTTGCTTGCAACTGGTTTAAGAGTGTGTGGGACACTTGCTCTTGTGCATAGAACTGTTTAAGAGTGTGTGAGACACTTGCTCTTGTGCTTGCAACTGGTTTCCCAGTGTAGGAACCAGCAGCATAATCACCCCATGAGAGAATATTTAAATATTTTACTTATTGTTTACTTAACCCAGATTAGATTAAAACATCAAGAGGAGAATGCAATAAGTACATTGTAAGAGACATCTTACAGCCCATTCACTGAGAGGTCTTACATGTTTTCCACAGACTCAACATGTTTTTCAGTTCTGTGCATCCCAAGAACATTCTGCACTACTAAGTGAACTAACACAACTAACATGCTGTAAATTCAAATATTTGATCACATATCACTTCTTGGATCTGGGGCCCATTGAAAATGCCTGCTTTTAGTTTAATATCAATTATCTCTGTGCTAAACCTTTCTCTCTGGCATAGTGGAAACCCAACCATCATGATTCATTGCCTTCACAGCACCAACACTTGTCCATTGTCTATGAAGCTGAGTGTGATGTGAAGCAGTGGCAGGTGGACTTTCTCAGGGTCTACCAATGGCTTGTGCTGCACATTGCAGTGGCCAACTATGTGTTCATCGGTCCAACCAGTCGTCTACAGCACAATCACTGCTGTCTCCATGACAGTCGCACACTCATAAGACACATACGTGTCATATATCAGTGATATTGCCAATAAAACTTGGTTTGAAACTTTTGAGCTGGCTCCAGGTTTTGTAACTTTGAAATACTGAATAATTTAATCAATTTACTAATGAAAAATCTAATATATTATTATGTTAAAAGAGCTGATAAGAGAAAAATGGATGAACTGAGAGTGGAGATTGGAGTGAAAGAAAGTCTTAATAAGAAATTGGTGAGGGTGAGGGATAGATTGATATGAGCCAGTCATGTGGAAAGAATGGGAGACGAACCAACTGGCAACGAGATCAGATGCCCAGAAAGTGAAGGGGAAAACGAGGTGAGGAACACCAAGACTGCAATGGGACAACTGCATTGAGAGAGACCTGGATAGAGTGGCAGAAGAATGGAGAACACGAGCAACAGAAAATGAACTGCAGACTGTTAATAGAGAATACAATGAAAGTGAGGAAAGTGAAGAGGACGAAAAAGATGATGGAAATGTAAACCATGGCCAACTTCACCACTGACAACAGGGCTGCCCAGAGGAGAGTACAGAGTATGTGGTTTTAACAGTAATTAGTCCAATTACAATGCTAGGAGTTCAGTGCAAATGGCTCATATTTATAACTTAGAATCTTGATGGGCTGGGAAAACTCACCTCAGATTTGGAATCAGTCTAGAATAATTGTTTTTGCCCGTTGCAATTTTTTTGTCCAGCATAATAATTACGGTAACTTTTGTGTGCCTAGATGAAAAAAGGTTAATCAGTTTCATAAACAATATGCAGTATCCAAGCTGTCAATAAATGCATGGTAATGGTAATGGTACCAATCTTGAAGTCAGTGTGACTGCTAACAGGAAATTATGTGACATCCCTAAGGCCAATATTTTGATTCGACCAAGTGCAGTAACCATTTGCACACGTCTGGTTATGTAGGCACATGAGACACTCGCAGCTAAATTGGTACGTAATATGTCATGAAACTACTCAAAATCTAATCAGCAATAATGTGCAGTGTTGGAGAAATTTGTCAAACTCACTTGCCAACACTTCCCTGTCACAGAGCACTTTTACACAGAATAATAGTCTTACAAGGGCCGTCAATCTGTCCTGCTCAATGCATTCTTAAACTACTGACTTCTCCACACACAGTCCCCCAATGACACACCCCACACAGTCCACCAGTGACACACCCCACACAGTCCACCAGTGACACACCCCACACACTCCCCCAGTGACACACCCCACACACTCCCCCAGTGACATACCCCACACACTCCCCCAGTGATATACCCTACACACTCCCCCAGTGACATACCCTACACACTCCCCCAGTGACATACCCCACACACTCCCCCAGTGATATACCCCACACACTCCCCCAGTGACACATCCCACACACTCCCCCAGTGATATACCCCACACACTCCCCCAGTGACATACCCTACACACTCCCCCAGTGATATACCCCACACACTCCCCCAGTGACACACCCCACACACTCCCCCAGTGATATACCCCACACACTCCCCCAGTGACATACCCTACACACTCCCCCAGTGATATACCCCACACACTCCCCCAGTGACACATCCCACACACTCCCCCAGTGATATACCCCACACACTCCCCCAGTGACATACCCTACACACTCCCCCAGTGATATACCCTACACACTCCCCCAGTGACACATCCCACACACTCCCCCAGTGATATACCCCACACACTCCCCCAGTGACATACCCTACACACTCCCCCAGTGACATACCCTACACACTCCCCCAGTGACATACCCTACACACTCCCCCAGTGACACATCCCACACACTCCCCCAGTGACACATCCCACACACTCCCCCAGTGACACACCCCACACACTCCCCCAGTGATATACCCTACACACTCCCCCAGTGACATACCCTACACACTCCCCCAGTGACATACCCTACACACTCCCCCAGTGACACATCCCACACACTCCCCCAGTGACACATCCCACACACTCCCCCAGTGATATACCCTACACACTCCCCCAGTGACATACCCTACACACTCCCCCAGTGACATACCCCACACACTCCCCCAGTGATATACCCTACACACTCCCCCAGTGACATACCCTACACACTCCCCCAGTGATATACCCTACACACTCCCCCAGTGACATACCCCACACACTCCCCCAGTGATATACCCTACACACTCCCCCAGTGACATACCCCACACACTCCCCCAGTGATATACCCTACACACTCCCCCAGTGACATACCCCACACACTCCCCCAGTGATATACCCTACACACTCCCCCAGTGACATACCCTACACACTCCCCCAGTGACACATCCCACACACTCCCCCAGTGACATACCCCACACACTCCCCCAGTGACATACCCCACACACTCCCCCAGTGACATACCCCACACAGTCTACCAGTGACATACCCCACACACTCCCCCAGTGACACACCCCACACACTCCCCCAGTGACATACCCCACACACTCCCCCAGTGACACACCCCACACACTCCCCCAGTGACATACCCCACACACTCCCCCAGTGACACACCCCACACACTCCCCCAGTGACATACCCCACACACTCCCCCAGTGACATACCCCACACACTCCCCCAGTGACATACCCCACACAGTCTACCAGTGACATACCCCACACACTCCCCCAGTGACACACCCCACACACTCCCCCAGTGACACACCCCACACACTCCCCCAGTGATATACCCCACACACTCCCCCAGTGATATACCCTACACACTCCCCCAGTGATATACCCTACACACTCCCCCAGTGACATACCCCACACACTCCCCCAGTGACACACCCCACACACTCCCCCAGTGATATACCCTACACACTCCCCCAGTGACATACCCCACACACTCCCCCAGTGACACACCCTACACACTCCCCCAGTGATATACCCTACACACTCCCCCAGTAACACACCCCACACACTCCCCCAGTGACATACCCCACACACTCCCCCAGTGACACACCCCACACACTCCCCCAGTGATATACCCTACACACTCCCCCAGTGACATACCCCACACACTCTACCAGTGATATACCCTACACACTCCCCCAGTGATATACCCCACACACTCCCCCAGTGACACACCCCACACACTCTACCAGTGATATACCCTACACACTCCCCCAGTGATATACCCCACACACTCCCCCAGTGACACACCCCACACACTCTACCAGTGATATACCCTACACACTCCCCCAGTGACATACCCTACACACTCCCCCAGTGATATACCCTACACACTCCCCCAGTGACATACCCTACACACTCCCCCAGTGATATACCCTACACACTCCCCCAGTGACACACCCCACACACTCCCCCAGTGATATACCCCACACACTCCCCCAGTGATATACCCTACATACTCCCCCAGTGATATACCCTACACACTCCCCCAGTGACATACCCTACACACTCCCCCAGTGATATACCCTACACACTCCCCCAGTGACACACCCCACACACTCCCCCAGTGATATACCCTACACACTCCCCCAGTGACATACCCTACACACTCCCCCAGTGATATACCCTACACACTCCCCCAGTGACACACCCCACACACTCCCCCAGTGATATACCCCACACACTCCCCCAGTGACACACCCCACACACTCCCCCAGTGATATACCCTACACACTCCCCCAGTGACATACCCTACACACTCCCCCAGTGACATACCCTACACACTCCCCCAGTGACACACCCCACACACCCCCAGTGATATACCCCACACACTCCCCCAGTGACATACCCTACACACTCCCCCAGTGACATACCCCACACACTCCCCCAGTGACATACCCCACACACTCCCCCAGTGACATACCCCACACACTCCCCCAGTGACATACCCCACACAGTCTACCAGTGACACACCCCACACAGTCTACCAGTGACACACCCCACACACTCCGCCAGTGACACACCCCACACAGTCTACCAGTGACACACCCCACACACTCCGCCAGTGACACACCCCACACAATCTACCAGTGACATACCCCACACACTCCCCCAGTGACATACCCCACACACTCCCCCAGTGACATACCCCACACAGTCTACCAGTGACATACCCCACACACTCCCCCAGTGACATACCCCACACAGTCTACCAGTGACATACCCCACACACTCCCCCAGTGACATACCCCACACAGTCTACCAGTGACACACCCCACACAGTCTACCAGTGACACACCCCACACACTCCGCCAGTGACACACCCCACACAGTCTACCAGTGACATACCCCACACACTCCCCCAGTGACACACCCCACACACTCCCCCAGTGACATACCCCACACACTCCCCCAGTGACATACCCCACACACTCCCCCAGTGACATACCCCACACAGTCTACCAGTGACATACCCCACACAGTCTACCAGTGACACACCCCACACAGTCTACCAGTGACATACCCCACACACTCCCCCAGTGACACACCCCACACACTCCCCCAGTGACATACCCCACACAGTCTACCAGTGACATACCCCAAAGATTCCCTCAGTGACATACCCCTACACATTCCCTCAGTGACACCCCCCACACAGTCCCCCAGTGACACACCCCACACACTCCACCAATGACACACCCCACACACTCCACCAGTGACACACCCCACACAGTCTACCAGTGACACACCTCATACACTCCCTCAGTGACACATCCCACACACTCCACCAGTGACACACCCCACACAGTCCACCAGTGACACACCCCACACACTCCCCCAGTGACACATCCCCACACACTCCCCCAGTGACACACCCCACACAGTCTACCAGTGACACACCCCACACACTCCCCCAGTGACACACCCCACACACTCCCCCAGTGACACACCCCACACACTCCCCCAGTGACATACCCCACACACTCCCCCAGTGACATACCCCACACACTCCCCCAGTGACATACCCCACACACTCCCCCAGTGACATACCCCACACAGTCTACCAGTGACACACCCCACACACTCCCCCAGTGACACACCCCACACAGTCTACCAGTGACACACCCCACACACTCCCCCAGTGACACACCCCACACAGTCTACCAGTGACACACCCCACACAGTCCCCCAATGACATACCCCCACACAGTCTACCAGTGACACCCCCCACACAGTCTACCAGTGACACACCCCACACACTCCCCCAGTGACACACCCCACACAGTCTACCAGTGACACACCCCACACACTCCCCCAGTGACACACCCCACACAGTCTACCAGTGACACACCCCACACAGTCCCCCAATGACATACCCCCACACAGTCTCCCAGTGACATACCCCACACAGTCTACCAGTGACATACCCCACACAGTCTACCAGTGACACACCCCACACACTCCACCAGTGACACATCCCACACACTCCACAAGTGACACACCCCACACAGTCCCCCCAATGACACACCCCACACAGTTCCCCCAATGACACACCCCACACAGTCCCCCCAATGACACACCCCACACAGTCCACCAGTGACACACCCCACACAGTTCCCCCAATGACACACCCCACACAGTTCCCCCAATGACACACCCCACACAGTTCCCCCAATAACACACCCCACACAGTTCCCCCAATGACACACCCCACACAGTCCCCCCAATGACACACCCCACACAGTCCCCCCAATGACACACCCCACACAGTCCCCCCAATGACACACCCCACACAGTCCCCCCAATGACACACCCCACACAGTCCCCCCAATGACACACCCCACACAGTTCCCCCAATGACACACCCCACACAGTCCCCCCAATGACACACCCCACACAGTCCCCCCAATGACACACCCCACACAGTCCCCCCAATGACACACCCCACACAGTCCCCCCAATGACACACCCCACACAGTCCCCCCAATGACACACCCCACACAGTCCCCCCAATGACACACCCCACACAGTCCCCCCAATGACACACCCCACACAGTTCCCCCAATGACACACCCCACACAGTCCCCCCAATGACACACCCCACACAGTCCACCAGTGACACACCCCACACAGTTCCCCCAATGACACACCCCACACAGTTCCCCCAATGACACACCCCACACAGTTCCCCCAATGACACACCCCACACAGTTCCCCCAATGACACACCCCACACAGTCCCCCCAATGACACACCCCACACAGTCCCCCCAATGACACACCCCACACAGTCCCCCCAATGACACACCCCACACAGTCCCCCCAATGACACACCCCACACAGTCCCCCCAGTGACACACCCCACACAGTCTACCAGTGACACACCCCACACAGTCTACCAGTGACACACCCCACACAGTCCCCCAATGACATACCCCCACACAGTCTACCAGTGACACCCCCCACACAGTCTACCAGTGACACACCCCACACACTCCCCCAGTGACACACCCCACACAGTCTACCAGTGACACACCCCACACAGTCCCCCAATGACATACCCCCACACATTCTCCCAGTGACATACCCCACACAGTCAACCAGTGACATACCCCACACAGTCTACCAGTGACACACCCCACACACTCCACCAGTGACACATCCCACACACTCCACAAGTGACACACCCCACACAGTCCCCCCAATGACACACCCCACACAGTCCCCCCAATGACACACCCCACACAGTCCCCCCAATGACACACCCCACACAGTCCCCCCAATGACACACCCCACACAGTCCCCCCAATGACACACCCCACACAGTCCACCAGTGACACACCCCACACAGTTCCCCCAATGACACACCCCACACAGTCCACCAGTGACACACCCCACACAGTCCCCCCAATGACACACCCCACACAGTCCACCAGTGACACACCCCACACAGTTCCCCCAATGACACCCCCCACACAGTTCCCCCAATGACACACCCCACACAGTTCCCCCAATGACACACCCCACACAGTTCCCCCAATGACACACCCCACACAGTTCCCCCAATGACACACCCCACACAGTCCCCCCAATGACACACCCCACACAGTCCCCCCAATGACACACCCCACGCAGTCCCCCCAATGACACACCCCACACAGTCCCCCCAATGACACACCCCACACAGTCCCCCCAATGACACACCCCACACAGTCCCCCCAATGACACACCCCACACAGTCCCCCCAATGACACACCCCACACAGTTCCCGCAATGACACACCCCACACAGTCCCCCCAATGACACACCCCACACAGTCCCCCCAATGACACACCCCACACAGTCCCCCCAATGACACACCCCACACAGTCCCCCCAATGACACACCCCACACAGTCCCCCCAATGACACACCCCACACAGTCCCCCCAATGACACACCCCACACAGTCCTCTTGTGTAGATGCACAGCGACATTCAGACTACCTGTTCTCAATATGACATGTCACCAAATGCTGTGTCACCATGTCACATATAACTTGTCACCTGATGACATGTTACCAAATGAGAGGCAGTCAAGTGAAATGTGTGAGACAACTGAGACAGTAGACAGCATTAGTTGAAAGATCTAGTGGGGGTAAGATGGAGGGTTTAGGTGGGGTCAGGTGGGTTGTCCAGTGGGTGGTTAACTGGGGGATAGGTGGAGAACAGGTTGGGGTTACATGGGGTCAGTTGGGTGGCAGGTGGGATGCTAGGTGGGGGTTACATATGGACAGATGGGGTCAGGTGGGTAGTTAGCCAGGTGCTTAGGTGAGGGTTATGTAGCAGTCAGGTATAGGGCTGGGAGGTTAGGTGGGGTTATGTTGTAGTTAGGTAGGGGTTAGGATGGGGTCAGGCGCTTCTGAGGGATAACAAATAGCAAACAGGTGAATCAATGTATTCATGAACAACACATTACGTTCTACAAGTAAATGATATATTCACCTTTAATGCTATCTAGATGTGGCGAAAAACAGCCGTTTACCACACCATCATTGAACAATTATTAAGACAAGGGGCCACCATGTGTGAGAAGGAACAATGAAGGACACAGCATTCCAGACTGATCAACATTTTGATTGATTATCTCCATATTGAAGCATGGTCCAACTCTGGTGAAATCAGTGTATTGTAAATACATGATTTTGTACAGCCTGTATATATTTAATGATGGTAAAATAATAATTTGTAGATATTTTATTTGCTTCATGTTAGATACAAAAACAGTACAACTAGCTTAAGTTAAAGGGTTAAAAGTATAGCAGTTATCCGAAAATTAAATATCAAAATGACCAACATGTTGGATTAAGCTACACTAATCACAAATAACAAGTATTTATTAGAATCACCCTTCTGCTACCAGTGTATTGACCAGGACAACCATGCAACAACTTCTCTGGGGTATTATTAAGACAACTACATACCTCATCATCATCCTCTGATTCAGCACACATCTCTGTGATGTCCTGTGTCAGTGGTCACTCACTACAGTATGTAGAGTGGTGGTCACTGACCACTGTTCTCAGACTGGAGCAGCATGGCTTGTTCAACACCATGGTCATCACTACCTGATGCAGCAACCACACGCAGTGGTGCCGGATGACTAGACTGGACTGTATTGTACGTACTGGCCATGTGTGGCTTGTGGTGGCCCCAGCTCACAGCTCACAGCTGACAGCTGACAGCGGCCTGACAGCAATGAGTGGAAGCTGGCAACTAGTGAGTCTAGAGGCTGGCTGTAGTGGGCCCAGCACAACACAACACAACACACGCATGGGTGAAGTAATGAAGTCGTGTAAACATTTACAAAAACTACGTTACACTGGGGTCTGGAGATTGCACCCTGTCACCGAGTCACTGGTCACCAGCATGTGTTTACAAACCTCACTGACAATGTGATTTAACATGAATGTTGGGAGTTTCTAATAGCTTTAAGGATCCTGGAGAGATGCCTATGAACACTATGAATGGGTTGGTATCATACTGGGGGGGGGGGGGATCCACCATGCCCCAGGATTGCCTGTGGGTAGTGGGCAAATAACTGAAATGCTACATGTCTCTCTACAACCAACCAAAACTGAATTCCACGTAAGTCAAGCCCATACACATGAGCCTGACATGTTGTGTGGAGGTACAAGCCCCCAGCTCTCACCTTGTACTTATGTCCTGGTAGCATTTTCGCGTGGGAATTAAGGAAAGAGTTCCATCTGGGAAGGGAAGAAGCTGCCTGGACCTGTGGGCACCTGTCTGTGGTCTGCAGGCATCATCCCAGCTGATAGGTGCAAAAAGGTCATGTTGTTGTCCAAAAGTGCAGAGTGTACAGATTATCATTGCGTGCCATCATGATTATATGGTAATGGCCACTGTCATCAGACATGAAGGATACTAGGTCACTGACGACCCAGGGTAATCATGAGCCATTGTTTCCAGCCACACGCTGACCCAGTTTCCTTGTGGACTCAACAAAACCCAGACTGTTTTTGCCAATTAACCATCTCAGTCGTAGCAATAACAAAGAATCAAAACATCACATTTCACTGCACTGTAGTTGTGTCTGACTGCTGGTTGTATAGCTACTGTACATAGCTGTCTGACTGCCCAGGTTTTACAGCTACTCTAGCAGTCTGACATGAGTGTACAGCTATACTGTAGCTGTGTCTGACTGCTGTAGCTATCTATCTGCTGGTCATACAGCTATTCTAGTGGTCGGACTCCTGTTTGTATAGCGTCTGTATATATATATATATATATATATATATATATATATATATATATATATATATATATATAGCAGTCTGATTGCTCATTGTACAGCTACTATAGCAGTCTGATTGTTGGTTGTACAGCTACTATGATGGTCTGACTGATGGTTGTACAGCTACTGTGATGGTCTTGACTGATGGTTGTACAGCTACTGTGATGGTCTGACTGCTGGTTGTACAGCTACTGTGATGGTCTGACTGCTGGTTGTACAGCTACTATGATGGTCTGACTGCTGGTTGTACAGCTACTGTGATGGTCTGACTGCTAGTTGTACAGCTACTGTGATGGTCTGACTGATGGTTGTACAGCTACTATGATGGTGTGATTGCTGGTTGTACAGCTACTGTGATGGTCTGACTGATGGTTGTACAGCTACTATGATGGTCTGACTGACGGTTGTACAGCTACTATGATGGTCTGACTGCTGGTTGTACAGCTACTGTGATGGTCTGACTGATGGTTGTACAGCTACTGTGATGGTCTGGCCGATGGTTGTACAGCTACTATGATGGTCTGATTGATGGCTGTACAGCTACTGTGATGGTCTGAGTGATGGTTGTATATCTACTATGATGGTCTAACTGCTGGTTGTACAGCTACTGTGATGGTCTGAGTGATGGTTGTATATCTACTATGATGGTCTAACTGCTGGTTGTACAGCTACTGTGATGGTCTGACTGCTGGTTGTACAGCTACGGTGATGGTCTGACTGCTGGTTGTACAGCTACTGTGATGGTCTGACTGCTGGTTGTACAGCTACTGTGATGGTCTGACTGCTGGTTGTACAGCTACTGTGATGGTGTGATTGCTGGTTGTACAGCTACTGTGATGGTCTGACTGCTGGTTGTACAGCTACTGTGATGGTCTGACTGCTAGTTATACAGCTACTGTGATGGTCTGACTGCTGGTTGTACAGCTACTGTGATGGTCTGACTGCTAGTTGTACAGCTACTGTGATGGTCTGACTGCTGGTTGTACAGCTACTGTGATGGTCTGACTGCTGGTTGTACAGCTACTGTGATGGTCTGACTGCTGGTTGTACAGCTACTGTGATGGTCTGACTGCTGGTTGTACAGCTACTGTGATTGTTGGTTGTACAGCTACTGTGATGGTCTGACTGCTGGTTGTACAGCTACTGTGACGGTCTGAGTGATAGTTGTACAGCTACTGTGATGGACTGACTGCTGGTTGTACAGCTACTGTGATGGTGTGATTGCTGGTTGTACAGCTACTGTGATGGTCTGACTGCTGGTTGTACAGCTACTGTGATGGTCTGACTGCTAGTTGTACAGCTACTGTGATGGTCTGACTGCTGGTTGTACAGCTACTGTGATGGTCTGACTGCTAGTTGTACAGCTACTGTGATGGTCTGACTGCTGGTTGTACAGCTACTGTGATGGTCTGACTGCTGGTTGTACAGCTACTGTGAAGGTCTGACTGCTGGTTGTACAGCTACTGTGATGGCCTGACTGCTGGTTGTACAGCTACTGTGATTGCTGGTTGTACAGCTACTGTGATGGTCTGACTGCTGGTTGTACAGCTACTGTGATGGTCTGAGTGATAGTTGTACAGCTACTGTGATGGTCTGACTGCTGGTTGTACAGCTACTGTGATGGTGTGATTGCTGGTTGTACAGCTACTGTGATGGTCTGACTGCTGGTTGTACAGCTACTGTGATGGTCTGACTGCTAGTTGTACAGCTACTGTGATGGTCTGACTGATGGTTGTACAGCTACTGTGATGGTCTGACTGCTGGTTGTACAGCTACTGTGATTGCTGGTTGTACAGCTACTGTGATGGTCTGACTGCTGGTTGTACAGCTACTGTGATGGTCTGAGTGATAGTTGTACAGCTACTGTGATGGTCTGACTGCTGGTTGTACAGCTACTGTGATGGTGTGATTGCTGGTTGTACAGCTACTGTGATGGTCTGACTGCTGGTTGTACAGCTACTGTGATGGTCTGACTGCTGGTTGTACAGCTACTGTGATGGTGTGATTGCTGGTTGTACAGCTACTGTGATGGTCTGACTGCTAGTTGTACAGCTACTGTGATGGTCTGACTGATGGTTGTACACTGTTGCAGGTGCAATGTTGATGCTGAGACTGTGTGAGACACTGGATTGTGTGACAAAGACAGGACACAGGCAGGCAGATACCTTGTGAGAGACTGGATGCTGTTACCACCAAAGATGTAAACAGACAGACAGCTAGAGATCTTGTGAGAGACTGGAAATTAGACCATCTAATGACACAGACAGACAAAGACCTGTGAGAGACTGGAAGTATCCCATCAGCCCATTAGACTGCATCATCAGTCTATATAATTAGTCTACCCCATCAGCCTACCTTATCACCTACCATCAGTCTAAATCTATACCCCATAAGTCTACCCCATCAGCCTATCCATCAGTCTAAATCTATACCCCATCAACCTATTCATCAGTCTAAATATATACCCCATCAACCTATTCATCAGTCTAAATATATACCCCATCAGTCTACCCCATCAGCCTATTCATCAGTCTAAGTCTATACCCTATCAGCCTATCCATCAGTCTAAATATATACCCCATCAGCCTATCCATCTGTCTAAATCTATACCCCATCAGTCTACCCCATCACCCTATCATCAGTCTAAATGTATACCCCATCAGCCTATCCATCAGTCTAAATCTGTACCCCACCAATCTACCCCATCACCCTATCATTAGTCTAAATATATACCCCATCAGTCTATCCATCAGTCTAAGTCTATACCCCATCAGTCTATCCATCAGCCTATGTCTATATACGCCATCAGCCTATCATCAGTCTAAATCTATACCCCACCAGTCTACCCCCATCAGCCTAACCACCAGTTTAAGTGTATACCCCATCAGTCTACCCCATCAGCCTATCCACCAGTCTAAGTCTATAGCCCATCATTCTACCCATCAGGCCATCAGTCTACCCCATCAGTCTACATCTTCTACCAGTCTACCCTCATCAATGTGCACAAAGCAGCACAATCAGTATAATCCATCATTCTACCCAATCAGTCTAACCCATCAGTGTGCACAATAAGTCTACACAATCAGTCCAACCCATCAGTGTGTACAATCAGTTTACCCAATCAGTCCAACCCATCAGTGTGCACAATCAGTCTACCCAATCAGTCCAACCCATCAGTGTGCACAATCAGTCTACCCAATCAGTCCAACCCATCAGTGTGTACAATCAGTCTACCCAATCAGTCCAACCCATCAGCGTGTACAATCAGTTTACCCAATCAGTCCAACCCATCAGTGTGCACAATCAGTCTACCCAATCAGTCCAACCCATCAGTGTGCACAATCAGTCTACCCAATCAGTCCATCCCATCAGTGTGCACAATCAGTCTACCCAATCAGTCCAACCCATCAGTGTGTACAATCAGTTTACCCAATCAGTCCAACCCATCAGTGTGCACAATCAGTCTACCCAATCAGTCCAACCCATCAGTGTGTACAATCAGTCTACCCCATCAGTCCAACCCATCAGTGTGTACAATCAGTTTACCCAGTCAGTCCAACCCATCAGTCTACCCAATCAGTCCAACCCATCAGTGTGCACAATCAGTCTACCCAATCAGTCCAACCCATCAGTGTGTACAATCAGTTTACCCAATCAGTCCAACCCATCAGTGTGCACAATCAGTCTACCCAATCAGTCCAACCCATCAGTGTGTACAATCAGTCTACCCAATCAGTCGAACCCATCAGTGTGTGCAATAAATCTACCCAATCAATCCAACCCATCAATGTGCATAATCAGTCTACACCATCCAAAGCTATGGAGATATAATGAATACACTTAAGCTGTGCCTCAGTCACAACCCAAACTTGGGTCACAGGCAAAGTTGCTCCCGCCTCACCTCATTACATTATAGGTTTCACCCAGAGGGGGTAACATCACCACAACTGAGTAGGGACATGAACCCCATGGGAAAAACCCTTAGCCTGGGGTAAACCACAAATAAGATACATGCATGTCAGCCATAGCTCATTAATACTATCACAGATTATCAGATTATGTGATTGCAAAAATATATAAATGGCCCTTTTATTGTGCCAACACATGTTGTTACAACATCATAATTTATTTAGTGTAAATTCTTGTTAGGTCATATTTTAACTCCATGCAAAGAATATTAGTAAAATAAATATTAAGACTTCTGCAATTTTCACGCAAAATAACAAATGTACATAATAATAAATAAAACACAGAGTAATTTTTAAAGTACTGAATACGTTGGGCTGTGATTGATGGTGTTACCAAGGATGATAATTAAGTCTGTATGTAGATCTACACTAGCCACAACCATTCCTGTTATATTTAAAAAATACCCTCTAACATAAACAGTAAGAAACATGCACCTATTTAACTCAGTACGGCTCTTTCCATTTTAACAACATATACAACTTTTGTATGGATTTCTGATGAATGCTTGCAGTTATTTTGGAGCCCAAAGTGCAATGATGTTTGGTTAGTGTCCTATCAACACCCTCCTGTGCCACAGCAATTAACCAAGCTCAAAGTTGACAAACGACCAAGCAGAGTTTTTATAGGTTGTCATCTGTAATGAACACGTCTGTAGCACCACACCCAACAATTTGCCACCAGTCAATATCTGTCACGTGCAGACAGGCATGCTTACATGGAACTGTACACACTCCAGGTGACGCTGTCTGGCATAGAAGCAGGGACTCTGACAGAGAGAGTTAGTGACAGAAATAGCTGGCAGTGCACCACACCAACCCTCTTAGTGCGCGCCTATCTGCCTCGTGTGCACTACCCGCCTGGTGCAAGCATTTCAACTTTGTCCATTAGTTAACTGGACAAGTAATGCTGGTGGTTGTGTACCAGCCCATGAGCTGGCGCATATGTTCCACGATGCACCAGGCTACACGTAATTAACAGTTAATTCCCACATGTTCAGTGTAGTGGGCAAGCTGGCAGTTGTTTGCAGGTTAAACGTCAAGTATTTTCAAAAAATTATCTTACAAACCCTTTTTCACAACTCCCTCACAACTCCCCCACAACTCCCCCAAAATTCCTCCACAAGTCCCACACAACTCCCCCACAACTCCCCCACAACTCATCACAAGTCCCACACAACTCCCAGCAACTCATCACAAGTCGCCACAACTCATCACAAGTCCCCACAACTCATCATAAATACCCAAACCTCATCACAAGTCCCCACAACTCATCACAAGTCCCCACAACTCATCACAACTCCCCACAACTCATCACAACTCACTCACAACTCCCCACAACTCACTACAACTCCCTCACAACTCTGTCACAACTCCTCACAACTCCCCACAACTCCCTCACAACTACTCCCTCACAACTCCTCACAACTCCCTCACAACTCCCTCACAACTCCCTCACAACTCCTCACAACTCCCCATAACTCCCTCACAACTCCCTCACAACTCCCTCACAACTCCCTCACAACTCCCCACAACTCCCCACAACTCCCTCACAACTCCCTCACAACTCCCTCACAACTCCCACAACTCCCCACAACTCCTCCAAAACTCCCTCACAACTCCCTCACAACTCCCTCACAACTCCCCACAACTCCCTCACAACTCCCTCACAACTCCCCACAACTCCCCACAAGTCCCTCACAACTCCCCACAACTCCCTCACAACTCCCTCACAACTCCTCACAACTCCCCACAACTCCCTCACAACTCCCTCACAACTCCCTCACAACTCCTCATAACTCCCTCACAACTCCTCACAACTCCCCACAACTCCCTCACAACTCCCTTACAACTCCCTCACAACTCCTCACAACTCCTCACAACTTCCCACAATTCCCCACAACTCCCCCACAACGTTGTGAGGAGTTGAATTCAAATACAAACACAAGAAATCCAAACAGATTAATTGCAATTTCCTCTCAGAAATTAAACAAAGGGATGACCTCTACAGAAGTCCCCACAACTCCCCACAACTCCTCCACAACTCCCCACAACTCCCCACAACTCCCCACAACTCATCACACAACTCCCCACAACTACCTATACTCACACAAACACCACACACTGACCCTCACTCAATCAAACACCACACACTGACCCTCACTCAATCAAACACCACACACTGACCGTCACTCATACAAACACCACACACTGACCCTCAATCAATCAAACACCACAAACTGACCCATACTCACACAAACACCACAAACTGACCCATACTCACACAAACACCAGACACTGACCCATACTCACACAAACACCACACACTGACCCTCACTCATACAAACACCACACACTGACCCTCACTCAATCAAACACCACACACTGACCCTCACTCAATCAAACACCACACACTGACCCTCACTCACACAAACACCACACACTGACCCTCACTCATACAAACACCACACACTGACCCTCACTCATACAAACACCACACACTGACCCTCACTCAATCAAACACCACACACTGACCCTCACTCATACAAACACCACACACTGACCGTCACTCATACAAACACCACACACTGACCGTCACTCATACAAACACCACACACTGACCCTCACTCATACAAACACCACACACTGACCGTCACTCATACAAACACCACACACTGACCCTCACTCAATCAAACACCACACACTGACCGTCACTCATACAAACACCACACACTGACCCTCACTCATACAAACACCACACACTGACCCTCACTCAATCAAACACCACACACTGACCCTCACTCATACAAACACCACACACTGACCGTCACTCATACAAACACCACACACTGACCGTCACTCATACAAACACCACACACTGACCCTCACTCATACAAACACCACACACTGACCGTCACTCATACAAACACCACACACTGACCCTCACTCAATCAAACACCACACACTGACCGTCACTCATACAAACACCACACACTGACCCTCACTCATACAAACACCACACACTGACCCTCACTCAATCAAACACCACACACTGACCGTCACTCATACAAACACCACACACTGACTCTCACTCAATCAAACACCACACACTGACCCTCACTCATACAAACACCACACACTGACCCTCACTCATACAAACACCACACACTGACTCTCACTCAATCAAACACCACACACTGACCGTCACTCATACAAACACCACACACTGACCCTCACTCAATCAAACACCACACACTGACTCTCACTCAATCAAACACCACACACTGACCGTCACTCATACAAACACCACACACTGACCCTCACTCATACAAACACCACACACTGACCCTCACTCATACAAACACCACACACTGACCGTCACTCATACAAACACCACACACTGACCCTCACTCATACAAACACCACACACTGACCGTCACTCATACAAACACCACACACTGACCCTCACTGATACAAACACCACACACTGACCCTCACTGATACAAACACCACACACTGACCGTCACTCATACAAACACCACACACTGACCCTCACTGATACAAACACCACACACTGACCGTCACTCATACAAACACCACACACTGACCCTCACTCATACAAACACCACACACTGACCCTCACTCAATCAAACACCACACACTGACCGTCACTCATACAAACACCACACACTGACTCTCACTCAATCAAACACCACACACTGACCCTCACTCATACAAACACCACACACTGACCCTCACTCATACAAACACCACACACTGACTCTCACTCAATCAAACACCACACACTGACCGTCACTCATACAAACACCACACACTGACCCTCACTCAATCAAACACCACACACTGACTCTCACTCAATCAAACACCACACACTGACCGTCACTCATACAAACACCACACACTGACCCTCACTCATACAAACACCACACACTGACCCTCACTCATACAAACACCACACACTGACCGTCACTCATACAAACACCACACACTGACCCTCACTCACACAAACACCACACACTGACCCTCACTGATACAAACACCACACACTGACCCTCACTGATACAAACACCACACACTGACCCTCACTGATACAAACACCACACACTGACCCTCACTGATACAAACACCACACACTGACCCTCACTGATACAAACACCACACACTGACCCTCACTGATACAAACACCACACACTGACCCTCACTGATACAAACACCACACACTGACCCTCACTGATACAAACACCACACACTGACCCTCACTGATACAAACACCACACACTGACCCTCACTGATACAAACATCACACATTGACCCTCACTCACACAAACACCACACACTGACCCTCACTCATACAAATATAACAGAGTCTATGTTACCTCTTCGTCGGCCATTGTCATGAGGTAGATGTGGTCACTCAAGGTATAAGTCTTGTAACCTATGGTCAGCAGATGTTATCTCCATAGCTCACAACACTGACCAGGCCACTGAGTTGCCTAGACATGTGTCCAATCCAATTCTGGGATAATCCGTGCAGCATTGTTCTGCTCTGTATCATGGGTATGTCCAATAACTGTAGAGTCAACTGATATTAATACGTCATGCAAAGGTAAAACTGTGGTCGTGTCGTGCTAAGTAGCTCTGTCTGCAGGTGGTTGAGACTGGCAGTGTATTTTGCCAGTCCTACGAGTGTTGTTTGGGTCGGGCCAACACCACAGCTGCCACCTGGGCATACATAACACCTTCAAGTTGCCAAGTGCCCTAGGCCACGTCCCAGTCAGACCGCCGCACCAACGCAAACCTTTGTCTCGCCAATGTGCCAAAGGTGACGTCTCAAACTCACGCTAAATCTGCGACATATGTAGTGGCATGTACAAAAAACCATCTCTGAATACAATAAAGTTTTTCCACTTTGTATACTAAATTCTTACGTAGAACTCAATTCTCAGCAACAGTTGTCTTCCTACTTAAATGTGGCCATTCCAGTGTGTCCACTGCTCAACAGGACATAGTGGTTACTTGGGACCAATCATAGACTTGACCAGTTCCCTGTGGTTTTTAAAACCAATATGTAATATATATATATATATATATATATATATATATATATATATATATATATATATATATATATATATAGTTACTAGTTACTATGTGCAGTATAAACTACTAATCAATGCAACTAATAAGACTTACATGTACGAGATGTACTTAAGAGTCATTACACAAACACACCTGTACATCACGTGAATTGTGACACGTACACCCACTTTGTTGATGTACCTATAAGCGTAACTAACAGTTAACTAAATATATGATAGTTATATAAAAGAAGTGCCATGACCTGGGCTTTTCAGAACAACATGTAATAGACATGTGGCTTTATACCATACATATTATCTTTGATTGCCATTGTTCCGCCTTATGAATAGAAGACATTACTCATAATGGCACTGTAATTAGAGGGAGGGTCACTTTATAGACTTCAAAGTTGTCATGTATTTGTCTGGTATGGGCAATACCTGCATGAACTTGTCTACAAGATAGGTCTAGTGCCAGAATAGTGCAGATAATAAAGTGCCAAGTAGATTGTGTCCTATAACTTGCTTCATCACCAATCAGTTGGAGCCTGTAGACTGTACAGATTTTCCACATTGCCACGTGCAACTATGAAATCTTCCTTCACCCAATGTAAAGGTTTTTAGAGGAGGTTTAACAAATAATAATTTTTGTTGGTGGTGTCATATATTTGAGTGTCTTCTACTAAAATTATGCAAGAGATCTGACCTGTTTTCATATCTGGCCTACCTTTGACATTTTTGTTTAATTGAAGCAACTTTGTTAACTTTACTGTCATGGCGACTAATTGCACTGATGGATCCATATTTGTGTGCTTACATCACAGTAACAATTATATGCATCATCTTTGGTAGGGTTTGTCCTGTAATTGTAACACTTATATATATATATATATATATATATATATATATATATATATATATCCTTTAAAATTCAAACTCAGAGGCGTAACAAACTCATTTGGTGTAATCATAAACAGGGAGAGGCAAAAGTCATTATTATTGGAAGGTGGAACCACCACCATTTGTTATGGAAAAATCATTGTTGGAGGGTGGAACCACCAAATATTTATTATGGAAAAATCATTGTTGGAGGGTGGAACCACCAAATATTTATTATGGAAAAGTCATTGTTTTAGGGTGGAACCACCAAATATTTATTATGGGAAAATCATTGTTGGAGGATGGAACCACCAAATATTTATTATGGGAAAATCATTGTTGGAGGATGGAACCACCAAATATTTATTATGGAAAAATCATTGTTTTAGGGTGGAACCACCAAATATTTATTATGGAAAAGCGGTTTCAAACAACTATGTTTTTAGTTTTGTATGAACAGTAGCTATAGTTTCAGAAGATCTAATTGCAATATTGAATTGATTCCAGATTGTTGGTGCAGGTACAAAGAAAACATGTTTGACAATAGTGAGCATAGTTTTAGGAACAAAAGGTTGTTTTGAAACAGATGATCTATAGGTCCCCACATGACCACTGCACCCCACACAACCACTGTGGCCTACATGACCACTGCACTCCATACAACCACTGTGGCCCACATGACCACTGCTCCCCACACAACCACTGTGGCCCACATGACCACTGCACCCCACACAACCACCGTGCCCCAAACAACCACCATGCCCCACATAACCACTGCACCCCACACACCTGACACCATGCCCCACATTGGCCACTGCACTCCACACAACCACTGTGGCCCTCATGACCATTGTGCCACTGCAGGACGCATTGGTCATGTGGATTGCAGTGGTCATGTGGGACATGGTGGTCATTTGTTCACTGCACCCCATATGACCACTGTGCCTCATATGACCACTGTGCCCCTTATGACCACTGTGCCTCATATGACCACTGTGCCTCATATGACCACTGTGCCTCATATGACCACTGTGTCTCATATGACCACTGTGCCTCATATGACCACTGTGCCTCATATGACCACTGTGCCTCATATGACCACTGTGCCCCTTATGACCACTGTGCCTCATATGACCACTGTGCCTCATATGACCACTGTGCCTCATATGACCACTGTGCCTCATATGACCACTGTGCCCCTTATGACCACTGTGCCTCATATGACCACTGTGCCTCATATGACCACTGTGCCTCATATGACCACTGTGCCCCTTATGACCACTGTGCCTCATATGACCACTGTGCCTCATATGACCACTGTGCCTCATATGACCACTGTGTCTCATATGACCACTGTGCCTCATATGACCACTGTGCCTCATATGACCACTGTGCCTCATATGACCACTGTGCCTCATATGACCACTGTGCCTCATATGACCACTGTGCCCCATATGACCACTGTGTCTCATATGACCACTGTGTCTCATATGACCACTGTGCCTCATATGACCACTGTGCCTCATATGACCACTGTGCCTCATATGACCACTGTGCCTCATATGACCACTGTGCCCCATATGACCACTGTGCCCCATATGACCACTGTGTCTCATATGACCACTGTGCCTCATATGACCAATGTGCCTCATATGACCACTGTGCCCCTTATGTTCACTGTGCCCCATATGACCACTGTGCCTCATATGACCAATGTGCCTCACATGACCATTGTGCCTCATATGACTACTGTGCCCCACATGACAACTGTGCCTCATGCCCTCATATGACCACCATGCCCTACATGATTACTGTTCAATAGTTAGCTTCAATCACACACTTCATTGAAATCTTCAGACTATTTTTTTTTTTGAAATAACATTGTACAATCTGTAATAGTGAGTTGTAAGAGCCACACATATTTTATGTTGTCCACATGATGATGTCTGAACATTTTACAGCCTAATGTATTGGAGTAAAATGTCACTATCCAATCTAACTCATATCATTATTATATTTTTAAACATTAGCATATTAAAACTTAATGTTTTAACAACTAAACATGCGTACCATTTTTCATATGTCAACTAGGCTTTGGGTTACAGATAAGTAATCTCACCTGGGCTTCTGCAATGGTTTGCATTGTTTATGAGTGTTCGTCAGTGGATTACAGACTAAGTTATGCGAGACCAAGTGTTGATGTGCTGGACTACTGGCCTGCCTTTCAATAGGTCCCTTGGTACAGTGAAGGACTAACAGACATTACAGGTGCTCTTATACAACTGTCTCTAAGTCCTACATCAACTTCTTGAGGATGATATGTGGAGGCCAGTTCATGCTAGCTTAATAGAAAAATCAATGCTAAGTGCTATATATAATGATGACCATGTTACAACAAGCTAATGTATGTTTTGTGGATAACATCTGTCACACATGCAATCTTATATATTACAGGCATTGTGCTATTACACATGCCGTAATGTGCTTACACACAACCAGCCACTATTTAAACAACAAACAGATGGTTATCTTAACTATCAGGTACATTGTTGTGTTCTGGCAATATCACATGGGATTGCCTTGACACTGCTGCACTGTACACAGCCAGTATAAATATTAAACAAAATTATAATGAACATTATAAAATACCTTCACATAACATTTTCATGTAGACTGCAGGCTCTTTCATGTGATTAAATTATTATTTCAAAATATTATTAAAAACAATATTTCAAGTTTTTTTTTTTTATATTTTCAAAAGTTACACTAATAATTTTCAAATGTTCTCATAACTTGTTCATGTCTTGACAGCGCCAGCTATCATAATAGATTATGTCTAAATAGCTGTTATGAGAGATACCAGGACATCATTAGAGGTCAACAGTTCACATAACAAACCTTGTTTACATAAGCATCAATTATGCTGTAAGACATAAAGACATCAGCTACAAGTACAGTGAAAAACATTATTAGTTTTAATTATTTTCCAAAATAATTGCCCTGGTTAAGTTATTAATACATGTTGTGTACAGCCCTAACAAATGACACTAACCAGAAGGTCATGTAAGTTGACATCCATCTGTTAAAGTAATTTTATTACAGCCATCAATAGCAACATTGGTTTTCCCATAATGGAAGTGCCATCATTTCTGTTCTCATTAGAGCACTGGCTTGCACATATTTAAAACGTTCATTTAAAAATATGATCATGATAATTGTTTATTTTATAAGTAAAATCTTATTTTATTAATTAGTTTCAACAAGCCAACTAAGCAACTAATCACACAACCAACCAACCAAGTGGCTAACCAACCAAGCAGCCAACCAACCAACCAACCAACGAAGCATCCAACCAACAAAGCATCCAACCAACCAAGCGTCCAACCAACCAAGCAGCTAACCAACCAACCAACCAACCAACCAACCAACCAACCAACCAACCAACCAACGGAGCATCCAACCAACAAAGCATCCAACCAACCAAGCATCCAACCAACCAAGCGTCCAACCAACCAAGCAGCTAACCAACCAACCAACCAACCAACAAAGCATCCAACCAACCAAGCGTCCAACCAACCAAGCATCCAACCAACCAAGCATCCAACCAACCAACCAACCAACCAACCAAGCATCCAACCAACAAAGCATCCAACCAACCAAGCGTCCAACCAACCAAGCAGCTAACCAACCAACCAACCAACCAACCAAGCATCCAACCAACCAAGCATCCAACCAACCAAGCGTCCAACCAACCAAGCAGCTAACCAACCAACCAACCAACCAACCAACCAACCAACAAAGCATCCAACCAACCAAGCGTCCAACCAACCAAGCAGCTAACCAACCAACCAACGGAGCATCCAACCAACAAAGCATCCAACCAACCAAGCATCCAACCAACCAAGCGTCCAACCAACCAAGCAGCTAACCAACCAACCAACCAACCAACGGAGCATCCAACCAACAAAGCATCCAACCAACCAAGCATCCAACCAACCAAGCGTCCAACCAACCAAGCAGCTAACCAACCAACCAACCAACCAACCAACCAAGCAGCTAACCAACCAACCAACCAACCAAGCAGCCAGCCAACCAATCAAAACACAGGAGGTAATCTGTTCTCAGTTTTATTTTCTAAACACTGCATGAACAATTACAGCAAAATCTGTATCTACTAATAAAACAGTACCAGGCTCTAATTAACTCACTCCTTAATTACATCACCAAAAAGGACTTATCAAAATCTGAACATATACATAATTGTTTAAGCTCCCATTTGCCTCAGCATGACTACCCCGACATAAGCAGTTGCACTGGTTTCCGGATGTATATCAAGTGAAATTGAAATGAGTTACTACTACATTAAAACCATATTCTTTTACTCAACAACCAACTTATTTAGTTAAACTGCTAAAACTAAGCTCAATATTAGCAAATGTGCTTTCTCTGTAATGCTGCCAAAAATATGGAATCATATCCCTGTCTCAATAAAATCATTCATTTGAAAATATAGCCACATTTTCGAAAAATCTCAAGATATATTTGTTTGAAATTGCATTCACTGGCCTTAAGCTTGCAATGGTTGCTGCTCCAATGGTGGTTCTTATCTGGCCTCACTCAGCATCAGACCAATCACTGTGTATGCTGCACATATTAGCTCTAATTTTCAACTATATAGAAGTCCTATAGAAGTGTTACTATAATTATAATTTTTTTAATATATCAAATTTGCATAAACGAAGCAAATGTATCAATTAACTTCCACCACAGCAATAGTCCAAGACACCACTAAACTAGTCTCTATGTAAGAGTAACACAACAAAACTATGTAACATTGCCACAACAAAACTATGTAAGAGTGCCACAACAAAACTATATAAGTGTGCCACAACAAAACTATGTACAGTGCCACAACAAAACTATGTAAGAGTGCCATAACAAAACTATATAAGTGTGCCACAACAAAACTATGTACAGTGCCACAACAAAACTATGTAAGAGTGCCATAACAAAACTATATAAGTGTGCCACAACAAAACTATGTACAGTGCCACAACAAAACTATGTAAGAGTGTCACAACAAAACTATGTACAGTGCCACAACAAAACTATGTAAGAGTGCCACAACAAAACTATGTACAGTGCCACAACAAAACTATGTAACAGTGCCACAACAAAACTATGTAAGAGTGCCACAACAAAACTATGTAACAGTGCCACAACAAAACTATGTAAGAGTGTCACAACAAAACTATGTACAGTGCCACAACAAAACTATGTAACAGTGCCACAACAAAACTATGTAACAGTGCCACAACAAAACTATGTACAGTGCCACAACAAAACTATGTAAGAGTGTCACAACAAAACTATGTACAGTGCCACAACAAAACTATGTAAGAGTGCCACAACAAAACTATGTAACAGTGCCACAACAAAACTATGTAACAGTGCCACAACAAAACTATGTAACAGTGCCACAACAAAACTATGTAACAGTGCCACAACAAAACGATGTAACAGTGCCACAACAAAACGATGTAACAGTACCACAACAAAACGATGTAACAGTACCACAACAAAACGATGTAACAGTGCCACAACAAAACGATGTAACAGTGCCACAACAAAACGATGTAACAGTGCCACAACAAAACTATGTAAGAGTGCCACAACAAAACGATGTAACAGTACCACAACAAAACGATGTAACAGTGCCACAACAAAACTATGTAAGAGTGCCACAACAAAACGATGTAACAGTACCACAACAAAACGATGTAACAGTACCACAACAAAACTATGTAAGAGTGCCACAACAAAACTATGTAACAGTGCCACAACAAAACTATGTAAGAGTGCCACAACAAAACTATGTAACAGTGCCACAACAAAACTATGTAACAGTGCCACAACAAAACGATGTAACAGTGCCACAACAAAACGATGTAACAGTACCATAACAAAACGATGTAATGTACCACAAGACCATGTAATGCCACAGTACAATAACTTCTACGGTGTCTAAATCCTTGGAAACCAAGCTCAGAAGAGCATCAATACAAAAGATTAATCAATCTTAGAGAGTCAGTAGATATTCCAGTAATAGACACCCAGGGAGCTATGGTGGATAGGCAATATTATGAGGGTATGTTTTAAAATGACAGCAAAATGTGCAATATTTTGAAGTGATCTAACACTAGAAGCAAACAAACACATTCCAGAAGTAGGTGCAGCTACAGAACAAGCCCTAATCCCAATATTAATATTTAATGAAAGACAAAAAAATTAATCAGAACTACATGGTGTAAGCAATGAATGTAACTACGATGGTTGCTTGCAAGAAAGTGCCGGGTTAGTAATAATACAAATCTGAAACATTACACAATATCAGACTGGAAGCCAATGTAGTCACATTAGAAGTGGCATAAAATGAGTAAACCATGGCGATCTAGTCCTAACAATCGCTAAGCAATTCGAAAGTGAACACATTGTAATTTTTTGATATCCTTAGGGGCAATATTATGAAAAAAAAGAATTTGTCCAGTCTACTAGTGACTAGTTCAGTTGCAATTGATTTTGGACAAAAAAAGACAAATACCGGTATATATGCTGTACATCACAACTATGATAATAACAGGATAAATAGATATGAGAAATGTGTTATCTAAAATTAAAGTTATCATTAGTTAATGTTATTAGTGTCACAGCGCCATCACACAACTGTGCAACTTCATCTCTGCAAGGATACCACATTACTCCATGTAATAGTAATAGTGCCACATTATTACATCTTTTTATAATAGTGCCACAGTGCCCTTACGAAATAGTGCAGTGCAGTAGTGTTACTACTTGAATTATGCAATGCTACTGTTAGTGCAACTCTGTTAATAAGCATTGTAAAAGCTACAGTCAGTTTACATGTCTTTATCAGTTACTATTGTTGGTGCTACAACACCTATCATGCAGTCTACCAGCCCCAGCCCCACACACCCTCTACTGTCACAGTGGACCCCATCTGACCAGTCCCTGTGTAGACACACCTTCAGTGACACATCCACCACCTACCCAACCAAAGACACACTCTCAGGTCACTGTGACAATATACCTCAACATCCACAGAACTCTCCTGAAATGTCAATAACTATTATAATTAGCTTGAGATAGTTAGCATGACAATTTCTGATCATCTGCAATGAAGTGAAATGAAGTGAGAAAGGTTGATTCACCTCTCCTTTGTTGCAGGTCCTAGGCTACACAGACTCACCTACTGCAACCTCAAGTTTGTGAATTTAGGCAAATAACATGTTTTATGAATGTTACACAAACATACATGTATCTGTGCAACCAACCACATGCACATGTATGCATGCACACAAACATGTGTATACATTAAAAGGCTCTGATGCACTTCTGGAGCAGTGCGAGGTCTGTGAGCACTGACCTAGCTGCCAGGGTGAGGCTGATGCACCGTGTGTGTTCCAGGGACAGGTGACTAGTAGACACGTATGTTGAACAGCCTCAACTACACATAACAACATCTACACAGAGCAGGCTGACAGGCAGCGCATAGGCAAGTATGGAACACAGAGAGGTAAACAGGGGAACAGGTAGATAAGTATAGAACACAGACAAGTAGAGAGGAAGACTCGTAGACAGGTGAACAGGTAGATAACTATGCAACACAGACAGATAGACAGAGAGGACTGGTAGACAGGTGAACAGGTAGACAAGTACGGAACACAGACAAATAGACAGGAGGACTGGTAGACAGGTGAACAGGTAGACAGGTGAACAGGTAGACAAGTATGGAACACAGATAGGTAGACAGGTGAACAGATAGACAAGTATGAAGCACAGGCAGATAGACAGGTGAACAGGTAGACAAGTATGGAACACAGACACATGAATAGGTGGGTTGGTAAATATGTATAACAGACAGTCATGTAGACAGGAGGACATGTCTGTCATACAGACAAGCTGACAATATCAAATGTGCCATGAGAAAGCAACCTAGGAAAAGTAACCATACTAACAAAGAAAATGTTGAAATTTTATTATTTTGATAAAACCATTTGTAGAGCAAAGAAGATATGAGAAGAGATACTGGGTATATTGAACATTACAAACAGTGTCATTAACTGAACTTGAAGTCATGTCCAAAGCTAATTCCATGATTAGTTTGACTAAAATAGCACTAGAAGCATTCAGGTGTTGTGGCCCTTTGAGTCAGGTCATATGGGCAGGCAGCCAGGTGGAACATTGGCAGGACTGTTACAGTGTTTCAGTCATGCCTGTGCACTAGATGTACACAGTATAATTGTAAACACAATAGAACATATGTTTGCAAGACCCCCAGGCTTCTTGTACCGGCTGACTGCACTGAATTAAAAACTCACATAATTAATCTTTCTTTATTTATGTCCTGTAATTTTCTGCTTTACTGCTTTTGTGGGGCTAAAAGAAAGATGGATTATTAGTACTGTACTTATCGATGCTGCAAATCAACTGAAAATGCCTGTGCTTTGAAAGGATAAGAGACATTTCTGAAGAGTTATTGGTCTTATGTAAGGCCACGGATAATGTGTTGATAAGTGGCAGATCAAGACAGCTTGTGTTTCATGCCAAGAAACACAATTATCAGCACTGAAAGCTTGTAAGCCATTAATTGAGATCACAGACTGAAATAACAATCATACCACCTAACCACAAGCCTCAACAATCGTTGCCAAATAAAACAAATCGGCACATAAAACAAATCAATTTGTGAACTGTGCCACAAGTATGTCATATATAGATTATGATGAAATCAAGATGAACTGTTGTTTGATATGCCAGACCCCGACTAAATGAGTCACAGCACCAGTCTAGTGATCTTGACAATGAACAAACATGTTTTTTGAACCAGAGGGAATAGAAGGACTTTTTGTAATATGCACTAATTCTTGAATGCCCCAGAAATATTGTTTTACTACACACAACACATAGACTTTGGTTAGCAAAGACAATATTTCTGGGTATTTAAGAATTATTAGTGCATATTACAAAAAGTCATTCTAATCCCTCTGGTTCAACAAGATATTTCCATTTTGTTAAACCCCTCTACATACCTTCTTTGACATTATATTTATTTAAATAACTTTAATGTCAAAGAAGGTATGTATGTATGACATGATATACAGATAAGTTATATTCACATACCAAACACTTTCACATACCTTCTTTGATATTCCAGTTATTTAATGACATGATATGCAAATAAGTGATATTCACAGATAGTCAGGAACACTCTGTACTATCAAACTATCAAAACATCAGTAGCTGAGATAATTAATTACGTTTCCTGGAAGAAAATGTCATAAGATGTAATTATGTTAAATGAAACATTAAATGTCACCTAGTGCCCTGAGTTTAGTGAGTACTGACGAAGCAACTGCTGTAGCAGTGACAGCCAGAGTGCATGCGTAGACACAGTGCATGCGTAGACACAGTATTCTTGCACATGTTTACCACTCACACTGCTCATGGCTTCAGAGTCTAGTACTTGGTAGACACCAGACAGAACTTACTACATTAGGTTCTGAGACTAGAACAATTTCATACACTGATGATTTATGAAAACAATCAAGCTTGGTGGAGACAGAACGTGTGGAGACTGACAGTCATTCCTGTAACAGTATCAGTCATCTTCATCATTTTCATGTTTACTACAGGGTAATAATAAATCAGTGATAATAATAATATATTTGTATATTATGATATAAATAGCTATGATTAGTTAGTATTCAAGCTCAGAGGTGCAACAAACACAATCATTTGACGTAATCATAAACAGGGACAAATGAGGACAAACAAGTCATCATTGGAGCAGGGAAACACCAAAAACAAAGCAATTACTTAGGTTGTGTGTGTGTTGTGTGTGTGTGTGGTGCGTGTGTGTGCATGTGTGTGCGTGCATGCGTGCGTGTGTGTATGTACGTGTGTCTATGTGCATGTGTGTGTGTACGTGTGCATGTGTGTGTGTGTGTGGTGTGGTAGAGTTATATAATGTAGACAGAGTAGCATAGTGATAGAGTTATATAATGTAGACAGAGTAGCACAGTGATAGAGTTATATAATGTAGACAGAGTAGCATAGTGATAGAGTTATATAATGTAGACAGAGTAGCATAGTGATATAGTTATATAATGTAGACAGAGTAGCACAGTGGTAGAGTTATATAATGTAGACAGAATAGCACAGTGATAGAGTTATATAATGTAGACAGAGTAGCACAGTGATAGAGTTATATAATATAGACAGTAGCACAGTGGTAGAGTTATACAATGTAGACAGAGTAGCACAGTGGTACAGCTATATCATGTAGACAGTAGCACAGTGGTAGAGTTATATAATGTAGACAGAGTAGCACAGTGGTAGAGTTATATAATGTAGACAGAGTTGAACAGTGATAGAGTTATATAATGTAGACAGACTAGTACAGTGGTAGAGTTATATAATGTAGACACTAGCACAGTGGTAGAGTTATATAATGTAGACAGAGTAGCACAGTGGTAGAGTTATATAATGTAGACAGAGTTGAACAGTGATAGAGTTATATAATGTAGACAGACTAGTACAGTGGTAGAGTTATATAATGTAGACAGTAGCACAGTGGTAGAGTTATATAATGTAGACAGATTAGTACAGTGGTAGAGTTATATAATGTAGACAGAGTAGCACAGTGGTAGAGTTATATAATGTAGACAGTAGCACAGTGGTAGAGTTATATAATGTAGACAGAGTAGCACAGTGGTAGAGTTATATAATGTAGACAGAGTAGCACAGTGGTACAGCTATATGATGTATACTTGGTAGCACAGTGGCAGAGTTATACAATGTAAACAGGGTAGCACAGTGGCAGAGTTATACAATGCAAACAGGATAGCATAGTTGTATAATGTAAGATGTAGACAGGCTAGCACAGGGGGTTGTACATAAAAGTTATGACATGATTCTGTGAAGGCAGGTGGAAGAACATGAGAGCAGAAAGAGAAGAACATCAAAAGGAATAGTTGAGATGACAGTTGAAAAGGTCACCTGCCCAGTGTGTGTAGTCCCTGGCTGAGTACACCGTCTGTGGAGGTCAGTACACATACGTCCCAAGGTAACGTTCAACAAGAATTAATTAATGATATGCGTAGGCACTTCCCCATTAACCATCCAGTGAGATAAACAAGATTGGTGAACACACACTTCATGCAGATGCAGTTCATCATAAACTTGCATCAAACAAGGACACACACTTCTCTTTGTTGTGTGTAGAAACTTCTTTTATTTAAACAGATTTTCAACTCTTCATCTTCACGAAGAGTTGAAAATCTGTTAAAATAACTGGAACTGCATGGAAAAGGAAACTAAACATAACCAAACCAAGAAAAGAATATAATTTTTGTTTGCAGAGGATGTATTATTTGTGACTGCCATCACCAAAACGCATGTCTTTGTATCATCAAATGTTTGCCTAATACTTGATAAATTCAAGCTGACTGGGAATAAATGTGTATCCATGGTATAAGTAAATTGTTTGTTATGCGATTACCTGGTAGTCAAAACTACATCAGTCCACTATCATACATTAACAATTATATATATGGCATTTATTAGCTAGCTTCACTAAGTACTTGAAATACAGCAATTCTTTCATGATTAATTAAGACATATCCAACTGAGAAAGTGTCTATGTTTTCCTAATGTGTAATAAACCTACAAATAGAGCATGTTTGCTATTGTGATTTTAGCATTAACTACTGATGATCAGCGAGGGGTCTGTAGCGGAGCACAATGACCCCTGGCAGGCAAGGATTTGGAGGCACACCACTGCATGATATGTCATAGTTCCCTTCACCATCGTGGAGGTTGCCACTCTGTCAATGGCATACTCCCTGATCATTAGGTGTATATTTTGATTGCAATACAAGTAGTTGCATATTCTACAAACATGGGGAAAGATTAATTCAGGGATTCACATCTTTATTTTTAAACCATCAACTGGTGAACATTCATATTCTGCTGCATGATATTCTTAATTGCAGCTAATGGCAACAAATTGAGAAATTATATTTAGTGTATTCAAAACCATGAACCATTTCCTAGAAAAGCAGCAGTATGCCGGGACACTAACTGACACCTGAGCAACACCACCTTACGATATAGGGACTGATGTAGGTGCTTCCTTTTTGACTCTGCAGCAACCACTGTTAGAGTGGCTCCACCTAGTAGCACTTACAGCATTAACTATTAACTCTTAGACCTACATAATCAGATCAAACACCTGGTTCTGCTTAACATGCTTCTAATTTACAATATTTCATTAAGTTAGATTTGAACTTTGTTCTCTTTCTAAAAAAAACTTTGTTCTCAACAATTCAAGGTGACAATAATTAATTAATAGGTATGCTGGTATTTGAAGATGTCAGCCACCCAGTTTTCCATGAGTGCATGTAATAATAAGTCAAAACATGGCTAATGATGCTATTCAAAAGCACCTAATCCAGTACTCATCTCAACTTTATGACAAGGTTACTGACACTGATAATGCCATGTAAGTGCAGCAAATGGACCCACAGGTAAGGCCAATTAATACAGCGTCTATACTGTTGTTATTCACTGGTTAATTGTGGTCTCTTTACTGGGCCTGTCTACTGGTTCATTGATCACTTAGAGCCTATCTACTTGTTTACTGAACATATGTATAGGATAAATTGATTTCTCTATCAGTTTAGTTATCATCAGAGTATTGTCTCTACTTGTCTTCTGATCACCTTTAGGGCTTCTCTACTTGTCTAATGATCATCTTTATGGCTTCTCTATTTGTCTAATGATCATCTCTATTCGACTAGTGAACATCTTTATGGCTTCTCTACTTGTCTAGTGATCATCTCTATGGTTCTCTACTTCTCTAGTGATCATCTTTAGGGCTTCTCTACTTGTCTAGTGATCATCTTTATGGCTTTTCTACTTGTCTACTGATCATCTTTATGGCTTCTCTACTTGTCTAGTGAACATCTCTAGGGTTCTCTACTTGTCTAGTGATCATCTCTAGGGTTCTCTACTTGTCTAGTGATCATCTCTATGCTTCTCTACTTGTTAGTGATCATCTCTGGGGTTCTCTACTTGTCTAGTGATCATCTGTAGGGTTCTCTAGTCTAGTGTGCATCTCTAGGGTTCTCACCTTCTCTAGTGATCATCTTTAGGGCTTCTCTACTTGTCTAGTGATCATCTTTAGGGTTTCTCTACTTGTCTAGTGATCATCTTTAGGGCTTCCCTACTTGTCTATTGATCGTCTCTATGGTTCTCTAATTGTCTAATGATCATCTTTATGGCTTCTCTACTTGTCTAGTGATCATCTTTATGGCTTCTCTACTTGTCTAGTGATAATCTCTAGGGTTCTCACCTTCTCTAGTGATCATCTTTAGGGCTTCTCTACTTGTCTAGTGATCATCTTTAGGGCTTCTCTACTTGTCTAGTGATCATCTTTAGGGCTTCTCTACTTGTCTAGTGATCACCTTTAGGGCTTCTCTACTTGTCTACATGGCTACCGATAATCAAAGAGGTATCTGTACTTGCCCAGTGATCATTT